>OW387146.1:801735-1401735 GCA_936440205.1 Lepidonotus clava
TTGTACCAGGCGCCTGTTTTATGATAAATCTCTGTATGGCTATGTGAGTTTTGTGTTTCATAAAGTTACAATCACCTTTTTTGTCATCATAACTACGTAAATTTAATTTTTGCTTACGTGAGTTCGGGTGGATTTACACGAGTTTTGGGTGGATTTATGTGAGTTTTGGGTGGTTTTGGGTTATGAAACGGGAGTTTCAAACTCCCGTACAGTTTCCGTATGCACACTTAAAACCTAAGTAGCTATGAAGGTTATTATGAAACGCCCCACAGTAGTGGTATGGAGGGAAACAGTTGGCACCTATAACTGTCAGTGTCTGCCATTTGAGAGGTTGTAACTATTCTAACTGATTGCATCATTAAGATTATGACTTCTCTTGGTTCTTTAGTTTCTGGATAGAGGAATGCAGACACAAATTTAGGAAAATGTAAATATAATAAACTATCATTAACTAGATGGTGTATTCAGCTGTGCATATTTTCAAAAGTGATACCGATTTGTTATATGCACTGCTTTGCATTTTCTTCATTTTCCATACATTGTTTATGGGTTATGAAACATAAGAAAAAACTGTTGGTTGCCAAAGTGTGGTTGTATGACCAAATAGAGATTGACAGAGGTTGAATTTATTGGTGAATCTATTACACTGTGGCTACTGCTGGAGAAGAAAAAGCACCGATTGAGCTCCAGAAACTAATGTTAACCATTGTATTGATAATGCAGTATGTAACATCATTGAGCATTTTTGTGCAGGAACCTTTTCAAAACATAAAATGTAAGCAAAATTATGGAAAACTCTGCATGATGGTGTTACATAGGCATGTTCCTTGTTCCTAGATATGAATACCTGAATATATTAAACCCATCCATCCCAGTCTTATTTTTCCCTTCTGTTTGCAGGCATGCTGCCTCTGTGGACAATCCTCTTCGAGACCCACATCTACGACAAGCCAGGCAACGTGGAGATTCCCTTCTACGACGCCTTCGCCATGTTTGGCTACATGGTCATCGCCCTTGTCGTGGGCTTTGTCTTCCACCGCAAACTGCCCATCAAGTACCACCACTTCTGGACCTACCTGCCCTCCTTCACCATCTTCACCCTTGTCTTCTGCATCGTCGTGGAGATCTACAATGCCAACTTTATTTTCCCGCTCATCTCCACAGAGATTTTCTTCACCGCGGTCCTCCTCGTGGCCTGCGGGGCGATTTTCGGAGGCGGAATGGCTTTTCTGTGCCGACAACCGAACCAGAGGATACTCATCCTGTCCCTGGAGACAGGGACGAGGACTACTTACCTGACCTCTACCTTGTTGGTCATGTCCTTGCCCCAGCCGGAAGCGGACGTGGCCAAAACGGCTCCTGTCCTAATCTCCCTATTATCGCTCGTCCCCTCCTTCTCCTTAGTCTGTATATATAGAATGTACCGGCGGTACACCGGACAGGACCTGTCCGACCCGACCTACGCCCCGACCTCGTCCTACTCTGAGGAGGAGGTAGATGAGGGGGACGATGAAGACGAGTATGAGGACATAAACGAGGATGGAGACCTGCAAAGAAACGGAGAGAAACCGACAGACATGTGCCTCCCTCACGTGGAAGTGGTGGATGAAAAGGAAACCTGCATCTGAAATATGTAACAATAGGAAATTACTTATAATGTTCCATGAAATACGGTTTGCTTCATTTTGCAGCAGCCGGGAGTGGACGTGGCCAAGACAGGTCCTGTCCTAATCTCCCTATTATCGCTCGTCCCCTCCTTCTCCTTAGTGTGTGTATACAGAATGTACCGGCGGTACACGGGACAGGACCTGTCCGACCCGACCTACGCCCCGACCTCGTCCTACTCCGAGGAGGAGGTGGATGAGGGGGATGAAGACGAGTACGAGGATGTAAATGAGGATGGAGACCTGCAAAGAAACGGGGACAAACCCACCGACATGTGCCTCCCCCATGTGGAAGTAGTCGACGAAAAGGAAACCTGCATATGAAATTTGTTATGATAGGAAATTATTCATCTAAAATTATCTTTCCTGGAATACAAAACTTTGTTTTTGGAAGGGAAAATAAGTGACAAATACAATGTGTTCCTCATTGTTTATGTTACATGTCCTTGCCTGTTGTAGCTATGTAATACCATTAGAAGATGTATTACTTCTTCCAGTAAAGTGATTTATTGGGAGATAAAGTGATTCACTTCCATGATCAGTTTGCTTACAGCTTCATTATACCGTATTCTAAAATAAATTATCAAAACGAAGCCCAGACATAAAGTGCCCTCAATTTGCCTCCTTAACTAGCTATCAATTTATTAAACATCTTGAAACACTATTGTAGATATATTTACCAATAATCCATAATTGCAATAGTTCATTATGGTCTAAGGATTTCAGGATGCACTGAATGAAGACCATTTGTCATTTAACGCATTATATGATGCAGTTTTTATTAAAATTCTTTTTCTGAAATTTGACCTGTTTGAGAAATTATGGAAATCGAGTATCAAAAATATGAGTACATATAAGATGGATACCCAAGAATAAACAATATAATTGATTTAGACCTAAACATAGCTTATAGGAATTTTTCATGCAATATAGGTGGAGTTTGACAAGGTTTTGAAATATACAAAATAATACTAATTAAAGAGTTTCCACAGGAACCAATGCTAAAGCCTGTCAGCCCAACCTATGATGTCCAACCCTATTTTGCCTTTACACGAAGCATTTTGATCAGCTGGCGTCCATGCAAATCTGTCAGTTGATTAAATCCAAGAAATCAATTATGCTTAAACAACGCTTGGGGAAGTAGAGAAACATAATTCTTACTTATTTCAGTGACGCGCTTTGCAGAGTATGGGTTTAGCTTATATTATGACAGCAGGATTAATATAACTGAACCTTAATTACAGCAATTCATTAAAGAAAGTATTTAAGTTGGTCTTAATAAGTCAATGTTTGCCTTCCGACAATGTGCGAATGAATCCCCAAAAAAGTGTCTATAATATTATACTCCATGGAGGAGTGATATTTTTATCTAAATTTGAAAAATATTTTATGAAAATAATACTCCTGTCTTGCAAGGATTCAGGAAATCTATCAATAATCTTATTAAACTGCCTTGGAGGCATTGTTGATAATATCTGACCCTGTCATCTGTACATAACCTGTGAATAAAGTATATTGTATAGAAAACTGTCTTCTTTCATATCTAAAAGGACTCTTATTGATATATTTATGTATGATAATATACACATATGACATGTTACAAACGTTAGTCTAGAAGGAATATGGCTTTAGACTGTGACTTAAGTGAAGTAGATAGCTCAACAAATTATGCAATAACAAAAAGGTGTCCTTAATGTACTTTGAAGTAATCTTGAAAACAATTTATATCAAAATGATATCAAGTAAAAATCAATTTCATCTTTTTGGTCACACTGTTTTGGTCATTTTGAAGGTTGAGCCTAACTTCTACCACTGATACTATTATACCCATGAAGTACATTCTTCTAAACAGCAACGTGTCCATAATTCACTGCTAACCAGTAGCACCCTGCTGACAGCTCTAAGTTGACATGCATGACTTGTTATCATAGAGGATATGGGGAAGGTTTTCATTTTTCTCACCAGGTGACACCACTGAGCAACCTTTTAAATCTCTTCAATGCTTGGTGGAAGGGGATCAACTTCCTGTTATTTAACTTGTTTCTAGTCAGAAATCTTTTCACTTAACAATACCCCCCATGGGGATACCAGGATGGGGCTTCTCCCCCTCAGAAGAATATAATTATAGGCCTCCAGTAGCCCCTGCTGATTGTATAAGGTGACGATAGTGGGGACCTGGCACTGACCAAGTCGTTTTTTTGGTTCAATTCCCGGTTGCTTGGTTCACTAAGGGATGAGGTACAGTAAAAATGATTGCCAGGTTTTGATCCCCTGCTGTTTGCCTGCCCTGTCACCTTTATCTCATAGATTCAATCACCAAAGACAGAATTCGTCCCAACTGGTTTTCACCATGAAATGACCCTGGCTGTCAGTATGGCATAAAACGCTCATCACTCACTCACTCACTTACCCATATTCAATAAGAAACTTTTAGATTTTGAAGTTCTGCAGTTTTACTTACCAGGTGACACTACGGTAACCGGTCAGTAATCACTTTAGGTAAACTGATAATACAAAGGCTGGCTTGCCTTGGTCAGATACTGACTTTACTGGTATAGGCGTGTGCATGTTGTCATTCTAGAATTACCGTGGGACGTTTTGACATAGTCACACAAACATAGTTTTCTAATAGCCATAATTATAAATGTACCCATAATTCTCTACACATTGGTCAGAGAATATCAAACACAGGAATGTTGGTGTACCTTTCCCTTTAGCTAGACACTGGACTATTGAATACTCTTTGATAAGTGTGTCGCTACCCATTTATAGGTTAGACGTGACCAGAGAAAGAACTCCTCTCAGGCCCCACCAAGTTGAAAGTTTGTGACTATCTTTTTCACTTATAGGATTATCAGTGTACACTGACTTAGTCTTGACATGGAGCACAAAATCTATTACTAATTCAAAACCATAAATGTAATGACGGTCCATGTGTAGGCACTAAATTACACATGCTGTATATCGGCACTTTAATATTGTACATGTGTGAGAAAAAGTAATAAAACAGTCATAAAAATATTTCCTTCAGGGATTGAATAAAAATTGCAAACAAAGAACACATGTAACAGGCGTGTCAGTATTTCTTGTTTATTATGATTGTATAAAGGGATCTAAACAGCATGGTTTGTAAAGAAACCTTAATCACAACTAGCCCTTTAAATGATAGATCTATCATCAAACAAACGTCCATTCTAAAATAGAGATCATTGAACTAACCTAACCTTAGTCAGTGACTGGCCTCAAGCTGGGCATACGGCATGTCTAACACCTTCTAGATCTCACTTACCTAACCTTAATTCTCTAACCTAACCTTATTTCATCAGCCTACATTACATTTTTTCTAAGGTAGCTCCAACGCTACCTTAGATTTGAATACATGCATATATATGAGACTGATTTAAAGTTAGGTTGGGGCCCTGGACTAGGGGGGTCCTGATGTCGCGTGTCAAATTTGAGAAAGGCCCCTTCTTTTCAATGTTGCCTGTCGAATTTAAGAAATTGCCCTGTCGCATGTCACTAAGGTTTTACAGTCGTTTGTAATGTCATTAAGCCCCATGTCGCATGTCGATTTTAAGAAATGGCCATGTCACCATGTCGAATTTAGTGATCCAGACCCATTAGGTTAGCTCAAACCTCAGTCTGCCATAACCTTCACATTGACGCAGATATTTTAAATTCCGGTTTTAGTATCACAGCTAGCTCCTGGACGGTATATACTGAGTTGATTGGATTTGGTATATAACTGCACACTGTATCTTGGATAGGTTACATTCAGGTAATGCACAAATACATTTACAATTTACAAAACATATTGATTGTAAGCAAAAACATGATGATTGTAAGCGAAATTATGTCAAGTGTGCAGGTCTTAAACATCTGCTGATACAATTGATTGTCCACGTAAATTGCCTTAGCACAAGCAGATATTGTTGTAAATAAAGATACATACTAATGGTTTCTTAATTTCTGTATTTTAAAGATCAAACATACTTTAGCACCAAATTTATGACAAACGGTTCTGATGGCATCAAAATAGCATACACTTATCAGACAAATTATCATATAAAACTGGATTGTGTGTTTCCCTAAATTAGTACAATACATTAGTATATGATATCATAATTTATCTACGGTATCGACATCATATGACAATATCAAACACAACTCACAAACAGGAGTGATATATTTTGTTAAAATTGGCAATTTGGAATATCTTGCATAATATGTGTAACAAAGATTTAAACTAAAGGTCAAACCAGTTGTATCTTTAAGAGCATGTCGACAAACTGATAACCCAATGTTAACTATGGTTTTATGAAACACCACGTGGCATAAAAGAAGATAGACAGATCAGGGGCGGATACATGATTTTCGAAAGGGGGATCAGCATAAGGGTTAAGTGCTAAACGGCGTGCATTTGCACATACACATGCAACATTTTCCCCTCTTTTTGTAGTTTAGGGTTCGAGCAAAAGGAGGGGGTCAGGACCCCCAGGTCCCCCCTGGATCTGCCCCTGCAGTTGTTAAAGTTCCTTAAACCATATGAAACTCATGATACAAACACACAATGTCAAGGTCAACTGCAGATAGTGCGTCGACCTTACACCAGGTGGCGCCACATGAACACGAGGCCCGCGGAGAGCGGCAGACGCAGGCCCGAGGTCACGTGACTCGACGAGTTTTCTAAAATAGAAAAAAAAAAACACTATTAATTCATATTATATCAATTTGCCCATCCCCAAGTCATTATCTAACCAAACTGTAACAGCTTCATCAGTAAATGTAAATAGTTTTTTCAAGAAATGATTACTTTTAAAACTAAGCTTGTTGGAATATATTATGATAATTGCCAAATCAGTTATATTTTGTTTAATCATAATTATTTTAACGCACAGAAATTTGGCGAAAGTTGAATTCTAAATTATCCACAAGAAGATTAGGACACAACACCGAAGGAAAATATCTAAAGCAATACTAATAGTGCATTCCTATTCTCATTTTTGTTGTGATGGCTATAAAAACCTGAAAAGCAAGGGATTTCTTGTACAGAAAAGGTGTCTTGTCAGCGAAGGTGACATCATCATAGCGGTGGGGATGTAGACACCTCGTAGGTCACCTCATAATCAGCACTCATTGGCTTATCAGTTATATAATAAGAAGGACCACGGGGGCTTCCGAGTGCGGCCGTATGATCCATAGGGGATTGTCACATACTGAGGGTGAAGCCCGAGGTTTGTACAATCCCCATGGGTCATATGGCCACCCAACACTGAAAACACAGAGTTGTCAAAAGTGGTGCCAATAACGACAACCCAAGGTTGTCACAGGCTGTGTCTGTGTCTGTTCCACAAAAAATCTTATTTATGAATATTTTCATGTTGTAGATATCATAGTCATTATAATGGCATCCTATTATGTTATTACTAGTTATTAGGTGTGTCCATTACACATAGGAGGCCTATGAGTTGTATGGTTTTGAAACCATTCACTTACAACACTGGGTTGATATAGACAGAGGCCATGACAACCCTGGGCTGTCACTTTAGGCACCATTCACCTACAACCCTAGGGTAGTCAGGCAGGACTTTTGACTTCTGTGACAACCCTGTGACAACCCTATGACAACCCATTCTTCATTTTTGCTTCTCTGACGACCTTTTTGGCCCAAAGCAGTCGGGAGAAAATGACTACCTTTGGGTTGTCATCCAGCCTCAAAATTCACAATGACAACCCTCTGACCACCCCAAAGTTGTCAAAGGATTGTCACAGGGTAGTCACACAGCATTGATGGCCTGAAATGAGCCCTGTGATGACCCAAAAGTCACCTATGAGAGCCCAAAAGTGACCTGTGACAACCCTTTGACAACCTTGCATTGGCTCTCTGACGACTTTGTGTTTTCAGTGAAGGACGCCCCCATAAAGGGAGGGGCCAGTGACCAAAAATTAGTACACTGTAGTGATCCTTACCACTCGGGGAAAAAACATACCAGATTTTATACTTTTATCTCCAATACTTTTTATTTTGTGCACATTTTTTGGTATCACATTTAGTTTCTCTGCCTGCATCTGACAATGCCTGCACAGAGCATTTATCTGTTTGTGACGTCACAAGCAGAACAGTTGAAAATTTATGAATCTGCAAAAAATGCAATAAGAAATTTATTAAATGTTCTTTATAAGTCTGAAAGAGATTAACATCACAAAATTAATGGATTTATAAAAGAAAATATTAAAAAGAATAGTTTTTTATGGAATTTAGAAATTTGAAATTTAAATATAACTGTCATTTTAGTGACGTCACACACAGACGTCCTGTGTAAGGTGTGCCGGGGATTAAATGTTTGATCTGATATATAGACAAGGTTTTCTATGCACTATACTAATTTATAGTCAAAGAATTGTTTTGTACCCATATTCAAGCATCATATCTACTGTATAAGACGAGAATTAAAATTTTACTGGGCCCTACCTTTAAGTCTTTCTTGATTTTATCAACCAACAAATCTTAAAAATCTGTAAGGATTACTGAAAACAAGTAGCCTCAGTAAGCGGTTCATAATTATGGCCTAGCAATATGCACTGGTCACAATACACACCACCCATCGGCAGAGCAGGTGGTAAAAGGGAAGAGGGTAATCCTCCAGGTGAGTATATATCATAACACATTCACTCCACCATCAGCAATGGGTACATCATCGAAACCACATACGGGAGATCATCCCCAAGCGCGGCCATGTTGTGGTATTCCTACACAACTAGGCTAAAGGGTGGACAAGAGGATACATCTCATTGGTTGAAAGAGTGCGGTTGACAACCCACAGTCAGTGGCGAGAAAAGTTGACAGGCGAAATCACGCCTCTTATCACTGAATGCTAACTCTCGACAATTAAGGGGGATACAGCTTTAGGGGATTTTCAGCATCTATGACAGTGACAGTGCACCTCTCAAAATGGGATACTCACTGACAATGACAGCGACAGTGACACTGAGAGTGAACCCCTCAAAAGGGGATGTTCACTGACACTGACACTGACAGTGTACCCCTCAATAGGGGATACTCACCCACTGTGACAGTGACAGTGCACCCCTCAATAGGGGATACTTGCCCACTGTGACAGTGACAGTGCACCCCTCAATAGGGGATACTCACCCACTGTGACAGTGACAGTGCACCCCTCAATAGGGGATACTTACCCACTGTGACAGTGACTGTGACAGTGTACCCCTCAATAGGGGATACTCACCCACTGTGACAGTGACAGTGACAGTGCACCCCTCAATAGGGGATACTCACCCACTGTGACAGTGACAGTGACCGTGCACCCCTCAATAGGGGATACTCACCCACTGTGACAGTGACAGTGACAGTGCACCCCTCTATAGGGGATACTCACCCACTGTGACAGTGACAGTGCACCCCTCAATAGGGGATACTCAACCACTGTGACAGTGACAGTGACAGTGCACCCCTCAATAGGGGATACTCACCCACTGTGACAGTGACAGTGACAGTGCACCCCTCAATAGGGGATACTCACCCACTGTGACAGTGACAGTGCACCCCTCAATAGGAGATACTCACCCACTGTGACAGTGACAGTGACAGTGCACCCCTCAATAGGGGATACTCACCCACTGTGACAGTGACAGTGACAGTGCACCCCTCAATAGGGGATACTCACCCACTGTGACAGTGACAGTGACAGTGCACCCCTCTATAGGGGATACTCACCCACTGTGACAGTGACAGTGACAGTGCACCCCTCAATAGGGGATAATCACCCACTGTGACAGTGACAGTGCACCCCTCAATAGGAGATACTCACTCACTGTGACAGTGACAGTGCAGCCCTCAATAGGAGATACTCACCCACTGTGACAGTGACAGTGCAGCCCTCAATTGGGGATTTTCACCATCCATGACAGTGACAGTGCACCCCTCAAAATACGATTCTTGCTGACAGTGACAGTGACACTGACAGTGATAGTGCACCCCTCAATAGGGGATACTCACCCACTGTGACAGTGACAGTGACACTGACAGTGAACCCCTCAAAAGGGGATGTTCACTGACACTGACAGTGATACTGACACTGACAGTGTATCCCTCAATAGGTTACTCACCAACAGTGACAGTGACAGTGCACCCCTCGTCCTCGTAGTCGAGCCCATCGCTGTAGGAGGCCTTGCAGATGAAGGTGTGAACCCCAACACTCAGTGCATTGAGGGACTTACTCTCCGGGAGCACGGATGATACTTCGGTCTCAGAACTAACCAAAGACCTGGAAAACAGAGAAAGGTTTTATGAAACATCTGCTGACACAGAATGAATCTTTATTATAGTTAACCTGAAGATACAACTTTAGATCTTAGCATTTTTGTTAGGCAGAGCCAGTAGTGGATGTATCGTTTTGTTTTTTGAAAATGATTTAAGAAAAACTAAAGTTTGTCACAAATGTGTTTGTCTCCTAAGTTGGTCTTCATGCAAAACAAGTGAAAATGATCTTTTCAAGCTTAGATTTCATAAAAATAAAACAACGACCTTAATCAAAATGTGAGACACTTCTCCATCAATATGGTTCCAATCTAGATGCATTCTGGTCCTTTTATAGGATACTTAGTGAAATTTCACTGTACGTTAGTTGTTCACCCCCTGTTCACTGTTGGTATTGTACAATGGGCCACAAAGGCTTGAGTTTTACATGAGAAAACATCGTTATTTGGTCAGAAAAGGAAAGCAAGGTCCCCACTTGGGGAACTAAAATTTTAGTAGCTGGGTGATTAGTGTTAACCCTTTCTGCCATGTGAGGCTAGTGCTTATTTTTTCCTCTTGGTCACTGTGGTTGGAAAGGGTTAATACTAGTCGCCTGGTGATTAAAAGCTTCGTCGCCCAAGTGGGGATGTGGCTGAAGGGGCCATGCAACTGGATCAGTCCCTAAACAAACTAGAAGAAGCGGGGTCTCCCTTACCTCCATTGGCGGATATATTCAGCCATGACTAACTTTCGCCCATTGAAGACTCTAGAAAGAATACACAAATTTACATAATAAATTGTTCGTCACATTGTATATAAAATGGATAATAATGATGGATCATATAGGTAATACTTTGTAGAAAATGACATACATAATACAGTATGCAACAAATAACACCCCCTTTTACAGAAACTATGCAACTCACTTCTGAATATCAATGGCTTTTCCTCAAAGTCAAATATACATACATAGTGAATTATGAAATTAAGGTAAGAACCAAGTATAAATGTATTAAGAGGCATGAGAGACTCACGGTGGTGCAGCCTTGTACTGCCCTCCAACCTGCTCCATAATCAGTGTGGGGACTTTGTTGGATGAATGTTCCACTGAACAGCTGATGTTGACTGTATCAGTTGTCTTTATTGTCGGGTTGTTGCCACATGTTGTCACCCCTGATAGATATATCAAACTTTTTTAATAGCAAAATGATATGATATACTGGTGTGTTACTATTTGTTATTTAAAATTGAGTAATATTTTCATCAGTTTAGTGAAGTCTACCAATTAAGTAATAGTTCCTACTTAGCATCATTTTTATAGAGTTTGATTATTGTTGTTAGGGTTGTGCTTATCCTCATCTTGGAGGATTTTGGTGAAAAGATTTGTCAAGATGGCATTGAAGTGCGACGGTTGAATACAAGTTAAAGATTCAGGTTTACCTTGTTCATAAATTAGATAACTATACGTACCTATGATGTAAACATTTGCCGTGTAATGAACTGTTGTAGGAATTTGCTCAAACATATGAATTCCATTGAGCATTTCAAATTCATCGTCATTGTCTTGTTTTTTTACAGTCTGATCAGTGGTACCCTCAGGGTCAGCAGTAGTTGTGACTACTGGATTTGTAGTTTCAGTATCGGAGGTCATATCCTCATTGTCGGTAGTTCCAGCAGCAGAAGAAGTTCCTACAGCAGTTGTAGTTTCAACAACAGGGGTGGTTTTACCATCATCAGTGCTTGTGGGAATAGTATTAGTTGCAGCACCAGTAGTAGTTTCGACAGCAGGATGAACTGTGGTAGTTTCAATAATGGTGGTAGTTTCAGGAACAGTGGTAGGATCGGCAATGGTAGTAGTTGCGGGAATAGTGCTAGTATCGACAATGGTAGTAGTTGCGAGAATACTAGTAGTTTCAGCAACAGTGGTAGTTTCAGTATCAGTAGTAGAATCGAGAACTATAGTAGCCTTACCAATGGTGGTAGTTGCAAGAACCGTGGAAGTCTCAGCAATGGTAGTAGTTTTGGGAATACTAGTAGTTTCAGCAACAGTGGTAGTTGCAGGAATAGTGGTTGTGTCAGCTACTGTGGTAGTTTCAGTAAGAGTAGTAGTATCAATAACTGTAGTAGTTGTAGGAACAGTGGTAGTCCCAACAATGGAAGTAGTTGCAGGAATAGCGGTAGTTTCAGCAACTTTGGTAGTTGCAGGAATAGTAGTAGTTTCAATAACTGTAGTAGTTGTAGGAACAGTGGTAGATTCGGCAAGAGTAGTAGTTGCAGGAATAGTGGTTGCTTCAACAACTTTGGTAGTTTCAGTAACAGTAGTAGTATCAAGACCTGTAGTAGTTGTAGGAACAGTGGTAGATTCAGCAACAGAAGTAGTTGCAGATATAGTGGTAGTTTCATCAACAGTGGTGGTTGCAGGAACACGGGTGGTATCAACAATGGTAGTTGTTGCAGAAATAGTTGTAGTTTCAGCAACTTTGGTAGTCGTAGGAATAGTTGCAGTCTCAGCAACTTTGGTAGTTTCAGTTAAAGTAGTAGTATCAAGACCTGTAGTAGTTGTAGGAACAGTGGTAGATTCAGCAATGGAAGTAGTTGCAGATATAGTGGTAGTTTCATCAACAGTGGTGGTTGCAGGAACACGGGTAGTATCAACAATGGTAGTTGCATGAATAGTGGTAGTTTCAGCCACTTTGGTAGTTGCATGAATAGTGGTAGTTTCAGCCACTTTGGTAGTTGCAGGAATAGTGGTAGTTTCAGCCACTTTGGTAGTTGCATGAATAGTGGTAGTTTCAGCCACTTTGGTAGTTCCAGGAATAGTGGTAGTTTCAACCACTTTGGTAGTTGTGGGTATAGTGGTAGTTTCATCAACAGTGGTGGTTGCAGAAACAGTGGTAGTATCAGCAATGGTAGTAGTTGCAGCATTGGTGGTTCTACCAATAACAGTTGTACTTACTGCTACAGGAGTAGACGTAGAAATAGTGGTAGTTGTAGTAGTAGAAGAGCTTTCAGTACTAGTGGCAGTTTTAGCGCTAGTAGTAATTTTAGCATCATTTGTAGTTTTAGCACCATTGGTAGTTGGATCGCTTGTGATAGTTATAGCTCCGTTGGTAGTTTCAGTACTGACAGTATTGTCATCACCAATGGTAGTCCTAGGAATCGAAGTAGTATCGTCAGCTTGTGTCATGTTAATTGTAGTGGTCGGAATAACCTCTGCTTTGTAAAGCCAACATGTGTAAGAACCAGCCTGATCAAATCTCACCGCAGAAGCTGCTGTTAAATCATACTTGCTATTTTCATCAATAGCGTAACGATCATCTTGACAGGAGATGTTTGTGTTGCACAGAGAACTCTCAGAATTTTCTGTAACAAACTGTATCAAAACAAAGATGTTGACATTTAACATTAAAGACTAAGCTTGTAAGACGTTTGCAGCTTCGCCCAACTTCCTGGGTAGAACTTCAAACTGAATCGCCACCAAGACAATCATTTATCAGTCTGGCTTGTTAGCACAGCACATTAATTTATTGGTTTTGATAAGGTATCCTTCAGGGCCACATAAATACTGCCAATCTAAACACCTGAATGAAAAAAAGTTACAATTGCTACAGGCAATTGTAACTATTGTGTAACTCGAGGCTATTGAGAAGTGAGACTGACTAACTAACTCAGGTATTTTGAAATATTATTTTGCAGTGTGTCTGTCTGCTAGATATATAGGTATTCTATCTGTTGGGAGTTAATATGTCTGTTTGATCTATCTGTTAGAATTTTAGGATTGAATCTGATTTACTTATTTGGACTTCATATTTATGAATTTTTTTAGTCTTCTAGTTATGTTGGGAATAACATTTATTAACTGTATTGTGGAAATTATTTATGACTTATGTTGTGTCAGATCAGAATATGTGTATAATATTATAGATGGAGCCTCATTGCTTTGCGTGTTATTTACTCTTGAGTTAGACTGTACCCCATTCACAGATAGAGCTCCCCATTCACAGCTCAAATTAACTTTAGGTTTATTACTTTAACATTAACTACTAACATCTTTGACAATAATAAACAAATAGAGATTCACAAGGACGGCTGTCAGAGGAACCAGTAATCACAGCACTTCCTTGGGAGGTCAAATAGATAACTCTTCGATGGTGACTTTAGGCTAAATTTTAAGCGCCATACCCTCAAGCCGATATTGACCGAGTCGGCTGACTTTTCCAATACTACTCTGGCAAGTCACCTGAGGAGTCGGCCGACTTGTCCAGCAATTTCCCTTGGGTATGGGTTGTGTTCTGGTCATTGGGCAACAGGGATCAGGATCACTGGTAAAATTGGCGGTAAAATTGCTGGTAAAATATCAGACCTGCTTGATATTTCAGTCATCTGGGAACTTTGATGGCAGCATCGGTGATCAGCAGTTGCCGGTCGCTGGCGAAATTGCCTAGTGGGTATGGGGCTTTAGGCACAGAGATTCCAGAGTCCTGGCAATCTCTCTAAAGCCCCATACCCACTAGGCAATTTTACGGGCGATGGACAACAGAAAACTAGCAGAATCGGCTGATTCCTATGATCCCCTGTTAGTATAGTATATTGAAATGTGCAGGTTTAATCTGAAGTGCCAGTAAAATCAGCTGCTTATACCAGTAGAATCGGCCGATTTTAGCCCTGATGAGTCGGCCAATTTTGTAAAAATCGCCTAGTGGGTATGGGGCTTTACACCCATCAAACCCAGAGCTTTGAGATATCTGTTACTTACAGTAGCAGTCCACTTCATGCTGCTGACCCGGTTCAGGTCAGACACGGTACAGGTCAGCAGGGCAGTCCCCTCACTGCCCACCTTGACCACTGTGTCCCGGGGTCGTCTGTTCTCAGGTACAACATCTCCCGAGTCACACAGGATACAACCTATGGGAAACCAAAGTGGTCTTTATATCAACTTTTCAACTTTTCATACATGGCTTGTACCTACTTAAAACCAACTCAAAGAGTGCCTGTGGTAATGATTCGAAAAATGTATGTACGAAAGACAATGTTCAACAAAATGTGTTTTCGAGAACAAGTTCAAAAGGTGCACACAGATGAGGAACGTGTTTTAAAACTGAATTTTGATCTAGATCATAGGAATATGTTACTCTGTACAATAATGTAACCCATACTCATTAAAAACCTTGTACTTAGGCCATTGAAGTAATAATAATCCATATTTCCGATCATTTTTCCCCTTCACACTGAGAATTAGCAGAACTTTGCAACTGTTTCATACTGTCCGGGAGTTTCCCAGTTTCACTTTCAATCAAGCAAAATAATTGTTCCAGTCACTCTCTTACAAAGGATTTCTAACTATTGATTTATTCAATCTTAACTAAGGTTTGCATAATCTGCAGCTTAAGAACATATTAGGTAATGAACTACAAACTGTCAATCATTAGATTACACTAATCTAGTTTTTGACAGCTGCCTATGGAACCAATAACTGTGAAACCATTTGGGGATTCCCCAGGCTTGGCCCTGACTGGATCTCTTTGGATCTCTTACTTTATTCTCGAATAATATTGTGAATAACTTAAAAACCCAATAAAAACAAAAGAAAAGTATAAGCTATTAACCAGGGAAAGGTAAGTCCCCTTTATATGCGAGAAGGTAAACACGTCATCTCTGTGGTCCATAACATGGATTATCCATCACAAAAGCTTTTCATTACTATTTTCTACATCGTCCAATGCCGTTTCTTAGTATGATTATGGCCTTTAAACTGAAGAAAAAAACTATTTTCTTGTCCTAATTCCAGGATAATTTTTACAATATGATATATGCAGTTCACGCTAGACGTTTTATACACAATTGAAGTTTGAATATATATATATTCATGTGTGTGACATATTATCCGTTATATATGTGTAAACAATTTTGCATGATTGATGATCAAAGTGGAACTTACATCTGAAGAGTACAAGAAGGAAGGTGAAAACACTAACAACGTGTCTGTCCATATTGCTGACTGGTTCCTAGACCACCAAGGCCTTTACCTCTTCCCTCTAGCCCCACCTCAGCCTCACCCTGTGCTTCAGCACTAATCTCCCACTGTGTGCTCAGTCACCAAGGTGATCACCTGGACGCATGCGCAGTCGTTGTGGAGATAACCTTAGTCAAGTGCGCACCTCTGTTGGCGCAGCTTATCGGAGTCAACAGAAGGAGTGGTCCTGGGATGGGGGACTGGCCTAAAGCACCTAAAGCACCTACAGCCCCACACCACCTAGGCCCAATCAGGGCACACATTGATTACTTAAAGAATCAACCTATTTCTGCGCAAATTCAGATCGACAATCAGTATGTAATATTGAACTATAATTGTTTGATATGAATTGGAATTCAGTTGATAATCTGATAGAATCAGCCAATCATAGCACTGATCAGTCAGCCATCTTGGTCAAAATTGCCTAGTGCGTACACGGCTTATATAGGGTTATCGGATTGCTTGAACAATTAACAGATCGGCAAAGAGACGTGAAAATTAAGTCAGTCAAATCAGTAACTAAAGCCCCATACCAAGTAGGCGAAGAAGGGGTGAGAGGACAAAGCCACCCCCCCCCACCCCCCCACCCCCCACCCCCCGACACCTATCCCCTAGGACACTTAACCCCAGACACTTACCCCCTAGACACTTGCCTCGGGAACACTTACCCCCTGCATGAACACTTACCCTCTGGACACCTACCCCCTAAACACTTACCCCCTAAACACTTACTCTCTCGACACTTACCCCTAGGATACTTACCCCATGAACACTTACCCTCTGGACACTTACCCCCTGAACACCTACCCCCTGAACACTTACCCTCTGGATACTTACCGCCTGAACACCTACCCTCTGGACACTTACCCCATAGGACACTTACCCCCTGAACACCTACCCTCTGGACACTTACCCCCTGAACATTTAACCTCTGGACACTTACCCCTAGGACACTTACGCTCTGGACACTTACCCCCTAGGACACATACCCCCTGAACACTTACCCTCTGGACACTTACCCCCTGGACAATTATCTCCTGAACACTTACCCTCTGGACACTTACCCCCTGAACACTTACCCTCTGGACACTTCCCCCATAGGACACTTACCCCCTGAACACCTACCCTCTGGACACTTACCCCCTGAACACTTACCCTCTGGACACTTACCCTCTGGACACTTACCCCTAGGACACTTACCCCCTGAACACTTACCCTCTGGACACTTACCCCTAGGACACTTACCCCCTGGACACTTACCCCCTAGGACACATACCCCCTGGACACTTACCCTCTGGACACTTACCCCTAGGACACTTACTCCCTGGACACTTACCCCCTAAGAAGGGTTAGAGGACAAAGCCCCCCCCCCCCCCTATCCTCTAGGACACTTACCCCCAGACACTTACCCCCTAGACACTTGCCTCCGGAACACTTACCCCCTGCATGAACACTTACCCTCTGGACACCTACCCCCTAAACACTTACCCCCTAAACACTTGCTCTCTCGACACTTACCCCTAGGATACTTACCCCATGAACACTTACCCTCTGGACACTTACCCCCTGAACACCTACCCCCTGAACACTTACCCTCTGGATACTTACCGCCTGAACACCTACCCTCTGGACACTTACCCCATAGGACACTTACCCCCTGAACACCTACCCTCTGGACACTTACCCCCTGAACATTTAACCTCTGGACACTTACCCCTAGGACACTTACGCTCTGGACACTTACCCCCTAGGACACATACCCCCTGAACACTTACCCTCTGGACACTTACCCCCTGGACAATTATCTCCTGAACACTTAGCCTCTGGACACTTACCCCCTGAACACTTACCCTCTGGACACTTCCCCCATAGGACACTTACCCCCTGAACACCTACTCTCTGGACACTTACCCCCTGAACACTTACCCTCTGGACACTTACCCTCTGGACACTTACCCCTAGGACACTTACCCCCTGAACACTTACCCTCTGGACACTTACCCCTAGGACACTTACCCCCTGGACACTTACCCCCTAGGACACATACCCCCTGGACACTTACCCTCTGGACACTTACCCCTAGGACACTTACTCCCTGGACACTTACCCCCTAAGAAGGGTTAGAGGACAAAGCCCCCCCCCTATCCTCTAGGACACTTACCCCCAGACACTTACCCCCTAGACACTTACCTCCGGAACACTTACCCCGTGCATGAACACTTACCCTCTGGACACTTACCCCCTAAACACTTACTCCTGAACACTTACCCTCTGGACACTTACCTCCTAAACACTTACCCCCTGAACACTTAACCTCTGGACACTTACCCCCTGAACACCTACCCTCTGGACACTTACCCCTAGGACACTTACCCCCTGAACACTTACCCTCTGGACACGTACCCCCTAAACACTTACCCCCTGAACACTTACCCTCTGGACACTTACCCCATAGGACACTTACCCCCTGAACACCTACCCTCTGGACACTTACCCCTAGAACACTTACCCCCTGGACACTTAACCCCTAGGACACTTACCTCCTGAACACTTACCCTCTGGACACTTACCCTCTGGACACTTACCCCTAAACACTTACCCCCTGAACACTTACCCTTTGGACACTTACTCCTAGGACACTTACCCCTAGGACACTTACCCCCTAGGACACTTACCCCCTAAACACTTACCCCCTGAACACTTACCCTCTGGACACTTACCCCTAGGACACTTACATAGTGTCATAGGGGGTAAGTGTCAGGGGTTAAGGGTACAGGGAGAAAGTGTCTAAGGGATATATATGTTCTAGAACCGAATGTGACAAGGTCCGCCAAAGGAACTGTGCTCAGAATGGCCAATTCTACCAGAATAACAAATTCATGTCAAACACATACATTTCAATGTTGTTTACTGATTGGTGCTCGGAAATGGTGCAAATATTTGCTGATATATACATATAACCAGTACCTGGCAATATTGCTGATTTTTTAAAATCTCTTTATCTGTTAACAATAATATTTTATTGATACTCTTTTTGAAATAGAGAAGCATTCCAAAGTAACTCCATTTAAAGAAGCTGGTGATAAAAAGTCAAGTTTGTAACCTACCCTGAAAAGTACCTCTCCAGAGCATTTATCTCACCTAGATCAACTAAAGGCTATTGATACCTGACTCACAGCAGGTTAGCAGGCAGGGTACATCTGCCACACGAATAGAGTCGAATAGAGCGGAAGGCATCATTCAGCCTGCTGCCCCCTGGTGCCATAACCATGAACCATACAGTTAAATGTCCCATAGAATGACACCTGAAGACATGTTTTCTTTTCGTTGCTGAGTTGTATAAATCATGAATATGTATAACAACGAGTTCATAATGTTTATCTATTTGCTTATCATGTGAGTAGACCATGATTAAATACCCTTCCCCCAACCCCCAAAAATCGAGTAGACTACATAAGGCCATATTCCACCTTGTGTTGGCAACCACTTGCGGTGCCTACTTTTGCCACCATAAGTAATTTGTGTTTCAGATACCAACATGTCAGTTTCCGCAACCACAAACAATCCATAGAAAACCTATATAAAATCTTTTGTGGTGGTACTTGTGTTGACCCAATGCAAATACCACCGTAAGTAACACTATATATTCCACCTGGCGGTGTCTTATTTTGCTCGCGGTGGTGGTGAACACCGCTAGTAACAGGCCCACCACAAGCAAAACACCGCACAGTGGAATATGGCCAATAGTTCACCATTTTAGTGGTGGGAGTAGCATTCTGCTCTTGGCACGTGCTGCGCGAGTCCCCAGTTGCATCATAAACAGTTTGGGTATGTTTCATTAGGTGGTGAGTATGATGCCATATATATAGTGTCGTCTTCAATTATAACAATAACACTACACTAGTACCAAAACCCCAACCTGTAACAAATGAATATAACTAGTGATCAATGGATGGAAATGAATCATTACATTGGATTCATCCATTAGTTTGATAACTATGATGTCATCATACAAGGGTCTAAATCTTACATGCCTAACTGAAATCAAATTGATTAAAAAATGTTGACTGTCTAACTGTCACATCATTATGTTCTTGATTGATGTCTATTAACACAATAATGTATTAGTGACCTTTAATCAGTTATAAACTATTCATGTAACAAGATAATTTTTTTCAACTGTAATGAAGGAGAACCTTCAGTTGAATATAAAATGTACATTAGTTTTAGATACATGAAAATGGACATGTTCCTTATGGAGTTGTGGTGCCATTTTCTAACTCACCCATTCTTAAATAGTATATTCTTTTTTCAAATGAAAGATTTTTTTCTCTTATATGAAGTGTCATTGGGTGTATAAGCCTCATCCTGTGAACAAGTTAAACAAAGACAGAGGCTGCACAGTTATCAATCTTTGTCTATAGATATCACATCTACCCAGATTGCCAGATCAAGTTTTGCATTTGCACATACTTAATTATACAGTCATGATAATGAGTTCGCTGTTACCATTTACACATGATATATCTCATACTCCAAAGGATGTCCTTTCATGTTGTTTGCGCGTGCATGAATTATCATATTCCCATATTTGTAGACAATCCCACATCTCACACTTCAAAGGAAGTCTTTTCCTGCTGTTTGCATGGACTTGAGTTATTTTGCACCCATATTTGTATTCACTCCCACGTGCACGTTGTTGCCCTTAGATACCAGTGACCATTTCCATGATATGAGTAATAATCATAACACCACTGTGGCTAGGTACTTCAATCGCTGGCCCCTAGTAAATCTGGGCCTACAGATAAGCTTCACTGTCTTGTTCCTTTCTTTAATTAGGACCCTTGATCATATCAAAGTTAGATTTAAAAAAACAAGGAACAAGGAGGAAACAAAAGATGGCTGCAATGTTAGCCAATGTTTTCTTAAGGGGTCTATATTTGAAACCAATTGAATTCTACATTTGAATCCAGGATTCAAATTTAGAATTCAATTGGGATTCAAATAACCCTTTTAATGTACCTTCAGTTAAAAGAATAATGCAAAGCCTACAATAGTTACATTTAATGTAATATTAAAAGGGTCTTTGGATATGTAAATGCTGGTTTCCACCTAGTCATACCTGTTAGATCCGATAAATGTTGCCAAATACTCTGTAGGGAGGGCTAAGACCAGATGTTTCAATTGCCGTGTAATTAAGACATTATTCAAATAACCTCCTTCTTCTGCTTTCAGTATTAATCATGTAATTATTATTATCGAAACAACATTTGTTTCTATGAAGTTTACACACCATCAAAATAGTTCTATGTATCATCCCAAACAAAGAAAATAGTTTCCAGCTTATGCATCCTTATCTGTTATTCAGTGAGATTGCCTGTTGAGGTAGCCCAGAACCAATATCTATAAGAACATGAAATATAAACTTTTGCTCGCAAAATCATGTCGTTCAAATGCAATTCAAAGATAACACAATGATTCATGAGGAATAGACAGCTAAAGATATTAGGTGATTCTGAAGTACGTAAAGTATCATTTTACAAACCATGAATGCATTAAATTAATGTCATTCTTGATAGCTAGTAGTGTTAACTATCTTATAAACTATGAGTATTTGCTCTCATCACCTAATGCTGGCATGTAACTCCTGGCCGATGAAGATAAGTGTCCAAGGTAAACTGACTTTCGTTAAACACTGATGTCTCTTCCCCTATTTGTAATGACTCAGACATTGCATTCTAAACATCTTCAGTTGTTATCTTATGCTTATCTTGTCACTGCTGTAAAGGAAAATATGATCTGTGGGAAACTATTTGTGGTACTAGGGGAGAAACGGGAAAGAGATCAAGTACAGCATATACTGCTTCCTTCATTTTAAGGACACTGGAGGTAAAGCATACTTTTTAATTGCATACAATATCTTTTATTGAATAGGGGTTTCCCGTACATGTGTAACAAATACTCGTTTTAATTATGTTACAGGCTCGTCCTCACCTGTCTTGTTATTTGAATTGCCACAAGACTCTATTATGCACACAGTCTGCATGCATCTGAATAGCATCTGCTACAACTATACAAGTGTGTTGCCTTACTAAAAGCTGTGCATGCATGATAAAGCCCCATACCCACGCACCAATTTTCACGCAGTCAGCCTATAATTTGGAGCACATAAATCTGCCCAACAGAGTCAGCTGTTGGCTGAATGCTGGTTGTCATAGTTACCACATGTTAGAATGTCAAAGGAAATGTTTCCAATTTCTTCATGTTTTGATACATCAGACAGAAATGATGTCTCTTTTGATAATTTTATTGTTAAAAAACTGTTCAAAACATTACCAGAGACAGTCATATGCCATTAGTAAATGTCCTTGAACAGTTTGATCACCAACTTACAATTGGAACATTTGCTGAACATTTGCTGAAAGATCCATTCTGAGAGCAATATAGAGCATTTCGGACAGGGATGAAGGGCAACAGAACAGTCGGGTCGTGTGTTTTTTTTCGAAATTTTAACTTTGATGTGGTGATCTTTCAAATCTTATGTTCTTGTAATATATCACGCAAAGTTAAGGTCAACACCAAACAGGCTGAATCAGCATACAAAACCACCTACAACTACCCAAAGACACATTTTTAGAAAAATTAGTTCACGAATAAGTATGATATTGATATATATACATGCTTGATATATCTATCCTTGCTAAAATTAGCTGGCCATTTAGCAGAATGAGCCAATTTTAATACAGGTCACTAAGCAGATATAGACTTTGCTCAAATTTGCCTAGTAGGTATGGGATTTGACGACCGTAAAAATCACCTTATTTTATGGTCTTTGATGTGATATTGCCTACATACATGGTTGTGACTGTATCTATTGTGATTTCTTGAAATCTTTGCTAAAAGTATTGGTTTTCCATTTCAGTCTAAGGGTTGGTAGAACTAACAGCCATACACTGCCAGAAACATTTAGCATCCTCTTCATCATATTCATCAAAAGAAAACATCAATCTGCTCAGTAAAAATGATGTTGGTGATCACACTGCTATTCTGTGTTGCTGCATTTACAGACTGCACTTCTCAGAGCAGAGGCTCACTTCACTTCAATCAGACAATTTCCTTTTCTTCATCATATTACAGAGAATACTTCAATATCACTCCTTCTAACAGGATCAACTTTACATATACAATACAATTCAGAACTGAAAAGTGTTGCCCAATTTTAGTTTTTGATCTCTCAGAAAGCCGATCGGATTCTTTCCACAGCAACTTTTCTTATCGAAATTTTTTTTACAAGACAGCTTATGTCAATCACCATTTGATTCCCACAGGTCCTCATTCTCCTGGTTGTAACATACATTCGGGTGTATATGAGTGTGTTGGTAAAAGAGCCTTTCAAGCCCCTTACCCACAGTACTGGCTTCTGATAGCTGGTTATAATTGTGAAACAGCACAAGGTTTAGATCTCACAGTAAATCTTAAGCTAGACTATTATGAAAATTATACAAATCCTTGCGAACCAGTTCAGAACAGGTTTTGTAGCAGCTTCATCAATTATAGGTATACTGCATTCCCTAACGTACTTGGACAGGTTTCAGCAAGGGAAGCAAATGTAGCGATTCAACTTCTCAGGCTGTTTCCAATGAAAGAAAGGATGTGCTACCAACACTCAGTGTTGTTCTTTTGTAGAATACTAGTCCCTGAGTGTAAAGATGGTGTCATGTTATATCCCTGTTATAAGATGTGTCAGGAGGCAGTGAAAGGTTGTGAAGTGCTGTGGTCAAAACTAGACCCTGAACTCTTCTGTACAGGTTTGGTAAAGTCACGTAATCCAAATAAGTGCTTTTATAAGGCTATAGAATGCCCTAACCTCAGCTCTCCCAAGAATGGAAGAATAGACATACAAGGTCACGGATTATTCAACACCGCCAGGTATACTTGCAAGACTGGCTTTAAACTGGAAGGGGAAGCATTGCAAACTTGTACTTACAGTGGCACTTGGAATGGTACTGTACCTGTCTGCAAAGAGATTCATGTTTCAAGGGTTACACTTACCTTAATTTTGTGCATATTTACCTTGGTCATCTGTACTATGGTTGGGCTGTGTGTCTACCACCGTAATACCATCAAATCATGTATTTACAGGTACGAGATATTCAGATAGAAAACATGATTTTCTCAAGTCTTTCCCCACTGTATGATGGAGTGCCCTCACATTCTTATGCTTGTATGCCTTGCCAGTGGAAATCATAGGATTTTGAAAATGGGGGCCTATATATACACTAGGTACTAAGACATGCATTTGCACACACATCTGCAACATCGGCAACATTAAATTTTAAGTTGCCAACAAAAGAGGGGAGGTTCATGTATATATTTTGGATCTGCTCCCTGTTGCCATTAAATATCTAACATGTTCTGTACTGTAATTACAATGTTTCCTAGTTCTATCACCCTGTCATCGTTTAATTCATTAATGTAGGCATGATGCATAACATGATCAAGTTACATTTGTTTGTATTACATCAGATAATGAACAACATAACATTGCAAGAAATATCTGTTTCTTATAGTTTATGTTCAATGTATAGTAATGAATGACATATGTATATATATATATATATACATATATATATATATATATATATATATAGCATTTGGCACCTCTAAAATGACATGACACATGTTCCAGAAAAAAAGGAAATTGATGCTATTCATACTTATTTGAAAAAGCTTGCATACAGCAAAATTTGTGGGTCACTTGATGTCAGAAATTTATATATAATAATCTCAATATTGTCCGACTAACATTAACAGTTTTTTCAACTGTTTTTCTCACTAAGACGCATATTCTAGGTGTGGAATGTCATTCATTTGTACAAAGAAATGGTGGTTTTGGCTTTTATATTAGTTTTTAGTTCTCTGGATGTAAAGGTTCATAGAGGATATATCAGTATGTGCTTATTTCAGGATATTTAAACTGAACCATTTTTAGGAATACTTGCAATTATTGTGAATCAAATGCAGGAAACCTATAGCTAGATTCATCGACCCTGGAATATGTGACTCACCCATTTTTTACAACAGCCATGATACAGCCAATGATGTGGTATCTCTGTGTATTGTCATCATTTTGGAAAACTTTATAGAATATTACCAGAACTTGCAGAATTTCTGCTTTACCTCAATGCTTGGCTGGGCCCTCCCTGCTTGGAAGGTCGTACTGATGAGTTGTGACAAGTTGCAATGTGAGATTGTAAACTTTTGAGGTCCTAGGGGTCATCTGTTACAACACTGTGACACCGGTGCATTAAACTATGAAGACCATAGCAACCATATCTATACTTGTTTGCATCTTTTGCATATACATCCTTCTTATCAAAGGTGGCTCCCCCTCTTACCAGAAATATGAACCCTATTGAGGGGAGTGCAGTCCAGTTCAGTCTGCAACACTGGGCCCTAGGCCTGGTGCAGAGTACGGTGAGAATTGCTGCCCACTCAGGTGGTCAAGTACCTGTGCCTATTAGCAGTGTGTGTGGAATGTGTATGTGAAAGAGATGGGGTAGATGGGGTACTTGAGGTCGGACTGACTGAGAGCCAAAACAACCCCTCTTGGTGAGTACCTGTAATTGTTTTTAGAGTTGACCTCCTTTCAAAATAAAAGTCAAGCTGGGCTGAAATATTCCTTAATATATCTAAACTACATCTTTTCTCATGAAATTAGGTTACTTGTTGCAAAGAACAAACCTTTTTGATTACTAATATGGTTGCTAAAAATGATCAATTTGCTTTTTTGTTAGTGTACTTATGAGGTTTAGACAAAATGTTCAGAATAGTCCCTGTGTTAGCCTATATGAATGCCCTGACCTAGAGTGGTGGGCTCCCGCCACCTTGATCTGCTCCACAGTAGGTCTCCACTGCACAGGGTCATAAGAAGGGTATATATGTATGACCATCTTTTGTACCTAAGTATTCAAGAGAGACCAATAAAGGGTAAAGAGCAAAGTTTCATTGCCACTGAATTAGATTTATCTATTTTTGTGGTCTGGTTAACAAATATGTAAAAACAAGTAGGAAACTTTCACAGTAATGCACACTAATGATATGTATATTAATCTATATGTAATATTTTTCTTTTGTCAAAACATGTAATTGGAATAACATTTCTTAGAAGTCAGACTGGATACTGATCCTATAAGTTTAGAATATTCTATTGATTATATGGTAAGAGTCAAATGAAATAAAGAAAAATAAGAAACAGTGACAAAATATTTCTTATCATGATATTGCAATGTGAAATTTTAGTGGAAGCGGGTTTTTGCTCAACTTATAACAATCTGGCTTTATTACCAAGATACAATACAACCAAAATATATATTTCAAATTTGAACAATACATGCTAGGAGTAATTAGAATCACCATCATAATTAATAATAATATTTAAAACTAACCCAGTTGTGAGGGCGTCTGAGGAAGGATTCTAATTGTGACGTTAGTCATGACTTAATATCATCATGCCCAAGTAACATACTGTAATGAATTGGAAATTATTTCGTGATTATTGGGTGCAAGTTTAAGAAGTCTGCTAGTTGGTAAAAGATGTGAAATAAATCACCATAATCAAATTGTTAAAAGATAAAATGAATTGGCTTGGAGAAACGAGAATGTGTGAAGTGGCAGGAGAAATGACATGACATTACGAAAAATAATTAACAAAAGTACTTAAGGAAGCAAGGACTTAAGGAAGCAAGTAACTGGAAGTAACCTTTGTAAAGGTCAACGAGATCACATGATCCTAACTGACCAATAGGGTGCTGTTTGAGGCAATGTAAAGTATGGAGTAGCACAAAATAAACAGTCCTTTTTAGGCACTCCCTGTGTTCACACCTCTTCCTTTCACAGCAAAAACCATCTTCGAACTAGACATATAGGGCATGCGTTGCACATGGCACGAGTAGCAGAATAGGACCAAGTTTAGGGTTAAATGGAATGCTGGAGAGTGCAAGGTTTAGACTAACTTGTGGTATGACACCATCAAATCCGGGATAACCTTCCCCGTCCCTCCCCCTACTCACTTCGAGTCATCAACTGACGTGCCCTGACCTACAACCACCCTCATGTGTGAGACACAACCCCGAGAAATGCAATCTTTCTCTGGACAACCCCATGCTCAGCCTGCAATCCTGCAGCCAAGTTCAGGATCCAAGGGGCCATCCTGTCCTGTCCCTCGTACCTACAGGAATGGCTGGAACATGGCTAGAGGCTAAGCCCAACTAGTAAAAGGAACCAAAACTCATATCCCATCACAATATAAACCACCCAAGCAACACAGTAAGATAGCAACATAACACCTACCACTTGTTCAAACAGGTGGTGGTTTCTTCTCTTATATTATGTGACAATAGGCCCTGTTTTCCATTACATAACTTGGCATTTTCATAAGATTAATACAATTGAGTTATTTTCTAGTTTTTTGGATATATGTGAACCCTTTTGCTGCTATAATATGTTTGCATTAGCTAAAACTTCTCTATATAGAAATTTCTAACATAAGATTGTAAAAAGGCATGGCAATCCTTAACTCGTTGTATTGTGATGAATTGTCCATTCATCTTTTGTGGTACAAAAATATAAAGCTACAAATCAGGTATAATCAATTTGTAATGTGAAATGATCAAATAATGTGGTTATTGCCAGCTAATAATGGAATGATGTAATAGAACAAAATTGGTACAAAAATGGACATTAATCTGTAATTGAGTACAAAAAGACCAAAAAACAGAGGTGACCGGAAACAACATCACAAGAGTCAAATGATAAAAGTGACAAATCAGAATTGACCTGTAGAAGTTAATAGACAAGTAAAAGCATAGAGAGGTCCTGAATTATATGGAAGTTAAGACATATGACCCACAAGCCCAAAGATGGCCCGAAAGCCCGAAATGGCCAGAGAACCAGCTTTAGCCCAAAAGACCGGCATGGTACAGAAGCTAGAAATCATAGGCAGTCAGCTTAGAATGAAGGGAATGAAGGTGCAACCCATTCGGTGCTGCGCTACCACCCTTTGAACGCGAGCAACAACCTGGGTTCCCCAAAGTCCAGATCGACCTTCCCCCGAGACCACCCACCTGGTAGGCCTTCCCCTGCTCTTTGCCTTTCTTTAAACACAACAACACAACCCCCCTTTTCATGACGATGGCACCCCTTCGGCACTTCCCACTGTGTAGAATGAACCCAGGCCTCACCAAAAATTTCAGAAAGCAGAAAATGTATAGAAAATGTATAGTCTTTGAATCTAGAAATTAAAAATATCTAGAAAAGTACAATAAAATCTCACTGTAATTTATGTTTACATCTTGCTTTTTTCTTATATATAAATGCACCGCCTGATTATCTTGTTGCATGAGCATTATACTCAAACTATAGCCCTTGAAAGAGTAGAGCATGTTTATACTTGAAGAAAAACATTCTACAGAACCAAGTTTTGAGCTGAAAATATAAAATAAAAACATGTAATTTTATTGCAGGAATATACAAGAAGAAAAACTTTCAATGTAGGCTACCTCTGTTTACATACCCCTTTTAATTGATAGAATGGTGCAGAGCTTACAATAGCTATTTTGAACAGAGATTACTAGAGGAGCAACATGGTGTTGACTTGGTTAAAGATTTAGACCCCTGAGGCAACTTTGACCAACATTGCATTCAATTTTGTTTCCTCTGTTTCTCTTTCCAATTTAACTTTATTATATCCAGGGGGTCCTGAATATAGAAAGGAATGAGATTGTTTAGCTTTTATGTAGGCCCAGATTTCCTAGGGGCCATTATTAAAGTATCTAGCTATAGTGGTGTTATGCTTATTACTAATGTCATGGAAATGGTCACTGGTATCTAAAGGCAACAATGATGAATTGAATACAAATATGGGTGCAACATATCACATGCCCATGCAAACAAGACGAAAAATACTTCCTTTTAAGTGTGAGTCATATAATGTGTAAATGGTTACAGTGAACTCATTATCATGACCATATATGTATATGCAAATACTTGTTCTGACAATATGGGTAGGTGTAACATCTTGAAGACAAAGATTGAAAACAGGCTGCCACTTTGTTAAACATGTTCAAAAGCTGAGGCTAATACCCCACGACACTGCATATGAGAGAAACATTATCTATATTATGAAGAAATCGAATACTTTTTAAGGCTTTGACAGGTAAGGATCCATTCTAGATTACCTTGAAGTCATCAATTTTCTCCAATGATAATTTAAATTTCAAAACCACAAAAGTATTTTGTAGAAGAAATAGCTCTATTGCTTTTGAAATGGCTAGAAAGATGAGCAGTGAGTTCAAACAATTTTGAACAGAATAAAAATGACAATGTTGATGAACTTATAATTAGAAGAAAAAGCATGACTGGGATACAACTATAAGTCAAGTATATTTTATCAGGCAGTGTTAGAGATTTTGAAATTAAAATATTAAGATTGATCTCTTAAAAAGAGGTTTTCTTTTCAGTTTGACTGATGAAAGACTACATGACTGCTGTTTAATAAAACTAAAGGCATTGACTGAGGGATTTACCTATGATGATTTCACAATACTAACAAAGGCTTGAAGTTGTTAACATACAGTTCAACAATTTACATCATAAAACACCAAGAGAAAGAAACACAGAAAATGACACTGCAACTTCGTAAGGAACATGTCCATTTTCATGTCTTTAAAGCTAATGTATATTTTATAGTCATTACAATCTTCTGTTTCATTATGATTACACATAATTTGTCTACTATGCCAGGCAGATATACATTTTATGAGTCAGTAATATCTTCGTCATCCTACTACAGAAGGACATTTAATATCTCACTATCAAGAAAAGTAATTTTAAAGTATCACTTCAGGTTTAGAGAAGAGAAATGTTGTCCAGTGGTTGGCTTTGATACTACTACCTTCTGGCAAAATAATCATTATCCTGAATGCTATTGGGACAACTTTTATTATACAGCAAGATACACTCCATTTTTTGTCTATGCATACCCAGGCTTTTATTCATCTGGATGTAGAAATGTATCTAAGAGCATTGTGTGTACTGGTGTTCGCTCTCTGGTTGCCCATTCACCAACATTATGGGATCTGATAGTGGCCTACGAATGTAGAAGTAAAAACAGTTTGAACCTGACTATCAAACTTGATGTACAATACTCTAACTATTATGAAAGCACATGTATACCTTTTTCCAATAAGATATGTAAAAATGTTGTTCACTATAACTTCACCACTTTTCCTAATGCACTTGGGCAAAACGAAAAAACAGCATACGATGCACTTTCTTTAGCACATGTTATATATTCTAGGGAAGAACCTTGTTACCAACATGCAGTTTTATTTGGATGTAGAGTTCTCTTTCCGGAGTGTCAAAATAAAGATATGGTATATCTCTGTTTTCAAATGTGCATAGAGATGTTGGTGGGTTGTGCAAAATTCTCTAAAATATTTGATCTTAAATTTTATTGCACACACCTTCCAGAATCTCTGAACCCTTCAGATTGCTTTTACAAACCTGTAATATGTGCTCCTCTGGATCATCTTATCCCATTTGGACAGGTCACATCTAGTGGAAACCAGCTGTATGATGTTGTTGAATATGCCTGTGATCAAGGCTTTGAATTAGTTGGCAACAGAACCAGAACTTGCATTCATAGTGGAAGTTGGAATGGCTCTTTACCAGTTTGTCAGGCAATGTACAATGAAAAAATCATAATAACATCAATCACTACGGGAACCATCTTACTTGTGATCTTGTTCCTAGTTATTGGACTTTCTATCTATCACAGAGGAACACTTAAGTTGTTTCTGCTTCACAATATGCACATTGATGTACTCAGACATCCAAATGTCAAAAGTCAGTTGTTTGTCACATTCAGCAGCCAGGATTTAGATGAAGTAATGACACATTTCATACCAAATCTGAAAGCAGAATTGCCAAGGTGGGATGTTATAACGTACCAACAGGACTTTGCAGCTGGTCGCCCCCTACTTGAATGTATGAGAGAGGGTGTGTGGGAGAGTCAAGCCATGCTTGTCCTACTCACAGAGTACTATATCGCTAGCCCTATGTGTAGGTTTGAATTCACAGAGGCACAGACAAGGAGTGTCTTGGACAAAACTTTCAGACTCATAGTCATACTTTTTAAGCAGAATGATGAAAATAAACCTAATTTTGATGGACTATCTGAAGAATTAAGAAGGTACGTTCATACAAGAGTGTATCTCATATTTGGAGAATTGCTGTTTTGGAACAAAATAAGGAGAGCTCTATCTCAATAGCTGTACAACTGATGCTGAGGTTTACCCAAAATGCAATGTTCTGCAAAACAGTGTAAATTCCAGTTACCACTATCACTGGCAATCTATTTCCTTGGTACAAAGATTTTCTGAAATCGGTATACTTTTAAGTTGCAACTACAAGACTACATAACACAAAAACATATTTGAATAAAAGAATATTATATAACTGCTGTAGGTAAAATTATCTAGGTTTAAAAAGCTTGAAAATAGCCAAATGCCACCAGTTTACTCTTTACTGTGGTTTCTGGGAAATATTTGAATTTGAAGGAGTCATTTTGCAAATCATACATGTATACCTTATCACATATGTATATAAATTTGATACATAAAGGCAGAGGGTATTCAAAATTTGTTATTAATTTTGAAAACAAAATAAAATAGATGAGATATGTGGAAAGGTGTCCATTGTATATAGGGCATTTGGTCAGTATAAAGCGTCCCTGTTCCAGGTGGGAGCATAAAGGATGCGCAAGTGCCATAAAGAAATCGCAGCCTGATAATGGCAAGAGGAATATATGCTATTGGAAAAAGTCCTTGTCAATGGCCTCAATCTTTGTCCATGGTTTAATTATTTCCAGCATTTTTTGGTGAATAAGTAGTGAATATATGTGTATGAATATTTATAAACATACATGTGTGGATATTCATGAAATGTTCAAAAATAATTTAAGCACTTTTCACTGGCTTTGATGGTTAACTCTCTATGTAAAGGCCTATGTGGATAGTAGTGTAATTATGTTATGTGATAAATTTTATTATGCCATCCACAGGTTAACATACTTTAATATTATAAGGGATTGATGTCTGTAAAAGAAGTGTGTGTTAATGATGAGAACTAAATATACATATTGTTACAAGTAAATGATGTTGAACTATTGATGTATTGGTGTATCCTCGTGTTCTTTGTGGCTGTATGGAGATTTAATGCTGTCACCTAGTGACACTCCCAAACCCCTTCTGACCAGCTAGCCACAGCTCCATTTACATACATGCACACACTTGTCATTATTTTATTTTAGTTGAACAAATTCATCTTGTTACATAAAGGATTATAAATAAATGATTTTTATGATAAAACAGGTGTTGTTAGACAACAAGGATGAGTATATTGATGTGACAGTTGCACTTCCAATTTTACTGTTGACCTATATGACGGATCATTCAGTCACATAATACAACTTTGACATAGCACTTTATGATTTAGGTCCTTGTGTGATGCCACAGTTATAAGAGTTATAGATTGTTCTAATACACTGATTCATGATCATTTTCATCCAAAGATTTTATTTACTTTTTGTCCAAAGATGCTGGATAATGGCTGTAGATGTGTCATCTATGTTATGAATAAAGCTCCTCTTACCAGAAAACAGAAAAACAGACAATTAATTGAACCCAGCCATAATATGCAATTTAGGTGCCGTCCACCTCATAGACATTCATATTTATTGGTTTTCTGTGTGTTTTATATATCTAGTATATAGAATTTGACTTGAGGGAAATGGCAGTAATGTGCTCACCCCGTCAGTTCCTCCATGTGTACCAACTCTCACACACTGAACCCAGCAAAACCCCAGATAAAAAGAGCGAAACAAATGCCAGAGAGTAATGTTAAAGAGCTGCCACCTGGTGAGAATATATAGAACCAATAAAAGATAGGGGGCACCACTTGAGATAATTGGGGATGTCTGTCAATCATATAGGCTTATGTGCATATCAAGTCTGAGTTAAATTGTCTGTTTTTCTTTTTTCTGCATTTTTCAATTATGTGACATTGAGCTTTAGGATAGTCACATTAAGAATGTCACATTAATATCACAGTGCGAAGTCGCAATGACGTTCTAAAGAAGTGTTTGGGTGCCATCAAAATAACTTAACAAGAACCAAAGCAGAACAAAACAGAACATTATAATAACATTATAATAAAGTCATATTCTTGCATTGGCAGTTATCAATCCTTGTTTTCAAGATGTTATATCTACCCACATTGCCAGAACAAGTGCCATATTTGCATAAACTGATTATGGTAATGCGAATGAGTTCATAGTCATCATTTCCACATTGTGTGCGTTTGCATAAGCATGAATTAATATGTACCCGTATTTGCATTCAATACCAAGTTGTTGCTCTTAGAATCAGTAGTAGTGGGAGTTGTGATGTCTTTTCTTTTTCTTTTCCTGTGTCATATGCATAACATTTGTAAAAAAAAAAGCGTCAACATGGCTCTTACTTAAGGTTAAATGAATATATATAGGTCTGACTAAACATTCATTTGTCAGGCTCTTCATCTAAGATTGAATTATCTTATGAAACAACAATCAAGGTTAGAGTTGGAGGATCAGTGTGTGATTTGCAATAGTTGTGCTTGTTTATGCATAACTGTGCCATTTCTTTCTCAATTTAGGTGTGTCATATATCATATTAAAGTTGAATATCTAAGCTATCTAATGTTACATATATTCTAATTAATTAAACTATATTTTAGTTCAGAAATAAGTCAAAGAAGTTACAAAATTGATTCATTATCAATTGTGACCCGTTTTGACGAAGTGAGTCGGATGTCGCACGGGGAAGATTTTTAGTTAGGTATACCATCAGAAAATACTAATTCTTAGCTTTAAAACGAGGTATAGCATGTCTAGGTCCGATATCTAGGGCCTGAGATAAGTTGCGACGAGAATAAAAAGAACCGCGCCTATGCGGGTATAAGAAACAGAGGTAAATGAGTTGAAAGTTTTTCTTACCGCGCGCTACCGCGGTCCTCCGATAAAGCCCTAGCAACGTACACTTGTAATCAATCCTTGGTCCTGAAACTTTACATAGTCATTCTACACTATTCTAGCTAACAAATACCAGTAATTCATGCGTTTATATACAAAACTTTTATTCATGCCGGCGCTGCAAAAAGTGACAAAAATCCGGATCTGAAACAACAACTTAACCTAGAACAGCAAGCATAAAGGATCACAATACCTCATCTTGGCTTCTTAAAAACGACTCTGTGATGACCCTAAGTACCCTGGGTATCCATAATGTGTCTATAAAAGTTCTTGAAATGTTCATGATTGTCTTTGGTCGTTAAAATAGTGAAAAGCCACCGAGGTAAAAATCTTAAAATCAGAAAAAGTCTTAACAACTAAAAATAAGTTAACAATGTTCAAAACGGATTCTTAATAGTTCTCAGGTGGTCCTGGGCCTGCCACGACCACGTTTAGCACGTTTACTAGGACGGCCCCTGCCCCTAGGTGGGGGTGGGGGGCCTTCCTCCTCTGAGTCAGATGAAGATTTTGATTCCCTCTCCAGCTGTCTGACCAACTCCTCCTCCTCCCCCTCCGATCCTGATGATGTGTCTGGAGTCTGTCCTCTGCCTCTGCCTCTGCCCCTGCCTCTGCCACTGCCTCTACCTCTACCTCTGCCTCTGCCCCTGCCCCTGCCCCTGCCCCTGCCTGGCCCATCCCCCTCGCCAGCCTCTGGCTCTGATTCCGCATCTGGTTCCGGCGGAGGTACGGCACGGGGGCCTGGGCCGGGTGCTGGTTCTGGTACAGAGGGCTTAGGGCACATGATGTCCTTCGTGTCCTCAGTACAAAAATCCCGAATGTTCTTGAAGAGATACCACTGTCTTTTGGCCGGGAGGCCAGGGGATTCGGTGGGCTGAGGGCCTTCCTGGGGGACAGCTTCAGGGGCGACAGTCAGCATCTTGAAGGTCTCGGGGGCCGAGTCCGCATACTGCCGGAAGGTGACGTGGCCCTTGTTCTGGTCAGAGAATACAAAGTGATGATACTGCTTAATGCCCTTGAGTGGCTTGATGAAAGGGGTCAAAAAAGATTGCCAGTCATACGACTCGACAAACACCTTCCCATTCTCGTCCCCCACAAGTTGGGCAATGTTGACACGTTCTTGGGTACTCTTCACCACAGTCGCCTCCATCTCCGAGAGGCTCGAGACAGGCTCACGACGAAACCTTTGTTTAAGCAAACCAAAGCACCAGTCCGGGGCAAACTTGGTGTGCCCTGTGATCAAAAAGTTTAAGGAAATGGACTGGTGCCGGCCAGTCAGGACCCGCCAGAGAAGATACGCTAGCACAAACTTGTTCTTGTTCTGACCACTACAGTTGTCACAGTGCATGTCCACCGCCTTCTCCCCCAGGGAATACTTTTCAAAATAGTGGTGCAGGTATGAAATAACAGCATTTGACCCCTTACTACCGCAATGGCTTTCGTCGATCAAATAGTTCACCTGTTGGGGGATGGCCTTGGCACAGACACCGAAAATGCCGACCTTGCGGGGGACAAGGAAATACAATGGGCCAGGCTGCATAGGAAAGGAGGGAAGGTGGACCTGCTGGGCATAATCAAAACTGATGTGGACCTTCGTGTCAGAAGAACAAGGGGGGTGGGGGCCAAGGGGAGGGGACTCTGCTTCCTTGTAGGCAGCCTTGGCAGACTTGACCATGTCCTGATAAAAGCCCCTCTCCCGAGCCACCACCTCCAGGTGAACTTGTTGCTTTTTCAGCTTGGCCTGTTTCACAATGTCAGGTAGGTTACTAGAGGCAGAGATATCCCTGTTGTTGCGCTGGCATTCCCAGCAGAGGTCAGTCATAGGGCGGGAACACACTATGCGAGGGAGGAGTTGGAGCCACAGGTTTCTAAAGGTTGAGTCAGCCACACACCTGAAGTTAGCCTCCTCCATGGCGTTGCTGTAAAACCTGTAGATGTCGGCCTTTGTGGAAGAGGAGGGGAGGAGGAGGATGTCATCCCGTTTGTGGGAAGACACACGACCAGGCAGGACGAGGGCGTTGGTCTCGGCATAGGAGTTGATGAAGTCCACAACCCGCCTGATGTCCTCCAGTTGGAGGATCCTTGCAGTCGCCTGTCGCCCGCCAGACTTCTTTTGCCTGGTCACCACCCCGTAGCACTTGTACCACTTGATGATGGACGTCAGCTTATTCTGGCTGATGCTGGAAAGGTCACAAGGTAAGAGTTACATTAGGCCAATAATTATTGGACACAGGCAACAAGTACAGGTAAGTATTGTAATATTAATATGGACGATTTGTGATGGTAAGTGCCATGATCAGATTCTGTTATGATTCATTACAGTTCATCTTATAATTTACCTCAAGTAGTACAATAATAGTAGGGATATCTAGGTAGACCTTAGTTGAGCAAAGAAGTTGAATATCAAAGCTACTCACGCGTACATGAACTTGAAAGTGTCCCTGCAGACTGGCCGAGAACCGACGAGGTAGTGGCTTCTTTGGTGCTGCCTCTCCCCTCTCCCCTTAATCCCCTTCTTCCAGGTGGACAGCCTGCTGCTATTGTCTGTGCAGGTACTGGCGATGCCCAGTAGCAACATGTCCTTCTCGCCTAGAAAACAAAGTAGATTAGGATAATAACAATCTGTACATGATATGCATGTGACTCAAGGAATGAGGTTTCTGGATTGACCCATGAACTAGGTTAACACACCCTAAATACTAACTTAAAAACGGTCTGGTTGAGTGTTAATAGTTGTCTGTTATACTTCAAGACGTTGTCATGGATTATGGGATAGTTTTGAGCAAGAACGACATAGCTACATGGTCGTGGCGACAGGTTTGCATAACATGTATCTCATGAAAAACTTACCTGAGGACAGCTGAAAGACCTCCTGCCGACGCGCGACCAGCTCCGACGTCGTGAACTGTTTACTGCACTCCTTGTCTTTGTAGTGCTTGCAGGAACATCTAAAGACAACAACATACATGATATTAGACTTAGTTCACCTTCCTGAGGGCCACAATGGCATGAGACATGATTGATAACCGTTACAGGCCGGCCGGATCAGCTGACGCCATTAAGTAGGTCACCGGACAACCCCGACGGATCATCCCTGTTTATGGCATGAAATCAACTTTGAAACTTGATAAAAACTAGTTAGGCAGTTAGAATACATACTAGGGCACAATCGTAGGCAGTTTCATCAACATTGAAAGGGATTTAGGCACTTTGCGTACTTGTTTCAGAGATAGGGCAACCGACCGCATGTCGGCCATTATAAAGTTTTTCAAAACTCACATGAAGCGTTCGCAGTCGTCCCACTCCGCCTGTAGAAGGTCGTCCGTGGGGTTAGGGATGACTAGTGGCTCATCCTCATCGTCCTCAGCATCCTCTGGTTCCCCTAGATCCTCCTGAACATCTTCTTCTTCCTCGGGGGCATCGTCTTGCCCCTCCTCCCCGTCGGCGAAGAGAAAGTACTCGTCGACCAAAGTCCGCCATTGCTGTGCCTCGGCTACACCACGTAAATTTGCCCGATTTATCGTATTCAGGGCATCCGCGACAGCCTCCTCGCGATCCATGTCCTTCCCGACGATGTTGGGAGGTAATCCACATCAAAATCCAGCAGTGATCCAGGATTAAAACAGCTAAATCCGTCGGAGAAGTGATGTCGCACGTCCGTCCTGCTCGCCATGCGTCCCTTTAAATTTCCACAACAACTGAAACCGGAAGGCACGCGAGGCCTCTCAGCCAATCAGCGCGCCGCATTCCGCACACGTGACCTCCTTGACGACGATTGTTTACGGGACGACGATCGGGGAAACACGTTCTGATTGGTCCTTGCCGGCGCGAATTCAAAATCCGAGGCTGTCATTGGCCAGTTCACTTCGCGCCCTTTCAGCAGGTACCCGGAACATGGGGCTGGGATGGGATCCAGACCGACAGGCAAGCCGCGAAGTTAGGGGAAAATGGCGTGAATCGAGGGTCTTTTGTTTCAGATCACTGAGGCGTTGCGCGTCTTTGGGGCCTATTTAGAGGGACTAAGAGATGGCTTTGGGACCTAAAATTTTTTTTGGGAAGACTTCTGATATAGGAGATATGAATAAAAGAAAAAACCCATTTTCGAAAAAAAATGCGAAATGCGACTTCAGAGCCCCATATCTCAGTTCGACTTTCTGCGACATCCGACTCATTTCGCCAAAACGGGTCACAATTGAGAAATCCTTGTCTAAAAAATAAATGTTGAAAAATCCGAGTTCAATCTTCGAAGCATTCTTTGTTATGCATTTCCTACTTGATATTACTATTACTGATATGGTAAGGTAGATATGATAAGAAGCTATTTTTTTGGTATATGACATGTTAAGATTTCATATATATTAAGAGAGTTGTGAGTATATCAGTGTGACCAACAAGAAAGAGGCTTTTTTCACCCCACTCTGTCCTTAAAAGTAACGAATATCTTAATGAGGAGCTATTTTTGTCAGATCTAATTTATGTTTGTATTTTATGATTTAATCACCCACTTCCATGTTCATTTCAATTTTCATTGAACTGAAATTCTATGAATCAAAAACTCAAACTTCAAGGTAAATATAGGTGACTACTGCTGCACCACCTGGTGTGATTTTATTCTTTTTGTAGGATTTGCTTGAAATTTTTTTGCACTGAAAAAAGAAGGCAAATATAGCTAACAAAGCAGATTTTCTCCATATTTTCTAGAATTGTGTTTTCTTTCATCTGAAATACCTATTGGAGCTGTACACACAGATTTATACCATTTAACAAACAAGATGTAGACATCATCACAAACTTCATGATGGGAGCATCGTTGTTGTGACAGGAGCAACATTGTTTAGCAATAAATAATTATTGATTTTTACAAATAAATTGCTGATTTCTCAACTTTAAATCCATTACATACAATAAAGAATATGACATCTATGTCATATTCGGTGAGATATATTCACCTTTGGGTCCATTTCTGACCTTGGCCTATTGATGTATCCTCTTTATTCCACTTTCAATATCAATCATGTACTTTTAGTTTTAAGGAAACAACATTTGTTTCTATGAAGTTCCCACATTGTCAGGACAATTCCAAGCATTCCAGCAAAGAAAATAGTTTCCAACATACACATCTTCTTCTGTTATTCAGTGGGGTGGCCCAGAACCAGTATAAATTAGAACATGATGTTGTACCAGGGATAGAAGGCAAAAGACGATCTCTGAAGTAGTTAGAGTGACATTTTACAGTTAAAGATTATCTAAACTAAAAAACTTCATGAATTAAATTGTCATTCTTGGGAGATGGAAAACTAAACATTTGATATTAAGACATGAGAAATGTCCTAAATACTTTTTGCTACATTACAACAGGTTCGGGGCGTGATACTTTTTTGGCGTTATTGTTTTAAATGAGGTTGATGCTGCATATGGTATCATGGTCATTGCATGGTGTACACTCTCCAAGCAGAGTTGCTGAGCTATTTATAGTTCGCAAAGAGTACACTCACTGTGGCTGGAGATGTGTACACTGTGTTCACTGGAGTAGAACACCCCTCCTGACAGTGTTATACTATACTCAGTTCCGATTCAATATTTCTAATGAGTTTAATATTATTGATATTGCACAAATGTAGAGAGTAATTCACTTTGCGCATGAAATTAGTTGTATAGAGATATGATGAAGTGAACGTCACCAGTTGTAAATAAGGGAATTAAAGAAAGTATTCCAAATTATAGTAATTGTTACATCATCAGGGTGCATCTCCCAGCGAGCGTCGATGCTCTGGGAAAATCAATACCAGACTGCTATATATTGGGTAAAACCTCTGGGTACGGCGGAGAGCGGACTCTTAGGAGCTTACTCTTCATCAATTGGACTTGTGACCCTAGGAATATTTACCATCATTGCACTGGCTCTGTACGCATATAAGTGATCCACCAAATAAACCTGACTTACAGCCAAGCGTTGTTCGCGTTGTGGAAATGAGCGTCCATCTCATGAACTTACCTACCACCTGACTAGCATATACAAAAGGAGTAACAAAGGCAGAAACGTTAAAATTAATATCATAAACAGTTCCCCAATTATTAATCAACCATAAAACAACTAATAGCATTCAATATTACTTTCTTGTCTAATTCCATCGGACAATTCTAATAAAATCAACAATTAAACAATATCATGATATCAAAAATAGAAGTTCGCAGAACACATATATGTAAGGTCCTTTGTTCTCTTCACATAATGTGTCTCCTTTTTTACCACGATGCTATTTATGACTTCACTGGAGGGACCAGCTTTAAGACCAATGTCGTTTATGACAACAATACCATTATGAAGCTAGTCCCGAACCTGTACAAACTATGTATATTTCTTCTCATTATCTAATGCTGGCATATGACTCTTGGCCTATGAAGATAAATGTTTATGGTAAAATGACTTTCGTTAAACATTGATGGCTTTTCCCATGTCATCGAATGACTCAAACATAACATCCTCTATTTGTCTTACAGTGTTATCTAAAGCTTATGTTGTCACCACTGTAAAAAGAAATATAATCTGTGATACTAAGGAAGAAACCAGCATAGCTGAGGGATAGAGTACAGCCTTCACTGCTTCCTTCATTTCAGAGACAGCAAAGGTAAAGCATATTTTATCGTTACATATGATATCTTTCAACAATTTCCCTTGAATGTGCAATGAATGTTCATTTTAATTATGTTACAGGTTTGTCTTCACCAGTCTTGTTATTTGAGGTACCATAAGGCCAGTGACTGGATGCATCTAAGATACTTTATTGTGCACATGATCTGATGCATCTGAGCATATTATAGCCCCATACCCATACACCAATTTTCACACAGTCAGAGGGAGGTGGGGCGGTCTAGTGGTTAGAGTCTTGGGGTGGTCTAGTGGTTAGAGTCTTGGGGTGGTCTAGTGGTTAGAGTCTTGGCTTTAGACACAACCAGCCCAGGTTCAATCCTCGGTAGTTACTGCTAGACCACCTTACCTTGCCATCATTTCCATTCCCATAGATTCAATCATTGAACTGTAAAAACGTGAGTGGTCCTGATATAGCTGAAAAAGCACTGAGTGGACTCCAACAATCATCATAATCACACAGTCAGCCTATCATTTGGTGCACAGATCACTGAAATGTGATAGTTTTGCATAGATTTATATGGCCAATGTGTGTGGGCACGCTCTGTGGGCACACTCTGCCCTTGGCTGAATTTTGGTTGCCATAGTTACCACATGTTACAATCTCAAAGGAAATTGTCCAATTGACTCTAAATGGTGTACACAGAATCTTTTCTGATGAAATTGTTGTTAAGAAACTGGGGTGCATTCCCAAAATTTAATGGGATTTGTGTACGATATTGGGCGTGTGACACAACCTTTTCTTAAAGTCAACATGCCAAGTGGGAACTACCCAACCCCTGTCTGCAAACTTAGATATGGCCTGTAAGTATTCCATATTGAGACCGCAAAAAGCCTGCATCATTTTGGCAAAACTAAAATTCACTTATTTCACTAATTTACAATGATTCTTCATCACCATTAAGTAAACTTACAACAACATAGGATATACATCTAATTTTCAATGTTATATGCTTGAAAGAACACATTCATGACCCATGGATTCCGCATGTACCATGTGGGAGACTTACAGAATTTTCCAGTAAGTGCCACAAGTACGGGAGCAAAGATAATTGTGGAAACTGAACGAACTAAGACTAAGAGTGCCGTAGGAGGTATAGTAAAGTCGTCCACAATGTTGGGAATGCAGCCCTGTTCCATACATCAGCAGACACAGTTATATGGTAATAATCACAGTTTGAGAACTTTGTCTTCAACTTATAATTGGAATATTGATGAAAGATCCCTTCTGAGAGCAATAAAGAGCACTTTCTACAGGAATAAAGTCAATATTTCATAAATCCCACTAAGATTCTTTATATTAATCATAATTGCTCTTCAACTTTTAACAACAGCAACATATTATTTCTTTTTGGAAAGCTAAGTTAATTTACTTTTATTTGAGGGAGGGTTTATCTTACTTTTCAAGACAAAACTATAGCAGTAATGATGTATTGAACACTAGTTGTTATTATGAGGTTAACTAATGATTGGGGAACTGTTCTTATAGTGTTCAACGAGATTGCCTTAAATCACTTCTTCTACAAATGCTAGTCAAGTGGCAGGTAAGTTCACGAGATGGGCATTCAGATCTACAACGCGAACAACACTTGGCTGAAAGTCAGGTTTTATTCGTGGATCACATAAATGCATACAAGGGCCGGTGCAATGATGGTTTAAGATTCCTAGGTTCACAATTCCAACCGATAGAGAGTAAGCTTTCTCCTGAGAGTCCGCCTGATCTCACATCCAAGCTGCAACACAGTAGTACTTCCAACAGTCACCAGATGTCCTTCTATGTATAGCTATTCAAACCCCTCGAATCCTTAAGATTCGTATTGTCCAAACAATAAATAGTATTCTCCCTTGTAGCCATAGGTTCTACCCAATATATATCATTCTGGTATTGATTATCCCCGAGCATTGGTGCTTGCTCGGAGATGCACCCTGTCTGCTATTGCTCAACAGGTATATTTACACCTACCAGTAGCCCATGCTATATTTACACTTTGTAGTGTGGGAATTCATATAATTTTGAATACTTTCTGATATTTTTTTTTATGAAACTGGTGACGTTTCTCCATTCTGTTTGTATACAATTGATTATATGCACAAAGTGTTTTACTCTCTACCTTTGGGCAGTATCCTAAAATATGTTTTGGAAAACTTTTGTATATTTTGATGAGCACAGGTATAAAACTATTAATATCATATGCTGAGAACAGCTATATTGTAAAGCCTGAAGTCTCCCCTTTCATTTGGTGGGTCAGTTGTCTTATTTCTTAGTCAAACCTTGAAGATATGTAACATTTTGTAAAAAAAAAAAAAGGTCACAATGTTGTGTTGTGCTGCCTAGATCTAGAGTGAGTATTTGGCTAACAGGTGCAGTATGTTTTTTTTCTCATTTAATATTTGTCAGTAATCTATATCTGAATCTAAAGCTTTACCTAACAATATTACACATTGGTGATCATTCCCTGTTTTAAAATAGTAAATGATTGAATAGATATTCAAGCTCCCAAACACTAGTACTACTTATATGTCAATTAAGAGCAGTAAATGCAAAAGAATGTTTTTTCCACTGGTATTAACAGTAGCGTTATATTGTTTGTAACTTTGACATGGTGATTTTTCAAATCTTTTATATATTCTTGTTGTAATACACCATGCAAAGTTAAGCTCCATACACAACAGGCTGAATTGGCATACACATTGACCTACTACTAGCAAAATAATCAGCAGATTTTTTAAAATTCAGTTCATCAATAAGTATACAATGTTGATACATACATGTACGATATTTATCCCTGCAAACATTGGCTGAATATTCTAGGAGAACGAGCCAATTTGAATGCAGGTCAGTCAGCAGATATAGACTTTGCCTAGTAGGTATGGGATTTAATGACCATAAAAACACCTTATTTTAAGGTCTTTTGATTTGATGTTGCCTTCAAGTACATGGCTGTGACTGTATCTATTGTGACTTCTTGAAATCTTGCAAACTGTATTTCTTTTCCATTTCAGTCGAAGGGTTGGTAGAACTACCAGCCATATACTGCTGGACAAATTTCAGCATTCTCTTCATCATATCAGTGAGACGCTTAAACTGGTGACATAAAATTCATCAGAAGAACAAATCAATTTGCTCGGTAAACATGATGTTGGCGATCACACTACTATTCTGTATTGCTGCATTTACAGACTGCACTTCTCAGAGCAGAGGCTCACTTCACTTCAATCAGACAATTTCCTTTCCTTTACCATATTACAGGGAATACTTCAATATCACTCCCTCAAATCGGATCAACTTAACATATACCATACAATTTAGAGCTGAAAAGTGTTGCCCAGTTATAGTTTTTGATCTCTCAGAAAGAAGAGAGGACCCTTTCAACAGTAACTTTTGTTATCCAAACTTTTTTTATGAAACAGCTTTCATCAATCACCATTTGATTCCCACAGGCCCTCATTATCCAGGTTGTCACAAGCATTCGGGTGTATATAAGTGTACTGGTAAAAGAGCATTTGTAGCCCCTCGCCCAATGTACTGGCTCCTATTAGCTGGTTATGATTGTGATATGGCACAAGGTTTAGATCTTAGAGTGAATCTTGAAATAGACTATTATGAACATTATACAAGTTCTTGTGAACCCATTCATAACAAGTATTGTAACAGTTTCATTGATTATAAGCATACTGCATTCCCTAATATACTTGGACAGGTTTCAGCAAGGGAAGCAAATGTAACTATTGATCTTCTCAGGCTGGTTCCAATGAAAGAAAGGATGTGCTATCAACACTCAGAGTTATTCCTTTGTAGATTAATAGTTCCTGAGTGTAAAAATGGTGCCATGGTATATCCCTGTTATGAAATGTGTCAGGAGGCACTAACAGGTTGTGAAGTGTTGTGGTCAAAAATAGACCCTGTACTGTATTGTACAGGTTTGGTGAAATCACGTGACCCAAATAAGTGTTTCTATAAGGCCATAGAATGCCCCAACCTCAGCTCCCCCAAGAATGGAAGAATAGACATACAAGGCTATGGATTATTCAACACTGCCAGGTATACTTGCAAGAATGGCTTTAAACTAGAAGGGGAATCAATGCGAACCTGTACTTACCATGGCACTTGGAATGGTACTGTACCAGCCTGTGAACAGATTCATGTTTCAAGGGTTACCCTTACCATAATTTTGTGTGTAACTTCCTTGATCATCTGTACTATAGTTGGTCTGAGTGTCTACCATCGTAATATAATCAAATCATGTATTTACAGGTATGAGATTTTCAGGTAGAAAACATGTTTTTCTCAAGTTTCGTCCACACTGTATGATGGTGTGCCCTCACACTTCGCTGCTTGCATGCCTTGTCAGTGGTAGGCACAAGATTTTGAACCTGGGGTCCATATATGCACTAGCTACTAAAAGAAACATTTGCACACAACATGGGCAACATTTCCTCTCCATGTCAAAATTAAGGTGCCAACAAAAGAGGGGAGGTTCATATTTCTTGGACCCCCTCCCTGGATCCAGCCCTGCTTGCAATAGCTAGCACAATTCATGTTCCAGAAAAAGAATGAAATTGCCGCTATTTTTTTTTTTTTTTTTGATTTGATTTTTATTGGGCAAAAAGGGTTCGGCATCGCCGGTCTTCCACCCGCACCCCTTTGTTTACATTTACTAGTGGGTGTGGGCTTCATCAATACAAAGATTTCACTTGCCATTAATAATAATTCATGCCATAAAAAAGGCATTAGGTGGGATTAATGAGATGCGATGAGATGATAAATTACAGAGTATAAATTCATCAATAAGCAAGTAAGGCAAGGTACCATCTATAAATAATCTATACTTTGTGATCAGTAGGGTTGATAATATCCTTTACTATATTACCTTTTTATAAGGGTTATCTATTATTGTTCTTAGTAAATTTTTATAGATATTTCTATCATCAACAGAGCGGTATGCGACAGGCTGTTCATTCCATATCGACATTATCCTATATTGTGGATTTCTTGGGAATTTTGGGTGGTTTGCTTTTGGTATGAGAAATAATTTCCCATCGTGTATTCTTGTAGCAATCTGTCTGTTATCCAATAGTTCTGGTTTCACAGACAGACAATGTGCGAACTGCAACAAATGTAGCTTCCTTCTGTGAGTGAGTCTATAAATTCCACAGTTCCTGTGTAACGTTTCTGTCGAGTCTCGTTGATCATATGGTTTGATGTGTTGATTAAACACAATTAACAATCCTTGATTTTGTAGTTTTTGAATATTGTAATTCAAGTATTTGACTCCATAATCATAATTATATAAAGTCAGCATACTCTATCAATGGTAATATGGTGTTCTTGTAGACTGATATAGCCGCTTTTAAGGTAAGACAATTGCGTATTTTCTTAAAATAATTCAGTTTCAGCTGTACCATACCTCTTGATAAATTCTGATGTTCAATAAATGACAGGGACGTATCAACCAACAGGCCCAAATATCTATATTTACACACTTGTTGTAAGGGAGTGTCATTTATTGTAAATAGATTTTGGTATAGGGTCGGTTTAGTCAAAGAAGTTTGCATCCATTGCGATTTTTTTATGTTTATAGTTAGCAAGTTTTCATTGCACCAATTTACAATTTTGTATAATTCTAATTGGAGTAGAGCACTGTTGGTATGGTAGATCACCGTATCGTCTGCATATAACTGAATACCGCACCTTACCAATTTTGGAATATCATTTATATAAATAGAGAACAATACAGGGCCTAATATGCTTCCCTGGGGTACTCCATAAGTTAAGGGTAACAAGTCTGATGTAAGATTATTTAACTTTACACATTGCATCCTATTAGATAAGTAACTACCAAACCATTTAATTTTTTTCTTATGTAATCCTATTGCTTTTAATTTTGATAACAATATTTCATGTGAGACGGTATCAAAAGCTTTTTTTAAATCTGAATATATAATAAAGGGGTCCATACCATTGTTAATGAAGGTATATATCTCATTTAAAAATTTTACTATTGCTGTGATTGTTGAATGGTTCTTCCTAAATCCATGTTGGCATGAGACTAAAATATTATTAGTTTCTAGAAAGTTTTGTAACCTTTTACAAATAATTTTCTCAAGTAGCTTACCTGGTAAGGGTGTAAGGGCTACGGGTCTTATCTTCTGTAGCCAATGTTGGCTCCTTAACTTTAGGTAGTGGTATGATTGAACTAAGCTTCCATTCATCTGGGAAGATACCACTATCCAAAGAGTTATTCAGAAGTTTGGTAAATCTAACTATTTGAGAATTCAAAGCATCTTTTAAAACAAAACATTTAATATGATTCAATGAAGCTGACTTCGAAATATCAATATTCTGTATCAATTTCGCGGTTTCAGCTACTGTTATTTCTTCTTCTAGTAAATTATATTGTTGATCTCTATCAACTTCTAGATAATCATTGTTTTTGTTAGTAGTATCTGACAAAGTTGTGTTCCTGTTCTTACAAGCTGCGGCCAATCGTTCTCCAATATTGGCAAAATAATCATTGATATGATTATTCAGCTCAGCATCAGTGTAACCACTACCTGTGTCTTCATCTACCAGATGATTGATGTATTTCTCAGATTTAGCTGCAAGTGTCTCTTTCAGGCATGACCAAAACTTTTTTGGGTTATTTTTATGACGATCTAGATCATTTTTGACATAATTGTTCTTAGCTAACTTAATAGCCATATTTACGCTATTACGTGCTTCCCTTGCTCTTTCCCAGTCAATCAGTAGTCCAGTTTTCCTAGCTTTCCTGAAGGACTTATCCCGATTCCGCATCTGTACTAATAATTCATTTAACAACCACTGAGGTTTATTATTTACAACCCTTATTCTTTTTATGGGGCAAAGTCTATCTAAGGAACTAGAAATATTCCTTAACAGAATTCGCCACTGGTCGTCTACACTAGTGCTTCTATCGAACTCGATCCAAGGCTATTGATACTTATAGCCCTAATCTTGCATACACAAAAGGTTGTAGGTGGCTTGATATCAGTAATTTAAATTTGCTCAAAGAGAAAATAGTCTCAAGATTGCCTGACTAACATGTACAGTTCTAAGACTGTGTTCATCACTAAGATTCATTTGTGTAAAAATATTATGGTTTTGGCTTTGGTATTTAGTTCTCTGCATATAACGGTTCAAATAGAGGATATCATTATGTGCTTGTTTTGGGATATACTTAACCTGAAATACTTGCAATTAGAGTGAATCAAATGCACAACATCTAGCTTCGTTGACCATTAAATAATTATGTAACTCATCCACTTTTTTAACCACAGTCATGATCCATCCAATGATGCTACACCTCAGTGCATTATCATTAGTTTGGAATACTTTATAGAGTGTCAATAGGACTTGCAGAATATCTGCTTTACTTTAATCCTTGGCTGGGCCTGCCCTGTTTGGAAGGTGGCACTGATGGCTTTTGACAAGTTTAAATATGAGATATCAGGGGTCATCTGTTACTACACTGTGACACCATCACATTAAACTAGGAAGAGCTATTGTAACCATATCACTACTGGTTTTCATCTTTTGCATATATGCATGAACATCTTTTGTATCTAGGTATTCAAGAGAGATTTATAGAGGGTGAAGAGCAAAATTCATTGCCACTGACTTAGAATTATCTTTTTTATGAACTGGTTAACAAATGTATAAAAACAAGTGGAAAATTTCACAGTAATGCACAATGATGATATGTATACTCTATATGTAATATTTTTACATTGTCAAACATGTAATTGTAACCATATCTGAACTTGTTTTCATTTTTTGCATATATGCATGAACATCTTCTATTTTTGTGATCTGATCAAAATTTGAGATGTATATCACTCTATATATAATATTTTTCTAATGTCAGAACATGGACTTGTAATAATGTTTTTTAGAGATTAGACTTGATACCGATCCTATTTATTGAGAATGCTCTAATAATTATATGGCAAGAGTCAAATGAAATAAAGAAAAATAAGAAACAGTGATAAAATATTGATGTGATGTGAGATTTCAATGGCAGCAGGTTGGGGCTCAAGATATAACAACCTGGCTTTATTACATAGATACATTACAATTGTAATGTGTACTTGTATACTATGTAATTGTTATTTTCATAAATAGTGTCTAACCCTGTGTTTTACCTGACTGACGACTAGTTATGGTAATCCAAGGTGTACTGTGATATATAACTTGTATTCTGTATAATTGTTTATTTTCATAAATAGTGTCTAACCGTGTGTTTTTACCTAACTGACAACTAGTTATGGTAGTTCACGGTATACTATTATATATAGCTTGTATTCTCTGTAATTGTTTATTTTTATATCTATAAATGTAGTGCCTCAGTTGTACCAAGACTGGCACGCTTGGAAGATCAGGTTATTTACCTGAAAGTTTTGCTATGAATAAACGCAATAAAAAAAAAAAAACATTTTAAACAAAACAAGCTAGAAGTCAGGTGGGCAAATAGCGGACGTAAGGACAATGGCGCCATTTTCCAGATATCCAAAAATAATATTCATATTTTACAAAAAGACTGGATCATAAATTTAGAATTCAGAAATGTTATAGAAAGTTGGCTGAAAGGAATAGTTTTCAGGGTAGAAATTGGGAAACATGACTAATTTTGAGAAACTTTGCACATGCTGAAAAACGAAATTTGGAAAAATGCTGAAAAACAAAATTTGTCTCTCTTTTAATGCAGGTTGTATAAAGGCATATTATGCATCCAAATTACTGTAAGGGTCTCAGGAAAAACATTTCAAAATACTTCTAAAAAAAACATTTTAGTGAATTATACAAGAACAAATAAAGAGCCATTGTAAGACATTTTTAGGTTTTTAAATAGATATTCATCTCTACTGGCCAAGTAAGAATGGTGACCCCCTGTTCTTTTGGCTGGATATGATAGACTACATCCTTGTGCACGTGATATTGACTTTTAGAGCAGTTTTAAACTTTAGATTTTTTGTATGTTGAACTTTTTTTTGTATTTTTGTATTTTTTGAATAGTCCATTTTGCATATTTTCAAAAGATGGAATATATATTATATCATTGAATTTTACAAAAGTCTTTCTTTCTTACTTGAAGAAAACATGAACACACTTATCAAAATAGACTGGTCATTATATCATTTCTATCAAAATAATTGGCAAATGAACTCAAATATCAAAATCTTTTTTGCAATATGATTTTTGAATAAGTAACATATTTCAAAATCACTTTAGCTGAAAAGTTAGCATGCTGACCCATGATTATTATTGAACTTTTGGCACCTATATTGGTATGACTTTCAATGTGTAGAGTTTAAATTCTAGAATAGGTTTTCATTTAATGAGGCTACAATATTAAATGATATATCAATTCAAAGCTAAAACTTGCCTGTTCTTGGGGTGCAATAGGTAATAGGCCTTAATAAAATGCTTTTATTCTAAAGGACTAAATGGAACCTAAAATTTTATAAAATGTTACTGAAAATGTTGGACATTCAATATTAAGGATTATAGTCCTATTTCTTAAACATTCCAATTGTTAATACAGCCTTCATTTCCAAAAAGGATATATAATAGGGATTATTTTGATATCATATATGCTGGTATAATCAAGACCAATCAAAGGTCATTCACTTTTGAATGCAAAAAATAAAAGTTCTCTTGAAAACAACCTTTTTTCACCCAGCTGTATCAAAACACTACCTTACACTCCAAATCCCCTAATTCCATCTGTGTGTTTCAAGAAATCAGAAAATGCAAAGAAAATACGTAGAAAAGCAGAAATCTCACTATAATCTATTTTTGCATTTTACTTTTTTCCTAAATATAAAGGCTCCTCCTGATTATCTTGATGAATTGTACTAAAAAAAACCTTGAAAGAGCAGGTCTTTCTTTGTATTTGAAGGAAAACATTCTAGGGTTGCTGTAATTTTCAGTTAAGACAATCATGTAATGTATAGGACCTCGTTTTGAGCTGACCATACAAGTGTACATGTAATTGTATTGCTGTAATATACCAGAAGTTTTTAATGTAGGCTACCTCTGTTTTGATACATTTTAAACAATCCCTTTAATACACAAATCACAGTTCTCTCATTGTTCGGATGTAATGTCTGGTGCTTTTGACTTTTCTTCAAAATCATGAAAAACCCTTTTAATATACCTTCAATTGATAGAATAATGCAAAGCTGAAAACAGCTATTTTGAACAGAGCGGAGTAATATGGTGTTGACCGGGATAAAGATTTAGACCCCTGAGACAACATTGACTAACATTGCATCCATCCCTATTTCCTCTGCTTCTCTTTCTGATTAAGCTTCATATATTCAGGACATCTTAAATAAAGAAAGGAATGAGGTAGTGAAGCTTTCCTGTGGGCCCAGATTTCCTAAAGGTCAGCGAATGAAGTATCTAGCCAGAGTGGTGTACTGATTATTACTAATATCATGGAAAAAGTCACTCGTATCTAAAGACAACAACTTGGGATTAGATACAAATGTGGGTGCAAAAAAAAACATGCTTATTCAAACAACAGGAAAATAATCTTTTGTAGCATGATGTACATAGTGTGTAAATGGTAATGGTAAACTCATTTTCATGGCCATATATTATGTATATGCAAATACTTATTCTGACAATATGGGTAGATGGAACATCTTGCAATTGAAGACAAAAATTGATAACAGGCTGTGACATTGTTCGACATGGTGAAAGGCTGAGGCTCACACCCCCAATGACACCGCATATGAGAGAAAAATCATTTATTTGAAGAAACATAGGCGTTCACAGGTAAGGAACGATTCTAGGTTACCTTTCAGGCATCAATTTTCTCCAACAGTAAATTTCAATTTCAAAACCTCAAAAGGATTTTGTAGGAGAAATCGTCTTTTTTCGTTTGAAATGGCTAGGAAGATGAGCATTGAGTTTGACCATTTTTTGAACAGAATGGGCGAGGTAGATTTATCCAGAGTTAAGTAAAGCTCTCAAAAATTTCAAAAAGTAGTGATTCTGAAATCATATCTCTAAGATGTGGAATGAAAATAGTAGCCACAATGTAAATGAACTAAGAAGACAAAGCAAGACTGAGATATAAATATTGGTCAAGTATGTTTGATAAGCCTCTTCTGTTCTGTGTTCCTTGTTGCCTAAGCCTAACATCATCATGAAAATCTTATTGTTATAGATAGAATCACAAAATATTGAGATTGATCTTTTTAAAAGAAATTCTCTTTTCAGTTTAACAGATGAAAACCGGCATTACTGATTTCTTATAAAACTAAAAGAATTGGCCTTGGGATCTACTCATCATGATTTCATATTAACAGCAGTTTGAAGTTATGAACATACGGTTCATTTACATCATAAAACACCAGGAGAAATACACACAGAAAATGGGACTGCATCTTCATAAGAAACATGACAATTTTAATTTCTTTAATGTTAATGTATATTTCATAGTCACCTTAATCTTCTGCTTCATTATGGTTACACGCACTTTGTCTAGTGCTCCAGGTAGCTTCATATTCAATGAATCATTAGTATCACCAGGGTCCTACTATAGGAGGACACTAAACATTTCATTATCAAGTAAATTAATTTTAAAGTATGATATCAGGTTCAAAGAAGAGAAATGTTGTCCAGTGGTTGGCTTCGATACTACTACATTCTGGCAAAATGAATATTATTATGATTTTTGCTATTGGGACGCCTTTTATTATACAGCAAGATATACCCCTTTTTTTGTCTATGCGTACCCAGGCTTTCATTTATCTGGATGTAGAAAAGTATTTAAGAGCATTGTATGTACTGGTGTTCGTTCTCTAGTTGCCCATTCACCAACATTATGGGATCTGATAGTGGGCTACGAATGTAAAAATAAAGACAGTTTGAACCTGACTGTCAAAGTTGATGTGCAATACTTTGAATATCATGAGAGCACATGCATATCTTTTTCCAACAAGGTATGTAAAAATGTTGTTCACTATAACTTCACCACTTTTCCTAATGTACTTGGGCAAAACAAAAAAACAGCATACGATGCACTTTTTTTAGCACATGTTTTATATTCAAGGGAAGAACCTTGTTACCAACATGCAGTGTTATTTGGATGTAGAATATTCTTTCCGGAGTGTCAAAATAAAGATATGGTATTTCCCTGTGTTCAAATGTGCATAGAGATGTTGGTTGGTTGTGCAACGTTCACGAAAATATTTGATCTTAAATTTTATTGCACACACCTTCCAGAATCTCTGAACCCTACAGATTGTTTTTACAAACCTGTAATATGTCCTCCTCTGGATCATCCTATTCCATTTGGACAGGTCACATCTAGTGGAAACCAGCTGTATGATGTTGTTGAATATGTTTGTAATAAAGGATTTGAATTAGTTGGCAATAGAACAAGAACTTGCATTCATAGTGGAAGTTGGAATGGCTCTTCACCAGTTTGTCAGGCAATATACAATGAAAAAATGATAATAACATCAGTCACCACAGGAACTATCTTAATTGTGCTCTTGTTCCTAGTTATTGGACTTTCTATCTATCACAGAGGAACACTTAAGTTGTTTCTGCTTCACAATATGCACATTGATGTACTCAGACATCCAAATGTCAAAAGTCAGTTGTTTGTCACATTCAGCAGCCAGGATTTAGATGAAGTAATGACACACTTCATACCAAATCTGAAAGCAGAACTGCCAAGGTGGGATGTCATAACATACCAGCAGGACTTTGCAGCTGGTCGCCCCCTGCTTGAATGTATGAGAGAGGGTGTATGGGAGAGTCAAGCCATGCTTGTCCTACTCACAGAGAACTATATTGCTAGCCCTATGTGTAGGTTTGAATTCACAGAGGCACAGACAAGGTCAGTCTTGGACAAAACTTTCCGACTCATAGTCATACTTTTTATGCAGAATGATGAAAATAAACCTAATTTTGATGGACTATCTGAAGAATTAAGAAGGTACGTTCATACAAGAGTGTATCTCATATTTGGAGAAATGCTGTTTTGGAACAAAATTAGGAGAGCTCTATCTCAATAGCTGTACAACTGATGCTGAGGTTTACCCAAAATGCAACATCCTGCAAAACAGTGTATAATTCAGTTACCACTACCACTGGTGATCTATTTCCTTGGTACAAAGATTTCCTGAAATTGGTATAGTTTTAAGTTGCAAGTACAAGGCCACATAACACAAAAAAAATATTTGAATAAAAGAATGTAATACCAAGTATCTTAATCATGCCACCAGTTTTCTTTTTATTGTGGTTTCTGGGAAATATATGAATTTGAAGGAGTCATTTTGCAAATCATACATGTATACCTCATCACATATGTACTTAAATTTGATACATAAAGGCAGAGGGTATTCAATTTTTTTTATTAATTTTGAAAACAACACAAAATAGATGAGATATGTGGAAAGGTGTCCATTGTATATAAGGCATTTGGTCGGTATAAAGCATCCCTGTTCCAGGTGGGAGCATGAAGGATGTGCAAGTGCCATAAAGAAATCGCAGCCTGATAATGGCAAGAGGAATATATGCTATTGGAAAAAGTCCTTGTCAATGGCTTTGATCTTTGTCCATGGTTTTAATTGTTTCCAACAGAATAAGTAATGAATATATATGTGTATGAATCTTTATAGATATACATGTGTGGATACTAGTATATTCATAAAATGTTTACGAATAATTTAAGCACTTGTCACTGGCTTTCATGGTTAATTCTCTATACATTCGGATAGTAGTGTAATTATAATATGTGACTAATTTTAGCAGGCTATCTACAGCTATCCACAGCTTACCATACTTTAATGTTATAAGTGATTGATCTGTGTAAATGAATTGGGTGTTAATGACAAGAACTAAATATACATATTGCTATGAGAAAAAGGTCTTGAAGTTATTGAGGTATTGGTCCATCCTTTTATTCTTTGCGGCTGCTTGGGGATTTAATGCTGCCACCTAGTGACACTTCCAAACCCCTTATGACCTACCACAGCTCCATCTACCATTTACTTACATGCATACATTTGCCATTATATCTTTTTAATTGAACAAATTCATCTTGTTACATAAAGACATTTTAGAAAAATGATTCCGTATAATCATATAGGTGTGATTAGACAACAAGGATGAGAATATTCATGTGAACATTGCACTTCATAATTTACTGCTGGCTTATATGACGGATCATTCAGCCACATAATGCAATTTTGATTTATCAGTTTAGGGGTTTGATATGATGGGAAAATAGTAAGCAATATGTTTTTGGTTTATATCCGTATATATAAGTACTAGTGTTGTTATTTTCTCCTTTATATCTCAGTTTTCCTGGGAAAATACATTTTGTTCAATCACCATGTTTCGTTATAACCCAGCATTTCATATTAGCGAGGAGTCATACAACTTTTGTTGGAGATAAGGAAATGCGATCGAACATATATAATAAGCTCATTACAGTATTGTAACATATATACAAGACAGAAAATAACATACAAGAAATAAATTACAATTACACACATAATAAGTAAACAATAATTTTTTTCCTCAACTGTCAAAAAGTTTCAGAGTACTGACGGATGTAACAAAGTTAATGTTTCTCATTATACATATACAAGTATATTTTGGGTACTTGAATTGTCTGGGGCATATCTCCCTCTACCCTCTCTCGAACAAACAAGGTCGTCAAGCCTTGTTTAAAATACCTAAAACCCGGAAGGTAAATCAGCTGCAGGTTCTGAGAGGCACCTTGTTCATTAGTAAGGAGTTAGGGGGTTGTTTCACACTGATCGTAACTCAAAGATTGTATCTTTAGTTAAGATATTCAGACTTTTTCATAGTTGAATTTCAGACTTTTCAGATCGTATATTCCTGTTGATATCTATATATTTTTAGAGTTAAGATTACTGATAATTAAAAACATCAACTATGAGGATGAACTGCTGGATATCCCCAGGATTTCCATGGATTTCCCTCAGAAATCCTTTAAATTTGTTTTAATTGGGGATGTTCAACAGGTTACCCACCCTTAAATATTAAGAGTATAGAATTCTTGTTTCAAGAAGTGGACAGGGAATTAAATCAGCTTTTAAATGATATATTTGTCATTTCTGTGCGTTGAATATTATCTAGAGTGTTTTGTTTGGGACAAATATGGAACAATCATGGGAAGAATGACCATTTTACCGGGCGACCATGGCCGGATCGGGGAGTACACCCTCAGGCGGCCATTAGCCTTGTTATGTTACATTGTAACGTAGCAGTGACATTATTTTCATGACTCCCAATACTGTTGCCATGTTATCTTGTGACATTCTGGTAATGTTCTTGCCATGTTATTATGAGGTTAATATTGTGGCCTTACCCAATGTGATGTCACTATAACATCGAGTTTTGGTTAGGTTACCACCTGACCTAGTAAGATAGTCACAGTAACATTCCGTTTAGGTAAGGTTAAGACCCGACCTAATCAGAACATCACAAAAACATTCTGTTTAGGTAAGGGGGAATGAGAGGAAATTACAATAATGTTCTTTTCAAGTGATCCAGAACATTGTGATAACATTCTGTTTGGATTTGCTTGTTATGTATGATATTTTAGTATGTAACAAACAAACTAAAAAGTGGGGTTGTGTATCTTGACTGTTACATTGCCCCTCGGCTAGGTAAGTTTTGTCTAATAGTAGATCTAAGTTTTAAAACAGGTAAAGGATTTTACAGGAAAAATAGTTATAGTGCTTTTGAAATGGTTAGAAAGATGAGTAGTGAGTTTATGCAATCATAAATGGAACACATTCTGCCTGGGGTGAGGTAGATATATTTATAGTTATATTAAGCTCCGACCAATTTCAAAAGATAGTGACCCAAAAATGATATATGTTTAAGATATTGTTTGAAATAAAAGGAACAATTTAAATGAACATTTGCTTCTTAATTCAACTCAATTGTTTTTGTGGTATTTCATAACATTTGTTACAACCTTTCAATAAAGCTGTTGCTTAGAATTAAATAAATATGTATGATTCTGACTGAACATTATTTTGTTGGGCTATTCATTTGAATTTGAATTATTTCATAACACAATAATTAACAGTAACAAATATAACATAAAATAATTTATGGCCATCTAAATTATGGTAAAATGTTTATCTTTATATTTCCCACTTCAATCTTCATTTCAATTTCAATTTCAATTTAACTGAAATTCTATGCATCAAAGAACTCAAACTGAAAAAAAAGAAAAATAACTAATAATTATGGCACTAGAGATTCATACTTTTCATAGATATTCATTCTCTCTTCCATAATTTAGTTCAACCCAAATCACGGAAACCTATATGCTATATTTGTTACTATTTGTAAAGTAGGTAGCTGACTGAGTCCAATTATGGTTTTACTTGACTTACAGGTTGCCACTACAGCCTAAGCATTACTACCATGTTATTATGATTACATATGATGCAAGTACACCCTCTTCTAATGCATAGTCAGTCTTTTCTAAAATACTGTTGTACTAACAGAGTTCATTTGAATCTAACAGTCAGAATTATGTAACATTTGATAACTCCAATTAGGTAAAACTTCTTTTTTATCTTGAATTCAGTTTGAAATAGGATGTCAAATATTATTGCTGCAGGAGTAGAAGAATAATTTTCTCAGGGCGAATTAAATTTGTTTATCTGGGGAAAACCTTTATACTTCAACATAACATTTTATTCACTAGACTGATTGTGTTGGTTGATGAAAAAAGTGCTAATATGATATATACTTTGATCTGGTTGCACATCAAGCTATATGGAGTTTGAGGCCACACAATTAATTGTGATGCTGGCTAATAGTTGTAATTACCGTCCATTCATTCTATTCTGTCAATGTTTAATGATTATTAGTGCCACTATCAAAGTGTGAAAAATGGGAATGTCTTTCTGATAGTGTCTCATCTTCATTTGTCATGAGATAAGATATCTAATTAATTAGTATAACTGTGGAAATGACTGTTTATTCCTCTCTAGTATTGAGAAAAGATAACAGAGATCCTCTGAGCTCACATTGAAAGCCAGTAATTTAGGGGATTGATGACCACCATTAGCAACAAGTCTCTGAACTTAATACAAAATGCTGACATCTCATCTTGGCAATTCGGTTTCTTGAATTTAGTATGAATTGTGCAGTTATTTCATCTAAATCCTAGCTGCTGAATGTGATGTACAACTGACTTTTAAAGAGAGGGGCCAGTTAAATTTAATTTTCGTTCAATTTGTATTCTATATGTTGGCTTTAATTTTAAGAAAGACACACATAACATTTGTGCTGTTATAGATAAAATATTTTTATACTTTTTGAAGCGTTCATGTCATAGAAGATCTTGGGTGCCCTGTCAGCCTGAAAATGGACGTCTGTGTGTGACATCGCGCATAGAAACAGTTATTTTCAATTTTCAAAATTGCAAAATCAATGTAAATTACTATTTAACTTCTTTTTTTTCTAAATCATTCAATTTCATTGTTTTGAACACAATTACACTAATTGAAAGAGAGGGACATAATCATATTTCATTGTTTTTTAAGTTTCCTATTTTTCAACTTGTCTGTGTGTGACGTCACACACAGATAATTGCACTGTGCATGCTGCACAAGGTGCAGAAAGGGGCAATTATTTTTTATTGGGAAATTCTGTATAAAATTTGAACTAATAAAGATAATCATATACAATTTTGCATGTTGACTACTTGGATAGTGGGGATCACGGCACTATTAGAATTGATGTTCACTGGCTCCTCCCTTTAACATTAGGTTGTCTCAGTGTATCAACATGCATACTGTTAAGCAAAAACAGCTTAAAGGGAGCCAAAAGCAATGCTATGTCAAAAAATGACAAAATTTTGCAACCTCAAATAACTATGAAAATACATTCTAATAGTCTACCTTTAGTAATTGGTACAGTATAAATTATGATAACTAGCTATAAGTTCACTTAAATTCCATAATACTCATGCTATGTATACCTGAAAACAGCAATGTTTGTAAACAAACCCATTTTGGTGGGTCACCAAAATTGACCTCGGGTGAGTTTTCATCTATTTTAATGTAGTTAAAATCTGTATTCACAGCCTATACTTTACCACAGGCCTAGGCTATGGCCATAGAGTATATCTCAATAGTCAACAGAATTTGCAAAAATTTGACCCGCACATTGCTTTTGGCTCCCTTTAATTGTTCCACTGTGATACAAAAAAATGTGGTGAAAACTTGCAGAGTCTTTTGAAATTCTCCAGGACCTAAATTGGACACCCACATAATGTAATACTGAGAAACTACTGGAAATATCTAAGGAGGTTACAATAGAGTGTTTATTAAAGGAGGTGTGATGAATCTGGTAATACGAGTATTCAGATACCTGTAGTCTTGAGCTTGAGGTACAAGCTTTTAAGGATTAATTAAGGTAGTAATAGTATGTTATATTCTTGTATCACTTGTTCGTTTATGGTTCGTTTCATTTATTCTGGACAGATTTTAAACTAAATATCACTTGTCTGGCTCCATCCTTTCCTAGTGGTTACAATATATGGAAAGGCAAACTTTAAGTTTTGTTTACTATTTTCTCCAAACTCATTGGTTTTTAAAATCTTATTTCTAGAGGCAAACTGTTCCATATAAGTGCACCATAGTAGAAGGGTGTTTATCAGTAGAATTTTCTTATGGAATGGTAACTTGATATTCAGTCCCTCATTTTGCCAAGTAGGCCTATTATGTTTTACCATTGTGCTTGCAAAATCATATCAAGGTCTTCCTAAATCCTTAGTTTTCACAGAATCAACATAGTTCTATACGTCTTTAGTTCCATATGAAAAGTATAGTAGTTTCTAACATATGTATCCTCTCTGACTCTAAACATCCAAAACAAATTATTTTGGTTACATAAAGTAGCAAAGAACCAGAACAAAAGAATATGAAATATGAACTCGTTCTTGCAAAATCATGTCCTCCTCTTTCAATTAAAAGATAACACTTGTTTTTCATATTTTCTGCATTACAAATCCATAATGTCTCAGACATAAAGGCCTACAGCAAATGATAATGGTTATGGTGACTCTGAAGTGACATTTTCTAATTAAAAATTGTTTTAATTAAAACAATGAATGAATTACATGTCAGGCTTATTAGATAGGAATCAAAAGCATCTTGTATTTAGGTATGTGTTATGGCCTGAATATTGTTTAGTCTCTTATCAAATATGCATATTTGCTTTCATTATCTAATGCCAGTATGTGACCAAGGCCCATAATGATAATTGCTCATGTCTAGGAGACGATAACTTTCATAAATCATTTGTGGTTCTTCCTCTTTCCATGAATGACTCTTATGTTATACATTTGTAATAGTTATCCAATTTTAAGTTGGTCACCACTGTAAAAAGACATACAACTTATTGTACTTTGAGAGAAACCAGCATAGCTGAGAGATAGAGGACAGCCTTCACTGCTTCCTTCATTTCAGAGACGTCAAAGGTAAAGCATAGGTTTTTATTGCATACAATATCTTTTATGGGATAGATATGTTCATGTTTAACCAACAGATACCCTTATATCATGTGCTATAACAACTGTATGAGTATACTGACTTACTTAAAGCTGTGTTCATCAAAACCCTGTACATTGTCTCATTTAGTATTTTGTCTCATTCAATATTGGTTAGAACTGTTCATAGTAAACTTGCTTACACAGGAAGGAGTTCATTAATCTGAGTCTGAAGCTTTGGCTTGAACTTTTTACACCAGTACACATTACTTACTTTGAAATAAGGCATGGTTGATGTTATCAATGGCCTGTCACGCAAGGTGGTTTAAGCATGTTTATGTGAGATTCCTTGGTAGGTCGGGGTCTCCGATTTCTAAGACGGAGGGACGTGGGGGTTGTTTTGGCCTCAAGTCTAACGAAGAGTTCAAGCAGGAAACCAAGGTGCAAGATTAAAAGCCGTGCCTCGCGCACAAGGGGGGACGAGCAGGACGGTCAGGGAATCTGTATTCTCAGATGGAGGGGGAGTGTGTCGATCTGGCGGGCCTGAAGTGTTCCGCACATTAGGTGGAAGAAGTAATGGAGTGGTGGGGGTTGTGGCCCTATCCAGGCTTCCGTGGGGGTCGGGTCGCTGCATGCCTAGTGGTTGGTAGTGTGGGGCCAAGCAGGTCACACCTTCGTCCCAACGGTCACGGGCCGACTGCTCATGACTAATGTACTAATCTTTCTAGTAGTTTTCAGGTAGTGGTAAAAGGGATATGGGTCATAAATCATTAAGATCAGTTAGGTCTCCTGGTTTCTGTAATGGAATCACGGTAGCTGTTTTCCATGCCATTGAAAATATACCTTTCTCTAGGGAACAATTGAACATAAAAGTCAGTTGATGAATTAGTACCATGAAAGCATTTATATTCTGATGTTTCAGATCGCATGTTTGGTTGTGTTTCACTCCAGCAAAAGCACAATTGATATTATTCTAATATCTTAAATTTTTAGATAAGATGTTTTTTACAGTCAATAATCTTACCTTTACATAAAATATAGCTAACAACAGGAACGTAAGATTGTAAGTCAATAATTGTGGTGTTGTATCTAAGATAAAAATACATCTTAGAGTAAAGACATGCCTGAAACCCCATTCTTGTTGGAACGTATGCATGATATTGCCAATGTGAAACATGCACTTATGAATGACTGTATTTATTGTAAATTCTTAAATTCCCTGCAATTGTATTTGTTTTCTATTTCAGTTGATCTATTGGTAGAACTACCAGCCATATCCTACCAGAGAAATCCTAGCACCCTCCTCCTCTTCTTATCAATGACAGACCTTTGAACGGGTGGCATAATATTCATTGGAAGAAAATATCAATCTGCTTGGTAAACATGATGTTGCAGATCACACTACTATTCTGTATTGCTGCAGTTACAGACTGCACTTCTCAGAGCAGAGGCTCACTTCACTTCAATCAGACAATTTCCTTTCCTTCATCACATTACAGAGAATACTTTAACATCACTCCTTCTAATAGAATCAACTTAACATATATCATACAATTCAGAGCTGAAAAGTGTTGCCCAGTTATTATTGTTGGTCTCTCAGAAAGACGACTGGATCCTTCCTACAGTAGCTATTGTTATCCAAACATTTTTTATGACACAGCTTTCGTAAATCACCACTTGATTCCCACAGGCCCTGATTATCCTGGTTGTCACCAGCATTCAGGTGAATATAAGTGTACTGGTAAAAGAGCCTTTCAAGCCTCTTACCCAATGTATTGGCTACTGACGGCTGGTTACGATTGTGATACAACACATGGTTTAGATCTTACTGTTAATCTTAACATAGACTATTTTGAACATTATATAAGTTCTTGTGAACCCATTCTTAACAAGTTTTGTAATGGCTTCATTGATTATAAGCATACTGCATTCCCTAATTTACTTGGACAGGTTTCTGCAAGGGAAACAAAAGTAGCTATTGATCTTCTTAGACTGGTTCCAATGAAAGAAAGGATGTGCTACCAATACACAGAGTTATTCTTTTGTAGAATACTGGTTCCCGAGTGTAAAAATGGCGTCATGGTATATCCCTGTTATGAGATGTGTGAGGAGGCACTAAAAGGTTGTAAAGTTTTGTGGTCACAAATAGATGCTAAACTCTACTGTACAGGCTTGGTAAAATCACGTCACCCAAATAAATGTTTTTATAAGGCTATAGAATGCCCTAACTTGAGCTCTCTGAAAAATGGAAGAATAGATGTACAAGGTCATGGATTATCTAACACTGCCAGCTACACTTGCAACAAAGGCTTCAAACTAGAAGGGGAAGCATTGCAAACCTGTACTTACAGTGGCACTTGGAATGGTACTGTACCAGCCTGTGAACAGATTCATGTTTCACATATTACTCTTACTGTAACTGTGTGTGTAATTTCGTTGATCATCTGTACTATGATTGGTCTGAGTATCTACCACTTTAAAGCTATCAAATCATGTATTTATAGGTATGAGATATTAAGGTAGAGAGCATATGCTTTTCTCCAAGTCTCTTCAACATTGTGTGAGAGTCTGCCCTCACATTTTAAGTCTTGCCAGTAACAGATACAGGATTATGAAAAGGGGGCCATGTATAGGCTAGGTCCAAAACCATGCATTTGCGCACACATGTGCAACATTTTCTTTATGTCAAATTTTAATTGCCATCCAAAAACTAATGTTGGCATGAATCATAACATGACCAAGTTACTTTTGTTTGTATTATGTTGGATGATTAGCAATACTGTATTGCAAGAAATATTTGTTTCTTACAGCTTGGGTTCCATGTATAGTAATGAATGACATATTGTAATGACATGTGATTTGGATTGTATTGTTTCACAGGAACTGTGTGTAGCTAGAGTGTTTTTGGTATGAGAGGAATGCTTGGTAAGTGGAATGCCGAGGATTGTTATGAGGAATCAATAAACCTAATGTCCTTTTTATCAGTATATAAACTAAGGCATTAAGCTTTGAATGTGTTCTACAAATAAGAGATGATTTATATCATGCTAAAACTATATTTTGTGTCATTGTATAATTAGTGGTCATAAACAGATTTTGTTAGAATTGGCTCTTGTGATGCTTCATATACTTAAAAAGTATGTTGGTTAAAAAAAAACATTTATACCCAATGTGGGATTGCATGAAGATAACAACATATTAATATTAGATTTAAGCTTATGTCATCCATATTTTAAGCATATAACATGTCACATAAGGTATTCAGACAATTATGTAGACAGTCATTTTATCATGATCAATTATATAAACATGGCAACAATATCTGTTATTATTAGTACGGTCACATTGCATCTATCATTCTAACTTGAATATAATATGTTATTAGGGTAAATTGGGTGATTGCCTGGGATCACTGGGACCACTTGACAATATGAATATACAAACGTCTTATGATACTTTGCTAGTTCAATAAAATTCATATTGCTGAGCAAAAAAGTATTTCCTAGTTTTCTTTGTACATGTAAAACCTATATGATATTCCTGTCCTTACTTGATGGTGGAGGTTAAGTTACAAATGTCCTCAGACCTTTTTATATTGATAGTATGTAACATTGAAAGAAGAACATGACACTCCTTAACTCATGGCAATCATTAAATCATTGTATTATCTAGCCTCGGTATGTATAAAGATATGATGCTTTCTCCCAGTGTTGTGTGATGGGCCATTCTCCAGTATATTTTCCCAACTGACGAAAACAGCATGAATTAAGTCTAGAGTCATCTTAGAACAAAATGTCTAGCTCGATTGTGTATGTGTTACCTACACATTGTATGTATGTTGAAAGACCCGAAACTGTTTAGTGTTTGCAATATCTAATCAGGGAATCCTTTAGAAATGACAAATATTTAGGAAATCCCAATTTAATTACATGGTAATATGATATTTTCTTGCTTGGCAATGAAGTTTACTGCATAAATAAATCATTTAAAGGCACAAACAACAAAAACAAGAAAGAAGAGAAAGTTAGTTTGGTATCATAAGGTTCTGACAAGTGACGAATCCCCTAGCATTTTAGAAAAATTGTGAGACCTCTGGTCTATGTGGGTCATAAAAACCTTAAATTACTGACTTTTAATGTCAACTCAGAGGATCTCTGTTACCTTTTTTCAATACGAGAGAGGAATAAACGATCGTCTCCACAGTTATACTCATTTATTAAATATCTTATCTCATGACAATCTCATTTATCACACTTGTAGTGGCACTGATAATTATTAAACATTGACGAAGGGTGAATGAATGGATGATAATTACGATTATTAGCTGGTATCACAATTAATATGTGTGGGCTACCCATGTGCAACCATTTGTATGACCGTACTTTTTTGGTTAGTCTGCAACCTGCCCAATTTTCACATAACAGTTTGGTTATTTTAAGTAAAGTTGAGACTTACTAAAAATGAATTTCATAATAACATTATAGTTTAGTGAAGTTGAGACCATACTAATAAAGAACATTATGATAATTTCATTATCACATGAAAGAATGTGACGAGAATGTCACAATGACATCACAGTGCAACGTTGCAATGTTAGGTTCTAAAGACGTTTTTAGGTGCCATCAAAATAATGTAACAAGAACCAAAACAGAGCTAAATAGAATGTTATAATAACTTATAATAATGTCATATTCTTGCTTGGGTATAGAGGATATTTTGTGTGCTTGTTTTGGATATAGTTTACCTGAAATATTTGTGGGGATGTTTGCAAATAGAGTGAATCAAGTACACGCATATGAAAACCTAGTTTTAAAAACCCTTAAGCATGTAGCTCACCGTTTTCCTACCATCAATGGATAAAATAATGCAATATGTAGTTGTGCAACATACAGAACCAAGGTATGTGATATAAACAACCAAACTTCACTTTTCAGTTCTTCTTCCAGAAAAAAGCAATTTCAATATCTATTTTATACCTCCTTAGGTCAAGGGAAATGGTTAAGACGGATAATCAGAAAATGATAAAAACCTATCTATTTGGACGTAAGACAAAGTGAATTGAATCCTTTGTAGTCATTTGTTTCTCAAACCTTAGATGACAAAAATGTCGGTTCTGTTTGTCATAACAATGGTTCTGTATACAAAATGAAGTGTAAGGGTTTAACTGCAATTGATCAAGAAGTTGTTGGCTTTGTTCCTCTGAAAATTTCCATTTTTTCCAATAATACATTTTGAAAACAGAAAAGGATTTACAGCAAAAAAAATAGTTGGACTTTGCAAATGACTAGAAAGATGAGCACTGAGATCAGGCAATTTCAAATAGAACACATTTTGCCAGGATGAGATAGATATATGCAGAGCTTTAACCTCTGACGAATACTGAGACAGAAATGATATATTTAAGATATTATATATAATAATAGAAACAATGTGAATGAACTCTTAAAAAAGCATGATTAAGATATAATTATCAGTCAAGTATGTTGAATGAGTCTTTTCTGTTTACATTATAGCTTAACAGTATATATCATGTGTATATTATTGTCATAGAAAGTGTAGATTAGAAGAAAAATGAGACAAAATCTACATCTGTTTTTGTTACAAGAAATAAAGGCTTTGTTGCTGCAGCTAAAGAAAAATCCATATGCTTTCAAAACAGAAAAAGAAAAGGGAAAATCATCATGACCCCAAACTACTACTGATATCTAAGGGCAATAACTTGGTATTGGATACAAACATCGTGACATAATAATTCATGCCAATGCAAACACCAGGAAAATACATGCTTTGAAGTATTAGATGAATAATGTGGGAACAATAAACAGGGAACTTATTACAATTACCATATCAGTATGTGAAAATACGGAACTTGTTCTGGCAATACAGCAAGTAAATGTGATATCTTGAAAACAAGGATGTATAACAGTGCTGTCCTTGTGTAACATGTGTAAAGACTAAGTCCCACAAACCCGATTTAACTTCATATGAGAGGGGAAAAAATCATTGATTTGAAGTGAGTATAATACTACCTAAGGCTTTCACAGGTGAGGATCCATTCTAGACTACCTGGAATATTGCGCTACTTTAGTACAAGTTTGCACATACCTTGAGATGGCTTCTATGTTTCACTTTATTTTCATAGAAACTTGACATATAGTGGAATAAAACAATATACAGAATTCCAATGAAAAAGCTTTCTAGACCCATATATTACTTATTCCAGTGTTCTCATTGTTCCATTACACTATAAGGATAAGGATATAGCTGGAGAATCCTACAACATGAACAGAAACCCTGAAATAGAGCTGAAGTAAGAAGTGAGTCTCAGTAAGTGGTTCAGTTGCTGAGTGTGCCCAAACACTCTAAGACATTGATTTGGGAAACCAGCTTGTAAGGTAAGGTGCTCACAAACGTCTTATAATCTTACCTTTTGGGTCTTACACACCTATTGTCAGCATTTAAAGTGAAAAACATGGTTATTTATTTTTAAATGTTGAAAAATCTACTTTTTCCGATAGACTCCAATAGTGAACAATTATTTTTTCAGATGCTCATATTTCTAAAATTGATATGGTGCATACAATTTTAAAGTTTGTTTATGTTCCTTATACATCCAACTAACCACCATATGGGTTTCGGAGTTTTGGTTTTTAACAAATCACCCCTTACACCCATATTTACCTTCAATTCAAAAACTTCATTGAAATAGTCATCAATCAACACTGACTTCAATCATCCAACTTAACTTTAGTAAATTAATTCATTAAAGACAATTGCACCATTTTCTAGGTATTCCTGAACTCTTTGCATATGATGGCCTTCAACTGGTTACATGTGATATGAACTTTAAACAAATTTAGATTATCAATTTTTTTTGCTTGGGATAGGCCTATTGTACTTTTGTACTTTTGAAATGGTTTGTTTTGGACACTTTTAAGTTAAAAGTATACATTACATCATTTCATTTTACAAACTTCTTTATTTCTCACTTTGTGAACTTCATGAACACATTCGTCAACAGCTTGATAATCTTAATATCTTGGGGCTGATTCAAACTGCCTATTTTCTAATAGCAAATATCCTAAAGGGGTGTCCCCATGTGGCAACTAAACATTAGCGACTAGTTCTATATGGTGGGCCAAAGCGCAAACCCCATCCAATCCCTTGCAACTACTACGTTATGGGGGACAAGTCGCTGCAAATGGAACTATTTTGACACTTGTGGGCCACTAGCTACAACTATTCACTGGGGTTTGGTCGCCACATGCAGACGTCCTTTTATTCTTCTTTATGCTATCATAACGAGGCATTCCATATTGTATTTCAGGGTCACCAAGGTGCTTATCTCAAAATCTTATGTTGTGAGAGATGGTTATAATAGAGGATGTCACACTTCTACCAGAATAGATAATAAGTTACATGTCTTGCCCTCGGTTGAGCATGACCTAAATATAGAACATATTATATATAGGTTTTTCTGAAACTTGATATCACAGCTATGGTCTATTGTCTCCATGAGCTCACAGTGAATCAGCCTTTACGGACAATATCTTGGCAACAATAGCGGTGGAACATATCAGATCAACTATTCTGACAGAGGAATCTGTAATACTATAATATTTGTATATATTTTAGTTATCATAAGGCACAACTTGAAAGTACTATTAACTCTGGTGGCCATAAACACTTTGAAATTGCCTTAAGCATGTATGCTTAGCAGGGAAGTTGCTGTTTTTCAGCTGCTACTTATACATGGTAAAACTCAAAACAACATCCTAAGTTGTTATTATTTGACTGTCTAAAATGACCAAACAGTGATTCTTTTAGACAAGGAAAGGTTTTACAGTAAAACATCTTCTCAAATTCCAAGCTGAGAGTTACAATTCAGTTGTTCAACTTGCTCTTACAAAATGAATCTAATAGTGCTGGTTCTAATGATGGTATGGTTAATGCAGTTAAAACAATGTACTTCTGCAAACAACGGTAGTCTATTCTTCAGTAAAAGAATTATATCAAGCAGATGTGGTTACATTGAGAAACTCAACATCCCACCATCAGGTAGAGTACAGCTCACCTATAACATACAATTTGGTAAAGACAAATGCTGTCCAGAAGTTGGTTTTAGTAGTCACACTGTACAAGAAACGAGGAAGTGTTGTTTTGAAGGGTGATTTTCTTATACAGCAATGTATGTCCACAATTATATCTATACAAAGGTGGGTTTTAAATTTTCTGGTTGTGAGAGTGTCTTTGGTAATATTGTATGTAAGGGGAGTCGAACACTTGTAACCTTGCATCCTCTTCCTTGGTTTTTGGAGATTCGTTATGGATGTAATGAAGAAAACAGTTTAAACCTTACCATTGAGGTAAAATTACAGTATTTTGAGAAGTTTGAAAATCCATGTAAACCTTTTCACAATAAGATTTGCAATAAAGTGATTAGTTATACTCATACTTCATACCCTAACATTCTTAACCAGAAATCACTTAAAGAAGCAAACCAGGCCCTTTCTTTTATATCATTTGTATTGAAAAATGAAGAACCATGTTATCAACATGCTTTAGAATCTGCATGTAGACTATTTATCCCTGAATTCAAGGATGGTGAAAACCTCTACCCATGTCAACAAATGTGTGAAACTGTAAATCAAGCTTGTAAAGAACAATTTAAGAAATATGATCACGGGGTTTCATGCAGAATGTTTTCACCTAATATGACTTCAGGCAAATGTTTTTATAAACCAGTAGCATGTCCCATACTTCCTCCCCCAAAGTTTGGAAAAATATCCACAACAGGCAGTGGTTTATGGAATACTAACACTTATTACTGTGATGGAGGATTTGAACTTGTTGAGGGAGATGCTTTGAGAACATGTTCTTATACAGGCTTGTGGAATGGAACAGCGCCATTCTGCAAACCTGTCTCTAATCTGGGTCTGATTCTTGGAATAAGTTTTTTCAGCCTGCTGATGGCAATTATAGCAGCATTTTGTATCCATAATAGAAGTACGATAAAATTGTATATATTACATAACGTACATGTTGACACCCTGAGGCAGGATGTCCCCAGAAATTAGAAAACAATGTTTGTTACCTTCAGCAGCCAGGACCTGGATCAAATAAATGATGAGTTTCTGCCAAGGCTGAGACAGGAACTGACAAGATGGGGTGTGATAACATGCCAACAGGACTTTGCTGCTGGGCGACCTCTCCTAGACTGTATGAGGGAAGGTGTGTGGGAGAGCCAGGCAATGCTTGTTCTCCTCACAGAGAACTATATCAGGAGCCCTATATGTTTGTTTGAGTTTACTGAAGCACAAATCAGGAGAGTAAAGCCGCGTCCCCACGTGGTGACTAAACCTCAGCGATTAGTTGTCTATGGTGACCCAAAGTACAAAATCCATCCTATCACTGGTGAGTGGTGCCCCATACAGCAGTAGTCACCGGGGAATGTATGGACTTGGTACTTTGGGCCACCAGGAACCACTAATCACCGAGGTTTTGTCGCCACGTGGGGATGCGGCTTTATGGATGAAAACTTTAAGCTAATCATCATTCTGTCTTGTGAGGGTTTCAAAGACTTGGTAAACATGAACGAATTGTCTGATGACTTAAGAAAATACATAACTGGAAGGGTGCACCTAAATTTGGGTGAAGTTTTATTTTGGAACAAGCTGCGAAGAGCCTTAGCTGCATAGATTCTGATATGGTACCAATGGAGTGTGTACTAATCAAAGTATGTTAATTTCTGTTCATGTTTCTAATGAATTTCTATTTATGTACATATTCAGTTCCATAATATTGTACTTCTATAGTTTTACCATGCATTTCATGGTTCAAGAATATGCATCCGCTACATAAATCAGGTATTTTGAAATGTTGATGTTATTACTAATACACAGTAAAGCATCAGTGACTAGATGTATGTCCTTGCCTACAAAGTCTCTAAGTCACGACAATATCTATTTAAATAATCATGTCAATTGTCTTCAAGTAATACTATGTGCATTAAAGGAATATTGTGATAATATGATATGCTTTTGCCTCCACCAGGTAGCATATACCTAAAAAGAACTGGCATACTTGTATTGCTACAGTAATATCACTTCTTCCCACAATTTAGAACTAATGATGTATTGTCAGATGCAAAGATACAAATGTAAATATGATTTCCACAAAGCACTAACAGTATAGCTGTTATAAGATTGAGAGGTAAAGAATTGTATGTCTGGCAAGCCACCAAGTCACACTGAGTCATACATACAGCGAACATTTGCACCTTGGTTCAACTCAATTGCCTTTTGTGGTATTTCATAACATTTGTAATAACACTTTAACATGGCTATTGGTTAAGATTAAATAAATGTATATATTTCTGACTGAACATTCTTTTGTTAGTCTCTTCATTTATATTTGATCTTATTCATGAAACAATAATTTACAGGAAAGAGTATATTAATATGGAACTAAAGTTGTCAAATCTAAATTATGTTTATTATTTTGACATTACATATCTCACTTCAATGTTCATTTTTATTTCAATTTCAATGAAATCTATAAATCAAAGAACTAAATAATAATTATGGCACTAGACTTTTTCACAGATATTCATCTTCTTTTCTCTTATTTATTTCAACCCAAACAATGGAAACCTATATGCTACATTTGTAACTATTTGTAAAGTAGGTAGCAGACTGAGCCAAATTATCATTTTGGTTGACTTACAGGCAGGTACCACAGCCTACACATTACTTAGATTTTATGAACATATGATGTAAGTACTAGTACATCCTCTTCTAATGCTATACCGCAGTTGGGAGTTTGGCACTGGGCGCGGCCATATTGTGTCACGTGGTACAATTGGATACTCCTCATTGGCTGGGAGCTGCGCTTGACCCCCGAAAACTATTGGCGCCAAAGGACCAGGCATGCGCAGACCCAAAGTCCCAACTGCGGTATATATAGTTATCTTCTTCTCAAAGACTAAATCTTCTTCTAAAAGTCAGAATCATGTAACACTTGATAACTCTAATCAGGTAAAACTTATTTCTTTCTTGAATTCAGTATGGAATAGGACCTTAAATACTCTTGCTTCATGAGTTGAAGACATCATTTTCTGAAAGCAAATTTAGGTTTTCTTTGGAAAATCATTATACTTCAACATCACATTTTATTCACCAAGCTGAATTGCACAAAGGTAGTTAGTAAAAACACCTTCTGCATATAATTAGTTGTACATTAATGAAGTAAAGAAACGGTCACCAGATTGCAGAAGAAATATCATAAAGGTATTTAAAATTAGATGGGTTACCACATTACAACATGTAAATACAGCATGGGCTTCTGGTGGGTGTAATATACCTGCTTTGTATAAAATCAATAATCAGACTGGTAAATATATGTGGGAACCTATGGTTAAAAGAGAGAACACTATTCGATACCAATTGGAACAGTACAAGTCTTGAGGATTCGGGGGTTTGGATAGCCACGTATACGGACATCTGGTGACTAGTGATATAACTACACTGTTGCATGAACGTAAGAAGCTGGGCAGACTCGACGGAGGAAACTTGCCTTTGTGTGACGCTATTTGTGAACCTAGGATTATATAGGCTACAACTACACTGGCAATTGTACGCAATTGATATATCCACTAATAAAACTTGACTCTCAACCAAGTGTCGTCTGCGTCATGGATATGAGCGCCCATCTAGCGGATCAGTCTACCACTTGACTAGCAAGCATAAAGGAAGTTTAACTAAGACGATTCGACCAACAAGTGATAGCAGTTCCCCAGTTAATAAGTAAATACCCATAACAACAACTAGCGTTCAGAATGTCTTGGTGAATGAAAGTTATAATGATATAGTAATAGTTTGATCTAGAAGCATGTTGAGCCATAGGGAGTTTGAGAATACACATATTAGTTGTGATACCAGCTAATAATCGTAATTTTCATCTATTCATTCTCCTTCTGTCAATGTTTAATGATTATTAGTCCCACAATCCAAGTGTGAAAAATGGAGATGTCATTCTGGTAGAGTCCTATCTTCATTTGTCATGAGATAAGATATCTAAGTAATGAGTATAACTGTGGAAATGACTGTTTATTCCTTTCTAGTACTAAAAAAAGGTAACAGAGATCCTCTGAGTTCATATTCAAAGTCAGTAATTTAGGGTATCTATGATCACCTAGTGCCAGAGGTTCTCCTTATTAGTCAAAAAGTTATAATAGTAGCCCAACACTTTAGTTTTATGCTGGTAGATTGAATTAAATGACTGACATCAAGTTAAGTGTTCCCACTTTTGGCATGGCATTTGAAATGTATAACAATATTGTGAGATGCAATAGTTGGGGAATGAAATTGTATCCTGCTTCCTCCTGCAGTAGAAGTAAATATTAACATTACGAGATGCCATGGTGGGGGGATAAATATTGTATCAAAATCCTACTCCCTCATAGAGATATTTCATGACAGTTGTCCAGGAAAAGTATGCATGACCTACATTTCTAATTACATTTCTCCCCTTGAGAACATAATCTAACTATAATTTTCATGCAGCATGTTTTACAGCAACATCGCTGAACAAGTATAAGTAAGCTGGGGAAAAATGACAAATATTTTAATGTTATCCCAATTCCTGCATGCAATTCAGCTATATTACATTTGTGATAGTTGCGCATTCTTCCTCTTAAAGAAGAAGTATGAAGAAGAATGTAATAATAATAAATGAAATGATGATTGTAAGCAATAGAGTACCAGTTACAATATGTGATGTAAACATCAATGTAGATAAATCTTAGACGTTATATATATGTAGGTACTTATAAAAAGCTTATCATATAAAATTGTCCATGCGCTATTCTTCTAAGTCATTCGTTACTGTTACATGACTGAATTTCATGTGGTATTATACAGTAATTCTTTTTACCTTAATTGGATTGACATACTCCTAAGTTCTCATTGTTGGCATTTTATGAAAGGATAATGCCAATGGTAACATCAATCCTCAAAGCCATTAACAAGAACTTGTGTCATTTGTAACACACATAATGATTACATTATCTACATGAACACTACTACATTATCTACATGCACATACATGCACAGTATCTTCATACACATATTATCTACGTGCACATACTCATAAATACACATAATATATTGGAATGATCGTCTATATTCTACATAAACAACTGACATATAAAGCAAAAAACAGATGGGAATGATTAAAACTGTAAATTGTTTTATCACTAAAGACAAGTAGTTCCTCATTTTGTTGTATTCTGGATAAAATTCAGCAATCAGTTGTACAGCTATTGGGATGGAGCTCTCCTAATCTTTCTCAAAAACAGCATTTCTTTTCCTTCTGCATAAAAAGTATGACTATGAGTCTAAAAGTTTTGTCCAAGACACTCCTTGTCTGTGCCTCTGTGAATTCATACCTACACATAGGACTGGTGATATAGTTCTCTGTGAGTAGGACAAGCATGGTTTGATTTTCCCACATGCCCTCCCTCATACATTCAAGCAGGGGGCAACCAGCAGCAAAGTCTTTTCGGGACATTATGACATCCCACCTTGGCAATTCTGTTTTTGAATATGTGCAGTTTTTTCATCTAAATTCTGGCTGCAGAATGTGATGAATAACTGAAGTTTAAAAGTGGGCCATCTGAGTGCAACAACATTCATATGCATTTTGTAAAACAAAAACAAGTTAATCATTCCACTCTGATACGTAGAATATTGATGTGTTCTCTTGTCATTGGTCATATGTCATCCAAAACTACAAAACTTAAAATCAGCTTTAGATCTATTGTAAATCACTGACACAAGCTTGTCCATAGTAGAAAATGTTCATTGTACACACTTGCCTGTTTCATAAGGACCTTCCTAACTAAGATACCAGAAGGTACCAGATGAAACATTTGCAATTATATCATAATTGTTGAGACATTTCTGCACCTTATTTGTGGGAAAATTTCATTCTTAGATTAAATGCAACTATCCTTTCGTATATTCAGAATTTTGATTGTGTATTTTCAAGTAGGATATTTTAAATATCTATAACTGTTTTGATTTTTGATAAAAAGTGTTTATTACAGAATTTAATTTGCCAAAAATAAACAAATGTGTTTGACTGATGATCAGATAAAGCTAATAAAAGGAAAGAGATACAAATACAGATATTAAGATTGCAAGATCTAAATTTGTATAGTAACAATTGCAATAGAAAACATGCTAAACGATTTTTGGGAAAACATTATCTCAATACTTCCAACTAATAAATCAACCAGTCATTTTGGAAGTACGAAATGGGGTACTGGCAAAATTATTGGGGATGATAAATAACCATATTCTATTAAAAGCTTTTTTGTGGATATTGGTATAAAACTTGCAGAGCCTATTGAAATTCCTCAGGATCTAAATTGGACACTTAAAATATAATATTGAGAAACAACTTTTTGCAACGGTAAGCCTATTATGATTTACCATTGTGCTTGCTAAATCATGTCCTACTCTTCCTAAAAGATAATACCTGTTTTTCATATTTTCTACATTCCTTATATAAGCAATGTCATCTCAGGCATAAAGGCCTACGTCAAATGATTCTGAGGTGACGTTTTCCAATTAACCATTTATCTTTAATAAAAACAATGAATGAATTAGATGTCATGTAGATGAATTAGATTAGATGGGAAACAAAAGTATTTTGTATTTAGGTATGTGTTATTGCCTACATATTTTTTGCTCTCTTACAAACTATGTATATTTGTTCTCATTATCTAATGCTAGTATGTGACACTCAGCCAAAAATCATGATTGCTTATATCTAGGAGACAATAACTTTCATAAATCATTTGTAGTTCTTCCTCTTTCCATGAATGACTCACATATTACACGCTAATATCTGTAATAGTTATCCAATGCTTAGTTGGTCACCACTGTAAAAAGACGTACAACTTGTTGTACTTGGAGAGAAACAGGCATAGCTAAGAGGTAAAGGACAGCGTTTACTGCTTCCTTCATTTTAGAGACATCAAAGCTAAAGTATAAGTGATTTATTGCATACAGTATCTTTTATGGGATAGAGATTCCCTGTGCATGTTTAACCAACAGATACTCTTATATCATGTGCTACATCTTATAACAACTGTTTACTGTATACTTACTTACTAAAAACTTTGTATATCAAAATCCCATACATTGTCTCATTTAGTATTTTGTCTCATTTAATATTAGTCTGATTTGTTCATAGTAAAGCCCCGATGGTAAAATCGCCTAGTGGGTATGGGGCTTTAACTTGCCTTCAAAAGAAGGAGTTAACTTATCTGAGTCTGAAGTGCTGGCCAGGAACTTTTAAACCAGTGCTCATTACTTACTTGAAATAATGTATGGTTATCTATGGCCTGTTTTGCATGATGGCTTACAGCATGTTTGCCTAGTGGTGACATTGTCTTTATAATATCTTTGTTGTAAAATGTATCTTAAATCTTTTCCATTGGATCAAATTGTATGTAAAAATAAAATGTTTCTTACAGTCAATAATCTTGCCTTTAGAAAGTACAAAGGTAACAACTGGGACAGTTCTAAGTTTAAAACATCAATATGGAAATGTATCTCAGTTAAAGTACAATCTTAGAGCAAAGACATGCCTGAAAAGCCTTCTTGCTGGAAGTTATGCATTGTGAAGGGTAGAGATTGATCAATGAAAACATCATTTTACGAGCAACGATATGAGAAATACAATGTGAGAAAGACATTTATGATATTGCCAATGTTAAACATGCACTTATGTATGACTATTTATTGTGATTTCTTGAAATCACTGCAATTCTATTTGTTTTCCATTTCAGTCAATCTATTGGCAGAACTAGCAGCTATACCCTGCCCGACAAACCTTAGCACCCTCCTTTTCTTATAAAAGGGATATATTTGAACTGGTGCCATAATATCTATTGGAAGAACTAATCAATCTGCTCGGTAAACATGATGTTGGCGATCACGCTACTATTCTGTATTGCTGCATTTACAGATTGCACTTCTCAGAGCAGAGGTTCCCTTCACTTCAATCAGACATTTTCCTTTCCTTCATCACATTACAGAGAATACTTCAACATCACTCCTTCTAATAGGATCAACTTAACATATATTATACAATTCAGAGCTGAAAAATGTTGCCCAGTTATAATTGTTGGTCTCTCAGAAAGACGACTGGGTCCTTCCCACAGTAACTATTGTTACCCGAACATTTTTTATGACACAGCTTTCGTAAATCACCATTTAATTCCCACAGGCCCTCATTATCCTGGTTGTCACAAGCATTCAGGTGAATATAAGTGTATGGGTAAAAGATCATTTGTAGCCTCTTACCCACTGTATTGGCTACTGACAGCTGGTTACGATTGTGATACAACACAAGGTTTAGATCTTAGAGTGAATCTTGAAATAGATTATTATGAACATTATACAAGTTCTTGTGAACCCATTCATAACAAGTTTTGTAATGGCTTCATTGATTATAAGAAAACTGCATTCCCTAATTTACTTGGACAGGTTTCTGCAAGGGAAACAAAAGTAGCTATTGATCTTCTCAGACTGGTTCCAATGAAAGAAAGGATGTGCTACCAATACACAGAGTTATTCTTTTGTAGAATACTGGTTCCCGAGTGTAAAAATGGCGCCATGGTATATCCCTGTTATGAGATGTGTCAGGAGGCACTAAAAGGTTGTAAAGTTTTGTGGTCACAAATAGATGCTAAACTCTACTGTACAGGCTTGGTAAAATTGCGTGACCCAAATAAATGTTTTTATAAGGCTATAGAATGCCCTAACTTGAGCTCTCTGAAAAATGGAAGAATAGATGTACAAGGTCATGGATTATCTAACACTGCCAGCTACACTTGCAACAATGGCTTTAAACTAGAAGGGGAAGCATTGCAAACTTGTACTTACAGTGGCACTTGGAATGGTACTGTACCTGTCTGCAAACAGATTCATGTTTCACATATTACTCTTACTGTAACTTTTTGTGTAATTTCGTTGACCATCTGTACTATGGTTGGTCTGAGTATCTACCACTTTAAAGCTATCAAATCATGTATCTATAGGTATGAGATAATAAGGTAGAGAGCATATGCTTTTCTCCAAGTCTCTTCCACATTGTGTGAGAGTCTGCCCTCACATTTTAAGTCTTGCCAGTAACAGATACAGGATTATGAAAAGGGGGCCATGTATAGGCTAGGTGCAAAAACATGTATTTGCACACACATGTGCAACATTTTTTCTTTATGTCAACTTTAAATTGCCATCCAAAGATTAATGTTGGCATGAATCATAACATGACCAAGTTTCTTTTGTTTGTATTATGTTGGATAATTAGCAATACTGTATTGCAAGAAATATTTGTTTCTTATAGCTTAGGTTCCATGTAAAGTAATGAATGACATAATTATTGTAATGTTGGTCAATGTAATGACATGTGGTTTGGATTGTATTGTTTTACAGGAACTGTGTGTAGCTAGAGTGCTTTTGGTATGAGAGGAATGCTTGGTAAGTGGAATGCCGAGGATTGTTATGAGGAATCATTAAACCTAATGTCCTTTTTATCAGTATATAACCTAAGGCATGTGTTCTACAAATAAGAGATGATTTATATCATGCTAAAACTATATTTTGTGTCATTGTATAATTAGTGGTCATAAACAGATTTTGTTAGAATTGGCTCTTGTGGTGGTTCATATACTTTAAAAGTATGTTGGTTAAAAAAACACATTTATACCCAATGTGGGATTGCATGAAGTTAACATCATATTAATATTAGATTTAAGCTTATGTCATCCATATTTTTAACATATAAAATGTCACATAAGGTATTAAGACAATTATGTAGACAGTCATTTTATCATGATCAATTATATAAACATGGCAATAATATCTGTTATTATTAGTACGGTCACATTGTATCATTCTAACTTGAATATAATATGTCATTAGGGTAGATTGAGTGATTGCCTGGGATTACTGGGACCACTTGACAATCTGGATATACAAACGTCTTATGATACTTTGCTAGTTCAATAAAATTCATCTTGCTGAGCAAAAAAGTATTTCCTAGTTTTCTTTGTACATGTAAAACCTATATATTATTCCTGTCCTTACTTGATGGTGGAGGTTAAGTTACAAATGTCCTCAGACCTTTTTATATTGATAGTATGTAACATTGAAAGAAGAACATGACACTCCTTAACTCATGGCAATCATTAACTAATTGTATTATCTAGCCTCGGTATGTATAAAAATATGATGCTTTCTCCCAGTGTTGTGTGATGGGCCATTCTCCAGTATATTTTCCCAACTGACGAAAACAGCATGAATTAAGTCTAGAGTCCTCTTAGAATGAAATGTCTAGCTCGATTGTGTATGTGTTACCTACACATTGTATATATGTTGAAAGACCAGAAACTGTTTAGTGTTTGCAATATCTAATCAGGGAATCCTTTAGAAATGACAAATATTTAGAAAATCCCAATTTATTTACAAGGCAATATAATATTTTTTTGCTTGGCTATGATTTTTACTGCATAAATAAATCATTTAAAAACACAAACAACAAAAACAAGAAATAAGAGAAGTTTGGTTTGGTATCATAACTTTCTGACTACTGAGGAGTCCCCTAGCATTTTATCAAAATTGTGAGACCTCTGGTTCATTTTGGTCATAAAAACCCTAAATTACTGACTTTTAATGTCAACTCAGAGGATCTCTGTTACCTTTTTTCAATCCAAGAGAGGAATAAACAATCGTCTCCACAGTTATACTCATTTATTAGATATCTTATCTCATGACAATCTCATTTATCACACTTGTAGTGGCACTGATAATTATCAAACATTGACGGGGGTAAATGAATGGATGATAATTACAATTATTAGCTGGTATCACAATTAATATGTGTGGGCTCCCCATGTGCAACCAGTTGTATGACCGTACTTTTTGGTAAGTCTGCAACCTGCCCAATTTCCACGTAACAGTTTTGTTATCTTAAGTAAAGTTGTGACTTACTAAAAAGGAATTTCATAATAACATTATAGTTTTGTGAAGTTGAGACCTTGATAATAAAGAACATTATGATAATATCATTTTGACACGAAAGAATGTGACAAGAATGTCACAATGACATCACAGTCCAACATTGCAATGTTAGGTTCTAAAGACGTTTTTGGGTGCCATCAAAATAATGTAACAAGAACCAAGGCAGAACTAAATAGAATGTTATAATAATATTATAATAACGTAATATTCTTGCTTGGGTATAGAGGATATTTTTCTGTGCTTGTTTTAGATATAGTTTACCTGAAATATTTGTGGGGATGTTTGCAAATAGAGTGAATCAAGTACATGCATATGCAAACCTAGTTTCAAGAACCCTTAAGCATGTAGCTCACCATTTTCCTACCATCAATGGATAAAATAATGCAATATATAGTTGTGCAACATACAGAACCAAGTTCTGTGATATAAACAACCAAACTTCACTTTTCAGTTCTTCTTCCAGAAAAAAGCAATTTCAATATCTATTTTATACCTCCTTAGGTCAAGGGAGATGGTTGAGACGGATAATCAGAAAATGATAAAAACCTATCTATTTGGACGTAAGACAAAGTAAATTGAATCCTTTGTAGTCATTTGTTTCTCAAACCTTAGATGACAAAAATTTCGGTTCTGGTTGTCATAACAATGGTTCTGTATACAAAATGAAGTGTAAGGGTTTAATTGCAATTGATCAAGAAGTTGTTGGCTTTGTTCCTCTGAAAATTTCCATTTTTTCCAATAATACATTTTGAAAACAGAAAAGGATTTACAGCTAAAAAAAATAGTTGGACTTTTCGAATGACTAGAAAGATGAGTACTGAGATCAGGCAATTTTAAATGGAACACATTTTGCCAGGATGAGATAGATATATGCAGAGCTTTAACCTCTGACGAATACTGAGACAGAAATGATATATTTAAGATATTATATATAATAATAGAAACAATGTGAATGAACTTTTAAAAAAGCAAGATTAAGATATAATTATCAGTCAAGTATGTTAAATTAGTCTTTTCTGTTTACATTATAGCTTAACAGTATATATCATGTGTATATTATTGTCATAGAAAGTGTAGATTAGAAGAAAAATGAGAATAAATTTACATCCGTTTTTGTTACAAGAAATAAAGGCTTTCTTGCTGCTAAAGAAAAATCCATGTTTCTTCAACACAGAAAAAGAAAAAAAAAAATCATCCAACTGCTACTGATATCTAAGGGCAATAACTTGGTATTGGATACAAATATCGTGACACAATAATTTATGCCAATGCAAACACCAGGAAAATACATGCTTTGAAGTATAAGATAAATAATGTGGGAACAGTAAACAGGGAACTCATTACCATTACCATATCAGTATGCACAAATACGGAACTTGTTCTGGCACTGCAGGTAAATGAGATATCTTGAAATTAAGGATGTATAGCAGTGCAGTCTCTGCCCTTGGGTAACATGTGCAAAGGCTGAGCTCGAGGTTAATATATCCAATTTTAACTTCATATGACGGAGAAAAAAATCATTGATTCAAAGTAAGTATAATATTATTTAACGCTTTCACAGGTGAGGATCCATTCTAGATTACCTGGAATATTGCTCTACTTTAGTACCAGTTTGCACATACTTTGAGATGGCTTCTATGTTTGACTTTATTTTCATAGAAACTTGACATATAGTGGAATAAAACAATATACAAAATTCCAATGAAAAAGCTTTCTAGACCCATATATTATTCATTCCAGTGTTCTCATTGTTACATTACTCTATAAGGATAAGGATATAGCTTGAGAATCCTACAACATGAACATAGACCCTGAAATAGAGCTGAAGTAAGAAGTGAGTCTCAGTTACTGGTTCAGTTGCTGAGTGTGCCTAAGCACCCTCAGACATCTATAATGGTGCAATTGTCCGTACAAATATAAACTTCTGTACTTGTAAGTGTCTTTATACAGATTGATAATCTTAATATCTTGGGGCCATTTCAAAATGCCTATTTTCTAATATTGCAAATATCCTAAAGGGGCTTCCCTATGTGGCGACTAAACATTGGCAACAAGTTGTATATGGTGGCCCAAAGTGCAAACCCCATCCAATCCCCGGCGACTGCTACTCTATGGGGAACAAGTCGCTGGAAATGGAACTATTTTGACACTTGTGGGCCACTAGCTACAACTAATCACTGGTGTTTAGTCACCACATGCGGACGCCCTTCTATTCTTCTTTATGCTTTCATAACAAGCATTCTATATTGTATTTCAGGGTCACCAAGCTGCTTGTCTAAAAATCTTATGTTGTGGGAGATGGTTTTATAGAGGATGTCACACTTCTACCAAAATAGGTCATAAGTTACATGCCTTGCCCTCCGTTGATCATGACCTAAATATCAAACATATTGGATATAAGTCTCTTGAAGGTTTTTTTAAACCTGATTATATCACAGCTATCAACTACTGTCTTCACGAGCTCACAGTGAATCAGCCTTCAGGTACACTATCTTGGCATTGATAGCAGGTGGAACATATGAGACAGAGGAAGCTACAACACCTTACGGCCATGGAGTATTGAATAAGGATCCAATATCAATTGGACTTTAGTCATTGAAAAACATATAAGTAGTAGTCCCAAACTTTAAAAAAAAACTTGTAAAACGGGACCACATTTTAGAGCCTTCCAGGTACTGGTGTATTTTACTAAATTCAGATAAAATACTTCTATGAAAGTGTAATCGTAATACCTAGGTCAATTGGAAAAGTATATGATTATTCATTTTTTAAAAGAAAAAGATTTTTTACTTAAATGTCTATAACTGTCTATAACTAGTAGCTAGTAGCTTTCAAAGAGTTAAGATCCTACCACTTATAACACAATGTGGAAATACTATTGATTATGTTTGCAAATAAACACTTTAGGATGGTCTTTACCATGTATGTTTAATAGGGATGTTGCTGTTTCTCAGCCGCTATATATAAGGAGTAAAACTCCAAACAACATCCTAAATCATTACTTTTAGCTGTCTAAAATGACCCAACAGTGATTCTTTTGGATGAGGAGGGGTTTCACTATTTACAACCCAATCTTGGTTACGAACTGTAATGTGCAAATTGTCACTCTGGCCAGCCTGTCAAATCTCTAGCAGAGAATTAGAATTCACAGTAATTCAACTTGCTCTTACAAAATGAATCACATAGTGCTGGTTCTAATGATGGTTTGGTTGATGCAACTGAATCAATGTTATTCTACAAATAATGGTATTCTGGTCTTCAGTAAAAGAGTTATATCAAGCAAATGTGGTTACATTGAGAAACTCAACATCACACCATCAAGTAGAGTACAGCTCACCTACAATATACAATTTAGTAAGGACAAATGCTGTCCAGTAGTTGGTTTTAGTAGCCACACTTTACAAGAAGCAAGGAAGTGTTGTTATGAAGGTCGATTTTCTTATACAGCAAGGTATGTCCACAATTATATCTATACAATAGCAGGTTTTGAATTTTCTGGTTGTGAGAGTGTCTTTGGTAATACTGTATGTAAGGGGAGTCGAACACTTGTAACCTTGCATCCTCTTCCTTGGTTTTTGGAGATTCGTTATGGATGTAATAAAGAAAAAAGTTTAAACCTTACCATTGAGGTAAAATTGCAGTATTTTGAGAAGTTTGAAAATCCATGTAAACCTTTTCACAATAAGATATGCAATAAAGTGATTAGTTATACTCATACTTCATACCCTAATATTCTTAACCAGAAATCACTTAAAGAAGCAAACCAGGCCCTTTCTTTAATATCATTTATATTGAAAAATGAAAAACCATGTTATCAACATGCTTTAGAATCTGCATGTAGACTATTTATCCCTGAATGCAAGGATGGTGAAAACCTGTACCCATGTCAACAAATGTGTGAGATTGTAAAGCAAGCTTGTGAAGAACAATTTAAGAAATATGATCAATGGTTTTCCTGTAGAATGTTTTCACCAAATATAACTTCAGGCAAATGTTTTTATAAACCAGTCACATGTCCAATACTTCCTCCCCCAAAGTTTGGAAAAATATCCACAAAAAGCATTGGTTTATTGAATACTAGCTCCTATTACTGTGATGGTGGATTTGAGCTTGTTGAAGGAGATGCTTTGAGAACATGTTCTTATACAGGCTTGTGGAATGGAACAGCACCATTCTGCAAACCAGTCTCTAATCTGGGTCTCATTCTTGGAATCAGTTTTTTGTGCTTGCTTATGTTAGTGATAGCAGCGGTTTGCATCCATCATAGAAGTATGATAAGATTGTATATATTGCATAATGTACATGTTGATGCCATGAGGCAGGATGTCCCCAGAGATCAGAAAACAATGTTTGTTACCTTCAGCAGCCAGGACCTGGATCAAATCAATGATGAGTTTCTCCCGAGGCTGAGACAAGAACTGCCAGGCTGGGACATTAAAACGTACCAAAAACGTTGTGAGGGTTTCAAAGACTTGGTAAACTTGAATGAATTGTCTGATGACTTAAGAAAATACATTACTGGAAGGGTGCACCTGAAATTGGGTGAAGCTTTATTTTGGAATAAGATCAGAAGAGCTTTAGAAGCATAGTCCTAATACAGTACCAATGTAGTGTTGATTATTGAAAGTATGTTTATATTGACACTTCTAATGAATTTAGATTTTTGGATAAATTACATTTTGTAACTTTACATTTCTAAAATTTTACCTTATACAGTTATCAGTGACGAAATTACTAATTCACTAATCACTAATATTATGTGACGTAAATGAGGTCTTTTGCATTGATAATGTTATTTCTAATACATATGTAAAGTATCATTGACTACATGTAAGTCCGTGCCTTCAAAGTCTGTATGTCACAAAGATATCTATTAACATAATCATGTTAGTAATACTATGTACATTAAAGGAATTCTGTAATAATAATATATGTGATATGCCTATACCATGTAGCACAGTATGCTTAAAACCTTGCACTTTAAAATGATAGGAAAAGCAAGAGAGAATTTGCTTCTGTTGGTGTTAATACCAAAGATATTATTAAGTGAATGCACATCCGCACTTCACTGACATCAATTTTAGTCACCGAGCAACTAGTGTTGGGTCTTTCCATCAAAGGGGACTAGTGCTTGTTCATTGTACTAGTCCCCATTGATTGAAATAGTTAACACCAGTTGACTGGTAAATGAGATTGTTGTTGGTGAAGTGGGGATGCATCTATTATGAGCAAAGTCTTTAAACCTTCTGTAAACATTTCAACAATACAGGTTAAGGATAGACAACACCTCTCTGAGGGCTATTTTCCATAACTCATTTTTTGCTCTGACTAGTATCAGCATGGTAGTATAGTTTATAACAAAAGATAGAATTGTTTTTCTCGATCTTTTGATGTAAATTATATTGTTCTGACCTCGATATTAGGGAAATCAGAGCAGAAAAACTGATAACTTAATTTTTGCATGAATATCTCACCTACCACTGAATTGATTGTTAGGAAAATTTGGGAGCTGGTTCATATCTTCTGTATTAAGGGAACCATGTCTCAGAACTGTTAGAAGAGGGAAACTTTTGTTTATTTTTTCTTAAATTAATATTCTACATTTGATAAAACAAAAACGAGGACCTACATCAAATTTTGAGACATGTTTCACTCCAAATGAATGTTTTCTAAACATATTCAAAATTCCATGCATTTATATTTAGTATTCAGAGACATAATAATTATCCTCCTTCAAAATGATAAAGTTAAAAGTGTGTTTTTTTCTTTTCCTGGTATTGGTACAGACATATTCATGTACATATTGTAAAATTGATAATATGAGTAGATAGCTTATTCAAAATAGAGTTAAGGATTTATAACAAATAATCTTGTTCTATATATTCAACAATAAATACCTATTTATTCCACTGTGGGATGTTGTCTATCCTTAAATAATTCATTCATAATTCAAATAATTCATAAAATTCAAAATTGTAATTCATATAATTCAACATTTTCTCTGCATGCATTTATACACTTCTCTGTGCTACTATAATAATATCATTTCTCCCCCATTTTCAGAACCAATGATCTATTGTCAAACACAAGGATATAAATGTAAATAAGATTTCCACAATGCACTGACGGTATAGCTGTCATAAGATTGAGACGTAAAGAATTGTATGTCTGGCAAGCCACGAGGTTACACTGAGTCATTCATGCAGCAAACATCTGCTCCTTGGTTCAACTCAATTGCTTTTTTGTGGTATTTCATAACATTTGTAATAACACTCCAACATGTTTATTGCTTAAGATTAAATAAATATATATATATTTCGGACAGAACATTCTTTTGTTACATTCGTCAGTCAAATTTGAATTAATTCATGAAACAATGATTTACAGTAAGGAATATATTGATAAGGAAATACAGTCATCAAATCTAAATTATGTATCTATTTTAACTATTGCACCACTCACTTCGATGTGCATTTCAATTTCAATTTAAGTGAAATTCTATTGATAAAAGGACTAAAACTTAAGAAACAGAAAATAACACAATTATTATGGCACTAGACATTTTCACAGATATTCATTCTCTTTTTCATAATTTATTTCAACCCAATCTATATGGAAACCTACATGCATTATTTGTTACTATTTGTAAAGTAGGTAGTAGACTGAGCACAATAATGATTTTGCTTGACTTACAGGCATCTACTACAGCCTACACATTACTACCAAGTTATTATGAACATATGATGCAAGTGTCCCCTCTTCTGATACATAGTTACTCTCTTCTCAAAGGAAAAAAGGTAGAATAATGAAACATTTGATGACTCTGATCAGGCAAAACTTATTTCTTTCTTGAATTTAGCATTTTCTAAGAGCAAATTTAGGTTTATCTTGGGAAAATCATTTTACTCACCAAGCTGGTTGTCTTGGTCAATGAAAAAGTGACAGTGATATATAATGTTAACCAGTTGCACTTTAAGGACAATCACGCCATTATAGATCTAGTACCCAGATTTTCCCAAAATTTTCCAGAATGCAAGTTCTACCTCTAAAGGTTTCAAAATGATCAAAAAAAGTGATAGGTCACTGTGGAAACTTTTCAGTTAAATCAGTTACTTTGTGTGGTGATTTTGAAAAAAAATCAACTATTTTGAATCACATTTAAATAATATCTTAATTCCATATTATTCTCAAATAAAAGGTAGGACAAACAAATTGAAGTCAGTAATAAAAAGACATATATGTAGGCAAGTGAATTAGAAAGCATTAAGAAATAAATCATGGGGTAATATGCATTTTAATCTTTGAAATGTTCAAATTAAAATTGTAAAAAATTGTGAAAAAAATGAAAAAATCAGATAATAAGATGCATTCAAAAAATTTGAATAGCCAGAAAATCTTAAAATCAATGTATATTATAGAGAAAGCTATAGGCTATTATTTTCAGCAAAAAAAGACAGGGGGTCACCAGATGAACTTGGCCAGAAAAGCTGAATATTCATTTTGAGATCTAAAATTACTTAAAATGGGTATTTATGAGTTTCCTCCATAAATTCACCTAAAGATTTACATGACAGGTAATTTTGATATTTTGTATTATGCTCAACACACTCACAATCATATAGAAGTAAATCGTATCATTATATGTCAGGAATTAAAAGAGTTACAGAACAAAACTATTCTTTTCCTATTTAAAAAATTTGTCAGAATTTGCAAAATTACCATAAAATTTGTCTTATTTGGCCATATTTATCTACAAAAGTATCCCTGATAAACTATTTGTTAATTCCAATTATGATAGACTAAATATTAATGAACATTTCTGCAAGATTTGATAAAGATTGAAGGACTTTAATTTTTTCAGTTTCTGGATAATGGAGCGACTGTCCTTAACCCTTTCCTGACGGCACCAAAATGGATTTTATCTATGAAAACAAGCATACCAACTTTTACTTCCAAATTTTGATATTCTAGAAGAGAGTTTCACCACAAACTTTTGTATCATTATATGACATATTATGACAGGGTTTAGAAAATATATTTCCATCTTAAATTTTGGTTGCCATGGTAACCATAGAACGTTTTGAATAGTACTGCAATTTCTTAGATAATCTGTATTTTTAAGTCAATTTAGTTTAAAATGCTAAAAAATCTTAAGAAATATTAATTTTAGAGTAAAAAAGTGAATGAGAAAGTTGTTCTCCATATTATTTCCTATCATTTGATACCATTTTCTTATGATTTCTTCATTATTCAAGTGCCTCATGTAAACAGGATGCTTGGCATGTCATGCTCCAAAAATCATTAAATTTGCATTATTTACAGTTGCTCTTAATAATAAATGTGATTAAAGTAGTAGAATTGCAAATGATTAAAGATAAATTTAAAAAAATATCATTGAGGTTAGTTGATTTATTGGTTGTGCACTTATTTCTAATGATTAAAATACTAAAGCTAAAGCATATCCAAAAATTAAAGGCTAAAATCTCTAAAATGTTCAACTTCAAAGGCGGCCATCTTGAATTTGCATCAAAATGGCTGATTTATGACCATTTTTAGATCAATACAGGAGAACAATTTTGAAAATAAACTATAGAGATTAAATGTAAAACTGGCTTAAGCTTACAAGATGTGTACCCGTGAAAGTGTTGCATAGGTTACTATCAATTAGGATGAAAATGAGATATTTGGACAGATTAAATTAGCTTTTTAACCCTAATTGTAGTTATGCCTCATGGGTGAATAAATATGGTTATTTTGATAAAATGCCAAATTTGTCAAACATACCACACATCAAAGTGCCACAAAATTGATATCAAAGTATAAATTAGCAAAATATGCTTCCCTATACCTGTATTACGAGTTCTAATATAAATATTTCAAAAATTGAGCTTGAGTCACAAAAATTATGAAAATTACAGTTTAATTAATGATCATCGATCATATATGATCGATTTCCTATGGGGCCGTCAGGAAAGGGTTAAGCCAAATGGAGTTTGAAGATATATTTATTAGTTGTGATACCGGCTAATAATCATAATTATCAGCCATTCATTCACTTTCTGTCAATGGTTAATGATTATTAGAGCCACTATCTAAGTGTGAAAAATGGGAATGTTATTCTGGTAGAGTCTTATCTCCATTTGCCATGCGATAAGATATCTAATTAATGAGTATAACTGCAGAAATGACTGTTTATTCCTCTCTAATACCAAAAATGATAACAGAGATCCTCTGAGTTTACATTGAAAGTAGGTAATTTAGGGTGTTCACAAACAGTATGAGCCAGAGGTCACTTAATTTTACCAAACTGCTGAAGGACTCAGAGAGTGATATTAGCAGCAAAACATTCTTGTTCATACTGGTGGATTGAATTGAATGACTGCCATCAAATTATGTGTTCCCACTTTTGATATATGCATTAGCAATTGATACTAACATCGTGAGATGCTTTAGTGGGGATGCATTACGTATCAACATCATACTTCCTCATGCAGATGTTTCATGATAGCTTTGTTCAGAAAAAGCACACATTGACTACATCAATATTATTTGCTTGTCCTCCCTTGAGAACATGATCTAACTATAATTCGAAAAATGGCGGACATTGTGTAGACTGAGCCGAATCCTCTCCCCACCAATCTGGGAACATCGGGTATATTATTGAACACACCTCCTTTGAACTAAATGGAGACGTAAGTGTACATTTGACTCTTTCAAATAATACCATGTTTGCAAAAAATTTACTAAACTCGTATTATTTTTGGGAGAAAGAAAAGTGACTATGGATGTTCCGGAGAAGTGGTGCCGAATGACCCGTAGTCAATCAACAACGGCTGATGTAGAAGAACCTGAGCAAAAAACTGACCAAAAAGAGAACCTAGCTATCAATTCGGACCATGATAGTGACTTATCAGACAACGCAACAAATTCTGATGAACCTCCAAGTCTGGCCAATAATATTGCAAAATTGCAAACCGCCATTGAATCACTGACGGCAAATCTCGAGAGTGTCAACACCAAGTTTGTAGCCCAAGAGGCCCGGCTAGACTATTTTGAAAGTAAAATCGATCAACTTCAGGCTGAGAATATCATTTTACGTAGTAAATTGGACAAGTCAGAAAACAGGGAGAGAATTTGCAATATCAAAATAGATGGCTTAAAAGAAAATGTTCACGAAGATTTGATGTTGACAGTCGGTAAACTCACCGAAGTCATGGGTTCACAATGTCAACAGACTGACATACGTTCTGTATATAGACTAGGGAAGAGAAATGCTGATCAAAAGCGGCCGCGGACAGTGTTGATTAAATTCAAATCGGTCGAGGCTCGCCATGAATTCTACAACAAGCGGTTCAATTTGAAAGGCAAAAATGAATGGTCACGGGTATGGATCAACGACGATGTCTGCAATAATACAAGAAGAAAGCGTGATGCGATGAGATCAGTGGCAGTACTCTGCAAAGATACCAATGTGGATCACAAACTGCATTCTGACGGCATTATAATCAAAGGTAGGAAATACCTTTTAGATGATCTAGATCTTCTACCCGAAGGGCTGTCACTGTCTGATGCAAAAGTTCGTGTGTATAATGGAGCAATCTATTTTCAATCTGAACACGCTTGGTTAAGCAATATGGCGAGGACACGTGTGAATGTTGACAAACACTGGTACGACACGATCGAACACGCGTTCAATGTTGCAAAGGGCCTTGTCTGTGACGATCTTCAAGCAGTGGAAAAAATAAAAGCCACCTCCTGCCCCTATGTCGCCAAGAAGATTGGTGATAATATTCGCATGACGAAACAGTGGCAGAAATGTCAGTTTGATGTGATGTTTGAGCTCATTCGCGAAAATGTGTCGCAAAATCCTGACCTGAAGAGACGACTCTTGGCGACCGGAAACGCCCGACTACATGAAGCAACTCACTCGGAAACATTCGGTATTGGGGCCGGCTTACACAGCAGGGCGGCACGTGAGGGAAACTGGAAAGGCAAAGATATACTCGGCCAAATCTGGGAGAAAGTTCGTGACGACCTTGTTATAGACGAGGAGAAGAATGTCGGTACAAGCGCGAACACCTGTATTGATACTAGCTGATTCACGAGGCGAAGGTATTCAAGCTGAGCTAGACAAGTGTTGTCCAGACAGGGTTGAGGTTCACTTTGCTCCGAGTGCCGGCTTAGTCATGGCGGCTACTACATTTCTAAGTGATATAATTCGAGTCCAACCCAATTATGTTATAACGGCAAGTGGTATTTGTGAAATTGTTCTTAAAAATCACAAAACTAAGAAATATTCTTTACGAGAAGAGGATAATGGGGTTGCAAATACTGCGTATATCCAGGCAATGACTGAAACTGAAAATCTGATAAAAGACGTCAGCCCAAAAACTAAGGTGATATTTAATCCAGTTACTGGAGTTGATTTGTCTGATTATAATTCGAAAGATAGGTCCGGATTGACAGGACCTGCATTGGCAGAATATCACCAAGAGAAACTTGTACATCCGGCACAAGGCCTATTAAATGACCAAGTGATCCTGTTAAACCGATCTATTGCAAAGTACAACTATGACAATGGTTTGGCTACCCCTTGGACAGCTACCCTGGTACACAAACAGAATGACAATAATCAATACTATCACTGTTACCAGCATTTATCTGATGGTTGTCATCTTCTACCTAGTACGAGAGTCTTCTGGGCAAAGAAATTTATGGCTGCTATAAATAGCTGTGAGAAGAAAAATTGAGTATGCCGATCCTAGTCTTAGGAGGGCAAATTGTTGTATTGTGCTAAAAAACCCATCCTTTATCTTCTAGCAGTTCTATGAACCATGATGACGCCCTGGTTGACTGAATTTTGAACAGCAAGTATTTATTGTTACTTGGGTTATATCAAACCCAGAGGACACACGTTAGATGTCACTTAATATAAGTCAAAGGATAAACTAGACTGTGTCTATATGTATCAAGTTCTCGTAATATTGGTTAGTATTTATCATCTGAGAAATCATAGTTTGGATTTGCTAGAGATAATATTTGTTGTTTAATTTATAAGAATGTAAACTGTGTATACCAACAAATAGTTACCCTTAGCTATTGTTAACAGATTACTTTCATGTATTTTGTGTTCTGGAGAAGCTGCGATGGTATGCAATGAGCTGAATGTGACTAACCTGAACTGAAACCTACAGAAATATATGACTGCGCAAGTGTGTTAAAGGTCGATCTACTGATGCCTCCATAAGACCGGTAGGACAAAAATAATTTATATACTATGTCTGCTGATCCTAGTCTTAGGGGAGTATGACATAGGTTGCAGTTCTCTCTAATTTAATAGTAAGATTATGGTCATCCTAGTTTTAGGAGACCATCTGATATTGTACTAAAATAGGTGTTGAGTTTGTTTGTATGAACACATGATGGTGCGGGGGGGGAGGGGTTATTCTATATACTGTTTAAATAGCAGAAAATATTGCGCTTTATTAAAGTGCGATATTTAGTATTTGCACATTGTGCTGTATATTCCTAATTAGATGACTGCATTTTATATACTTATGGCGAGAGGAGGATTTGAGGTATACTGGTCAGGGCAAACTGTACACTCTATAGTGAGATGATATGCCCAGTCTGATTGAGGTTGCAAGCCGTAAGGGTTTTAAAATATGTCACCTGAATATTAGAAGCCTGCCGAATAAATATTCCGAATTCAAAGTTGGTCTAGAAGATTCAGGTATAGATATATTTTCATTATCTGAAACCTGGTTAAATAATAATATATCTTCTAACATACTAGGTATTAGCGGGTATTCTTTAGTCAGACTGGACAGGGGCTCATTGACAGACGATGTGTTGCACCAAAGAGGAGGAGGAGTTGCAATATACCATAAGACTACTTTGAACTGTGACTCCACTAAATGGTCTCACTTAAATGTTTCAAATGAACAAATGGAAGTTCAGGTAGTAGAATTTATTAGGACATATAATAGAAATTGTTTCCTTGTTAATGTTTACAAACCACCAACCGGTAAATTATATGATCTTACAGACCATCTAACCACGATCCTGGAATCAGTCCCGAACTTAACTCGAAAAGACGTAATACTAATGGGAGACTTCAATGTAGATGTACAGAAGAAAAATCATGGTGAAGCTAAACATCTTCAATATTTTTCTAATTTGTTTGATCTAACACAAATAATTAAAGAAACTACCAGACCTTCGACTACTGTTAATTCCATTATTGATCTTGTTTTCTGTAATATATCACATATCAGTGAAAGTGGAGTTATTGATTATTTCATTAGTGACCATTTGCCGATATTTGTTATAAAAAAGAAAAAACGGTCAACCAATGTAAGAACTAGAATAGTTGGTCGGTCTTATAAGAGGTATACCACCCGCAAGTTACATTTAGAGTTGGACAGGAATGTGCATTTAGACAGGGTGTATCTACTCGATGATCCTAGCGAATGTTGGATGTTGATACATAATATATTGACAAATATAGCAGATTCACTTTGTCCCTTTAGAAATTATTTTATATCCAACGATAGACCAGGTTGGTTAACTGATGAGTTACTCAGCCTCCAAAGAGATCGAGACTATTTTTACAAGAAAGCTAAGGTAACAGGAAATGCTGAATATTTGTTCCTAGCTAAGAATTTGAGGAATAGAACTAATGTTGCATTTAGATATGCTAGAAGTGCATTTATTAGGGAACAACTAGCCCAAAATCAAAATGATGCGAAGAAATTTTGGAGGATTATTAAAACTGAATTATACAACACTGGCTCACCTGATAATGTATTGATACGTAATGATGAGGGAAAGTTGTTGTCTGATAGTGAAATAGCTCAAACTGTCAATGAATTTTTTACCTCAATTGGGCCTGATTTGGCAGATGAGTTTGGTGATGCGGTTGATACTGAATTCTTGGAAAACCGAGTGAAGCATAATCATACCTTCGACTTAGTCGAATTCAGTCTTGAAAGTGTAGTTTCAAAAATAAAGGACCTTAACATCTATAAGTCATCAGGTATTAGGGAATATGGTACACGTTTATTTAAAGATGTGATGTTATATAAACCCCAAATATTATTGCACCTAACCAACCTGGTAAGAACTACTGGTCTATTCCCTGATTCTTGGAAAATTGCTACAGTCATTCCATTAAATAAAGTGCCAAATCCAACTTCTCCGACAAATCTCCGACCTATATCTCTGCTTCCTGTAATTGGAAAGGTTATGGAACAGTTAATTCATGATCAATTGAAATTATTTTATGAAAATACAGGTTTTTTTACATCACTCCAACACGGATTTCGTAAAGAACATTCTACACTTTCGGCTGTCACAAAATTAACTGACGATATAATGTTAGACCTTGATACAGGCGATCATGTGTTATCAGTATTTTTAGATATTAAAAAAGCGTTTGATTCAATTAACCATGAAATTTTATCAAAAAAATTATCATTAAGCGGAATTTCACAGTCTACCTTGAGACTCATCAGTAACTACTTGACAAATCGTTCTCAGACTACCTTATATAAAGGTGAATTCTCAACGGAAGGAGGGTTGGTTACTGGTGTTCCCCAGGGTTCCACATTAGGCCCCACCTTGTTTTTGATATATATTAATGATTTACCTGATATCCTAACCTTTTCAAAATGCATTTTGTTTGCTGATGACACTGTTTTATATTATGCCAATCCGGATTGTATTAAACTGTATGAAAATATGCAATCCGATCTTGATAATGTTTACACTTGGTGTAAGCACAATAGGATAACTTTGAATACTAAAAAGACTGAATATATTCATTATGCTTATAGAAAAAAACGGCCTGACCATCTTGAACTGAGTCTTGGAGGAGGTCGGCTGAAAAACGTAGAAAACTATTGTTACTTGGGAACCATGGTTGATTATAAACTGTCTGGCGAAGCTCAATTTAACAAATTGATAGGGTCTCTGACTGCAAAGAAGACTACCTTTTCGAAAATACGATATTTGATGTCTACTGAGACTGCTTTGCATTTGTTTAAATCAACCATACTACCCGTATTTGACTATAATGATTTCTATTATACATTTCTGTCACAAGAAAAACAGGATCGGTTACAATCGATGTTCAATAGATTTACTAGAATAATATTTGGTAATAAATTAAATACTAATGAAAGATTAAGGAGAGTCGGAACGGGTAGTTTAGAACAGAGAAGAAAATTACATCTTCTTGGTTTGATGTATAGAAGAGCTAAGATACCGGAATATTGTGATCAGAGGTTATTACCAACTAGACAATTCGACAAGGTTGTGCTTAAAATTCCTGACGTATTGCTTACAAAAACATTTAAGTCTCCTATGTATCTGGGTGGAACGTTATGGAATGATTTACCTGTCGAAGTACAACGGTCTGAAAAGTTTGTTGAGTTTAAATATAGGTGTAAAATTCACCTTGGTATAGTCCTAGAGTGATATTGTAGAGGAGTTTAATTCAAATTGGTGTGACACTGAGTTGCTGAATCTGAACTGGTGTGACACTGGGAAACTACAATAGAGATTGGAGTAAAAAATCTAATACTGTTTTTATGATCATATTTGCCCTCTTCTTCCTCTCGCCTATTTATGTATGTATATTTGTATTCATATATGATGTATATGGTGTGTAGAAATTGTTTGATGTATTTTGTGATACTGAACGTCATCATTAACTCAGGAATAACTGTAATCTTTGATATAATTCAGTGTACGATTCTGAAAAGCAGCGCTTAGCGTTGAGAATTGTCAAACTGCTATTTTTGCGAAATAAAAAAAAAAAAAAAAAAAAAAAAAAATAATCTTGTGTGCAATATTTCTTAGTTAAAATTATAATATTTCAGCAATACTGATTATCCAAATTCCTGCATTCAATTCAGGTATATATATATATATATATAAATATATATATATATATATATAAATATATATATATATATAATATATATATATATCATAAATTATGCATTCTTCTTCCAAAATGGTGACCACAGTGAATGACGAAGAATGTAATTATAAGACATGATGTAAGTGATAAAGCATCCAGTTATTTGATACAAACATAAATGTAGTTAAATCTTAGTCATAAAAATATATATGTATAAATAGATACTTATATAAAGCTTATCATACAAAATTGCATCCACACCATTGTTTTTTTAACTATTTATTTACTGTTACGTGACTAAATTTCAAGAGGTAATTATGTAGTGATTCTTTTTACTTGTATTGGATAAAAGTTCTCCTAAGTTGTGATTATTGACATTTTGTTTAAGGATGATACCAGCAGTAACAATTAATCATAACAGCCATTGGCAAAAACATATATCATTTGTACCACACATTATGAGTACACTATTATTTACAGGCAGAGAAAAACATAAACACAATATATTGGAATGTCCATCTATATTGTACACAGACCATTAACATACAACAAATACAAATGCAAATGCAAATGATGAAAACAGTGGATCATTTTATCAGTAAAGACAAGTACCTCTGCACTGTATTGCTTTCTGGATAATGCAATCAGTTGTACAGCTATTGAGTGATTTATTGGAAAAGTGTATGCATGTGCTCTCATAGTGTTCAAAGTATTGGACATCAATTTTGACCTTTATGTTCAAACTGTTTTTACTTCTACATTCGTAGGCCACTATCAGATCCCATAATTTTGGTGAATTGGCAACCAGAGAACGAACACCAGTACATACAATATTCTTGGATACTTTTCTACATCCAGATAAATAAAGTCTGGATTTGCATAGACAAAAAAATGACTGTATCTCGCTGTATAATAAAAGTTGCCCCAATAGCAGAAATCAAGATATTGTTTATTCTGCCAGAATGTAGTTGTATCAAAGCTAACCACTGGACAACTTTTCTCTTCTTTGAACCTGATGTCATACTTTAAAATTACTTTACTTGACAATGAAATGTTAAGTGTCCTCCTATAGTGGGATCCTGATGAGAATAATAATCCATTGAATGTGAAGCTACCTGGCGCACTAGACAAAGTGTGTGTAACCATAATCAAGCAGGAACTTAGGCTGACTATGAAATATACATTTGTTATAAATATATGAATATGGACATTTTCCTTACGGAGTTGTGGCGCCATTTCTCCTGGTGTTTTATGTTGTAAAATGTTGAACTGTATGTTCACAACTTTAGACTGCTGTTGGTATTCTGAAATCACGTGTAGATCCCTCAATCAATACTTTTCATTTTATAAAACAACATTTATGCAGTTTTTCATCAAGTGAAATAAAAAGCACTTTTTTAAAGATCAATCTCTATATTTTAATTTTAAAGTCTCTGATCTCCAACATGTGAATATGTATGCAGGATAGACTGATATTAAAAACATACTTAACTAATGGTTATATCTCACTCATGCTTTTTATTGAAGAAAGAGTTTAATATAATTCTAGATATATTTACCTCACTCCAGGCAGAATATTATGTTTGGCTTTGACTCACTTAATATCAGCTATCTAGCCATTTCAAAAGCAATATATTATTTCTCCTGCAACATACTTTCTTGGTTTTGAAATTTGAAATTGGTTATTGGAGAAAACAGATGACTTTGTCATAATCTAGAATGGACCTTGCCTGTGAAAGCCTTAGATAGTGTTATACACTCTTCAGAACAATGAAGTTTTATGGGATATATGATGAGCCTCAACCTTCAAACATGTTATACAAAGACAGAAGCTGCACAGTCATCAATCCTTGTTTCCTGCATTGCCAGAACAAGTTCCGGATTTGCACATACTGATATGGTAATGGGAATGAATTACCTGTCATAATTCCCACAATATATAAGTAATATTCAAAGGATGTATTTTCCTAATGTTTGCATGGGTACGAATTATTATGTTCCAATATTTGTATTGCATCCCAAGTTGTTTTCCTTAGAATCAGTAGAATTAGGGGTCATGATGATTTGTGTGTGTGTGTGTGTGTGTGTGTGTGTGTCATACACATATGGTTTATTCTTTGGCTTCAGCAACAGCCTTAAATTCTTGTCACAAAAAGGAATGTCTTCTGTTATATTTTCTCCTCTAAACTATGAGAACACTAAAACAAAGGGGTTGACACTTATATGATGAGATGCATGTTAGAATATGAAGCTACAGCACAGTACATTGGAGCCATCCTCCAAATAATGCTGATTGGGATGATTGTTATGAGTTTAATATCCCTGGTTACTATTAGTAACTGGTGATCAGCAGTTGGTCAAGTCATGCCTGTAGGTGGCATTGCTGGTCATTGCTGTCTCACCCCCCTCTGGTGGATCTTTCAGTAAACATACCTACCCCTCCACTGGTCATTGCCTTATACTGTCTCACCCCCCTCTGGTGGATCTTTCAGTAAACATACCTACCCCTCCACTGGTCATTGCCTTATACCCACCATCTCCAGCAACCAGCTATACCCTCTACCCTGTATAAACAATCAAACCCCTGACCTCTCCCTCAGTCTCAGCCCGCCCCTCCACATATGCAGTCCCCACCCACTCATACCTTTTTATACATTTTATCTTATTATTATCACCTTTTATCTTTATTTCATCACTTATATATTCATATCATACTATTTATCTTAATAAGATACAATAAACTTTTATAGCCCATCTGCCGCTCACGTGGTTCCTTACATAGTCATCGGGGGGGGGGGGGTATTGGGAAGTAATGAATGTGAGGTTGAATATAATTGGTTAAGAATTTATCATCTTATCTTAGCTGGTGCCTTCAAATTTTACTTAAAATATGTGTAAGTTTGTCAATGGTTAGTATGTAGTTTTAGTATTATTCATATAATCCTCAGTTGCATATAAGAACATATAATGCCGGCAACAGAACACAGGCATTGGGTAGGTGTAATGAAGTGGGGAGTGGTAGTAACCTTGATTCACAGTAGGTGGCGCTCTGAAAAAATACTAAGGGGTGCCGCCAGTTAACATTACACCTCCAATTATAGACATTACACCTCCAATTATATAGACATAAATATATGAATGATATACATCAATACATACTTTTTTAATGAAAAAATATTAGTTGATCAAAGATGGTGGTACTATGTCCAGACAGAAACATTTTGAATGGAGTGATCAATATAGTGCAAACTAGGATGAATTCATCAAAGTTAGACCCCTTAGGGTAATCGATATAGCTAGAGTAATGTGCCAGTGCATTAAGTTCACTATTAGGTAATGCCAAAACTATACATTTTCTGATTTGTTTCAGCATTATCTGAGCATTTTGGATTCATGGATGCATTACCTTAACTCACAAGGTGGCAGCAGAATTGCTCTCATCAAAATGTATATTTTGTCATGGTTCTTGTGTTTTTGGTGTCTATTAACCATCAGAAAACAATTCTATCCGATACCGACTATCAACTGTCATATCTATGTAACATGTGCATAGCAATTATTGTATAAATAGATCTCCAAGTCATGGTATAAGGGCTAGACCTATCTTTGGGTTTTTCACTTTTTGTCTACCATGACTGATGATATACCTAAATGGTATGAATAGAATGTAAGCTTATGCTATATCACAAAATATCCATTTGTTAAGCTCATTTGTTATGAAGATGATACTTTTCTGTAATTTCGTTGACAACGAAATTACAGAAAAGTTACATAATATTATTATGTTTTAACATAATAGATGAGAAAGATAATACTTTGGATAGGATTAAAGGGTTCTCTGAAAGCTAAGGAAATGGTTTCAGCCCTTATTTCATGATCTGGAGATTTATCTGTAATATGACATGTTGTTTATATAATTTTGGCCGATATCTATACTTTTCAATTGTAAACGCCTGGACCGCTGTTTAGGGGGTAGACAGGATTCAGGGGCCTTTACATGTTTCGGGGTCTCAAGTCTTTTTTTATTGAGGCTTGGGGGAGTTGGTTTATAAAAAGGGGGAATGTCAGGAAACTATCCTATTTCAGGGTCATAGTTATTTTATTGTTACATAGTAGTTACTAACTTAATGGATTGGGGTTGTGTTGGGGCTGCCCTCGACACACCTTCCCGGGACCCACATTCCGTCAGGGCTGCCCTGAGTTGGCAGCTGCTTGAGTCACCCTAGAATCTTTGCATCTAAGTTAAGACCCAACCCCAAGCATAAGTCAACAGCAGTTAGATGTGGTTGCAGTTTAGTGCCAAAGAGGACATGGATTTATTTCATGGAAACCAAGCCTTAGGACTTATTTTGATATCAAATGTACCTCATTAACAATACCAAAGAAACTAGTATTGCCTCATTTATTTAGACTTCTGATATGATAAATAAGTATATTCTTGCTTAAATGCTTTCTGCTTATGTTCAGGTTACAAAGCAAGTTTTCTTGGCAGCCAGCTATAACATGCATCATTTCCACATCAAATATTTTTTGCAACCCACTTAAAGGTTTGCAGCATTGGGGATGAGTTGATCATAAAGTTTCTATTCACTGTTAGTAGTTGTCTAGGGACTTGGAATTGGATTGATCTCTGAACAAGCATTTTATCCTGGTATATTTGTTGTTGGAGAATTGTTTATGTTGACGTTCTGAAAAAGTCAGGTACCATTAACAACAAATGATATAAAACGTTAGATAGAGAGACGCTTTCTAGATACATGTTTAATTGTTATTCATAAAGACTATATGATATTACTTATGTAATATAACTACAACACCTAGGAAAGGCGGTAGAGTTAACACGAGAGAAAAGATAATAGGATTTTTAAATATTTAAGGAATAATTAAAGAGAAGTTGAACACACTAACTTCTGGGTCAAATTTTGTTGGTGAGTGAGTAAAGCTTGGGGCTAGGTTAGGGGTGTGGAATTCTGCTGTTAGCACTACCACATTACCCAAGGAAAGGGCAATGTATAATAACATCAGATAATTACAACATCAGATAAATCAATATTTTGATTATCTTCATATCTTCATTACTACAAGGGATAGCCAGCGGGGCTACAGTGTCTCCTCCTCAGCCCCAATATCAACCCTAAAGACAGTCATGTTGATGGTCGTGGTTGAGTGGATGGAGGTGGTGGTGTTGGTATAGGGGTTCGGCTGACCAAAGTGACTGTAGCATTACAACAGTCCTGTAGAGCTATGGTTATCACATCCATGTTGCTGTTCAGTAAAGATATCAGAATGTCCCCAGGAATGAGAATAGAGCCAGATTCTGTAAAATAAAATAAAAGTGAGATATAATGCAAGAATAGTTTTGTTTTGTCAGTTATATATTACATTGAATTTGCTGGAAACAATGTTGTTGTAAAAAGCATTGTTTACCAGGGACGGTATATTGGCTTATAAACAAAATAAATACTTTCACTGACTATCAAGTCATTGATTCATAGTAACATTGTGCACTTTTTAGCATAAGTTCATGTCATCTCTGAAAGATCTTCAGGGGCAACCATAACTTTGTGGTAATTATCACAAGCTGAACCCCAACCATAAAACTTCACAATGCTCAAAAAGTTATTGCCAAGACTTTGCAATAACATTTTGACAATATATTGACATCATAGCGACCTCAAATATATTTTCTTTCATAAACAGTATAATGTGAAAAGCATTGTATGTCCTCAAGTTATAAACCTTTATTACAAAAAGATTGTGTAAATACAATTTAAATTTGTTGTATTGCAAGTTTGCAATAACTTTTTTTAGTATTTTCAGTGATTTTCAAAATAATTATTTTGAAATGTTAATTATCATTCCTTGCATGATAAATTTGATAAACCTTTGCTCTTTGAAATGTACTCATAATGCTTTAAATAGGATTGAGCTTGGTGTTCTAAATTGTTATCTGTTACCAAAGACTCTTCCCTGAGAAGTGGAATTACACATGAAGAGAGTTTGGGTTTGTTTTCATAAATCATACATTTTCACATTAGACAATTTTCGCACAGCGGGTGGTACATGTCTAATTTACCTAAGAATATATAATCTTTAGAAAATGGTATGACAAATACCATTACCTCCTGGGCAAAGAGTGTTATTCTCGTTCCCAGATGCCATGATGGAATAAGTTACTGAAGTGCTGTTCTGGTTTAGGACACATATTTCAACATCATCCTCTGTCACAAAGTTTGCATCCAGATTGCTGAAAATTCAAGAAATTATAATATGTTATTTGAAATGAATATATTAGGGAGAAATGGAGAGAGAGTATGCAGTGAACTGCTTCTTCACACAATGAAGCAATGAACTGCTTAAAAATCGATTTAACCAGTATCCCTTACATTTAGCAGCGAACAAGCAATCATGAAAAAGCGTAAAAGTTATTGAAATAAAAGACTTTCCTCTAAATAAAAAAAAACAACACTTACTTTTCTGCAGTTGTATTTTGGCAGCAAACTGATGCAGTTGTTGCACAGAATTGGTTGATCACATTAGTTAACAACATGATGAGACTTGAAGCCTTGATTGACAAATTTAAATAGAAATGATTGAGGGTGCCACATATTATACCTCTCTTACCATTTCAATAGTTCGTCTGGTTTATACTTCAAAAAGCAACTACTTTGTTATTGATATGCTTGAAAGTTGACTATACTTTCATACCATTTCATCCTCACCTCATTTCATTAATTTGGTATCATCTTTGTTCTATTATCTGTAATGATTATTTCCAGCCCCCACAATCAGCAATACTTATATAATAAAGTATAGGTATTGGCAGAAGTCATGCTGAGCCATATATTTGCCCAAATAAAATAACTTTGAAAAAAGAAGTGCAGATATTTTATGACATAATCATATCCATACATATATCATCAATGTGCATCACTGTAATATCCAGTAATAAAATATTAGGCAGTGAAAAAGTACCGATCTTGATGCATCCTAATGATATTTCTTGTATTTGTTGTGTGTGGTGAATTTGTTATCATGAACCTTGAAGCCTTTTAGTTATGTCTGCACGAGTTTTAGGCAAAATGAGTATAAATTACAAGCTAAAGTTATGGATTAAGTATTTGTTGATCTTGTCTTCATGTATAATTGTAATCCTGTCCATAATGTCACAAAATAATGAGTGTTCCCAAGAGGAAACGACTGTTTCGGCAGCAGCCAGAGTTAATTAGCAATCTAATTAACTAGTGGCACAAGAAACATGTCACCGGAAATGACATTTCAAAGGGACACATAGGTCATGTGAATAATTTTAGCCAATTGAAACATGGAATTAGGCTATATAAATGTCTGTGTAAGAACAAAATAGACAGTATTTCTCTGATACTTATTGCATCCGGACCTCATTCTTCTTTGGGAAACATCTGCAGAAATTAGACGATATTCCAGTAACTACGCACAAACAATGGGGAACACCTATACAGAACAGCTAGGCTATAGATGATTGGATTTAAAAGAATTCTAGCCTAAGTTGTACAAGAGACAGGGACCATGCATGGTAGGACTAAGGGGTAGAATGAGTCTGCAGCTAGGTACAGGGAACGAGATGTCAGGCAGATGGCCAACACTCTACCAACCCTATTTGATCGGGGACAGCCCTGCATCCCGGTCCTTGCACAGGGCCCCCATGGTCCAGTAAGTTTATGCACACAAAATAAGGTCTACTAGAGCCTGTGACGAGCTCCTCTACCCCCCCCCCCCCCCCGTTTTCTCTCCAGACCCATTCATCACCCTCCCGACACCCCAGTCACTTCACCCTCGTGTGCGTTCTCTCAAGGGTAAATTGAATTATATGACACATAGAACCACTGACACTCACAACCAGTGAGGAATGGCTGAGGCCAACAACAGAACAAACAAACGCCAGGGAAGTCTGGAAAAGTCACAGACATTTTGTGAACATGGGAGCCATATTGTTTATGGATTGAATAGAATTAACTAGATAAATCACATTTAATCAGAATATTAATCAAATGCAAATTGCAAAATTAAAAGAAATAGACATCAATTTATGTAATATCAGATACTTACAATTTATATCTATTAATGGTGAAAAATAGCTATAGGCAATGATAGTTTGATGTAATAAGCTGACAGCTAAACAATAATGAATATTGGATCAGTTATGGATCAATTTAGATAATTTCTATGAAATAAATATGTATTCAATAATTATAATTCTTCCAACCACGGATAGCCAATTTTGTGAATTCTACCTGCAGGTAAACCTCAAACAGGATGCATGCTGGGTAATATGTCGACAAAACTCATGGCTTTACTATATAAATTTTCATAGATTGTATCAGTATTTGTGGACTAACATTTGGAAAAACTAGCCATCATTATTTTTCAAAGTAGTATCCATATACATTGATATTTCCTGAGTTGTTCAATCATTATTAATGGATATATATCAATTATTTGTGGATTTTCTATAGTTTTTCCATAGTTTTTGTCGACAAAAACTGTCAAAATTAGCCTGCAGGTCCTTAAGATACTGTAAATCAGCTATCCGTGGTAGGGAGAATTGATCAAAGACTACCTATTAAATCTGAATATTAAAAGGCAAATTACAACAAATGTACATAATTCAAAGAAACATTGAATGATATTTAAAAAAATTAAATTAAAAGGAAATTAACTCCTACCACAGGATGCATTTGGCACCCTTAGAAAAGATAAAATTGAATGATATTAAACTTTGATCAAAATAGGATTGAATGATTAATTGCATGTCATCAGCTAGACTAATAAGACAAAAGCTGAGCTAAGATTGCCGAGATTGATGAATGGAAAAATAGCCAACATACCTACTTATTTCCCCCTTACTACACAAGAAAAAAAAAGCCTTTACTTGTTGAGACATGTTGATAAAGTGTGCTTTATAAAGAGTGTGAGAAAAAAATCACTTACAGCTGGACCAAAGTCAGGATCTGCGTTTACTGCCTGCAGAAACAGAAAGGTAGTCTGATCTGAAATAGACAGGAAAGTGGGTGTGAACCGAATATGAGGAAGTATTGATAAATTCATAGTTAGTAATCTTTTACAGTATTCATAGAAATCTGCAATGTGTACAATAGAACTATCTAAGTAAATTATAAATATAAATGTAAATGAAGTGACTTTGTATGTTATTCTAGGTGTCATATAATTCAATTCACCCTACTGTAGTATTTAAAATACTTTTGAAAATCACCAAAGTAAGTAATACTCTTAGCCTTCAATTTTCCCTAAAATGAGGTTATTACCTGGGTGGGCTGTAGTAGTAGCTGTTGTAGTTATGGGAGCGGTTGTTGTTGGTGGTGTCGTAGTTGTTGGTTCTTCAGGAGTGGTTGGGGCAAGTGGCTGTGTAGTTGGAACCTCTTCAGAAGTTGTAGGGGCAGGAGGTTGGGTAGTTAGAACCTCTTCAGAAGTGGTAGGGAGAGGTGGTTGTGTAGTTGGATCCTCTTCGGGATTGCTGGGGGCAGTTGTCTTGGCAGTTGGCAACTCTCTATGAGTGGTTAGGGCAGGTGATTGAGCAGTTGGTACCTCTTCAGGAGTGGTTATGACGTGGGACTGCATAGTTGGTACCTCTTCAGGCATGGTAGGAGCAGGTTGTCGAGTAGTTGTCATCTCTTCATGAGGGGTAGGTGCAAGGGCCAGTATAGTTGGCACCTCTCCAGTTGTAGTAGGGACAGGAGGCTGTGTAGTTGGCACATCTTTTGGAATGGTGGGTGCAGTTGACTTGGCAGTTGGAAACTCTCTAGGAGTGGTTGGGGCAGATCGTTGAGCAGTTGTCACCTCTTCAAGAGTGGTTGGGGCAGGTGGTTGAGTAGTTGGAACCTCTTCAAGAGAGGTGGTTGCAGTTGACTGGACAGTTGGAAACTCTCTAGGAATGGCCCTGACAGGTAAGTGTGTAGTTGGCTCCTCTTGAGGAGTGGTGGGTGCAGTTGGTTGAACAGTTGGGACTTCTTCAGGAGTTGTATGGATAGGTGGCTGTGTAGTTGATACCTCTTCAGGAGGGGTAGTGACAGGTTGTTGAGAAGTTGGCACCACTTCAGGAGCGATAGGGACAGGTGTCTGCATAGTTGGCACCACTTCAGGAGTGGCGAGTGCAGTTGACTTGGCACATGGCACCTCTCTAGGAGTTGTTGGGGCAGGTTGATGAGAAGTTGGCACCTCCGCAGGAGTGGTAGGGGCAGGTGACATTGTAGCTGGCACCTCGTCAGAAGTGGTGGGGGCAGGTTGTTGAGTAGTTGGCACTTCTTCAAGCATGCTAGGGACAGGTGATTGAGTAGTTGGCACCACTTCAGGAGTTGTTGGGGCAGTTGACTTGGCAATTGGCACCTCCCTAGGAGTGGTAGGGGCTGTTGACTGGCCAGTTGGGACCTCTCTATGAGGGGTTGAGACAGGTGGTTGAGTAGTTGGCACCTTTTCATGAGGGGTAAGGACTGTTGTTTGAATAGTTGAGGGCTCTTCAGGAGTGGTAGGGAGAGGTTGAGTAGTTGGAACCTCTTCAGGACGAGTAGGGGCAGTTGACTTGGCAGTTGACACCTCTGTAGGAGTGGTAAGGACGGGTGGCTGTGTAGTTGACACCTCTCTAGGAGTGGTAGGGGCAGGGGGCAGTGTAGTTGTCATCTCTTCATGAGGGGTAGGTGCAAGGGCCAGTATAGTTGGCACCTCTCCAGTTGTAGTAGGGACAGGAGGCTGTGTAGTTGGCACATCTTTTGGAATGGTGGGTGCAGTTGACTTGGCAGTTGGAAACTCTCTAGGAGTGGTTGGGGCAGATCGTTGAGCAGTTGTCACCTCTTCAAGAGTGGTTGGGGCAGGTGGTTGAGTAGTTGGAACCTCTTCAAGAGAGGTGGTTGCAGTTGACTGGACAGTTGGAAACTCTCTAGGAATGGCCCTGACAGGTAAGTGTGTAGTTGGCTCCTCTTGAGGAGTGGTGGGTGCAGTTGGTTGAACAGTTGGGACTTCTTCAGGAGTTGTATGGATAGGTGGCTGTGTAGTTGATACCTCTTCAGGAGGGGTAGTGACAGGTTGTTGAGTAGTTGGCACCACTTCAGGAGTGATAGGGACAGGTGTCTGCATAGTTGGCACCTCTTCAGGAGTGGCAAGTGCAGTTGATTTGGCATGTGGCACCTCTCTAGGAGTGGTTGGGGCAGGTTGTTGAGTAGTTGGCACCTCCGCAGGTGTGGTAGGGGCAGGTGGTTGAGTAGTTGGCACTTCTTCAGGCATGCTAGGGACAGGTGATTGAGTAGTTGGCACCACTTCAGGAGTCGTTGGGGCAGTTGACTTTGCAATTGGTGCCTCCTTAGGAGTGGTTGGGGCAGGTTGTTGAACAGTTAGCACCTCTCCAGGAGTGGTATGTGTAGGTGGTCGTGTAGTTTGCACCTCTCCATGAGTCTCAGGAGCAGGGGACTGTGTAGTTGGCACCTTTTCGGGCATGCTAGGGAAAGGTGGTTGAGTAGTTAAAACCTCTCTAGGAGTGGTAGGAGCAGGATGTTGAGTAGTTGGCACCTTCTCAGGAGTGGTAGGGGCAGTTGACTTGGCAGGTGGCACCACCCTAGGAGTGGTTGGGGCAGGTTGTTGACTATTTAGCACCTCTTCAGGATAGGTAGGAACGGGTGGCTGTGTAGTTGGCACCTCTTCAGGAATGGTAGGGGCAGTTGACTTGGCAGTTGGAAACTCTCTAGGAATGGTTGGGGCAGGTTGTTGAGCAGTTGTCACCTCTTCAGGAGTGGTGGGGGCAGGTGGCCATGTAGTTGGCACATCTTCAACAGTGAACGGGGCAGTAGACTTGGTAGTTGACACCTCTCTAGTAGTGGCTAGGGCAGGTGATCGCGTAGTTGGCATATCTTCAGGAGTGGTAGGGGCAGGTGGTCGAGTAGTTGGCACCTTTTCAGGAGGAGTAAGGACTGTTGTTTGAATAGTTGAAGTCTCTTCAGGAGTGGTAGGGAGAGGTTGTTGAGTAGTTGGAACCTCTTCAGGACCAGTAGGGGCAGTTGACTTGGCAGTTGATACCTCTGTAGGAGTGGTAGGGAGAGGTTGTTGAGTAGTTAGCACCTCTTCAGATTTAATGGGTGCAGTTGACTTGGCAGTTGGAAACTCTCTAAGAAAGGTTGGGGCAGGTGGCTGTGTTGTTTGCATCTCTTCAGGAGTGGTGGGTGCAGGTGGTCGAGTAGTTGCCATCTTTTCAGGATTGGTTTGGGCAGGTGGTTGAATAGTTGAGGCCTCTTCAGGAGTAGTAGGGACAGTTAGTTCAGCAGTTGGCACCTCTTCAAGAGGGGTAGTGATAGGTGGCCATGTAGTTGGCACCTCTTCAGCAGTGGTGGGGAAAGTTGACTTGGCAATTGGCATCTTTCTAGTAGTGGTTGGGGCAGGTGGTTGAGGAGTTGAGGAGTTTTCAGGAATAGTAGACAATGGTTGTTCAGTTGTGCGGACTTCTGTTGAAGTATTTAGTAGACTTGGTGTTGAAGTGAGTACTGCTCCAGTTGTATTGGAACTGGTTGACATATTCAGCACTTGTTCAGTAGTAGTGGCACCGGTTGACATATTCTGCACTTGTTCAGTAGTAGTGGCACAGGTTGACATATTCAGCACTTGTTCAGTTGTAGTGGCACTGATTGACATATTCAGCACTTGTTCAGTAGTATTAGTACTGGTTGACATATTCAGCACTTGTTCAGTAGTAGTGGCACTGGTTGACATATTCAGCACTTGTTCAGAAGTAGTGGCACTGGTTGACATATTCAGCACTTGTTCAGTATTAGTGGCACTGGTTGACATAGAAGTTACAGCCCCTGTAGATGTTGGTAATTCTGTAGTTGTAGTTTGCGTGACTATTGAAATCCGTCCCGCGTCAGCTGCAGTTAGATAGATTTATAGTCTGTATAAATGTTCCTGAGCATAGGAAAATGTCATACATAATAAGCATAACTGTTTTACTAATCTTTTGAAACTAGAACACTTAATTGTCCGCCTAGAGAAACATGACCTGTTTTAAAGTAAACCTTATATTCCCCACCAGTAATAATTAGGTAAACCTTGGTTAAAATCTATTTTCTGCAGAAAGCACAGAGCTTTAGGCAAAAGGCTGTTGGGCTTTTGCAAGGAATATCACTTCCAAATTATAATCTGAAACAGCTCTTGATAGTACATATTCCAAGTTGATATGCATCCAACAAATATCTGAATAACTATATTCAACCTAAATATAACTGCAAGTGAACAACTAGTAGCTCTAGTTGGTTCTAAAGGTGTGATAGTTTCAGGGACATGTATCCATATATAAAGATGTGTTAACTAGAAATATTTGTGCTGATATCAGTGGAATACTTACCAACACACAGACCCTGTCTGCAGCCTTCTAACCCCAAAGGACATGAGGTGCAGGCTTCACCCAAGGTGTAAGTAGGCCTATTAGGGTCCAAACTAAAGATAAAACACCATCTTGATTGTTAACACTACAAACATTTGTGGTTTGTCACTGATATTGTGTTTTTTAGATTCCTCATACTTTTAGAGCTTTTAAGTAAAGAGATAGTTGGGAAAAAATTACTTATGTCTTACTCCCAACTTTTATCTTAAGACAAAATATTTTTTTATTCCAAGACTCACTAGTGTATGTTCATAGCATTGAAAAAACATACAAGGGTTAAAATTGGAGGCTGTATATTTGTTTATAAAACAATAAGACATAAAATGTGTATTGTTTATCATGGTTTAAATGTTCAGAATAAAAGACACTTTACAGTTTCCTAAAGGGAAAAGCCAGAAATGGAATTATGTAAAGTGTAATGTTATCTTTAGTTTTCTTATCATATCAGGCCAAATATGCATATCTGCTGTGGGGATTTTGACAAGATTCCCTAGGTGGAATGTTTTATCATAATTTCCATCTTAAAACCAGAAAAACAACAAGGAGTAGAAAGTGGAACTTTTCAGAAACGTTTTTCCTATTTCCAGGTATTTTACAATGATTCTTGGTGGGCCAGGTGAACTTTTTGAAAAATGTCCTTACTTGAAATAGTGTTTCTCAATCATGTTAATGTAACTAAAGCTTATCAGAAGTTGCTTAGCATGGCCATGGTGCCATACCAATGTCTTATTTTCTGGATTGTTGTAAAACGTACTGTGGCATAAAGCTGCAGATGACAAGAACAAGAGTACCCGGTGTTGATCCATACTTATTAGTGTACAGGGTAGTGCTGGAGTCACATAGCACCGCTGCACACCCAACCCTCAGAAAATATTTATAGAGCATCTGAAAAACATATTATCATATAGAAAAGTCACAATCTATGTGATTACTTTATTCTATGTCAGGATTGTGACCCCTGTGCTTTCACGTTTGTGCTGCCTTTTCAAAAGCAGGTGAAAAACAGAATTGTATTGCCCCAGAGGGTAACAATGCCTATCTGTGTATTCTTATGCAACTTTTTTATATTGATCCTAAACATTTTCAACATTCTCAATGAACTCAAAATAGAATCAATCAAGCCCAGACGGTGGGTTCCCTCAGCAATAATGTCACTGGATGAGTTTGCAGATACCTGTGTTGCTTGTTAAAGCCCACAGTAATGTGTGCAAACTAGGACAATAACAATTGCTTCATGCCCCTTTGGCCTCTACTCCTTCCATCCTATCTTATCACCTGTGACAGATGATTATGATGACAAGTTAAGAACTATTGCAGTTATCAAACGAAGTATATGAAATTAAAAATGTTATTTTCTGTTGAATTCTCATGTTTACCATAAGGCTGCTTGTATAGAGCTAATATTAAATATATATGTGAGATGAGGTAGAAAATATTTAGTATTCTTCTTGAGATGAATAATGGCTTTTGGGGTCAAACAAAGTACAATATATTGATGCTGTTACCCTCCTAAAAGCAGAACAATCAGATGCTGAACCACTGCAATCATTTGTTGCAGGGTTGTAAGAAGTAGCTGTAAAAATGTCCGTTAGAATGGTTGTCAGGTTTCCAAAGTCAGCCAACATAGCAGTAGGGTTATCCATACGGCGAATTCTTGAAAACCCTCTAGTACCAGGGGGACCAAAGGTACCGTTGCATCCAGAATTAAGGCTCTGAATTTCTGCACGAGTGGGTTCATCAAACTCCTGGGGGAAACACAGTCATAATATCTCTTATAATAGCTTATAATGATATCATGAAACCATTACAATAACTGCACAGTTGCTGTCTGGGGAAGGACCTTTTGTAACCAACCATTAAACTATTACTATGATAATGCATGATTGTCTGTCTCAAAACGATGTAAAATCATTTACCCTTGAAGTCTGGGTTTTCGGTTTGATAGAATAAAGGGGTTTCAATATATATATATCAGAATTTGATAGAACCAAATCATTATACGATTCTGTGAACACAATGATTATTCAACAGGTTTGGATGAGTTTTGAAAGTATACATTCTGATATGTAGAATCATGCTAAAATAAGAATGATAAATTAAAGCTCACCAGTTCTACCATATCGCTTGCTCCAACCCCCCTACGAAGGTTGTTAAGGACAGTATGGATATTGCTATGAAACTCTATGTTTGTACATTCTGAAAAAATAATTTGGATAAGTATATCTGGCTTCACAAGATGAAGCAAGATATCCATGCTCACTATGCTTTCTACTATAGGACCCTCAGGACATTTTACATTGGTTAGGAAGTGCTAAGAGGAAGTATATGGACTGAACAAGCATTACTTGAAAAAGAAATAGTTTCTTTTGCAAACACAAACAAGTAACAGAAACAAATTATAAGTGGTTTGTATGATGTGTTTGAATTTTGAAAAAGAAATTATATATATGCGTTAATTTAACAAGAGCAATATGGACCAGCACCCTTATATATATGCACATACTTATAATAATAGAATTGCTGAAACTCCTCTGAACTCAACAAGGATATGTGGTGGACTTGTTGGTTATTAGAAACATGTAAACGATTCGGCAAATTAACTAGGCCTGCATCAGATAATAATAATGTTGATTTCTATGTTAAGGCCTTCCTACTTCTCAACATATTTCCCTGCTTCTCATCTTGATTTAGTCCAGTCGGCCAAATAAACAGGAAGAAGCTTTATGTGGTAGAGAGTGGAACATGACAAAAAAGAGAATTGTATTTTTTTCTGCATTAAATAGCAATTGACATTTTCAGCATTTTCTCTTTAATCTACAGTAGTAACAGATTTTGTGTGATTTCAACTGTAGCAAAAACTTCTGCATTTTGTAACAGAAAGGTTCATGTTTATCATTTTACAACATGTCAAAACTGTGTATACAGTATAGAAAAAAGCAATGCCATGAACTAGCTGTGTACTAGATTGGAATATCTGAATACTCACTCACACATTCTCCTGCTTCCCCGCAAAATCCTTCAGCGCAGATGCAGGTGAATAAACCTGGGCCATTGATGCAGGCTTCGTTTTTATTACAAGGATCCCCAATGCATTCGTTGATATCTAAATGATAAAGAATGTTTAAAACATTGTTCTGATGAGACATCATAGCATTTTCAATCTCAAGGACCTCATTAGTCATATCAAGTGGAATTTCTGAATTGTAAGAAAAGCTAACTCCAGACATTTCCAAATTGGTAAAGGGTTTGTCACCCGTCAAAAGGTTCCTTGCACATACATTTTGAAGTTACTATTTGTGTGTATTTTGCTTTACATATGTAAAGTCAAGATATTTTACATTTAGTCAGGAAAGAGAATTGAATTTGGGAATTTCTTGAATACTGGGCTCATTACATACATTTCTAAAATCACTAATTTGCTCATTGAAGAGTTTAGCAGTCTACCCAAGAATTCTTATTTATTTCTGATAAGCTTTAGATCCATGAGGCATGGAAGAGGCAACCAATTGAAAAACATTTCAAGTTGAAATTATTGTAATAACAAAGGATTAATGTCCCTTATGTCAAATACTAAATAGCTGTGTAGTTAACATGAATATCCCTTTATTAATAAGGTGGCACCATCCTGCTTTGTTAAATTTCAAAAAGTTTTTTTGAAGTTTTCCCGTAGTAAACCTTTTTGAAATGAAGTGACCTAATTACCCTAAGTCTAAAAGAGTAGGCCGAAGTTTGTGAAAAGGTGTATAAAAGGTTGCTTATAGGTACACTAACATGTGAAACTATAGCCCTTGCCTACAAGATTTGTGTAAAATCGTTAATGGTGGCACCTCCTATGAGAGTCAGTGCAAACTGTTTCAAACAAAGAGCTGTCCTTTTTTGTCATGGTTATCAGACACAGGAACAAATGTCTACAACCTACCAAATAAGGGGAAAAACCCAATCATTATAACGGTTTGCTTAAACCCTTACAGGTGGCACCTCTATTGTGATGTCCACAGGAAAATGTCATAAATTGGAATTCTTATAGACCTTGTGCAGACATGGTCATGTGATCACATTTTGGTGATCACCACATGTCAATCAAGAACATATGGCTATGAAATGAATTTAGAAGTCACAATTCTAAATGATGAAAATTGTTGCTTGTGATTCCTAGGAGCCAAAGGGGCATAACTATTTTGTGTAAATCTATTAGCATTATGAATAATGATGAAAATAATCTGATCAACAGATAGCAGACAACCAATTTTGAGGGATGTGATGTCATCTGCACAACGTCTATAGAAGCTTGACAATGAAACTGAATGCTTCACCTGAACAGGAAGAACCATCTCCAGTGAAGCCATCACGACATACACACATAAAGCTGCCCACTGTGTTCTGACATTCTGCATCAGCACCACAAGTCTCAGTAAGACATTCATTGACATCTGGCAATTAAGAAACATGCTGTACACTTTTTGGAAGGGCAGATTCCTTAGAGCTGAATAGTACATAAGGAATAACAGATGTATTAAGCAAATCCATTTCTTCATAAGGTTTGGATGTTAGGAAATAAATTAGAACGTAATCTTACAATTATAACTGCAATAGCATTTATTCACTCATTTGTTAATGCATTAACCGGCATGTTTTACGTATTTTCTCACTTTCTGCATGTTGCCAATAAATGCATAAAATAACAAGGTTAAAACTAACACAGAATCTTTATAATACATTGATACAAACACCATAAGCGTAAACATACTTATGAGCAAAGGATGTTTGCAAATGCTAGTATCCATTACAATTTGGCAGCACAAAATGGGTATGTTCACCATACCTTTACCCTCCCCCATCATCTCATGGTTGGATGGTATCTGTGGGGTTTGAGGTTCTTCTGGAAAGTGTGAGGTAACATATCGGGAATTCTCACCTATGTAAGTATTCACACTCACAGGCCCCCCATTGTATCATGATGAGATGGTATCTGAGGAGTTTGAGGGGGATCTGGAGAGTGTGAGGTAACATATAGGGAATTCTCACCAATGTAAATATATTCACACTCCCAGGCCCCCCATTGTATCATGATGAGATGGTATCTGAGGGTTGAGTTTATACGCGCAGACTTGACCATGCTGAATAACACCCTTGTATGCACATACCCAAAGGCTGCGTGTGTTAATGGCACTCTATGCATGGACTCAGAAACTTAGTGATTTAGGACATGTATTTAAATCAGGGGTGATGCCCCCCAACTACCTTTCTCTCTTTTTTTCAAGCTAGGGTCCCTCTTACTGATTTACAAAAGGTCCAAGTATATAAGTGTTGCCAGTCCTGTATCAGCGGGGTTTTCAGGGAATTCTGGGAAATGAAAAGTAACATTATGTAGAAATCTCACCTATATAAACATTCAATGAAAAGCCTGGGACAGTAATGTTGCTGTAGGATGTGAAAGTTATGAACACGTCATTGCTGTCAATGATGACATCAGAGGGCCCAAGATTTGCACAATATCTAGGAAAAAATTAAAAGAGATTAACACCTTTTCATCAAAATGAGAAATGTTTTGCAAATGAAAAGTTAAACTTTCAGGCAGTTTTCCATGCAGTGAAATGAAAAAGTTATGTCCTATGCCTTTTATTCTCTTTGGTATGAACAGTGTACTGACTTCATAAGAGAAAAATCCCACATCCCAGTTCATGTCTAAATTAAATTCTTCACAGCACGGTACCTCATTTCTTGTGTTCTACCTATCAATTAACCTAGATCAAAATGATGGAAAATATGTAGACAAGTCATGAGGCTTGATAACTGCATTATTTGCAATTTAACTGGTAGAAAAATAGCATGAATATGTATAAATTCCATATTTGTAATTTGTATTAAAACATGTCCATTACAGATAAGTTTGTGGCAAATAAACGAATATATTCTATAGTTTTTCCTTTCCTTTTGTCTATAAGATTAGTCCAAATAAACCTGCAGGGTGAGCCAACCAACAAGATTCAGACATGGTACCCTATGATAAAAGCTGAAGACAATGTAAGTGTAAAAAGCGACAGCACTTTTTAAGTCAACAACATTAAGACTGGTTTTCAAGTTGGCAAAACCAATCAAGTGACAAAGTATCACCTATGAAAACCATATTAGAATTCCATAATTCTGTAATTGGTTTTGATTGTAAAGTAAATGGACTTGGTTGCTCAAAGTCATGGCAAGCCAAATGCAATATTTGTCATTAACATCGAGGCTAACTTTCCTTTCATAAATCATGAGCATTTGAGTTTTTCACTAATACCTGTGCCTGAAGAAAAGCTTAAAAACCAACGATAAGTAAACAACATTTCAAAACCTATGATGATGGGATGTGGTGTGTTCTCACTTGCGAGATCAAGTCAAAAGTCAAACATTTTTTTATCTCACTGCGCCAGTGACGGACATGTACCCCGCATAAACTTTATCACTCACACAACACCCATTGAGGTGTCGAGCAGAGATAACAAATATGAAATAACATTTCAAAACCTACTTTAACAATCTATACAAAGCAACATGAATAATTCAGTAAAGGTGTATAGTACAGGGGCAGGTCAATTGGAGCCCAGAGACACCTGACCCCCTCCCCTTTTCATGGAGACTTAAACATAGAAAAGGAAATGTTGCTTGTGTATGCACAAATGCAAAGAATTTTAGTACTTAGCCCATAATACGAGGACCCCCGCTTTTCCAAAACCTGGATATCTGCCCCTGGTGTAGTTTAAGGTAAGGAGTTAAAATTCACTGCAACCTGTTACTGAAGCCACACATGTATACCTGCTATGTTCTAGCAGACTCCATCCACCCTTCCCACGCCTCTACATCTTATAACACTACACCACTTGAGCTGTGATATGATGACGTCACAGAGAAATTGCAGATATAAGAAACAAAATTGTTTGAGACACATGTTTGAAATACTCCAAATTGTCAATTTTAAACAATCATATCACTACTGCATGTAAATTACCTATGATGTCATCATATTGTGCTGATATTGCATCTCAAAGTCATGTAGTTTAATAGTGCCCTAGTTTGACATCCATCCAGCCTGTGTTGGCTTTAAGCCACAGGCTGTGTTGCAGATAATCAACTTTGACATCTCCCCTTGCTTACCTTGGTTCAATTAGATCAAGTTGAAGCCCATTAAATATCTGAAGCCACTGGAAGTGGCAGTTTCCCAAACTAGAGCTAGTGGAAAACAACAGGGCATCAACAACGATTGATTGTCCAGCAGGGGCCTGTTGTATGAAGAAGGAGAAAAAGTCAGTTATGCAAATTAAATAGACGCCATTAAGGGCAAAACATAAATAGAATAATTGACAAATAAATTATTTTCAACAAAAACGTAGAACTTATATCCATGTAACAAACAGCCTGAAATGTTAGAAAAACATCATATGTAAGCATGTCAACAGGGACCGATGACAGGGACCATACTTTCACGTATATTCTCTGTCTATGTAGGGTTACACATATATACATATTTCCAATTGAACAATCATATCATTGTTTCAAAAAGGTAAAATGTTGTCATCTCCTACTGAAGATCAGTGATACTGCCGTTAAGTCACTGTTAAGAAACCCTTCATAAAGTTGACTTAAGTCCACCAATCTCATAATGAGTTGTACTGCAATGAGCCACGGTTGGGAGTCACATCCAAAACTGGGCCCTGTAATGTCTCTTCAAAATGTCTTCTACATACAACAGGATATAAAAAGTCCACAAAACAACCTGATGCCTGTTATATGGAATACTGATTGTCACCAAAGTGCAATAAAGCTATTAAACATAACATGGACCATATGCCTCTCCACCCCCCCCCCCCCCTCCCTTTCTTTTAGGGCAAGTTTAGATTTTTTTATGTAAAAGTTGGGAAATAGGGGTTCCCAAAGAGGGGGCTTTGCCTGCCCTATCTATCAGTTCACCCCTAACATTTCAGAAAGCTGCATCTGCTCTCATCTCATAAAAGGAAAACAGAATTTTTTAACAGGGAAGCCGGTTTCCCTGCAATGGTAAAGACTTACTGTCACTCTCCAAACACAGACAAATGTTCCAGGTCCAATGTTAGTCAGGGAGACGGTTGTAGATGGCACCGTCAGTGAGAGTATTCTCAACTGGTCAGTGCCACACACTGAAAATGAACAGTTTTTGAAAGAGTAGAGTGTAGATTGTATTTTGGGAAATGATCGGAAAAACAGAATGCCAAAAATAGGTGCTGGACAAGCTTCATAATGGCATCATTCACATAAACAGCATCAGTTTGATAGTCAGTTGTACCAGGATAGTCATTGATGACAATACCGAGAAGAAGGGGTCCCGTTCAGTCAAGGAAAAATTAATAAAGTTCCCCAAATATGAGTATGAATTCAGCCATAGATCTCATCTGTTGGTTTTCTAACATAAGAAGTCGCTCAAAATCAGTAAGTTTTCAAGCCTCCGACACACACACAATATGGGCAGGAAAATGTCAAATCAAACCCCTGGGTTTAATGGCGCTATCTTGTTGGTGTTTCAACCATGACCTACCAGCTCCATTAAATGGTGTTATGCTGGTGCATTCAGGATCAGTGCCGTTGAAGGGGACAGGACACTTGCATCGGGTGCAGTCAGTCGGATCAGGGTAACCTCCATTCTGACAGTTCAAGGTGTTCTCAGAACAAACATCTGTAAATGACACACAATACTTTTAAGAGTTATCTATCTAACCCTCTCTATGTTCCATCAACATTTCAATCAGGATATTAAAACTGCCAATCTGCTATGTTGTATAGTCTAAAAAGACTAATATATAGCACAATGCTCATATCCAGATGACAGTAAGCTATGTATGAGGACGAAAATAATCATATCCAAAATTTCGAATGTTAGATTAACAATATTAAGAATGAGTTCAGCTTCTTTAAACAGTAAATCCTATTCTTGAATAGTTAGCTTATTGTGATATCTATGGAAATGATGACTAAAGCATCTGGCATATTTAAGCAGGTGATGCCCCTAGACATTGGGCTTTTTCATGCTGATAATGCTTCAATGTAACTGGCATATTGAAAGGGTAATATATATGTGAAACTCCATATAACAAACATATATAGAATATATATATTTACAAATAATTCTTCAACATATCTATTAGAAGTAGACTGCAAGATAATAAAAGAGTTTTGAACAAAAATAATGACTCTTTCATGATTCTCTGTATTTTCGCAATTCTAAATGTTGGATTCATGGACCCTATATTCCTAAATTTTTCTTTTTAGCTTACACCCCAGAAATTGGACATGTGAGTAAAACATATGTTGCAAGTACCCCGACAGTAGAGTCTGTTGATGACAAAGTAGTCCAAAAAACTAACTTCTCGTCTTTGCCCAATTTGGTTTGAGAACCTAGGGTCTATCGTATCCACTGTTACCGCACTCTCAGGATCTGCAAATGTCTGAAGAAGGTCTGGCATAATTTAACAAGAATAGCATTCCAAAATAAACAAATATATATGGTGCATGCATAAAGGACAATGGCTCATTGTACTTGCTGGACTAGGAATAAGAATTACATGAGCCAATCTGCAAAAACATGCTGATAACGGAAGTGTCTAACTACAAATGAAGGACTTAAAATGCTGAATAAAGAAGGTAACAGGCATAACTTTTTTTGCATTTTAACTTTGGAAAATTAATCAGACATTCTTTCAGTATGATCAATCCTCTTAATTGGCAGCATTAACATTACATCCTACTGGTTACTTGAATTTGAAGGGGAATAGCTTGGAAAAGTGGGACAATATATATCTTCCATAAGATTCCTTTTTTAGGAACCACACTTAAAAACTTAACACGAGGACTAAGTTTCAAATATTCAAAAAGTGTCTTTCTGGATGTGGATCACAGTGTCCTTCGTCCCTTTCATTTTAAACTTTAATATACTATCTTTTTTAATGTTTTAATCCAATTTTATCAGAAATTATCAAAATAAAGTGCTTTAATTTGAGTTGCTGTTAAAAGGAGTATACATACATTTCTCTGATAGTGCATGATTGAGCCATAGTCATATTGGCTTGATACATAAGAATCATCATCAGTATCGAAATTGTGAGCCTTGCTGATGTCTCCTATGTTTTGCATAAATATATTGACGAACTGATCCCTGTCTGCTCTTGACTGTTCATGAATCAAACCCAGTGCATGGCCAATTTCATGAGCAATGATTCCAAACTAGAAAGGAAAGAGCATGGCTTTGATTACAAGGTAACCTAGCTATTTGCATAGACTACACCTGACATGAAGAGCTGAATAAGGGTTCCATTATAAAATACCTGAACAAGGGTTCCACTATAAAATAGACCAGATGGAAAATATTGAAATATAACTATATTTTCCCGGGACAGATACAGGATTTCTAAAATTGGGGTCAGCATAATTATATGCTTGATACTAAACCATGAAAATTTGTGTACATGCAAATGGCATCTTTGCACCCTTCATATAATTCTGTAAAGTTGATATAAATGCTAGTTAGAATGTATCAAATCAATTCTACCTACCAAGGATAGCTGATCTACTGTATTTTGAGTACCTGCAGGTTAATTTGAACCATTTTGTAGACAAAAAACTTAGAAAAACTATAAAAAAATATTAATATTTGCTACATATTAACATGTAATGAATGAATTTCCAAACTAACTCAAAAAGAATTATAAACATATAGTTATAATAAATGAAAAAATAACCATCACCTTAACCAAAAACGATGTCTTGCTTAATGAAAATGTCTATACTAAAGCTTTGTGGTTTGTTAACATATTTCCCAGGATGCAACCTGATTAGGGATAGTCTTGCTATCTGTGGTAGGAAGAATTATGCTTATTTATCACAATGAATCATGTTGATTCTGATTTATGATATATACGTTTCCTACTTCATCTGGAAATATTCATAATGACTATATGAAATTGATAAATAATAAAAAAAGAGATTCACTTAGCATACTCACAGTTCCACAACCTGAGCCAATGTTAATGATCTGTTGGTTATCACCCCTTCTTCCAAAATATGAAAAACAACTGGAAAAAAAACAAATAAATGACTCTCTGTTAAAGTCCCCCTATCTCCATATGGCCTCACAAACAGCATTAATTCTTCCTTTAGTAACCAGATGTTACCAAATGCTATGAGTTGCTATCAAAACCCCATATCCCTAAGACTTGATTGATCCAAATGTGTATCAGCTTGCTCTGCCCCTTAACTGCCGATCATCATTTTTATATATTAGCTGGATATTGATTTTCTCCCAAGCAGTGCTGCTACTGGTAGACTTAGCCCGTCTGTTGTCACCAACACCTACAAGCAGTGCCTACCATACTTTATGATAAAGTAATTTATATAACTTTGAATACCGTTTCTAGCATATCTCCCACAATCTGGTGACGTTCCTTCACCTTAATCATTTAATACTACTGATTATATGCACAAGGTGTTTTACTAACTACCTTTGTGCAACAGTACCAATAAGAGTGCAGAAGTTGTTGCACAAACAAATGTCAGAAATGAAAGGTACAATTGAAAAAAAGCATATTTGTACTTACCCCTTACTTGCAGAGCTGAATACAAGTCACGGGAAGAATTTGAACTCATACATTCGACAGGCTCGGGCTTGTCTGAAACCACTTCCTCTAAAAAGTGTCAAGGAGTGTAAGGGATGTGTTCACACTTTTGCAGTGTCAATGGTATGGGCCATTACATAAGTGTCTCACAGGGGGTCCCCCCCCACCTTGCCTGTAACCCTGGAGCTGCCACTAAACTTTCACCTCCTTAAGTTGACCCAATGACCTAGATAATATAGTATTATATGTGTGTGTATATGTATGTATGTGTGTATGTATGTATGTATGTATGTTGTATGTATGTATGTATGTATACATGTATGTATGTATACATGATAACTTGTGGATGAAAAGAATCATTTAGGAAGTTTTATGTCCCTCTTTAGGGGGAGTAGGGGGCCGGGAAGAGGACAGGGGGACGGCCATGGTCTCCCCGTGCGTTGCTCTGTGGTGCTGACGGCATTAGGAGGGGTAGGGGGCCGGGAAGAGGTCAGGGGGACGGCCCTGGTCTCCCAGTGCGTTGCTCTGTGATGCTGACGGGGTTAGGGGGAGTAGGGGGCCGGGAAGAGGTCAGGGGGACGGCCCTGGTCTCCCCGTGCGTTGCTCTGTGGTGCTGACGGGATTAGGGGGAGTAGGGGGCCGGGAAGAGGTCAGGGGGACGGCCCTGGGCTCCCCGTGCGTTGCTCTGTGATGCTGACGGGGTTAGGGGGAGTAGGGGGCCGGGAAGAGGTCAGGGGAATAGCCCTGGGCTCCCCGTGCGTTGCTCTGTGATGCTGACGGGGTTAGGGGGAGTAGGGGGCCGGGAAGAGGTCAGGGGAATAGCCCTGGTCTCCCCGTGCGTTGCTCTGTGATGCTGACGGGGTTAGGGGGAGTAGGGGGCCGTGGAAGAAAAGAACCTTTTGAGAGGGTTTTCATGCCGATTTGAGCACTTTGAAAAATTTCCAAATTTGAAACATTTATGACTCCCAGTATGAGTCAACTATGGTTCAAAACTGACTCTAAGGTTGTAGCCCCGAGTGAGAATGACCATTGTAAACTAGTCAGGAAACTGTGAGACTAATAAAACATTTTCTAGAAATTTAGACAGATTTTTAACTTAATTCTTACAGTGAAAACCCCAACCAATGGATTTTGCTAAAAACTTGCATAAATGATATCTAGGCCTATCTCATGCCAAAAATGTCCCCTATTTAATGGAAATCATTTTACATATTTCCCGGCCTCCAGCCATTCCCCTCAGCTTCCCCTATTTGATGGAGTTAAGGTTGTTGGGGCATTCTGACGGGAATGCAATTACCTGATGACTTGTGGAAGAAAAGAACCTTCTAGTAGGGTTTTCATGCCGATTTGAGCACTTTGAAAAATTTCCAAATTTGAAACATTTATGACTCCCAGTATGAGTCAACTATGGTTCAAAACTGACTCTAAGGTTGTAGCCCCGAGTGAGAATGACCATTGTAAACTAGTCAGGAAACTGTGAGACTAATAAAACATTTTCTAGAAATTTAGACAGATTTTTAACTTAATTCTTACAGTGAAAACCCCAACCAATGGATTTTGCTAAAAACTTGCATAAATGATATCTACGCCTATCTCATGCCAAAAATGTCCCCTATTTAATGGAAATCATTTTACATATTTCCCGGCCTCCAGCCATTCCCCTCAGCTTCCCCTATTTGATGGAGTTAAGGTTGTTGGGGCATTCTGACGGGAATGCAATTACCTGATGACTTGTGGAAGAAAAGAACCTTCTAGTAGGGTTTTCATGCCGATTTGAGCACTTTGAAAACTTTTCAAATTTAAAACATTTATGACTCCCAGTAGGAGTCAACTATGGGTCAAATGTGACTCTTAGGTTGTAGCCCCGAGTGAGAAGGACAATTCTATACATGTCAGAAAATTCTGTGATGATTACAACATTATCTAGAAATTTAGAAAGATTTTTCACCTTATTTTTATACTGAAAGACTCAACCAATGGATTTTGCTAAAAACTTGCATAAATGATATCTAGGCCTATCTCATGCCAACAATATTGTCGGATATATGGGCAGCAAATTTTCTCAGGGACAACTCATGGGTTAAGGATGGGTGCAGGTGGCCAGCCTAATACATCATAGTGGGATTGGATGTGTCCTTCTGGTAGGCCTGAGCCTCAAATCAAGATAGAAACAATACAGGAGGGGGGACGGTTGGTAACCAACCACCACTATAATGTAATGGGCCAGGTACCTGCACCTATCCTTGGTCCCTGAGGTGGGCCCCTGATAATTCAATGCCTGTAAATTCAACAACATTTTTGGCATGAGATAGGCCTAATTATTATTCCTGGAAGGTTTTAGCAAAATCTACTGGTTGAGTTTTCCTGTGTGAAAAAAACAGTAAAAATCGTTGTGATTTTCTAGATAATGTTGTAATCGTCACAGAATTTTCTGACATGTATAGAATTGTCCTTCTCACTCGGGGCTACAACCTAAGAGTCACATTTGACCCATAGTTGACTCCTACTGGGAGTCATAAATGTTTTAAATTTGGATTTTTTTCAAAGTGCTCAAATCGGCATGAAAACCCTATCAAAAGGTTCTTTTCTTCCACAAGTCATCAGCTCTTTGCAACCTGAGAATATCAGGAGGCTAGAGGTGGCTATTCATAGAGGGATGGTCAGGGACATGGAGTAAAGGCTGGGAAATATGTAAAAGGATTTCCATCAATTAGGGGACATTTTTGGCATAAGATGGGCCTAATTATCATTTCTGAAAGATTTTAGCAAAATCCATTGGTTGAGTCTTTCAGTATAAAAATAAGGTGAAAAATCTTTCTAAATTTCTAGATAATGTTGTAATCATCACAGAATTTTCTGACATGTATAGAATTGTCCTTCTCACTCGGGGCTACAACCTAAGAGTCACATTTGACCCATAGTTGACTCCTACTGGGAGTCATAAATGTTTTAAATTTGGATTTTTTTCAAAGTGCTCAAATCGGCATGAAAACCCTATCAAAAGCTTCTTTTCTTCCACAAGTCATCAGCCCCTGTGCGTTACTCTAGATCTGTGGGACTGACGGGATTAGGATGGGTAGGGGGCCGGGAAGAGGTCAGGGGGATAGCCCTGCAGGTCTCCCCGTGGGTTGCTCTGCAGTCTAGGCCTTTACCAACACCTCTGGTCAGACATAGAAAGGGCTGGGAAATAACTAAAATGAGACAACCAAACATAGTGCTAATTATAGATGTCCCCAGCTGGGCGGGGGTGGGTGGGAAGGGGACCCCCTGTGAGACACTTATGTAATGGGCCATACCATTGACACTGCAAGAGTGTGAACACATCCCTTACACTTCTTGACACGTTTTAGAGGATGTGGTTTCAGACACCCCCGAGCCTGTCTAATGTATGAGTTCAAATTCTTCCCGTGAGTCCCTCAAAGCTTGAAGCAAAGGTTCCCTTTGTGAATGTTACACATGTGTTTATTTGGTAATGGCGTATCACATTGTCAATTAATTCCTCCTCTGTGGCTGCATAAAAAAGAAGTACAAACTGTTACTTCAGTTTTCATTCAGAAAGGATACAGCCCATACTCCACATGCCGATTTAGCGGCTGATTTTAAAAATCAACAGTCAAAATTAACATAAAATGCATGTTATATATAACTAGAAAGGATGTAGAGTTCTCCTTCAAATGATTTATAGGATATATGACTTAATGCCATATTCTGTGAGACAATCAAACAAAAACAAAATTGCCAGCATCAAAATTGGTATCTAGAATACAGGCTTATGGAATCGCTCTTAAAAATAAAATATGGTCTATATTATAGGACATTTCTTTTTTACTGTACCAATGCTAAGCAAATTTGTTACCTAATATAGAAAATGATGACCGTTTCCTTGGTGGAGTTTACCATACTTTTAAGAATTTTGCCAAACTTTGCTTCACTTTACAAAATGCTTACCAGTAAAAGATGACGGAGAGAATGCATATGGAATGGGTAGAGGCCAGACTCTCTGTGAAGGCTCCAGTCGCACTTTATGAAAAACATCCCTCTTCCTCCTCCGGGATGCAGTATGCTTGTTATAACCTAAGTTTGGATATATAAATTCAAAAGGAACTTTGAATCACAATTGCAAAGGATCCTAAATTTCAGGCAAGTTTCTGTTTCTTCACTGAAATATCAGCCAAGGAATATAAAAAAAAGTACAGCTCATATGGAATAATTGTTGAAACGTTGATGTATCCTGTTGTCCTTTGATGTAATTCTTAATTTCTTACAGAGCCAAATTACTTAAGGCTATATTCCACTATGCATCATTTCACTTGCACTAGGCATTTTATAGACATAAACACAAGTGAAACACAAGCAAACGCAAACATTTCTAGGAATGCATAGTGGAATATATAATGTGCTTTTGTTCATACTTGCATTCAGTGAATGCAAAACATGAAGGCAAACAAAATATAGAATTCTATAAAGCATTTGCATCCAGATACCAACATGGGGGTATCTGAACGCAAGTGAGCTTGCATCTTCACCTCAACATGAACACAAGTGTCACTGAACACAGAGTGGAATATAGCCTTTATTATGTTAAGAATCTAATACCTGAATTCAAAGATGAATAGTTTGAGCTTGAGTTTGAGTTTAGCTTTTATCTGTCTTGTAAACTAGAAGCAGCATCTTTTTTTACACATCAATGTTACACATCAGCCATAGTATATACATTTTCAACGAGTTTGTATGACGAACCCTCCCATAGATGTCTTGTACCCAACACCTTAGTTACACAGGTACCATACCCCAAATCTTTGGTTCAGATAAATCCGCTAGCGGGGCATCACACTACTGAAAAAGGTCTATAACTTGTACCTTGTACCTCCCTCCGCATACACCTCGTGCAGGACTCCATCGCTATCTGGTAGTCATAACACACATCATCAACGAGGCAGGTGTCAGGAGCCTCTGTAAGCTGCAATCAAAAAGAACCAGTGAAACTATGTATAAGTCCTTACATTTTGGGAAACCAGATGTCAGAGGAGTGCCCACTGAGTGATAAGCCCTTTCGATTGATTTGGATCTGGATTTGGATGGCTGTGAAATTCAGTATTTGAAGCAATTAATTTATTTAATTAAGTGTCAGTGTTACATAGGTACACTTTAATCTCTCAAGTAGTAATGAAACCTCGCATTATAATCAGAAAATAATATATTCTTTTCTTAGTCCTTTCTATTGAGGATTTATATGGTATAGCTGAGAATAAAAACATGAGACTAAAGGTAGTCAATGAGTGTGATAATATCTATTAAATGAAAGAACCTTCTGAAGAAACTCCTCCTTTGGCATGGTGTTGTTGGGCATAGTGCGTTGTGCAGCCCGCATCGAACACTGACTGAACATCTTCATCATTCGCTGTGTTGCTTTTTCACAGTTTCTCTCACACAAGTTATCAGACCCAGCTTTCTAAGGAAGAAAACATAAAGAAAGTTTAAGTTTAAAACTGCATTCTGAACTAGATTGTAGAAATTCATTATTCTGTACATTGATGTAGCCTGTACTCCCTAAGCACTTCATGTTCTAACTTACCTTATTGAAGTTATAAAATCCTCATTGTTGATGATTTTCTACCAGCAAATAAAGGAATGGCAGTTTCAACTGTTTTATAGAAACTCTTTTGTCTGCATGCATTGTGGGGGGTTTCCAAGTTTCGATTTCAAGGGTCATGGTAACTAAGCTAAACAGTTGGCCCAGCCAGTCTGATACAAAGAGTTTTAAATTGTTAATTGATTCAATCTTAATTGTTTTTGCATATTCTACAACCAAAGAACAAATTAGTTAATGGTCTACAAGTTGTCATTTGCATATTCTACAACCAAAGAACATATTAGTTAATGGTCTACAAGTTGTCATTCATTAGATTACAATGAACTGGTTTTTGACAGCTGTCAACAGAAGCAATACTTGTAAAACTATTGGGATTCCCCTCCTTTGGAGCTACCTGGAAACTCAGTTTTAAAGTTTTAAAGTTTTGTTCTCGAGACAAAAACTATATAGACCATTTCAAACATAAATATTACTTAAATCAAAACTATTTCAACCAAATTCTGATGTGTAATAGGAATTACTAACAAAAATAGTCTTAATACTGTAATGCTTTAAAAACTTTCAGAATTATGGTGAAATTAGTTCAGAATGCAACTTTAAGAGTTTTTTCCTATACTAAAGTTATAGGAAGTAAAGTGACCCAGTTCCAAGAACTCACAAAAGATCTAGATAGACTGAGTGATGGTCTGGGCAGGCCATGGGAAAATTGTATAATCTGCTTGACAAAAATCAATCTTCATATTTAGAACCTGGCATGACATGGCAGAGGTTATAGTGTGATTGATTAAGATACTCCTGCATTAGCAAACAAGGAGATGACCTTTATTTCACGCTAATCACACTCTTGGAATAAAGAGAAACGCATTGTTATCTGTCAATGAGACAAAAAAGAAAGAAAGAATTTCAATTCATACAGACTGATACTCTAGCAGACCTTTTATTGGTAGATTCTGACAGAATACATGTATGACATTAATTCAAACTGCCCAAGAATGGAATTTTCACTATTCAAAAATATGCAATAAGAAATATCATCCTAAGTCAAATTAATCATGGTGTTCAGTAGGGGAGCAAATTGAAAACATATTTATCATAATTCATTGGATACTTGTCTTTTTATCTGTATATCTGTGTGTTTGAATGTACATATCAGAATTTAATGGATGCTTTCCTTATCCTCTGAAACGAATCTACAGTGAGAGGAACACATAGTAATGGAGACATAGATCGGCTGTTATTGCCTAGATTGCAAGCATCCCTAAAGGGTTTGGCCTTTAACACAGTCACATGGAAAGAGAGGCAATTTGGATTCCTGAGTGCACCTGCTGTCTGTTTTATTCTATACCATGTATGCAGAGAATCTAAGTCATAACAAAAACATTGGCATTTGCATGAACAGGTATTATTGCCCTCCAGGGCTATAACAGTTTTCTCTTTATTCATCCAGCTTATAGAAGGCAGGATAAGATGTAAAGTTGGAGCAGTTGGCATGTTGATGTAGTCAAATATTGAGGGGTTTACCTTGATATCATCGTCCATTGGTAAGGGCGCACTGTCAACCAGAAGTGACAGTGTCAGGAGCAGGCCCACGGTTAACAAGGGGTGCGGCATGTTGACCAGTTAGTGTACCCTCCTCTGTAAAAACATTATCACACTATGATAATGATGATGGTGGTGATAGGCCCATATACAGGTGTTGCTGTGGAGAGGGCAAAGTATCAAAAGTGGAACTTTTGATAAAAATTCAATATTAAGAAATGGGTGACAATGAATATTCATGAATAGAACTTTTCTATATTTGCCTTCTTTTTTCAGGTTATTTTATAATGGATATTTAGGGAAGGGGGACCACTTTTGCATATTGTTAGGATGGACATGAGAACATCAACAATGAAAGGTAGTCCAGTCAGTTTGGGGAATTGAACTCAGCCCTGCTGCACAGAAATCATACAAACATGCCCCCCTCCCTAACTTGTCACACTATGAACATCAAAAACAGATATTCATGCTTGATAGGATTGAATGCTAGTGGTCGTTATGGGTGCTACTTTTCTAAATATGGGGAAGCCACAGTTAATCGTTACTCAGACTGTTTAGTATAGTCTCTGTTAGTGTTGCTAGTCAAGTGGTAGACTACATCTGTGAAATGGGCGTTCATATCCAAAACATGAATCCCGCTTGATTGAGAGGAAGTTTATTGGTGTTTATTCCAAAGGCATACAGTGGCTGGTGCATTATGGCCCAAGTATCCAGCCCTCATTCAATACTGCCCAAGGCTAGCTTCGTCCTTAGAGTACGCTTGTCTTAGCAAAGCAGTACAATGGTAAACTCCTATCCAAGTCACCCGATGTCTGCGTACATGGCTTAAACCAAACCCCGAATCCTATAGATTCGTATCAATCCGAACAGGCAGTGTTCTCTCGCTTCGCCTGCCGGTTCAGCTCAATATATACTATCCCAATTATTGATTTTTACCCAGGCAGCACTGCTTACTGGGAGATGCCTCCCATTTGCAATGGTTGTACGGGTATATCACCTACCAGCAGTGTCTGCCATTTTCATATTCAAGTAATTTTGAATATTCTTTATAATTCCTTTTATAATTTTCTCTCTCATCTGGTGACTTTTATCTTCCATCTAAATTCTTATTCACAAAACAAAATATATCTCACATAAAAGAACTTTCACTAATATTTTATATGCACAATGACTTTTGTGCAGGATAATGTTTTGGTAAAACCGGTATGTGAGAAACATAAAGGTAGAAATAAAAACTTTATCGTACCAGGCAGAATGAGTACTAAGAATTAAAAAAGTACAAATTATATGGGTAGTGTACTCTACAATAATCTAACACTGAAAGTACAAAACACATCTGACATTCCAGAATTTATGAGACATGTATAGACATATCCTGCGATACTTGTTGGTACTATAGTGCTAATTTATCAAATGAGTATGACATTTTAGGTAACTTTATGTAACTGTATCAACTAATCTCTGTACAATATGTTAATCACCTTATTAATTTTCTTTGAAATAATAACAAAAACTAGGGAAGACCCTGATGTGTGTTACATGACGAATACTCCTTAAAAAACTGTTTATGCTGAAACTGAAGCTAAATCCCTATCCTCCTTCAAGTGATATTCAAATGCAGTATATTCTGGGAAAGGTCAATGTTTTAAGGAGTTTGGTGCTGGGGTATCACATTATGATTAAGTATTTTATCATATCAAATGCATACTCAATGTGAAATCCTAAGTATTGTTCCAATAAGCCCATCCCACATCTGGTATACCCCAGGGTTGGACAGGGGTTGGACAGAATTACAGTATAAGCCATCCTTGTCTCCCAGAGTTGGGGTTACATAAATAAGTAACAATTACATTTTTTCATACCCCTAAGTGTTGCTGAAACATTATGATTTATCAAATTTCATCATTTGACAAATTTGCAGGTTTGCCAGCCTATCAAAATGCTGTATTTCAGGACATAATAGAATTGGACATAATAGACTGGGCTGACAGGCTTTACCATTGGTTCCTATATGAAAAAGGAAAATATGCAAAGCCCAATTTACCAATTTTAGGAGCAATTTGTCAACCAAAATGCCCTGGTTAATTTTGTATTATGCAACTGTCTTCATGGAATCAGTATAGAGGCAATTTTGAAAATATTTCATGGTAAACTTTAATGTTGATGTAAACTGGGATGGGCTTGTTGATAGTGTCATTATTACTACAATTATCGGCCCTCATTATCAAGATGTTATATCAACCCACATTGCCAGAAAAGGTTCTCATATTTGCATGTACTGATATGGTAATGGAATGAGTTCCCTGTCAATGTTTCCACATTATTTGTCCTATTCGTCAAAGGATGTATTTTCTTGGTGTTTGCATGTGCATGAATTATTATGTTCCCATATTTGTATTGAATACCAAGTTGTTCTCCTTAGAATCAGTAGAAGTTGGGGTCATGATGTCTTTCCTTTTTCTTTTTCTGTGTCATATGCATATGGATTTTTTTTTTGGCTGCAGCAACAAAGCCTTTATTTCTTGCTACAAAAAGGGACAAGTTTGTTTTTCTTTTTTCTCTAATCTAAGAGAACACTAAAATAAAGGAATAGAAACTTTGATTGATTAGATGAATATCATAAAATGAAGATGCAGGACAATACATTGGAGCCATACTTTAAATTGTGCTGACTAGGCTGATTTTAATGAGTTTAGTATCTCTGGCTGTCATTAAGAAAATTGGTAAGAAATCAGCAGTTAGATATTAGAAGAACTATGTGTAGGTAGCAGGCAGCCAAAATTAAGCTGGAATTGTGTTCTAATAGGGCTAAAAATAACAAGGAAAAACTTTAGAATAACTTAATTCCCACCATCAATTGCAATTAAGGATGGCAATAGGGTTCATTTTAAATATTTGGTCCTTTTTACCATTTTAAAGGGAGTTGCCATTGACTGTAAATTAGTATACTGTCATGATCTACATCATCAATGAAATAACTATATCAAATTTTATACTTCTACCTCTGCCAGTTTTCATTTATTTTATATATATTTTTCTGAATCAAACTGAATTGCCCTGCCAGCACTTTGAGCAGCCTGCACAGTGTTATCTGTGTGTGACGTAACAAGCAGAACAGTTGAAAAATTATAAGACTGAAAAAGAAATTTGTTAAATATCCTTTCTAAGTCTAAAATAGATTAAAATAACTAAATAAAATTATTTGTGTGAAAATGTATAGTTTTTATGGAATAGATGCAGATCTAAGGAGTGAAGATTAAGTAGAAAGATACTTTGGATAGGGAACAAAGAGATGGAGGTAGAAGACCAATAGGTTTCAGATATGAGAAGTTAAAAAAAAACAGCTTAGAGTCATCACACATAAGGGATCTGTCGGGCAGAATAACTAATCCACCATGTCAAGAGATGGATGGGTTGCTTGAATTAGGAAATCAATTAGCAGCAGAGTTGGGAGTAGTTGGTAATGTTTTACTTTAATACAGTTTGGTGTGGTATATAACTATAAACTGAAGTGCTAAGGTAGGGAGTGATTAATGGCGTGCATGGTGGGACTTGCATATAAAAGCTGGTTTAATATGAAATTGACGACAATGTTACATAATATGACTAACTAACCTGTTCTTGGTAATGACAGTCTGAGATTAAGGAAAGACCTTGAGTGAGTGTATATTTCCAGAGTAATGAGAGATACTGATAAAACCTGTGAACATCCTTACCCTTGGACTTTGTAGTGGACCATTGAGAGAATATTATATTAGGATGTATTCTGTTTAATAAAGGCATAGTTATACCTCTACAAGCAAGTGATCATTCATTTAAACGACCCAGATGAGCATATTTCTATGCCACAACAAATTATCGAAGAATTATTAGATATGTTGATTGTATCACATAACTAATGACATCATGTCTCCGGGATACTATAAGTAAAGCCAAGCCCCTTCTAATGTATAAATAAAACCTGGCACATCTTATTGATGTGTGCTCTGATTTATAGGCTGACTCTGCGAAACTCGGTGTGTGAGTGTGGGGCATTTTCTATTCACAGCATTTAGGATGGCAACATACTTTTATAGTTGTTATGGTACATAGTACATGATATTATAATACATGTAGATTGGGCACTGAATATTAACTATAGACTCAGCCAGTCAATGGTCTTGTAGTAACTCAAATCTCTTCTTGAAATACTTGTTTCTATAATATTACTAATATAAACAATGTGGCTTACCTCTGATGTCTCTAAAAAGACAGTAAAGGCCGTACTCAGCTGTAATGTTCCTCCCCGAGTACCACAAATTGTAATTCTTTACAGTGGTGACCAAATAAACATTGGATGATTATTACAGTTATCATACAGAGTGCAATACATGAGTCATTCATTGATAGAGAAAGTGCCATCAATGTTTAACGAAGGTTAGTTTCTCCTAAATATAGGCACTTATCTTTATGGGCTTAGAGTTCCATACCAGCATTAGATAATGAGAGCAAATATATATAGTTTGCAAGATATCAAACAGTATTAAGGACATGTCTTATGCCTAAAATACAAAAATGTTTTGATTCCCAGCTATTAAGCACAGTGTGATGAATGTCTATTCATCAATTGGTAAGACCGAAATATGAAAAGTAAGATAATGCGACAGAGTAAAGTATATTTTGTAATGGGCCCGAAAAGCCCGAAAAGCCTGAAAAGCCCGAAAAGCCCGAAAAGCCCGAAAAGCCCGAAAAGCCCGAAAAGCCCGAAAGGCCCGAAAATGTAAAAGGCCGAAACCCGAAAGTCCCGAGAAATATGTAAACCGGAAGTGATAAAGTAAACCAGAAGTGACGTCATTTGTAACCACGTGATCAGAGACAGCCAATCAGGGCTGACCACTAGACTATAAAAGGGGCGGTGAGGCCCGAGAATAAATGAGTTCCTTTACAGTACTCCTTGTGTCAACATGTGTCTTCTTCCTATGGCAACCGATAAGATGATCCAATACAGGCTAATTGACTAGAAGTTTAAGTAAAATAGTAAAAGTTAGAAGAAATTAGGCGAAACTTAGGACGGGGTTCCGAAGGCCCGAAGGACCGAAACTGGGCACGAAGGCCCGAAACTGGCCCTGATGGAGTCCCGAAAACGAAGGACCGGACTGGCATGAGGGCCCGAAACAGGGAATGGAAACCCAGGATCCGGGGGAACGCAGGCGCGACCGGCTCGGCCCCACGCTACCAAACAATTGGTGACCGTCGGCCCGACAGCCCCGCGGACCGAGAACGAGGGTAGATCGTCCGCAGTAGGCCCCGAAAAGAGTACCGGAATCAGGAGAGAGAGAGAAACGGCCTGCACCTACCCCTACCATTTTTCCTTCCCCGCAGTCCTCCGCCTATCAACGGAAGTGCCTGTACCCCGCCCGGTGGCTGAGGCCCCTCGGTCCAGCCCGGCTGATACACCCCTCCCCCGTCGACGAATACCAATTTCCCGATCGACCCGCTCAAACCCCCCTCGTGCGTGAGGCACGACTCTAAATATCACATCTCGGTTTCTTGCCCGGATTCCCCGTTCGGCCAAGACCTGAAACAATCCCCACGTCCCTCTGTTGTAGAAATCGGAAACCCCGAACTACCGAGGAATGTCACAACAGCATTCTTTTAATTCATTCACTCTTTTTTTGGGAAAATTTCACTTCAGAATCAGCCACTGTCTTTTGCTGCCTATGCCTTATATGACATTCGAATTCTTGAAAGTCTGAAAGCAAGTGCTTTTTTCAATTGAAGGAGGACATTATTTTGCAAACAAAAATTATATTTCATGATCTGTTATACTGGTCCTGGACTACCTTAGGTGACAGAAATATATTCTTAAGACACCTTCTGGGGCATGTAACACTCCTTACAGAGTGTTTGAAACAAGTTAAGATACAATATCATTGGAAAGTTTCATGTAGTATTTGAATAGTATCTATATAGTTGTGAAGGTTTTTATGAAACAGACCAGTAGGTACAATAACTTTCTAACTGCAGGAAGTATCAGATACTAGATGGGCCCTTACCAGGGGGTCCTGATGTCTATTTTAAGAAATGCCAATACTGCATGTCTTTGTTTCTTGTCCTTCTAAATGTCCTTTGCCTGTGTCACTTTATTTTCAAAGCTAATCTTCTTGTCACTACGACCCATGTTGCCCTGTTAAATTAAATAAATACCCATGTTGCCCTGTCTAATGTAGGGGTCTAGAATCAGTGTCTAAAGCTTCAGTTGCTTGTCACTGTTTCACTGTAACACTGTTTGCCTTTCTTTCATTTTTTCCCTCTGTCTTCCTCCTCATTCTAATAAACAAAGCACAATTACCTTCAATATTAACACTTGAACTATTTCATATCCTTCTTAACTCCTAAAGTCTCTCTTCTTGTGAAACAGTGAAAAGCAGGAGAGGCTTGATTTCATTTTATGCAAATCTCCTTTGCCTTCTCCTAGTGCAAGCATGGGGGATTATATAACCTTTCATAACAGGAGCTGGATTTTCACCTCTTTGGTTGGGTTTATGAGGGGAAACATGTGGAATTTCATAACATTAGTTGTCTTTTGCCACTGAAGTGATAGGATTTGTAAATGAGATCACAAGCTAAATTATATGTTGCTATCTGCTGTTTTTCCTTTTTTTGCACTTAATGGAATATTCATTTAAAGTAAATATGTTGATGTTTGTAAGAAGAGTGTGCAAAACAAGTAGAATGCAGGGTAAAATGGTTATTACACAGAATTATGATAATAATAAATGGGGAAAAGGGGAAAAAGAAGAGGGAGAAATGGGGGAAACGGTTTTATTGGTGAAAAGGAAACTGATGCTTTATATCCTGATCGTCTAGGGTCATACAATACACCAATAACTCACACAGGCATGCCATCTGGTGTCATGATCAGAAACTCCTAAACAACAAAAAATGAAAAATTATACCTGTTTGTCATATACAGGGGTGAAAATACAAAATTCTTTTTTTAAAAAAAGCCATGTTTTCATAGAATCAATTTACTAAGTTAAGAGAACAAAAATAATAGTTAATGATAGAGAGAGAAATCTAACAAAATGATCCTAGCATATCCAAAAACACCTTGTGCCACTGAAACACGTCTATTATCATGAAAGTGAAAATACCCTGCCTTGAAACCTTGTTCATACTTTTATTTATAGGTGTACTATTAAGGCATACTTTATAGAGGTGGTTTGCTATAAATATTGGCGGATGCAGAGGGTATGCACCACCCCCTATTTTGAACCTAATATATTTGTTGTAAATCAAGAAGCCTCTAACTCTTCATATATTTCTTTGAAATTCCCTAGCACTTTTAAATTGTTATTTGTAAATGTTAATTAGCCTTGAATATCTAATAAAACTCGTGTCATCTTAACACGTTGAATTAAAGAAAGAACTAATATGAACTCACCCAACCATGCATACCAAGATTCTTGAGTTTTGCAGGTTAGCCTAAACAGGATGCATGATCGGTAATCTGTTGACAAAACTCAACATTTAATATATCAATTTTCATTAATTGTATCATTTCTTGCAGATTAAAAAAACTAGCCATTGAATATTTTCTGTGTTATTTGTAAATTGATTCATGGATGTTTATGTGACACTCTTTTTTTTTATTTTCGATAGTTTTTCCAGGGATTTTGTCTACAGAATTGGTCAAAATTAGCCTACAAAAACGTTGTACATGAGTATAGGATTAATATTTTCGAATGAAAGTCCTCAAACATAACGTTTGGATCAAGAACTAATAATCCTAGAGGTATCTCAAGGATGTTTCAATTATAGAAAAAGTTACGGGACTTATGCTGTAAAATATAGAAAACCCATCTTTCCATAAAAGGGAATCTCAATTCCTAAAATATTTACAATAAAAAAAAAGAAATATGTACCTTAACACCTCTTTGGCCATATAGAGTTCAACAAATATTGAATTAATTTCTCATCTGTAAATCGTTTGTGATTTCCCACCTTGAGATGGTCGTTAATGATGAACAGTTGCTAAGTGTAAGTCACAAATATTTGTAAGGTAGCATCTATGAGACTGAATGTCAAGTGATAAATGATTGCAAATGGCCAAAATCGTCTCTTAATAATAGCCTTAAAAAGGGATCCCCCTTTGATCTGCTTGTGTTGTTATGAACCTTAAAATATTGTTTTAACTAGCTTCCCTCGAACACTTAGGATATAAGTTGAGGAGTCTTTAGTCTGTAAAAGTCTACATGTGTGAGTGATGTAGAGGTCAAATCCTGAAAGATGATGCTGGGCAGGAAATCATGTCCTGGCTGCTACTTTATGCGTACACTAAACAAGATGATTTTTACAACAGATTTATCTGCAGATTCCATTGGCAATAGGAGTAAAGTATATGCAGCAAAGAAGTTAAATAACTGTTATGTTGTCACACATTCTAATAACATTCTGTGATGTTCTGCAACATTATCAGAACTTGCAATGTCACATAATTGGCTGGGTATACATGCAACATATCATTAGAAAGCCTTTTGAATAATATTTCAAATGATATGTATGGTTTATAGTTTATTGCCTCATTATTGGGGTTACGTAACACATTACTAAATTGCCGATAGAACAAGTTGCCTTGTGGAGTGTAGGCTTAAGCCAGTTGGAGAGTGTGACCTTGTGAAGGAGTGTTTGTGGTTAGGGTCTCCCGGAGTAGGACGGATCATCGCACCAGTACGGGAAGGCACGGTATAAGGTAAGAAACACTTTTATTATGTGAATCTAACGGGTAAACTGTTTTCTTATACCTTAGGGCAATACAGGTCCAGTAGTTAAGAGTTTAATACATGTTGTAACAAACCTGAGTGATACCCAGCCATTTATCACCCTCTCAGGTGATACAAGAAAGTAGTATATGCTGGGAAATGTGCACGAATACATAGCCCATATGTAGCCCATGAAAATATGTTTTTAATGCATGTTATACCAAAAATAAAGCAATATTTTGTATTTTTATACTTTGATCTATGTGTAGATATCTAAGATATAGACTAGCAAAGCTCAAAAACGCATAAGAATACATTTAAATGCCTACATTCCTGACGCCATCAATGGGCGATAATGCGGGCCACTATGCACTACTATGGCCCATGCGGGAGTCCCTGCGGGCCTGCCCTTAGGCTGATATCAGGGTCCAGCCTAGGGGTGCTAACCCCCCTTGGACCCCTTTCTCAGTTTGTTATATATTTCTCACCAGGCTTTCAGTGTGTATAGTTTGTGACGACTTTATGAACCCTACCTTATAAATGCTATTATACATTCACATTCCATAAATCAACATGTCTTATATTAAAGAGAGGGACCAATGAAATTTCAATATTGTTAAATTTTCATATCATACCGTATGTATCCCTTATAATAGAAAACTGTGTCTCTTTATCAGACCACTTACAATTTATTTGGTAATTTTAAATACTTTTGTGTCATATAAAATACTTAGATAATTTGAATATTGTTATTTTTTCAGTTTTATTATTTTTCAACTGTTCTGCGTGTGACGTCACATACAGATAAATGGTCGGTGCAGGCAGTGTCAGATGCAGGCAGGGGAATTCACTTTGATATAGACAAATGTGTATAAAACAAAAGTATTGGAGATAAAAGTATCAAATTTGGTATGATTATTCCCTGGGTGTTAGAGATCACGGCAGTATACTATTTAATGGTCACTGGCCCCTCCCTTTAAAATGGCAATACTTTCAATTTTTGGCCGAACCTTATGGATAGACACCGGTGGTTGGACCATTATCCATTATGTCATTGTTAAGAAATATCACCCATGCAAAACATATCCTGTATATCCTATTGGTGTTCCAATTCCAATGAATATCACTGTTTGTGTGTTTGTGTATAGGCATGTCATATAAAGTATCAATTTTATGAATCATAATCCTAAAATTGTTACTTTTAATATATAGGTAAAGCCTGTATAGACTATAGACATCGTGAATACTAAATCTGTTTTATTACTGTCATTTGTGTTTGTAATTTGATGCAATTCAGGAAGAGTTGGCCTTACATTCATTGACCTTCTTGTGAATTAAAACAATACAATTCCTGCATTACAATTTTGTTTGTTAAATTAGGTTAGGGAAATTCTGTTCACTTAAATTACATGATATTGTGATATTCTTCAGGGAGTTGGGGTTTCAGTTCTCCTCAACTAAGGGAATTTTTGTTTTTTGCGGTCTTGGGTCGATCGAAGTTTTGCAGCAGGAGACTAGTTTTTTAGTGGATTGAGAGTCGTGCCTTGTGGTCAAGGGTGAACAGGGTCGGGGTGGTCAGTAGAGCTTTGAGGCTGGGGTTCGTTCCGCAAGGGTGGAGCACGAGGGTTTGCTAGGAGAAGGATGTTTTTGTGTTGTTGGGGGACTGGGTGTGGGGTGTCGGGCTCATCTTGGTCTCGGCTATCCAGATCCATGCTCAGTTGATCCCTGCGCCAGGGAAATTCGGGGTCTCGTTCGCAGTTAGGGGTCGGTAGCACAATGCCAAACGGGTCGTGCCTTCATTCCCCTGGATTTGGGCTGACTATCTACAAACTTGTACTTGCACTCTCTTCCAGTCTTTTATGCCATGTCGGGCTTTCCGGCTATTTTGGGCTTTCCTGCCATGCTCGGCTTTCATTGTGTGTGCCTAATCTTCTAATAAGTCCGGGACCCCACAGTTAGACCATTACCCATCTAAGATCTTCTAGTCTTCAAGATCCTATGCTCAGGTTATGTGGAGAGGCAGTCTATCCCAAGGAAGAGGCGTGTGAACACAATGAGTACCATGAAAGAACTGTTTATTTCAGGCTACCCTGCCCCTTTTTATATTTACAAGTCATTTCTCTTCGGTTGATTCTAACCACATGACCTACTTGATGTCACTTCCTGTTAAACACTTTTACATTTTCACGTGCTTCAATTACAATTTTAGTCTACATTCATTCTGCTTTCCTTCCAGTACATTATTTATTAGCCTGCAATCACCACATTATTCAATTATTTCACCATACAAATTGATTTTGCACGATAATTATACCTGATTTCTAGCTTCACATTTCGTACCATAAAGATGAAATAGGCAATTTATCACAATATACTATAATGTAATGTAATGTAATATGAACATTCTATACAAAAACAGGGGGTGAGACAGTGTACTGGGTAAGATTCTCGCCTTCTACATGCACATGGCTTGAACCCAGAGTTGGTTGGCCTGTTACAAATCCTTGCCATGCCACCATTTCCAACCCCATAGATTCAATCAGAGTACGTTCTACAAGCCAAGACTGTGAATTGGTAGGGGCCCTGTCATTGATGACAGCACCCCCACGGATGATGACAGCACCCCAACGGATGATGACAGTGCCCTGTGGGACCATGACAATGCCCTCACAGTCAATGACAGGGCCCCTACTATCTATGCCAGGGCCCCCAACGATGACAGAACACCCCCACAAGCGATCATAGCCCCCACAATCCGTGAGAGAATGCTCCCACAATCGATGACAGCCCCCATGATCAGTGACAGAATATCACGAACAGCCATCATTGCCCCCATGGATGATGACAGAATGCCACCACAGATGGCAGCACCCCCACGAATGATGACAGAATGCCCTCACAGACAATGACAGCCCCAACTAATGATGACAATTGACTTTATTGAGCAAAATGAATAACAGATATTATTGATTAGAATTAACTTTAATACTTAATGAATTGGAAAATATGATTTGCGAATAATATATAACTTGTAAGATAATTGATATTGTAAGGTTGTGCCCCCACGATTGATGGTGTGATGAATGTCCATTCATCAGTGTCAGAATCAGGTATCGAAAAGTAATGAACTAATCGATTAGAAGTATATTCTATGTAAGGGCCCGAAAGCCCCGAAACCCGAAACCCGAAAACCCAAACCCTGAAAACCCGAAAACAATGTAAACCGGACGTGACATCAGTATGATCATGTGACTTGAGATGGCCGATCAGAGCTGAGTATAAGGGTATAAAAAGGGGCAGTGAGGCCTGGAATAAACAATTCCTTATTGGTACTCCTTGTGTTCACATGTGTCTTCTTCCATTAGAATAGCCCTCAAAGGGGTTAAGATGCATAATATGGTCGAATAACATATAGTTCTCTAGAAAAGTGAAGTAATTCAGGTAAAGTTCACAAGTAATTGAGAGGTTAAGGAACCGAGGGCCCGGGGGCCCGAAGGACCGAAACATGGCCCGGAGGACCGGATTTACCTGAGAGGCGACACGAAATAGGAAAACCGGTCAAGTAGGAAAGCCCGAAATAGTCAGCGGACGTCCCGTCACCGTGGGCATGAAGGCACGACCAGCTCGGCCCCACGCTACCAATCTTTAGGCGAGCGTCGGCCTGACACCCCATGAAAGTGTAAAAGCCCCCCCCCCCCTTCTTCTCCGGACTGGTGAACAATCTCTACGGCTCCCCTTTGGGCCCATCCCCACCATTTTTTCCATAACCCTCCACCTAATGACAGAGACCCCCGGTCCACCATGCCCAATGTCCGAAACACCCCAGGCCCAGCCGACCAATGCTGACCCCCCTCTTCAACCAATACCAATTTTCGGAACAATCCACTCATCCCCCCTCGTCCGCGAGGCACAGCTCTTGACCACGCATCTCGGCTTCTTTCTGAGGCTTTTCGCCCGACTCAAAGCCAAAATAGCTCCAACATCCCTTCTTCATAGAAATCGGGAACCCCGAACTACCGAGGAACGTCACAATGACAAGCATAAAGTACATAACTTTTCAATTAGATAGTATTTACATTGGAAATTACATAATGTCATTAACTTTTGACTGATTATCATATTGATATAAATATCTAGAAGTTTTAACACCCATAATTCCAATACATTCATGTTTTTTCCCATGTACTGTGGGGTTAGTAGTGGTTTAAAGTGCCCCCATGAGTGATGATAAAAAAGAATGTACAGCTGATTAAAGACTAGAATGAATGATAGATTTTTGTTCATATGTTTATCTTTTATTGGAATAGTAATCAGAATAATGTATGCAAAGTGATTAAAAAAACAAAAACAAAGTATATATACTGCATTTAGTAAAAATGGTATGAGATTGATACATTTTAAGTGAAAATTTATCAAATATTTGACTTAGGGGTGAAAATGTGCATTTCACAATTAAGTCATATTCGATATTGATACTTAAATGCAACAAAAAAGATATCAATTTACTTGAATAACTTTGTAGTTAGCCAATAAAGTTGAAATTTCCAAATTGGGCATGTTTCGTGAGAATTGACAATATATAATTGTTTGGTATGGTTCATCTGACATACCAATGATTGCCAATAATTTAACAGGACTAAGTAGGGGTCAATATGATTGTATGTCATGCGCTAACACAAACCCAAAATATCTTTAAATGTGTATTCCCAAGTTGTTGATTCAGCAGTCTTGGTTCCTGTGCAAGTGTGTTCGCTGCCTTCTGGGGTATTTTAATCCTGAGTAAAATCTTTATCTGACCAAAACATGTTCATTGCGAATTCAATTTTATACCAATAAAACAACAACTTGACCATCAAACTAGAGTTGATTTTTTTTAAATGTAATATCAATCATTATCTTAATATGTTGATTTGCCTCCTATTTGCAATAAAAGAAGTCGAACAAATCAAATTAAGTGATATGGATTCCCAACTTTTATTCTACAACACAGTAATTGTTGATAGAGCGTTGTTCATTGTCCACAATCCAATTCAATGTACATTATGTGTTAGACGTATCTCATAATTACATATTGTCTTTGTTAGAATAAAAGTTGAACATAAACACACATTATATGCATACAATGAAGTTAATATTATACAATGAAACTGCATTTGAATTATTTTAGACCTGAAAGTTGGTCAAGAAAAACTATTCAAAAGCTTAATTCAGTTCATAGTGTATAGACATGTTAATCTCAAATTTTTAATTTGAGGAACCTTAGCTCTTATACTCATATCGAAGGTAAGTTACTAATAATACCAAAGAAACAAGTTTTTCCTATCCTTTTCTTGATTTGCACATTATATATAATTATTCAATACAATTTCAGAATGTCTTCTTGCTTAAATAAATTCTGTTACATTGAGATAACAAGTTAATTTATCCTGGCAGGCAGTTAATAGTATATTAGTTCCATATCAAATATTTGGTGAAACCCATGTAAAGGTTTGTGAGGCTTGGGATGAGTTGATCATAGGGTTTCTCCTCATTGTTAGCACTTGTCTTCGGGCTTGGAATTGAATTGGTCTCTGCACATCCCGTTGACCAAGTTGTTGCCTTTGTACTTGTTGTGCAAATACAGCATTCACTGCTGTCTGTGGTGATTGTCTGAAGATAGGAGGGAGAGCGTCAGAGGTTACATTAAGTTGACAAGCTTAGGGATATGAAGGGTAAGATAGAGCGGCATATTTTTCTATTGTTATTCATAGAAACTTACTATATGATGTTGATATTGTAATGGAATTAAAATACATCTGACAGGATTGAGTGTTAAAGAGAGCAAAAAAGAGAAAACGTTTTTTTAGAATAAAGATGAACAACAAATGATTAAAAACAGGAGGTAGAAATCCTTAATTAAAATTGTTTGATGACTTAAACTTTTAACTATGGTCAATGTTGAGTTGCTGATGTACTTCATTTAAGGGTTGTATTTTTGCTGGTTATAATATAATTTGCAATACAACATCGCCTGTCTTCATCACAACAAAAGGTACACATACCTTGATATGCATCCAACTAATAAGCCTATACCCGCCAGCAGGGCTATAGTGGCTCCTCCTATTGACAGCCCCAATATCAAACCTAAAGACAATCCTGTTGACGGCGGTGAAGGGGGTGATGGAGGTGGTGGTGGTGGTAGGGTGGGGCTGACCAAAGTGACAGTAGCATTACAACAGTCCTGTAGCGCTGCGTTAATCACTTCCACGTTGCTGTTCAATAAATATACCAGCAGGTCCGCAGGAATGGGAATAGGGCCAGATCCTATATCAGAATGTACAAAAATCGATGAGATATATTCCCAAGAGAGTTTTGTTTGACAATGGATTGCTGGAAACTATGAAGAGGTAAAAAGCATTCTTCTATTACAAGGGGAGGTAAATTGACTGAGAAACAAAACAAATACTTGTGCTGACTATCAAGCCATTGATTTGTGATAATATTAGGCACTATTTTAAAGCATCTATGAAAAATCCTCATGTTATCACTTAAATTGTTATCACTTAAATACACACATAATGAAATAAGATTTTTCAGGTGTCCTAAGTCGTTATCTCTTACCATAGATTGTTTTCCCCTGCAAACAGGAAGTGTGACAAGAGTTTGGGTTTGCTGTTGTAAATCAGACATGACAAATTTCAGTCTCAATAAGGTTTAATGCTGGTGATCCATGACCTAATTTTGTGCTAATTATTGACCAATTTTAGAAACCAGTTTGATGAATAATGTTTATTTTTGTAGTTTCTCATCCATTATTCCCCAAATACTAAGACAACAATTGCCCTAAAATGTATTTCTATGCTTGGGAAAAATACTTCATGGATCACCAACTTTCAAGACATGTCTAATTTAATTTAGGAAATATATGTTTAAAAAATAATATGACAAATACAATTACCTTCTTGGCAAAGAGTGTTATTCTCGTTCCCAGATGCTGTGATGGAATAAGTTGCTGTAGAGCTGTTCTGGCTTAGAATACTTATTTCAACGTCATCCTCTGTCACAAAGATTGCATCAGGATCGCTAAAAATTAAACAGATTATAATCTGGGATCAAAGCAAGTTATGGCCAATTTCCCATCAACTATCTAAGTGTATTTTAAAAAAATTATATGGCAGAAACATTTGCTAATCATATTTGACCAATCCAAATTGTCATGAATTCTCCAATTTTGTGACTTTAAAAGGGAGCTTAGTGAAACCCAGATAATATATCATTTGAAATAAGTGTTTTTGGGGAAATAGGGAGAGTAGGCAATGAAGCTCTTCACATTAAAGATATAATTGCTCTTGAAGATGTTGATATATCAAAACTATGAAAACAAGCAGATCGTTACTCATTATAATGTTGATTGCAAGAGTGGTTAACTGACAACTATGAAAAAGGGTAAGATAATGGACTTTTCTGTTTGTAAAAAAGAAACGCTTACTTTTCTGCACTTGTATTTTGGCAACAAACAGACGCATTTGTTGCACAGAATTCATTGATCGCATCTGTTAACAACATGATGACACCTGATACCTTGAATGACAAGTTCAAATGGAAATGAGTGAAAGTTATCTGCTATATAATATATAGCATGATCTTCTCTTTTTAGGTGTTCAAGATATTGTTCAAAACATGTTTATACTTTAACTGGCATCTACTTTGTTAAAAATGTTTTACAATATAATAATCTTCAAAAGGTCTTATCAACCATTAATAACTTTAATTTAAAGAGATAACTTACAGCTGAAGCAAAGTCAGGATCTGTGTTTACTGCTTGCAGAAACAAAAACGTATTTTGGCCTGAAATAAACAGGAAAGTGACTGTTAACAGTCTATTAGGACATACTAATAAATTCATGCATGATTGGTTTTTATTACCACGCATTAGCACAGACCCATTACCATTCTTTGTTGCAATAACTCATCTAGGTTTTATCTACGATCTACCTATTATGTATATGTCTGTCTATACATTTGTTTTAAGAATGTTTATATTTCTTTGATATTCCTGAATAATGGTTGTTTGTCTATTTGACATCTTCTCTTTCAAATATATTTAACTATTATCTCCTTATACACCCAAGGGGTTTAACTCTATCAAGCTACTTTACAACTCAATAGATGATCACTCGCTTAATCAATCATTATAGCCTTAAGGATAGAGAGTGGTGATTTTGATGTTTTTTTGCAATAGCTGCATCTTTGAATTATCAATGATTCAATTTTTGAAATATCTGCTTAATATTTCTCATATCTACACTTGAATATGCCCTCTACATAAAGTTTTATGAAATAAGATTGTTCAATGAAAATTGACTGATTAAATGAACGATACAAACAAAAATTTTATTTTTATTTTTTGAAGGTTGATATCTGACTGAATATTGAAGGTACTCATTGGACACTTTGGATATATGTTTAAAACATTCTTTTGCTGGGAGCTGTGTCTCAGATTTTTGATGTAGGTCCTGGTTAAATGTTAAGAAAATATTGAGAATAAATCTGAAAAAATTATCAAAAGGTTATCCACTTTTTTCAATAAGTTGAAAAGTAGGACCTAAAATAAAAATCTGAGACACAGTTCGCTCCACAATGTTTTTGCATTACCCATAAAGAATTCCAGACAAGCTGTTGATGAAGATATCAACATTCAAAAAATAAAAGTGAAAAATTCACTTTTTCATACATATTTTTTCTAATCCACATTTCATTAAAAATCTATCTATACCATTAGATAGAGAAAAATCTCCCCTTTTGTTTGATGTATAATACACTAATCAGTTACCAATATTGGCAAAACTGTTGCAATTTTACTGAAATGCCCGTTAATCACCACTCTCTATCCTTAATAGTTACAATACTCTTGTCTGTCCAAAATCCAGCTGCACTTCCAAACCATGTGTACTTACAGGCAATGAATGACATACAAATTCTCATTCAGAGCTTCACACTCAACATTCAATCACAAGCAGTTGTATCCATGATCCTCTCAGAGTTGACTATTCATCTCCCTTCTCCTTTTTGTATCAAGACTACTTTTCTGTGGTACTTATAAAATGTCCTGATCTTACATAATTTCTCAGTCAACTTTATCATGGTTAATTCCACTAACTCACAGCAAGTCTTAATTTACCAGTTGCTGGATTCCTTGGTTATGAAGAAAAATTCAACTAGACGGTAATCTATTATGGTATAGCAGAACTGCTTAAGCAAAGTATAAAGTTTGGAGTAAATGAAGTTACTTTGTGTATAATTTCAGTATATGCTTCATATAGTTCCATTTAACTTATCTTGTACCTAAAATGCATTTTTGAATTACAAAAATAAGTTCCAGTTAAACTTCAATATTCCCTGAAATGAGGTTATTACCTGGGCTGACAGTCATTGTTGGTGTCATAGTTGTGGGCTCTTCAGGAGTGGTAGTTGCAGGTGGTTGGGTAGATGGAACCTCTTCAGGAGTAGTAGGGACAGGTGGTACTGGTTCAGTTGTAGTAGGGGCCGGTGGTGTTGCAGTGGGCACCGGTTCAGTTGTAGTAGGGGCAGGGGGTGTTGTTGTGGGCACTGGTTCAGTTGTAGTAGGGGCAGGGGGTGTCGTAGTGGGCACTGGTTCAGTTGTAGTAGGGACAGGGGGTGTTGTAGTGGGCACTGGTTCAGTTGTAGTAGGAGCAGGGGGTGTCGTAGTGGGCACTGGTTCAGTTGTAGTAGGGACAGGGGGTGTTGTAGTGGGCACCGGTTCAGTTGTAGTAAGGGCAGGGGGTGTCGTAGTTGGCACTGGTTCAGTTGTAGTAGGAGCAGGGGGTGTCGTAGTGGGCACTGGTTCAGTTGTAGTAGGGACAGGGGGTGTTGTAGTGGGCACCGGTTCAGTTGTAGTAAGGGCAGGGGGTGTCGTAGTTGGCACTGGTTCAGTGGTAGTTAGGGCAGGGGGTGTTGTAGTAGGTACAGGTTCAGTTGTGGTAGGGGCAGGGGGTGTCGTAGTGGGCACCGGTTCAGTTGTGGTAGGGACAGGGGGTGTTGTAGTGGGCACCAGTTCAGTTGTGGTAGGGGCAGGGGGTGTCGTAGTGGGCACCGGTTCAGTTGTAGTAGGGGCTGTGGTTGTCGTAGTTGGTAATGGTTCAGTTGTAGTAGGGGCAGGGGGTGTCGTAGTGGGCACCGGTTCAGTTGTAGTAGGGGCAGGCGGTGTCGTAGTTGGTACTGGTTCAGAGGTAGTGGGGGCAGGGGGTGTCGTAGTGGGCACTGGTTCAGTTGTGGTAGGGGCAGGGAGTGTCGTAGTGGGCACCGGTTCAGTTGTGGTAGGGGCAGGGGGTGTCGTAGTGGGCACCGGTTCAGTTGTAGTAGGGGCAGGCGGTGTTGTAGTTGGTGCTAGTTCACTTGTAGATGTTGGTAATTCTGTAGTTGTAGTTGGCGTGACTGTTGAAGTCTGTCCTGCATCAGCTGTAGTTAGATAGATTTATAGTCTGTTAAACGTCCCTGAGCATAGGAAAATGTCATAAGCATAACTGTTTAACTAATCTTTTGAAATTAGAACAAATTTATTGTTCATCTAGAGAAACATAAACTGTATTTGCTTATGCTAAGCAACAACTGGGTACCATGCATAAAACATTCATACCCAAAGAGGCAACCAAAATATCTATATTTTATTAACAATTTATTTATATAATTTCCATATGATATTCCTCACTGGTTAGAATTAGGTAAACCTTTGTTAAAATCTATTTTCCCCAGAAAGGTCACAGCTTTAGGGAAACGGCTTCCAGGCCTTTGTGAGGAATATCACTTTTTCCCACTTATAACCTGTAAATTCTTATAGTGGTATATATTTCCAGTTGATATGCATCCAAGAAATATCTGCATAACTATGTTTAACCTAAATATAACTGCAAGTGCACAACTAGCTACGAGCTCCAGTTGGTTCTAAAATCATGATAGTTTCAGGGACATCTATCCATACATAAAGAAATGTTCTTGCTGATCTCAGTGGAACACTTACCAACACACAGACCCTGTCTGCACTCCTCTAACCCCAAAGGACATGAGGTGCAGGCTTCTCCCAAGGTGTAGATAGGCCTACTAGGGTCCAAACTAAAGATAAAACACCACTTCAGTTGTTTACACAGTCAACATTTGTCATATGTTACTGATGTTGTGTTTTTTTAGATTCCTTATACTTTTAGAGCTTTCAAGTAAAAGACATAGTTGGAAATGAAATGAATAAAGAAATACTAACTCATGTCCTGCTCCAGTCATCTGTTTAAAGATGAAATAAGTATCTTTCAAAGAGCCATTACTCACTAAGTATGATGGGTATGTATGTAAGATATATCAGAATATAATAAAATATATGTGTATGATCATAGAACTAAAGAAGCATACAAGGTTAAATCTGAAGGCACCATATTAAATCTTAATATAACAATGAGATACAAAATGTGTTTGTTTATCGTGGTTTAAATGTTAAGAATAAAAACCACTTTACAGTTTCTTAAGCGGAAATGCCTGAGTTAGAATTATGTAAAATGTAATGTTGTTTTTGGTATTCTTGTCATATCAGACCCGTATTCATGTTCTGCTGAGCGGAAGTTGGTAATATATCGTAAGTAGAACTTTTCATTATCATTACAATATTAAAAATGGGGCTGGCAAGCACTACTATGTGGAACTTTTCAAAATGTTGTCCCTATTTTTATGTATTTTACAATGAATCTTTGGAAGACAGGTGAAATTTTTGAAAAATGTTCTTCCTCGGGGTTACCCCCCCCCCATCCCTGCCACCCAACCTGTATAGAGACCTGTATGGGGGTCGACTACCAAATACAACACGGCAACATGGCCTTTTCTTAAATTCGACATGTGACATGAGGGCCTAACGACGCAACAAGGAGGGTTAAAAATATAGTGACATGCAACATAGATATTTCTTAAATTCGACATGCGACATTGGAAAAAATAAGCGACAAAGACATGCGACATTGCCATTTTTTAAATTCGACACACGACATGGGGACCCCCCATCCATAGCCCCAGCTGTCAGATTCCAGAATGGGTAACTAATACAAATTTATAAGTGTTACTCAATATCCATGACTATCACTATTTAACTGATATTTTCTCCATGTTCATTTCTTTAGATATGGAGCAGGGCTGCTCCGGGGTTGCCTTCTATTGGAAATATAAGATCTGTTTTAGTTTTGTAAATTTTATAAAATATTTTGTAAACAAGTTCACCCTAACTTTTATACAAAATGGCTTTTTTCTGTGAAAATACTTGAAATAGTGTTTCTCAATCCTATTAATGTTAACTAAAGCTGGTGAGCATAGCTGTGGTGCCATATGTATATCTTATTTTACCACTTTTTTTTAAAACTTACAATGGCCTGAAGCTGCAGAGAACAAGAACAAGAGTACCCGGTGTCGATCCAAAATTATTAGAGTACAGGATGGTAGTGGAGTCGCATAACACTGCCGCACACCCAACCCGTAAAAAGTGTTTATAGAGCATCTGAAAAACATTTAGAGAAAAGTCACAATTTATCCGCTTGCTTTATTTGATGTCAGGATTCTAACCCCTGTACTTTTACTATTGTGCTACCCTCTCAGAAACAGGAGAATAAACAGGATTGTATAACCCTGGCAGGCAACAACAATGCCAGTCTGTGTATCCTTATGCCACCTTTTTGTATTGGTCCTTTACATTTTCAACATTTTCAGTATACTTGATATAGAACTAATAAAGTCCAGACTGTGAGCACCCTCAGCAATAATGTCATTGCCCCAGTTTGCAGACACCTGTGTCTCTGGTTAAAGCCAAGGACAGTTATTGCAAACCAGGGCAATAACAATTGCTTCATATTCCCTTGGTCTGTACTATGTATTTCTTCCATCCCATTTAATCACTAGTGACAGATCAAGTGGAAAACTATTGAAGATGTCAAAAGGATTATATAAAATTAAAAGTGTTATTTTCTGTTGAATTCTTATGTTCACCATAAGGCTTCTTATATAGAGCTAATATTATATATATATATATGTGTGTGTGTGTGTGGGATGAGGTAGAATATGTAGTATTCTTCTTGAGATGAAAAATGGTTTTTGGTGTACAAAAATACAATAATTATATTGATGCAATAAAATTATTTCACATTTACCCTCCTAAAAGCAACACAGTTAGATGCTGAACCACTGCATGCATTTGTTGTAGGGTTGTAAGAAGTAGCTGCAAAAATGTCTGTTAGAATCGTTGTCAGGTTTCCGAAGTCAGCTAATGTAGCAGCAGGATTATTTACACGTCGAATTCTTGAAAACCATCTAGTACCAGTGGGACCAGAGGTACCACCGCATCCAGAATTAAGACTCTCAATTTCTGCACGAGTGGGCTCATCAAACTCCTAGGGAAAAAATAGTCATTAAATCTATTATGAGAACTCCTAAGATAATCATGAAACCATTACTATGATTATGCATGATATTGTGGCTCAAAACAGTGTAAGGTCAAGGACACTTGTAGGATGTGTTGTTGGTAAGATAGAATAAAGGGGCTTAATGTATACCCTAGAATTTTCTCCTCTGCAAAACTATGATCATTCACTAGGTTTTGGATGAGTTTTGAGAGTGTACATTCAGATATATAGAATTATGCTAAAATAGTAATAAGAAATTAAAGCTCACCAGTTTGACCATATTACTTGCTCCGACCCCACTGCGAAGGTTGTTGATTACCACATGGATATTGGTATGAAACTCTATGTTTGTACATTCTGAAAAAGTAATTGGGATAAATAAATCTGGCTGGATGAGATTAAGCAACATATCCATGCTCACTGGCCACTTTACTGTAGAACCCTCAGGACACCTGGCCATTCCTAAAATGCAGTTAGGCTGTACCTTCCATATTGTCAAAAGAATAGTAGAAAGCTCAAACAGTTATATCCTATTAATAAGGATTTATAGTGTCTAGGAAGTGCTAAGAGGAAGGACATGAACTGACCGTGCATAAATTGAGCAGGAAATGTTTTCTTTTGCAAATGAAAAAACTTAAAGCAAACAAATGATATGGATTTTGAATGAAGCCTTTTTGAAAAACAAATTGTATCATATATGTTCATTTGACAAGAGCAATATTTCCAGTGACACGCTATGGACCAGCATCCCGATATATATGCACAAACATATAGTAATGAAATTGTTGAAATGGCACTGAACTCAATGGTGAAGTGTGGTTGACTAGTTGTTTATTAGAAAGATATTGTGATGAATGTCCATTTATCTTTTGTAAAACAAGTATCGATATAAGATTGTAAAACAATGTAATCGAAGAATTGTATTTGTGAAGGCACGAAAGCCAGAAATCCCGAAAGCACAAATAGATTGTAAACCGGATATGACGTCATAATAGTCACGTGATCTGAAGTGACCAATCAGAGCCGAGTGATAAGGTATAAAAAGGGGCCGTGAGGCCCGGAATAAACAGTTCCATCTTGGTATTCCTTGTGTTCACATGTGTCTTCTTCCAATAGCATAGCCCTTGAAGGGGGGTCTAAGACGACAAGTAATTTGGGCAAAGTTTGGATATAATCAGAGTACAAGTAGAACGAAAGTGCCGGGACCGAAAGACCGAAAGATGGCCCGGCGGCCCAAAATGGCCCGAAGTCCGAGCCGGGACCGGAAGACCAGACAAGTGCAGAAGCCCAAGATAGTAAGCAGCCATCCCGTGACCGCAGGCATGAAGGCGCGACTGGCTCAGCCCCACGCTACCAACCACTAGGTGAGAGTTGGCCTGACTCCCCGCAGAAGACCAGATTGGACATCAGGCCCCCACACGAACAATAAATCAATCCTGTTACCGTAGACCCACCCCCATCATTCGTCCCCGCATTCTCACTTGAACCCGGTCCACCAGTGCCCGATGTTCGGAAGGCCTCAGGCCCGACCGACCGGCACACACCTTACCCCTCGGAGAACACCGATTTCCCGATCAACCCGCTCATTCCCCCTTTTGTGGGAGGCATGACTCTTGATCTTACACCTCAGTTTCTTGCTCAAACTCTTCATCTGGCTTGAAACCAAAATAACTCCCATGTCCCTTCATCATACAAATCAGAAACCCCGAACTACCGAGGAACATCACAATGTAAATGATTTGGCGAATGACTAGTTTTAGCTTGTTATGGCCTTTATCAGATAATGATAATGTTGATTTCTATGTTTATGCCTTCTTACATCTCAACATATTTCCATGCTTTACAGCTGGATTTAGGCCAGTCTGCCAAAAAAAGAACAGGAAAGAAGCTATAAATACAATTTTGTATTTTTTTTCTGCATTAGATAGCCATTGATATTTTCAGCATTTTCGCTTTAATCTACAGTAGTGGTAGATTTTGTTTGATTACACCTGTAGCCTAAACTTTTGCATTTTATAACAGAAAGGTTCATGTTAATCATTTAACAACATGAGCAAAACTGTGTATGAGGTATAGAAAAAAGTAATGCCATGAACTAGCTATACACTAGATCAGAAAAGCTGAATACTCACCCACACATTCTCCCACATTCCCACAAAAACCTACAGCACAGACGCAGGTGAATGAACCCAGGCCGTTCATGCATGCTTCGTTTGCATTACAAGGATTCCCAATACATTCATTGATATCTGAATCATAAAGAATGTTTAACATGCAATATCATAGTACTTTCAATGTCTAATGCCTCATAAGTTATATAACAGTGGAATTGTTTAAGAACATATAAAGCCAATTATTCTCGACCTCCAGACCCAGGAACATTTTCAACTTGGTTATGAGGTGCAGGCTTCACCCAAGGTTCCTTTCATATGAATTTCCAAGTTGCCAATTTTTGGCTTTCTATATGTATTCTAAATATGTTTCAAACAGGCAAAAGGTCAATATATCTTATCTTTAGCCAGGAAAGAAAATTGAATTTGGGAAGGTGTATATGAAACCAACAAATTATAGGTCCTCTAACATAATGTATCTTTATCCCTTGCCTACCAAATTTGTGTAACATTGTTGATGATGGCACACCCTATGAGTCTGTACAGACTGTCTCAAACAAAGAGCCATACGTCTTCTTCACAGTTTCAGAGACCTTATATGTATATTGAGACTGGAAAGCCAGAGTTAAACCTTGGCTGTGGTTGGACGAGATTTAGATTGACCATTATCCCTATGGTTAAAATGACCTGTGTGGTGCCACTTGCTGTCCTCAAAATACATTGTTAATGATCAGACCCTGGTCATGGTTGACCAGATTGGTTCCAACCAGACAATAGGAGAATGAGCACATAGGCCCATAGAGGAGCTTTCCAGTCTTGGTATGTCAATATAATATATATACAAGGTCTCTGACAGTTTTCAGACACATAAACAACTTTTTACAACCTCACAAAAAAAAACTTGTTGTAACAGTTTGCAGGAACTGTCACAGGCTCCATCATCATGATGTTCATGTTTATTCTTATTCTTATCATAGAAGCTCAACAATGAAATTGAATACTTCACCTGAACAGGAGGCACCGTCTCCAGTGAAGCCATCATTACATACACACATAAAGCTGCCTATTGTATTCTGACATCCTGCATTAGCACCACAAGTTTCAGTCAGGCATTCATTGACATCTGGGAATTAAGAAACATGTGTACTTTATGCATGAGCATCTCTAGAGCTGAACGGTACACAGGAAAAACAATATAAAATTTATTTCTTCATAAGGTGTTGTATGCAAGGAAACAAATCAAAACATTATGTTACAATTATAACTGCAATAACATTAATATTGTACATATAAAAGCACTTTTATAGTGATATAAGGATATAATTAGGAAGTGTGAAAGAAAGTATTCGACAAAAATAAAACTGGAAACAGTCCTATCTAAAACTACTCAAACCCTTGCTGTCTTAACAGTTAGTCTATTAACTTGCATGTTTTATATATTTTCTCACATTCTGCATGCCAATAAATGTGCAATATTGCAGGGTAAATACTCTGATATATGCATACAAACATCATAAGCTCACCAATTGATAGTATCCTTGAAAAATTGGTAGCACAAAAGGGGTATGTTCACTACACCTGGGATGGTATTTGAGGCGGTTCTTGAAAGTGTGAAATAACGTATACAGAATTCTCACCTATATAAACATTCAATGAAAATCCTGAAACTGTAATGCCACTGTAGGAAGTGAAGGTTATGAACACATCATTGCTGTCAATGATGACATCAGAGGGTCCAATACTCGCACAATATCTGGATAAAAATTCTGAAAGATTAACACCTTTTATCCATAGAAAGAGCTAGGCTTGCACTAGGATTAGATTTATTTTCGCCAAATTGGCTAAAGTCAAGTCCAGAATTTTCATATTTCTTTAGCCAGATTCTAAAATCTTTAGCCAAACTTTAATCTGCAATATGACTTAAGTTAAGACCCTACGATTTTCCTACGTTTTCCATGAAATTTCTAGTCTCCTGAGCTATATGTAATATATACAATACATGTACCCGATTTATTCCAGTGCTGAGGTGTGGGCAGATCTTAACACCTCAAACATGACCTTTGTCACTAGTAGACCTTCTCTCCTCATTTGTGTGAATTTTCAAAGCTGTTACAATATAGATATGTCATATTCCCGGCCATGGTATCAAGAGAACAGTTATCACAATTGGCTAAAAACTGTTTAGGTTTCATGAGTGATAAACAGATATCACCAATGACAAACTTATTTATCAAAAAAAATCTGATTGCCAGCAGCACAGAACCACTTAAAATAATCACCTGGCTGCTGGATCAGAACATAATTGTTTTTTGTTAGGTCCATGGTATTATATTGAAAATTTGGAACCAGATAGCAATGGCTGGATTGAGTCCCTGTCTGAACTAGGTCGTCAAAGGATTATATTTGCTTACTATTTCTCGTTTTGAATGTTGCTAGTAAATTTGGTTGTTACATAGCTTAGTTTTTGAGAAAAAAAATGAACGATTAACATCACGAGAACAGGCATGAAATAAGCTTTCATTTGATATATAGCATTCTATTCTATCAGATTTCTTTCTGGTAAAACCTTTCGCCAGTCTGGTGAATCTGACAGCTCATTTGCTCATATATTTTTGCCAGTTTGAATTCAAATTCGCCCCACGTGAATTGGCGAACAGCCAGCACTAGCCTAGAAGAGGGAAATGTTTTGCAAATGAAAAGTTTGATTTCAATGCAGCTTACCTTGGTTGGATTAGGTCAAGTTGAAGCCCATTAAATATCTGAAGCCACTGGAAGTGGCAATTTCCCGAACTAGAGCTTGTTGAAAATGACAGGGCATCAACAATGATTGATTGTCCCACGGGCGCCTGATGCACGAAGAAGGAGTAAAAGAAGGTTTACAAATTAAATATATGCTGCTAAAGGCAAAACCAAGATGAAATAATGTCAAATAAATTATTTTCTACAAAGACATAGAACTTATGTCTATGTAACAAACAGCAAGAAATGTGATGAAAACATCAAATGTAAGCTTGTCATTAAGGACCCATGACAGGGACCATACTTTCACGTGTATTTTATGTCTATTTAGGATTACATATATGTACATATATTTCCAATTGTACAATCATATCATTGTTTACAGAATTCAAAAAAGTAAGAAGTTGTCTGAACATTTCTCATCAAAATGTCTTCTACATACAAAAGGATATAAAAAGTCAATAATGCCAGTTATAGGGAAAAACCTATTAAACAAAACACTGACCATATGCATCCTTTCCCCCACCCCACCCTTTTTTTAGGGCATGTTACGATTTTTCTAATATAAAATTTTGGAAACAGGGGGTTCCCATATAGGGGGCTGCACCTGCCCTTTCTATAAGTAGACCCCCGTCATTTTAAAAAGCTGCGTCCGCCTCTGATCTCATAAAAGGAAAACAGAATTTTTTAACAGGGAAGCCGGTTTTCCTGCAATGGTAATTAGTTACTGTTAATCTCCAAACACAGGCAAAGGTAAAGACTTACTGTCACTCTCCAAACACAGACAAATGGGCCAGGTCCAATGTTTGTCAGGGAGATGGTCGTAGATGGCACCGTCAGTGAGAGTATTCTCAATTGGTCGGTGCCACACACTGCAAATGAAAAGTTTTTTGAAAGAGTAAATTGTAGAGTGAGTATGTCGCGAAATGATAAGAAAAACAGAATACCAAAAAAAGGTGCTGGGTAAGCTTTATAATGGTATGGCTCTCCTAAATAGCATCAGCCAGGTACCAGTTTAGTCATAAATGGCATTAGTGAGAAGAAGGAGTCCCATTTTGGGAAAAAAAAGAACGGTATGAATGTATATAGCAAATGCTCCCCTCAATCTAATTCAATTTTTAAACTTTAGAGCATTTTTGGTTTGCAAGTTTTATCAAAATTGAGAAATAAGATTGGACAAAATGTGATGCTGGTAACATTATCTTCAGGCACTGGGTAAGATATCTATAAGCATCAGAAAGTAGGTCCTGCATGAGTGCACAAAGTCTCCACATCTCCAGTCTCATGCTGTCAATGATGCTGTCAATGACTCAGTACACCATGCAATGGCCACAACACCATTGCTAGTATTAACCTCACCATTATGGTAGTGTGATGAATTCATAAATAATTCATGTACTAACATGAGTGTTTAGACAAATAGAGCATGTTTAAATATTGAAAAATGACAGAACAATAGGTTTAATGTGTTAATTAGAGTTGAATAGCATCATTTGCACATGTTGTGGTGTTGTGTTGACATGAGCATTTGGGTAATTTGGTTACAGTAGGAAATAATATGAAGGCCGGAAGTGATGTAATATAATGACCCATGTGACCTGTTCCACCAATGATTGCACAAGAATGTATCCAAATATATCAAAATGTACGCATATAAGTGCGTTATAAAGCAAAGTTAGTCAGTCCCATTCTGGAACTCACTGTGTTGACGTCTTCTCCTTTCTGGACTCAAGTGACTCAAAGGCCTAGTTTATGTTTCCTTGGTACAGAACACGAGGCACAAAGTGAGGAATAAGCCCGAAGTTAGGGTAAAATGGGCGTTTGGATGGGGAAATTGTCGGGGGTCCAGTACACGAGAGCATGAGTAGGGCGAACACTTTAACATATACAGGGCACCGACTCAACAGTAGGCCACGAATGTCCTCAGTGGATCGGGCGCTAGCCAGTGGCCTTTCTCCCTTTCTTCCCTGCAGCCTGATGATGGAGAACACATCCCGCTCCTGACAAACCCTCCCCCTCCCCTTATTTTCACACTACGCCTTATCCTTCCACCCCTCCACATCAAGTTCGCCCTTGTGCATAGGGGGCACATCTTTTCCCCTTATCAGCTCACCATGCCCAGTCATGCAGCCCATCTTCATGACATGACCAGGCATGTGTGTAAACAGGGCAACAACACCCCACCCCCTAAAAGCTGTGAAGTGCGACGACAGACTTTCACATCCCTCGTCCGCACTTTCCATCACAATTGTATACTAAAGGAAAGGGTTACATATCTTACAGTCCCAATGTGGACTTCACTCATAGATACTTATGTATGTGACCTTACTTAAATGATCATTTGGGATTATATATGTATATATCTAGGGGGGTGACCAAACAACTTTTACGAACATTCATGATAATAAAATGGGCCTTCACGAACCTAGGGTTTGTCCAGAAAACATTCACGAACCTTCCAGATCAGTCACGAATCTTATTGAACATTGAAAATAAGGTATAAAAAGTAGATAACTATGTAAATACTGTCTTCTTACATCTATTAGAAGAATATTATAATGAAATGAAATGGTTTGGGAACAGAAAAAAATGAAGAATTTGATAAAAAATAAACTGCAAGATTCGTGACCACAAATCTATCACGAACCCAAAATTTGGAATTGTGACTATTATTGAATGAGGGATTTGTGAAACTTTTATGGTCGCCATACCTAGACTTTGAAGTGTTCCCCATTCTTCATCATTTAAATAAGAAGTTACTCAATGATATTTGCTTAAGGGATTTTACACCTATAACATATGTATAGAAAATGTTTTAAATGAGCTGTATCTTTACAGAATATTGACATACACTGTCCCATCATATATCAATTTAAAGTTATCAATTCGATTTTAAAATAATGTTTCAATGGTTTCGCAACTAAGATTTGTTTCGCAACAAAGCTATTGCTGTAAAGAATGTGTTCATGTGCTTAAAGTATTCTTAAAGTTGTTGTTGTTATGGTCAGAGTTATGGGCCAAAGGGGTTGGACTTTGATTCAGCTTTGACTCAATGTGTGTGTGTCGAAAAGATAGGAATTTGGGGCATTTTTCTGCTTGATAAGACATACATAAGGAAGGAAATATCCATCAAGCTGAGTGCACAATTTGTCACTTTACTTGAAACAAGTGAATGACTTCATGTATTCCACACTTAGGTTCTTTATAGGAGAAATCCTCAAAACACTACTTGCAGAACAGAACAAGTGAGTAAATAGTTGGGACAAATGAAAAATACTTATTGTTCCAATCATAAATCATAATAGAATCAATTAATAAAATCATCAAATGTGGATATCAATTGAGTTATAGATCACATCATTGTGAGTTGGTATACCAACAATAGAAATCATTCAAAATCGGTACATTTTCAAGCCCCTAACACACACAGATATCTGGGCAGGAAAATGTCAAATCAAATCCCAGGGTTCAATGGTGTTGCAAGCATGACCTACCAGTTCCATCAAATGGAGTTATGCTGGTGCATTCAGGATCAGTGCCATTAAAGGGCACAGGACACTTGCATCGGGTGCAGTCAGTCGGGTCAGGGTAACCTCCATTCTGACAGTTTTGTGTCCCAGTGCAAATATCTGTAAATTACACACAATACTTTAAAGAGTAATCTGTCTAACCCTTTCTATATGCCATCAACACTTTAATCAGGATTTTAAAACTGCCAATCTCCTATGTTTAATAGTCTCAAAACATGACTCATCTATAGCACAATGCTCATATGCGGCTGACAACTGAGATATGAGAAAAAAAAATAACCATTTTCAGAATTGTTGTTGTTTGATTAACAATATTAAAAATGAGTTCAACTTCTTGACAGTAAGTGCTAAGTGCCTCGCACACGGCAACGGGAATGTCGTGTGTACATTATTGTCGGAGTATACAATGGTTGTACCCTTTGTCTTGGCAGGTGGGATTGCGATTATTCTAGAAATTGTGCAATAGAATATAAAGATAAATTGCAAACTCGTCCTCACACGTAAATACTGTTTTTTATCTGTCTTTTAAGAATTCCTATTAATTTTGTATTATATTATTATCATATTGTCATATTGTATATGTAATTGCACATTTAATAGTCTTATATTAATATATTATTCAAACCAAAATATAAAACAATAGATTTAAAATATATTTGGGACTTTTTCCTGGATAATTTGGTTTTATCGCAGCCATCTACGACAAAAATATCAAACATGCTTGATAATCTATTGGGGGGTTGTCTTGATAAAATCGTGAAAAAAATTATCTTAAAATGGATTTATCGTAGTTACAATTGCGTACTACATTCTCATTTTATCAGATAAACTCAAGGATTTCACTGACTTACGATATTTCATTCCCTTGTGTGAGGGCCTTTATTCTTGTCTAGTTAGCATTTGGTTCACTTTGTGATATCTATGGAAATAATGCCTAAACCAACTGGCGTCTTTAAACAGGTGATACCCCGAGGCATTTTTCATGCTGGTGATGCTTCAAGGTATCTGGTACAGTGATAGAGTTGTAGTATATGTAAAACTCCATAATATTTATTATAAAAAACACTTATAACATATAAATATTTACAAATCATACTTTATTATGTCTATTTGAAATAGACTCTAATATGACTAAAGAGTTTTGAACACAAATAAAAGAATCTTCATGATTCATGATTTTATACCAAGTTCTCTGTATTTTCATGATATTTGAATATTGAATTTGTGGACACTCTATTCATTTGGGTTGGCACCCAAGAAATGAGAAATGTAAGTAGAACATAAATGGCACATACCCCGACAGTAGAGTCTGTTGACAACAAAGTAGTCCAAAAAACTAACTTCTTGACGTTGCCCAATGTAGTTTGAGAACCTAGGGTCTATTGGATCCACTGTTATTGCAGTTGTTGGATTTGCAAATGCCTGAAGAAGATATGGCATAATTTAACAAACATATCAGACTAGATGATTATATTATAATTTATGATGCATGGCCATTGTATTTGCTGGACTAGGAATAAGAAGTACATGAGCCAATCTGTAAAAACATGCTGACAATGCAAGTATTTAACTACACATGTAGGTCTTAAACTGCAGAATATCAAACATAGTGCTGTGTATCAAGTTACTATAAAAAGAAGCATACATACATTTCTCCGATAGTGCATCATTGAGCCATAGTCATATTGGCTTGAGACATAGGAATCATCATCAATATCGAAATTGTTAGATAGGGCGATGTCCCTTATGTTTTCCAGAAATATGTTGACAAACTGATCCCTGTCTGCTCGTGACTGTTCGTGGATCAAACCCAGCGCATGGCCGATTTCATGAGCAATGATGGCAAACTAGGAAGGAAACAGCATGACTTTGATTATAAGATAATATATATGTGTGGACTACATCTGATATGAAGACCTAGAGTTAAGAAAGGGTTCCATTCTAGAATAGACCAGATGGAATTATTGATACCAAAGTATAAACAGTATATATAAGTCCTAACAACATGGGGGGGGTCAGCAGATATATATGCTGAATACTTTAACCATGCAGATTTGTACACATGTGTATGGCATCTCATCTTTGCATTCTTTATGTAATTTTGTAAAGTTGATGTAAACACTAGTTACAATCTATCAACTCAATCATGTTGATTTACAAATATGAATCATATTGTTTCTGGTTTATGATATAGATATATATATATAGTACTTCATCTGGAAACAGTGATAATGAGTATATGAAATGGAAAAATAATAGAAAAAGAAGTACTTAGTATCCTCACACTTTCACAACCTGAGCCAATGTTAACAATCTGTTGATTAGCACCCGTTCTTCCAAGGTTTGAAAAACAGCTGGGGAAAAAAAAGAAACAAATTAATGGGTTTGGGAACTTTCTGGTGGGTTTTCTTACTAACTCACTACTTTATGTTGTGACCTGTGTGTAAAGATGCCTTTCCATTGCTGCGTTGTGGGTGTCTTTTTTTAACAATATACAGTATACAGAGGCTATGGCAGTATTCCAAATATGGAAACCCCAAAAGCATCCCCAAACGTTATATTGAAAAAGTGCATCTGCAATGTGTATATGTGGAAAGGCACCTTTACTCGGCCCTAGAACTGCATGTTGGGCAGGCCTGGAGGTTATTTTCTTTTTGAGTCCATGTAAATGGATGATGTTACATTCCTTACAACTCTTTAACATTAATCCCAGAGGGAAGAAATGAACGTTACAATCAAATATAGACTATGGCTGTGAATTTATGTTTTGTGTTTTATATACATTTCCAGTATTAAAAGTTATGATTTGAACATATATGTCATGGTAAACTTTGGTGCCGCTATGGCAGGACTTATTTCTATGAAGAACTGTTACCGTCATGAGTTTGTATTTCACTCTTTAAGGCTGTATTCCACATACCAATAGTGCGCCACCGATAATCCGCCGATATACTTTCGCCAGTGCTGATGTATTTTCAGCAGCATTGCCAATATAATTTACCAACATGTTGGTAAATTTTTCCTGCAGATTATGTATCTGCAGCCGATTTTACAAGTGAAAATCCGCAGTGTGTACTTTCGGTGTACTTTCGGCATACTTTTGGCATACTTTCGGCGCACTTTTGGCGCGAAGATGCACCGAAAGTATGCCAAAAGTCGCCGATATAGAACGTTACCATGGAGAGGCTCAATTTCGGCAGTGCGAACTTTCGGAATGTGGAATACGGGCTTTATTTTGGCACTTTGTACTTTGTGTAGACTTTTGTACTTTGGGTGACTTCTAAAGGATATTCAGACACAAAGAGAGAGAAAAATGCTGTGATATTTTCATTGGTAAAAAATCTATACCATTAAATTCACCCTACCACGAACAGCTCTTTTAAAGTGTTTTAAGCACCTGCAGGCTAATATTGACCAAATTTGTCAACAAAAACCCTGGATAAACTATAGAACATAAATGAATAGTTGTGATATTTCCATCTATAATGAATTAATCTTTAAACAACTTGGAAAAAGTGTAATGTGTATGGATACAAATTTAAAAAATAATGATCTTTAACTTTCCTGCATAACAAACTAGAAATAGTGAAGTAATTAGTGAAAATTCTTATGCTAAAACCTTGTGGTTTGTTGTGTGCTTAATAATTGGGGTTGGAAATGGAGTCATTGACGGTTTAGCAGGAATGTACTTTGATTCATCTTGTGGGTTCTCCATAATTGTTTCTGACAGCATTGTTATCACATGAATTTGCTATAGATAAGAGTTGATTCATTCTGTGATACTCAAAAGCAGGGAAATGTCATTCTTCTTTGTTGCTGTGTCAGCTGTGTAACAAATTAAGATGGGATAATGAATATGCTGGCTTGTTATTTTATCATCCAAAAGGCATATAGCAAGCAGTGTGTACTGGGAAAGGTGCATATTGAAAGACCATTGTATTCAAAGACCATTGACCTGTTGCATAACACTGATTGTAACAATGACTGCATTCATAACAACAACTGCGTTTCTTGTCTACTTTCATCCTTGCTAGGCCACCTTTTGCCCCTTCAAAAAACAGATTTAGGAGGCTGTTAATGAACTGTTATTTTCCCAATAGTGTTCCTTCATATGTCAATTTACAGTGCTCCGTCGCATAACCCAACCCTCGCAAGAAGGACGTCCTTACACAAGGACGTCGCTGTTGCGATGGGTCCCGCTGTTGAATTGCGGCTGTTCTACTGGACCGATTTCAATTCTGTAAATGGTTCTGGAAAATAGACATTTACATCTAAAATTCCTGAAATGTTCAGCCCTGAAAAATGATTTGAAGTGGGTGAAAGTCAATGCTGAATTTCAGCACAACAGCGAGAGTCGCTGTTTTTGTTATGCGACGGACCACAGAATGAAATTTCATCCATTAGAAAATATTTTATGGCAATTTGTAACAAAGATATCATAACAGCGATGTTGTTGTTAACCACATGTTCTAAAGTGGTCTTTAAAGTTGCTGTTTTTATGATAGGTCATTGTGCAATGGGCCACATATCATACTCTTTGTGTTGAATATTTGTTGGGTGATAAAATAAAGTATTGGAGTTGTCCTTGGGTAAATGAGCAACCCATAGGAATCACCCTCGGTCCGTGAGGATCCCCTCTGCCTCATGTGGCTTCTCTGAGAAGACCCCCATGTTCAGTGCAAATAAGAGTACAGAGGTTATTGTACAAAAAAATGTCAGAAATGAAAGGTTCAATTAAAGATAAAGCATATTTATACCTACCCAGAACTTGCAGAGCTGAATACAAGTCCCACAAAGCCCGAAGTAAAGGTTCCCTTTGTGAAGGTGACGCATGTGTTTATTTGGAAATGGCGTATCACATTGTCAATTAACTCCTCCTCTGCGGCTGCATATACAAAATGTTAGTTTTCATTTAGAAAGAATATAGTGTATATTCCGAATGCCGATTTTCCTGCCGATTTTAGAAGTCAACGATGGAAATTATGGTTAAACATGAAGACATGTTATGTATAACTAGAAAGGATGTAAAGGTTTGTAATATTATAAGAAGACCCATGGGGGACGTCCTCAGGTGATGGGACGAACCTCAGGGTGACGGGACAGCCCAAGGACAAAGCATGCGGGCCCTCCCATCACCCTTAGGTTCATCGCATCATCTGAAGGCATCCCCTAAGGGTCTTCTATATTTCATCACCCAAAAAAAAATCCGAAATGTTCAAGAAATAATTAAAATAAGGCAGGTCTACTTTGTTGACTGTCATTCGGTTGTATGCATCCACTGTGGCCCATGCCTTCCAAGAAGAACATTGCTTCTCCGTTACAGGCTCTGCTGTCAACAGTTGTGCTTGGAGATCCACGTTGCCATAGCAACCAGTTCTCTGAACAGAACTTTGCTTAAGCTATCGCTGTTATCTCTGCTTGGAGAGTTGTTTACCCTACTTCTTCTAAAATGACGTCCTTTCGCATGTTGCTGCCTACATACTGAACTTTCTTCAGGTCTTACCAAGAACCAGCGAAATGGGCCATAACCAACCGGTCCATCTGGCTGCTGTTTTGTTAAACTGTTTTCAAAAGGACCTGTGGGAACCAGCAAATTGGGTCATGACCCCATTTCTTAGTTCCAGCATCATCCTCCATGGTGTAGTGGTTAAGACCCTCACCTCCAAACCCAAAGGTTGTGGATTTGAATCCTGGCAAAGCCACTTGTTAATTTCAAAATGAGCATTTTTTCAAGGTTGTTTGTTTCCTTCTATGGACTGCTCATTGGCTGAGAGGGTGATAATATAGTTGGCTTCATGCCATATTCTGAGAGAAATTCAAACACATAAAAAATTCCCGGCATCCAAATTGGTATGTGGAATACAGGCTTATTGAACCGCTCTTAAACATAAAATATGGTCTATTTGACCAGTCATGAAACATTTTAGTACAAAATTGTTTTAGCAAATTAGTTACCTATCATAAAAAATAGTGACTTTGTCAGAAGCACAATTCTAAGGTTGCCACACTTTGCTTCACTTTACAAGATGCTTACCACTGAAAGAGGCACCAACTGCGTATGGGATGGGTAGAGGCCAGACTCTCTGTGAAGGCTCTAGTCGCACTTGAAAATCAACATCCCTTTTCCTTCTTCGGGAAGTAGTATGCTTGTCAAAACCTAAATTTGGATATATAAATTGTAAAGGAACTTTGAATCACAATTGCAAAGGTTCCTAATTTTAGGCAAGTTTCTGTTCATATGATATAATTGTTGAAAAGTTGATACATCCTGCTTTCCTTTGATATAGTTTTTAATTTCTTATGGAACCAAATTACTTATTACATTAATAATCTCATCCCTAAATTCAACAATGGACAGTTTGAGTCTGAGCATTGTTTCATCTGTCTTGTAAACTAGAAGAAGCATCTCATTTTGACTAAGTTAACAGCCATAGTATACACAATTTTTAGGAGTGTGCACAATTGACTCTCCCATATATGCCATGTACTCAACACTTCAGTTACACAGGAAACCAGGGACAGTGGGGTGCCCAAGAAAAAGTTACGAAAAATCGCGTCCCACGAAAAGTTTGATACTCACGATATGGCCATTGATCTATCGTGGGGTTTAAGCATCAGAAAATGTTCGTGGATTTTCTTATCATTTTTTTTCTTAATTTTACACTCCCAAATTGTCCCAATGTATTTCAAACATACTTTAAATTGTATTTTAGGTAAAAGTACATATATTAAGAATGTTATTAGTGTGATTATCACTAAACTTTAGTGTCCACGAAATTTTCGTACATTTTTTCTGGGCGGATTTTTCTTTTGTGGCCACGAAAAAAGGGTAAAAACGCCTCCACGAAATTTCATAACTTTATTTTGGAGGCCCCCCCAGATCTAGAAATTAAAAAAAAGAAGGGGGGGCTAAAAATGAGCAATTTTAACTCCCCATCCAAGAGCTAGAATTTTACATTAAACAAATCCAAATTTGAAAAAAAATTGGGGAGGGGGCGACAGGTGCCTCAGGCGCCCCTTCAAAATCCATCACAGGAAACCGTACCCCTACATCTTGGTTCAGCTCTTGCAGGTCTATAACTAGGCCTAATGAAAAAGGTCTATAACTAATGTTAAAGGTCTATAACTAATGATAATGGTCTATAACTTGTACCTTGCTGAATGCCCTCCCTCCTCAAACACCTGGTGCCGGACTCCATCGCCAACTGGTAGTCATAACACATATCATCAACGAGACAGGTGTCAGGAGCCTCCGTAAGCTGCAATAAAAAAAATAATCACTGAAAATTATAAATAAAGTCCTTGCCTTTTGGGATACCAGACATCAGAGGGGTGCTGACTGAATGATCAGCCCTTGATCTTGATTTGAATGACCTGGTAATTAGGTATTTGAAGCACTAAACCGATTTAATTGGGTTTCACTGTTAAAAAGGTGCACTTTAATCTCTCAAGTTGAAATGAAACTTCATATCATAAATCAGAGAATAATATATTCTTCTCTTAGTCCTTTCTTCTGAGGATATATATGGTGTAGATCTTTTGCAGAGAGGGTCACGTGACCAGATTTTGGTGATCATCACATGTTTGCCCTAACCATGTGCTCCTTAGAAAACATGACATTAATCAATAATTCTTACCCAATTTGAAACAAAAAGATAAGTGACTAGTTTCTGAAAAATACAACAATATCATTTAACAATGAAACTGTGGCATATACTCTTTTGAAGATAAAATGACTAAATGATCACCAATATGTCTGCTAGCCACTTTCTTGTCACCATGACGTCATTTGCACAATGTCTATAGTTGAGAACAGAAACATGGGACCAAAATCAGAGACTTTGATAATGTAATGGTTAAAAGAGATACAGACCTTCTGAAGAAACTCCTCCTTGGACATGGTGTTGTTGGGCACAATGTGTTGTGCAGCCCGCATCGAACACTGACTGTACATCTTCATCATTTGCCGTGTCGCTTTCGGACATTTTTCATCACATGAGTTATCAGGCCCAGCTTCCTAAGGATGAAAATATCAAAGAAAACACCAGTAACTTATGATATTTTATAGCTTTTATGTAACATAAATATTGAGAGAGAATGAGAGAATTTATGTGTAACCATTAATTGTGATAATCATTACTGGTCATATAAATTGGTGACATAATAAGGTGGCACGGTCCTGGTGTGTTAAATTTGAAATTTGTCCACAGTAAACCAATAGGAAGTAAATTGGCCCAGTTCAGAAAACTCCCAACAAATAGCCTGAGTGGTGAAATGGGCAAATTCATGGGAAATTTGTGTAATCTGCTTGATTATCTTTATATTTATCATGTGTATAGCTGGCGAGTGGGGTGTATTGTCTGTGGTGTCTATGGCCTGGCCAAAAATACTTTTCATGATTTTCGACATAAAGTGAATTTTTTTAGGGCAATAAAATATAGAACCACTGGGGTCATCCTTGGGTGTATGTATGACCCATGGGAATTATACAAACCTCTGGCTTCACCCTCGGGTCATGACAATCCCCTCTGCATCATACAGACACCGTTAGATCCCCTCCATAGCTCATTCTATTATATTAGGACACGTTTGACATGGTAGAGTTTATAGTGTGATTGATTAAGACGTAACAATGAAAAAGTTAATACTGAGTGCTTTACCTTAATGTCATCATCGTCGGGTAAGACCGCAGTGTCAACCAGAAGGGACAGGGTCAGGAGCAGGCCTGTGGTTAACCAGGGGCCCAGCATGGTGACCAGTCAGTGCACCCTCCTCTGTAAAAAACATTATCACTCTATGATATTGATAATAAGGCCCAAGTACAGATTCTGCTGTGCCCCCCTCTCTAATATACAGGCATAATTATTGAAGTTTAAAGTCCCCTCAGCAGTATTTCAGCTATATCAGGGATGGATCAAGGAATTTTAGGATGGGAAGGGCACTCATATCGTAAAGGGTCACAGCCATCCCTCTTGGGGCTTGAAGTTTACATTAAAAAAATCAATATTTGGTCCTAAAAGGGGGAGATGGGCCCGCAATGCTCCTCCCTGTAAATTTGACCCTGTGATGGATCCGGCAGAGCCCATGTTTTAAGGTTCTGCGTCAAAATGTATATATAGTCTAGATATAGACCTTTTTCATTAAGAGTGTGACGCCCCCTGGTGAAGTAAATTGAAACAATGGTTTAGGTCTTTTCCCATAGTTAACCTATATGCTTAACTTCATATAGGTTAACTAGGAAAAGACCTAAACTTTTGTTTCAATTTACTTCACCAGGGGGCGCTACGCCCTAATGAAAAAGGTCTATAGCCCACAGGGACCTCCATGTGTACACCAGGATCGAATGTAGATTACTTTTATATATGTATTGTTGTAAAAAGCACCGCGCCTGAGGCAGGAACCAGCCAGACGTTACCGAGCATACTGTCTCACAATCATGTAGTTACTGCAGGAGAGTTTAAACCAGTCTGACTCGAACATGTGCTTCCAATGTTAATCTTTTGCTATCTAAAAGTCATTTATCTCTAAAATCTAACAGTAGCATACAAGAGCTGAGGTATAGGTAGAAACAGATGACATTTCACACTAGTCGTAACTTGAATATTTTTAGTTAAGATATCTTGACTTTTTCATTATTGAGTTTCAGACTTATGAGCTTATGGTCCGTTGTTTTTTGTTGTTGCTTTTTTTAACTCTGTTCATTTTCAACTTCATGTTAACAAGTAACGATGTATTATTTAGAGTTAAGATTATTGACTAATCACTATTAGAAACACCTTATCTTGAATTTTAAGATGTGAGAAACACATTCACGATTGTCCTAGTGTGAAACTCGCCCATAGAGGTTAGCCTCCCTCCACACTGCAGCCACCCCCTGAGTGGGGCAGGCTAAAACACCTTCACCACTTCCTGCTTGCATGCATCATGACCCTTGTACACAGTTTGAGGATGTAACACCTCCAGATAAAGCTGATCTACAGCATAAAACATTTTGAATCCATACCACTTTTGATTATGGCCCCCCTTAAATTTGACACTGTGACAAAGCCCTTTTCAAGGCCTCGTGACATGCGATATATGATTTCTAAATAAGAATACCATATCACATCGTCTTTTCTTATATTCACCAGGATGCCGTGGCCCTTTCTTTAATTGAACACGGCTATTCTTAAATTCAAAATGTGACACTGGGGCACAACAAGGGCCCAACCATTTAATCGTGGACTGAGAGGTTTTACTTTAGTATGAGCCGTTTGACACAAGAATGTGTGTCAACTATAAAGAACTAAAAGTCTAAATATTTGGGAATTATGTCCATGGTTTACTAGATCAAAATCATACAATTACATGAACCATATATCCTTAGAATGTCAAAAATCGGTGAAGTATAGATGACTCTTCCTTGTCCAGTGACTTTTTAAGTAACAGATAGATCAATACAGTAATTAGTTTGGCAGGCGCCGGCTCCCTGGTCACCATATAGACCAAGTATATGTCCGAAATTTGGAAGTATTTTGGAATAATAAAACTTCATGTAAGCAGTCAAGATATCAAAAGAGATGGTGAGGCCAAATAAAGGAGGAATTGATAGGGGAATTGATGGGGGTCCCATTATCACATGTCGAATTTAAGAAATGACCATGTCCCCTGTCCCTATGTTTTGAATTTTCCTGTCGATTTTGAAAAGTGTCCATGTCCCATATGTCAATCTCATGCCGATCTTTTTTTTCCTTATGTCGTAGTAAAGATTCTTCGCTACCAGTGAGTATTCTGGTTCATAACAACATGTGGAACTAGTTTCTTTTTTATCAAAATGTCCAATATATTTGTTAAACGTTGAAAATAACTCAAATTAGCTTAATCAACTGATAATGTTCTTGTAACATTATTTAACAGGCTGAAACTTAATAAGAATGTAACAATAACATTCTGTTTAGGTGTGGTTGAGACTTCACTCAACGAGGATGTCACAATAACGTTCTGTTTAGGTTAGGGTGACACGTAACCTAGTAAGATAGTCACAGGAACATTCTGTTTAGGTAATGTTAAGACCTGACTGTAATCAGAACATCACAATAACATTCTGTTTAGGTGAAGTTGGGACCTCCCCTGGTCAGGAGGTCACAACCATGTTCTATTTAAGTAAGGTCTTGACCTCAGCTAATCAGAACATCACAATGACATTCTGTTTTAATTTGATCTTGACTTTACCTAACTATAACGTTATAATAACGTTCTGTTTTGGTTATGTCACAACCTCCCAGAAAAATAACTTAACCGTTACGTCACATTTTAGTAAGTAACTGACAAACCAAAGAAGCATGGTTTCATAATGTGACCGTTACGTCACACCTTGGCTGGGCTAATACCCCTCTTCCTTTTCTAAGTGTTTTTTTTTTAAATCAGACTCTATTAGCCCCACCACCAGCCTTCACCCTACTCCCCCATCCTCATTCTTATAGATGTTATGCAGATGACGTCATATCCATCAAAATAGGCAGGCCGCCATATTCGTGATCAATCTAAAGTTTTAAGTATTTACCATCCTAAAACATTTAGAATATATATTCTAGAAACATTCTTTACATAATAACTCCCTGACCCATAATGAATATCTATGATCAATCAGTTAGATTTTATAAATTGCTGTTATTTTCATAGCCACGTGGTATTCAGAACCACGTGCATGTTGTGATCACCAAAATCTGATCACACCCTCCAACCCAAGCCCATGGCCAACCTTTACTAATCCAACTTAACACCCCCCCCATCCCCTCCTATGTAAGATCTGTTGTTGGGCTGTTGATGTAAGACTATTGTATTTTATCACCTGCACTGCCGACGAACAGTGCTTTGTTGGGGTAGTTTAACGTCTGGCCAACCCTTATGGGTTCTTTCCAGACCATAAAGAGGCCAGTGGGTATTCAGGTGCCATACGTACCGCTCCTTGTTTTCAGTATTTTAATCAATTTTTGCATCTCATTTGGGTGATAAAGTATAGAAAACGGTGATCCACGTTGCGACAAAATTCAACCGATTTATTCCAAAATCTTTTCAAAATCAGTTGAAAATTGGTTGAAAATCAGTCCACTCTGGATAATAATTGTGATGTGGATCATGTAAACCAAATTTTTCAAACTGATTTTCATCCGACATATGTGATAGTGAATTATTCCAACCGATTTCCAACAAACGATGGTCCGACAAAATTATTAATCATGTTTAATATTTCAGGACTGATTCTGGACCGCTTTCATTATGACTATGTATTTCCAATGTTATTTCAATCATTTTTGGAGTGTATTAGAACGAAAATGTAACTGACATATATTAAAATGAACAATCTTTCACGGGATGTATTAATGCGTTTCTATAAGAATTGAACTATTTTACTTTTGATTTATCAAATAGGTTATATATTATATATTTCAGATCGTATTGAACATATTTAGACATAAATTGCATAAATATTTTTTCACAATTTTGATAATTCCCCCTACCGATGATGATGATTGGACGAATTGTGGACCGATTGTGGACCGATTTCAGGACCGACAGTTTTGATTGCCTACACGATTTTCGACAGACAAAATAAAATCGGTTCTGAAATAGGTTTGCTCCTAGATTTTTAGTCAGTTTGGAAAATGTCGAAACGTGGATAACCAGCTTTAGGGGTAGACCTCGGGACTACAGACAACCCTATGGGCAGCGTACTGCCCGCGGTCTTTGGCCTTGGGCAGTACGCTGCCCAGCAGGTCATCATTCGGCCCTTGGACACCCCCCGTTGGTCTTCTTATATTAGTATGAGATTTGTAAATCCACTCCTGCAAAGCCTCTGTATAATAACCGCCACAGCTGACAAGCGGTGCGTATTGGGGGCAGATTATATTGTCATGTCATACATACGCCTCACTGTGGAATCCTTGCTTTCAGTAATTTTAGTAATTTTAACACATTTTGAATATTGCTAGGATGCCAAAATTAAGATGAACCTTTGGGGTTGTCTTCAGGTGGCCGTACAACCGATGGGGATGCTACACACCTTGGGCTTCACCCTCGGTATGTGATCCCCTATATAACAAAAATAATATTGTCAATGGCTGTCTGAATTTCACGATACTACCCCATTAACAAGGGAGATTTTTGTATCTTTATATCTATTCTCACTTGAATGTCTAAAACATTAGATCAGTTAAACATACATAATTAAAAGACTAGTTTTAGATGTTTAGTTTTAGAGACTATATCATTCTATTTGCTATCACTGAACACAGACATTGTAGCACGTTGAAAAAAAGGGTCATATGGCCCCCCTCAGACAAAAAGTAGAAGAAATGTAGTCACTGCTAAGCAACATAGCTTATTATTATACAGTTATAAGATAAATATACAACCAACGATAAACTAAAATGCTGTATAAACATAATAGTACAAAATTTTGTTGTATTAATGCTGTTTGTATGTCACTTTTGCAGTGTCGTAAATATACCAATGCGTTCAGATTGTTTGACTGACAGTAATTTACAAAGCGTGATGGCATCTGAACACATAACTTTGGATTCTGACTCTATCCTATGGGTTTGAGCTACAGGGGTGGATACAGGATTTTCAAAATGGGGGGTCAATATAAAGGCTAAATACTAAGACTGTGTGCAATTTCACTTACACGCATGGCATTTTCCTCTTTTTGTAGTTTAGGGTCCACCAAAAGGAGGGGGGTCAGGACTCCCAGGACCTCCAGGATCCCCCCCCCTGAGCTATTGCAATTCAACATTCAGTTAAGCATAGGAAGTTGTCTACCTACAAAAATGCCTCCGATTCAATTCATAGTACTACCAGAGAATATAATAGTGAGTGTACACCCTGTAATAGTGAAAAATATTGGTTTGTGATATAGGGCTGTTCATAAATAATGTCATGCACCAGGGCGGGTTCTAGTCCCCTATACAATGCTATAGTCAAAACATGATGAAAGGGGGCGGTCAAAAATGGTCGAAAAAGGAATCCACCCTACCAACATTGTGTAAGATTACAATGGTGATATGAAACATAAAATGTATCGCTATATGTTAAAAGCTGTGTCAGGGGCTTATGAAAGGAAAGTAGGGGTAAGTTTTGGTGTTTAAAGCCGTAAGATATGTATGTGCTAGCCCCATCCTTCTTCATCCCTTTTTCCCCAATTCTTTATACTTCTCGGTAGGTACAGTCAGTCATAGTTGTACTAACTACAGTGGTAGGTAGCTGCTACACTGTGCTGTTCTCAGCCCCCTCCAACCACCCCTGCAGGGGCAGATCCAAAGGGGGGGGGGGGAGTCCTGGGGGTCCTGACCCCCCTCCCCCATCCCTTTTGGTGGACCTCTAAACTACAAAAAGAAGGGAAAATGCTGTGCAGGTATGCGCAATTGCACAGTTGTAGTGCTGCACTGGAGAAAGAAATGTATGTTTTGAGCAGGGGCAGATACAGGATTTGAAAAAGGAGGTGGGTCAGCATATAGGATAAGCACTTAAACGGCATGCATTGGCCCGAAGACATGTGGCATTTTCCCTGTTTTTGTAGTCCAAGTGTTCACCATAATAAGGGGGAGGTCAGGACCCCCTGGCCCCCCTCACTCTCCCCTAATCTGCCCCTGATGAGACAATGAAGCGACCTACCTTGTGATCAGTGCTGACTTCTATACTCCTGTATACTGGGAAGTGAATAACTGAATATACTTATCCCTACTCTGTCACGGTTTAAAAGGATGTAAGATATTCTGCAGTCGTGCTATTTCCATGCTTGGTCAACTTTGAAGGAAACGTCATTTCTTGATGTAGTTCTCATTTGATATCCAAATTTATCGACCTCTATCTATTTTGTTGACTAGGAAGGCTGGATTCATGTTAACATTCGGGAGATTATCTTGGGATCTATTACTTAAATAAGGGGTTATATGGGCTAGATAAGGCCTTAAAAAAACTGTTCGGGTGTCCCAACCAATCCTAAATTGTTGGCCCTAGCCTAACTTTTACTCTAAAAAATTGTTGTCAATATTTTACTAGAATTGAATAAAAATGAAATATTATTTCACCCCTGAGGGGATAGTGTCTATCGTTTCCTATTTGAACATCACAATATTTATCCAGGGGAATAACAAAAATGATATTCCCTTGGTTTAAACTGTTAACTACGGCACCCAGGGGAACAACAAAATGTTATTCCTCCTGGTAAAACCAAGGAGACCAAAGCCACGCACCCTCTTCTAAGCTAAGCCAATAGGATTGCAGGCTGCGTTGCTACGTCACGTTGCTATGTCACGTTGCTACGTCATGTAATTCGGCTGTTTGTTTACATTTTTGTAAATCCACTCCTGCAAAGCCTCTCAGGACTGCGCTACGCTACGTCCCTCGACCCTGTGACACCCAGAGAATAACTTTTTTTAAAAACCTCTCTCAGTACTATATATTTGTAAACTCTATCAAAGTTGGCAGGAGGACGTTGTGATTTGGAGGGCCAGTGTCGTAGCAAAGTGCCGAGCAGCGCTCCTGTCTTGTGGCTAGGTATACTAATCAGCGTAAATGTTGGCACCTCGATGCGGAGATAGTGGTAACTGAGTTTAGCTTGATCCTCGACAGGTTCGCACAGGTATACATGGGACATAGGTGCAAAAAGAAGACTGTTAGGGAATGTTATGCTTGAGTAGGATGACATTATGGAGCCAACAGATTTTATTATTTACGATGATTTTTTGTATAGAGCTAATAATAAGATAATCTTCTAGTTATAGTGTGAATGAGGTTTGTATGAGATTAGTGAGAATCAGATAAGAGTTAGGATACCTGAGTGTAGTGCTTAGCCTACGGCTGACAGTATATAAAGGTATGAGACTTAGGATGAGTGAGCAGACCACCATAGACTTCAAGAGGAACACGCAGGAGCAGTAGTCTAAGTCAGAATCACACTGGTAGTGTTAGTAGCAGTAACAACAGTTACAACAGGTGAATAGTAAGGATCGGGAAGAACTTAGGACTTACGGATGGAGTACAAGGACTTATGAGATGGATATCATGAAATGTATGGATGGAATTAACTATTTATTTGTATCTTCAGGATTTTTCAATGGATATAATAAAATTACCTCTTGCCAAGCGTATGTTCTTCATATGTGAATGAGTCCCCATACCCCCACAGGCCAAGGGTTCTTTTACCAGACTGCACAAGGTAATGCTTTTCAACAAGTTTTAGGCCACAGGGCAGTGACCGAATCTATAAGATGCCTATTTGTAGCAATGGCAGACTTGCATGTGGTCTTTATTCTCAGCATCTAGATCTAGTTTTATACAAGTTAAACCCAATCTCATGACAATAGTGAGTGTCCGGCAAGCAGCGACCACTTCCATCATTAAAGTCTTTGGTGTGACTCTGCCAGGGTTAGACCCCAAGGCCTCCCAGACCTGAAGCAGGCACTCTACCAAATGAGCTACCTAGTCTGGTCTCCCATTTGTTGCCTTTTACAATCAGTACCGGTCTACTAGGAACCTATTTATTCATTAGATTCCACGGGGGTGTCTGAGAGAAGATGCAGGTTTGAAATTAGACCCTAATTTAGTGATGTATTATTTCAGGAATTTCAAGTTTTAAACAGAAAATAGAGAGATATTATTTTGCAGGCAATAATTAAGCACATAAGTAAAACCTCTTTTTTTTCATATATGTTTATTTTCTATTCAATATATAGCAGTGTCTCGGTACAAGTATATGCTTGGATAGCTACTTTATGATACAATGCATTTATACATAACCAAATCCAACTAACAACCAGCTATGAACAGTAATACCACCAATGAATTGATGAACACCTATACATATGTAAACAAGTTTGAGTAATAATGAAAATTAAATCACCACATGTTCGTGAATAGAAAGAAAACTATAAACATAAATGAAGCAATGGCCAAGGCTGACACCATTACGGAAAGGCGTCTGTACCTCCGGACCTCTGATAGCTCCAGACCTCTTTTTTTGGATGTATGTGCGAAGAAAAAGGCAGGAACACCTGAAAAGAAATGGGCATGTATACTTATTTCCTATATATTTTCACATACAAAGAACAGCATAATATCAAGGAGTTTAACCCTTTGCTGTTCCACAGTTTTGACCTTTTCCATTTTGGCTTTGGGTTTTACCATCAAGAAGTAATGCAATATAAGCAATCTATATATCATTTGAAAGCTAATTATCCAAGGTAAGTTATCAAAAGATCAAATTTCTAAAATATCTATTTTTGGGTCATGTGACCCAGGTCATGTGACCTAAGAAATTTCCAAATTTTCAGTAAATTTTTGGCATTTTTTGAGAAAATCAAGGAAAAAATGATTAAGTATTAATCTAAGAGAAAAACTAATTATTGATGAATTGTAGGCAGTGGAATTTGGGATTAAATGATATATATTATGAAAACATATGCCAAAGTGGTCATTTAATTTGTATTGGATCAATTTTGAGAAAAAATTCGAGAAATTTAGCAAATATCTTGACAATTATTTTTGCATGATAAAGGTTAAGGACACCATGGAGTAAGAAATTACTTTGGAAATGTATTGTATGTCATATAATTATATGTATTTATGGTTTAAGAAGTTATGCATGCAATATGAAATGTGAGGCAGTCTTTTTCTGGAAAGGATAAGCATTTTATGACAAGTTGTGTGTATGCCATCGCTAAATGCACAGCTGGTCTAAAATTCTTGGTAATTTTGGGCTATTTGGGGAAATTGAGTGTAACAGTGAGCATAGTGAAAAATTATATTAAATCAAAATTTTGCCAAAGGAAACTATTCAATAATTAATAGAAAAGCTTCTCAAATCAGAATATATCACTATTACAAATATAGTTTCATTCATTACAATTATTGGCCAACATTTCAAAGGTGCTGGCACACAGAATTTATGGAAAATTTAAGGTTGTTTTTTAAGATATACAAAAAGTTGCTAAAGCTGAGCCTTCAAAGTCCTCAAAATCATATCAGTCAATATTTTTTGAAAATGTAACTGTCTGAGGATGTATGGCAGGACTTAAAGATGGATTGGGATTGAAAAAATTATTGAAATTCATTGAGTATCAAATAAATTATGCCAATTTAAAAGTTTCAGACACATATGACCGAAATTTGCATTAGGGAACAGCAAAGGGTTAAGACTTGAGGCTCACTTCAAAAGACACCTCCTGGCCTTTATCATGTCTTAATATGAGATGGACGTAAGTATGAAATTCTAGGGCCATGCTGGGCCTATATTTAACTGAAAACCCAGAGATGCCACTCCTACGTTTCTTTTTTAAAAAGGTAGGAAACACTATTCCTACCTACCTTTTTAGTTAAACATGATGTTTCTATTTGAATAGCCTGAAACTATTGTGTAAGAAAAATCAATTGTGCATTCCTATAAAGGTAGAGAAAATGTTTAAACATCTGTAATGTATCTCTTTTATTACTGTGATATTGTAATTGCTGCCTCACAATAAGCACATGCCTTTGGTAACAAATTGGGCAGAGATTGCTGATTCAATGAGCACTAGCCCCAGGGGTGATTAGAAATATCATGGTGAACGCTTACTAGTTCCTACCTGGCAATCTCTACCTTTAATTCATAAAAATGAAAACTGCATTCATCAGGGACAGATTCAGAGGGGGGTGCCTGAGGCATGCTCCCCCCCCCCCCCCAATTTATGCCAAATATAGATATTGTTAAGATATTCTAGACCGCGGATGGGGCACCTGTATTGTGTACATGAGGGCGCCACCTTTTTTTAAATCTCTGTATCTGTCCCTGTTCATCATCTCAAGTGCAAGTCACAAAGTGGAGCTGACAGTTAAAGAAATGAAAATTCAAAAAGTGCTCTGGTAGTTAATCAGGCTATTACAAGAGGTTGGTGCATTAGAATATGGAGCTGATGTATGTGCTTACCAAGACAGGGGTTGAAGAAGATACTAATAAGGGCTAAGACATAGACATCATTGGTCGTCCCCATCACCACCGCTGGAAAAAAACAGAATGTAAATCATGTAACCATGTCTATAAATAAACGTTAATAATCATTAGTAAAGGTTAAAGAGGGGTTTACACAGGCCCTCGAAATACTTATGAGATTGTTTATCGTAGGCCTCAGGACAGTCCCGACAATTCTCCTATGGGTTCTGACAGCTTTATGACAGTCCCAACAACATTTCTAACACTACATTATATAATTTAAGGTTTACATTAGAATTTTTGAAATTCTGTCCAAGTTCTCTGCCAATATTATTGTAACCATCAAAGTAAGGGTAACTATCGTACTGTGTAAACCGGGCTTAATGTTCCCAGCCTAGGATGCAATGCTATCATACTGTTGCAGCAACATTCTGGTTGGTTCTGTATTTGGTTCTTGTTATGTACTTTTGATGACTCCGAACTACATTGCTGCAACATACTGTCATGACATTGCACTGTGACTTTTTTACAACAATCTGGTTACATCCTTCAACCAAAACAGAATGTTCTTATAATGCTCTGTTTTGGTTTCACCCTAACCTCACCAAAATATGATACTATAATAACATTCTGATTAGGTGAGGTTTCAACCTCACCATTAATAACGGAATTGTTACTTGCCATCTTAGTAAATAACAAACTGACTAAAAAAGTATGTTTGCAGAACGTTTCTGTTACAGCGCAAGCTGGTTGGGTCCACACCTTGAGCAGTCTGCTGGGTGGGCAGGGTGTAGCCTTGGACCTGGCCATGGACAGTTGGCCCAGTACCTGCTGGTGGAGCATAACCCACTGGCGGAGCTGGAAAAAGAAAACACGGAGAATAACCTTCAGTAGGAGTGTTTTTCCGTTTTATTCTGAATATATTCTAATCTGAAAGTCATCTAAAATCATTCAGTCTAGAAAATCTGAAGTTAATGTGAGGATAATTATTATCAAATCTTTATACATGTTGTTGTTTATGTTTACTTTTCCCTTGAAAATTATCTCAGAAATTTACAAACAGGCATCACATTGCTAAATTGTTCTTATTGATACAGTTTATGTCTATAGGTATATTTAGGCTGTAAAGATATGAATAGTATAGATGGATTAGTGTTAATGCTAACAATGGGCATTTAAAGTTTCGAAGTAGCCTGTCCCCTGCACCCTTCATAGAGTGAGAGGGGACAAGTTGGAAATGACTATTGTTGAGTGAGCTGTACTTTGATCCATCTGTTTTGGGGTAAGGTATAAATAAACAGGACATAAACAGCCCACTGGCGAAGCTGGAAAAACAACACGGAAAACAAACTTCAGTGTGATTGTTTTTCATTTGTGTTTTAAATGTTTTTTTAATCTAAAGTTGTGTTATCATTCTTGAGGCTATTAGCATGCTATGAAACCAATCTATGATGACATAGATTTAAGAATAAATCAAAACCTGAATAAGAGTCATGTAGAAGCCAGACGCACTAGTTAAAGTCTCCGCACGTTATAGGGATAAAAGTGTTGTTTACCGACCTTGTTACTTTCAAATACCACACCATTTCTCCATCAACGTTTGGTGAACTAAATGGAGGATCAAGCAAGGGTAACCAGACAAACATCTTTAAACAGAAAGCAAAATTCTTCAACCCCTATCGAAGTACAACAAACGGGTGACAACATGGCGGATGGCGAAGCTAGTTTGGACGTTAAAACGCTGATACTTACCATCTCGGCGTTAAAAACAACCATTGAAGGCGTTGATAAGAAGTTAGATCAACAAAAGGTGGATCTAAATACGTCAAATGCTAAACATGACGAATCTCTAACAAAGATGAACGACACATTGACCACCATTCAAACTAATCTGACAGCGGTAACGGACAATCTGACACTGCTTGAGGCCAACTACACGAAGCAAAACAAAAAGATCACCAATCTGGAAGAGAGAATCGAAAAATTGGAGGAAGAAAAAAGATCCCACAATATTGTGATTGAAGGTATCCCCGAAAAAAATCATGAAAATGTGAGAGACACAGTAGACGAACTATGGAAAGATCTGGATCTGACATATGACAGCGAATGGTGTGACAGTATATATAGGATTGGACAACGCAGGGACAATGCCAACAGACCCCGGCCCATTCTGGTGGTTTTTCCCTACCTCCGATTCAAACAAGAATTGTTTCGAAACATCCACAAGCTTAAAGCATTGAACAGATGGAAGGGAACCTATATAATGGATGATCTGTCACCCAAGAGGCAAGAAGAGAGGAAGACGATTCGTGCTATACATTCCTACGCGAAATCCAAGGACATTGACAGTCGCATAAATGGATCCAAATTAGTTATTGACGGGATGACATACGCCTACAACGAGCTCAAAAATCTCCCACACAACCTCTCAATTGAATCTGCGAAAATGATCCAGGTTAGTGATGGCTGGGCGTTCCAAGGACCCCATGCCAAATTATCAAATTTATATCCTTGCAAAGTCAACTACAATGACCAGGAGTACAACTCGGTCGAACAAGGCCTGTGTCACACGAGAGCCCTTGTATGTAAACAAAAGCACGTGGCGGATAGGATACTCGAGGAAAACGATCCCTTCAAGATTATGGCCCTAGGAAAACGACTCAAGGACAACCCAGAATGGAAAGCAAAGGAACAAGAAGTGTTCGAATCGCTGGAAAGAAAAAAATATTACCAAAATCCTCACCTCAAGCAATATTTGATGAACAAGAAAGGCCACCTCTACGAAGCTACAAAGCACAGTGTTTACGGATGTGGTTTTACGCTGACCGAACACAAGAAAATAAAGTATCAACAAGTTACCACCGGGAACAAGCTCGGGTCTTTCCTGGAGGATCTGCGCGATGCCTACATTGCTGACACAAATTAAGTGATAGTAATTCGCTATATGCTATGTTAGGTAGTATAACTTTGCTGCGTGAATTCGAAATTGTGGACGTGGATTTACAATTAATCCAAGTAAACATGGCGAGAGTTCTCATTCTTACCGACTCACGTGGATCTAAATTTGATGAATTTCTTGCTGGGAATACTAAACAAGATAAATATAACATTACAGTGGACTACCTCAGAGGAGGAACCATCGGCTCAATAACCAAACGCGGAATATCTTTGCTGAAAAAGGACACTTTTGATACTTGCCTGCTTTTTGCCGGTGTAAACGACCTAACGGATCTACACAGTAATGGAAGAGTTACCTTAAGATTTGATGATATTCCCACCATGGTCGAAATTCTTGTTGACAAATACGAATCAGCCAAAGAGGAACTTAAAAATCATGTAAATAATATTATTGTCTGCCATCTAATTGGCCTGGACATTGCCCGATATAACAAGGATACTACATATGACCACAATTTTCCTCAAGAAATCATTAATGAAGGAGTGAACTACATTAACATCGCAGTGAACTCTATTAACATGGACTCTGGGATGACAGGACCATGGTTATCTGATACTATTCATTCCAATGTTAATGGCCGTAAAATTCACAAATATCTGAGGCTCTCAGACGGACTCCACCCAAACGAACCCACAATCAAACTATGGCTAAAAAAAATCTGTGAATCACTAAACAAAATATATTAATTACATGCACTGTTAGGCTTTGAGGTACTCTCGTAGGGGATGCCTTACATAAGCTCTCCCAGTGTCTGTAATTATTCCTATACTATCATAATTGATGGATATTATTTTTGTGTAAACCAACACTAATAGACTTTATTACTATTTTCACGTTACAAAACAAGGCGACTTTGATTGTACGTAATTGTATATACAATATATTCGTTTTGTCCAAATGCATTTCATAGATAGGTCGAAACAGACCTATCTCGGACTGGCTAACCATAATGGTATAATGTCAGTGTATATAGAAATTATTGTAGGTTCTGGTTCTGCTCAAATGGCACTCTATTGTTTTACCCAATTATACTCATCCATTTTGAATAGAAATGAACGGGATATTTGACTTTAATAATTACAAAGGCATCCACATTGCTCATCTCAATATTCGAAGCTTATGGAACAAGTTTGATGTGTTCAGACAACAATTAACTAGTAGTAATACTAGTTTTATGGGACTCTCTGAATCCTGGTTAACGGTTAATATTCCCTCATCAATCCTCCATATCCCAGGGTATGTACTGGTTAGATCTGACAGAAAATGGTGCGAAAATAATATCAACAATCCCAAAAGAGGAGGTGGCATCTGTTATTATATAAAAGATGACTTAAATTTTTCTGATACTGAATTTAAATTATTAAACCTTTCGACTAAGGATATAGAGATCCTATGGTCAATGATTGACCAACCCAAACAAAAAAAGATTATCATAGGCACGGTTTACAGACCTCCTCAAGGTGACATTGATGTATTTTGTAATACTTTGGTTGACCAATATAATTTTATTCGCGCCAAATATAAATATATCCCAGAATTGGTGATCCATGGTGATTTTAATGTTGATTATTTAGATCCCCGATCTACTGATACCAAAAAGCTCAAATGGTTTGAACATGAAACTGGTTTGAAACAATTTGTATCTCAAATAACCAGATATGGCACTAAAAATTCCTGTATTGACCTGGTTTACTCTAATTCAGACAAAATTATTAATCCTCAAGTTCACAATGTGAATCTTAGTGACCATGAATTAACCTCGGTTACACTGAAACATCATAAAAGTCTTAAAGTCAGATCTGAGTTTGTGGGCAGGTCATACAGAAATTTTGATGAAAATATATTTAAAAATAACCTGGTCAACTGTGACTGGAATAATTTTTTTAACATTCAAGATGTGAACGATCTGTGGAAAATATTCTATAATAACATACTTGGAACTATTGATAACATGTGTCCCTTAAAGAACATAGTTATTAAGAAAATCCGCGATCCTTGGATTTCGGATGAACTCTTGGAACTGATAAACGATAAGGATAAATTACATAATATTGCCAAGAGAACCGACAATAAAGCTGATTGGATTACAGCTCGTAATTCTAGAAATCTTGTAAATCAAACGGTCAGGGATGCTAAGGCAAATTTTATTAAAGACAATTTAATGAATAATTTTCAAGATTCAAAAAAATTCTGGAGAACAATAGGTGAAATAATCCCAAATTCTAAAAAATTGAACAAATCCAAAACTGTGATCAAAGATGAACACGGTGTACTTATTGATGATAATATCAAAATAGCTAACAGAATTAACACTTTTTTTACCTCTATTGGTCCCAAATTAGCAGAAAAACATTCTGAGAACTGGTTATATTCAGGAATATATGCTAATACAATCTTAGAACCATTTGATACTAATGCTGACGAAGTCTTAAAACATTGTCGAGAAATTGATCCTAACAAAGCATCCTCGATCGACAAGATTTCTTCTAGAATATTGAAAATAGCATTTGTTCACATGATTGATAAATTTACACATATTCTACAAACATCTCTGTTAACACACACATTTCCAGATGCCTGGAAAAAATCAATTGTTACACCTTTACCTAAAGATGGTGATTTACAGGAATGTACTAACTATAGACCTATTTCATTGATACCACTACCTGGCAAAATTCTTGAAAAAATTGTACATTCTAAAATTAACACTTATTTAGAAAATAACAACTACTTAAATCCAAATCAATGTGGTTTCAGGAAGAATAATTCTACTATGAATTCGATTGCTAAATTAACAAATATCTTATTTAATAATATCAATAATAAACAAATGTCCTTAACCACCTACATAGATTTCTCTAAAGCTTTTGATACTGTTAACCATGATATTTTACTTAAAAAATTATTCTGCCTAGGTATCAATGATAGGAACTTACTGTGGATCAAAAATTATTTATTCAATCGAACGCAACGTACCTTAGTCAATAATAGTTTATCAGATATGAGCCCTATTACATGTGGGGTTCCCCAAGGATCTGTTCTCGGGCCCTTGTTGTTTCTGATATATATCAATGATCTAGATGGAATTATCAAACATAGTTATATAAATCTTTATGCGGATGATACTGCTGTAACATGTTCCGAACCTGATGTTTACACTGCCCATTTGAATCTTCAATCTGATCTAGACAATATCACCAATTGGTGTAAGGGTAACAAACTTACAATAAATGTTAAGAAAACTAAGACCATAGTAACTGGAACTAGGTATAAACTCAAAAATGCTAATTTACCCAAATTAAAAATGAACAATATAGATCTGGACTATGTACATACTTATAAGTACCTTGGTGTGACAATGGATAATACTCTGACCTTTATCAACCATCTTAATAATACAATAAAACTGGTCTCGCATAAAATTTTTCTATTACAAAAAATTAGGAAATATATTGATGAAAATACTGCGGTCACTCTGTATAAAACCATGATTCTCCCATATATCGATTATGGGGACATTTTTGTTTCTCAAGCCAGTACTGTACATTTAACCAAATTACAAAGATTACAAAACAGAGGTTTAAGAATATGTTACAATGTTAGAATTTATACACCTGTTGATATTTTGCATGTATCTGCCAACTTAGCTACCCTACATAAAAGGAGAATAGCTCACATTTTGAACTTCATGTATAAACAACAGAACAACCTGGATTTAGTTGATAATAGAAATTTAATTACACGTAGACATCAAGCCTGTATTTTTAAAACTAGTAGACCTTCTTGTGAATTATTTAAGAAAAATATATTTTATACTGGTGCTGTACTGTGGAATGATCTACCTGTAAATGTCAGAAATATAGAAAGTTTTGTCAAATTTAAATCTTACACTAAGAAGTGGATGCTTGATATGTAGTATCTCAATTTTCAATTTTCCCTCATTAAGTAAGTCTTTATGAGTGCCCAATTGAGCAGTTGCCGATACCAAATATATTAATTATCTGAAGTAATTGTGCAGAATGAATTATGTATTTAGGTTAAGTTTCGCTGGACCTAGCAGAATACCGACAATGTCGAGTCTAGGCCAGGATAATAAAAAAAAAAAAAAAAATATCACTAATTGGCGGTACATCTTATATCTTTGAGTCAGTTATATTTTGATCCCTCTGTTTAGAGGGCAGGTTGTAATGAACATAGTTGAGTGAACTGTACCTTGAGCAGTCTGTTTGCTGGGCAGCTGGGAGTAGCCTTGGACCTGGTCAGGAGCGGTCGAGGTGATGCCTGGTGGTGGAGCATAGCCCACTGGTGGAGCTGGAAAACAACATGGAGAAAGAACTAATCTAAGTAGCAGCTTACCAAATCAAGGAAGATCAAATGAACAAGGTCCCAGGTGGATCTTCAAGGTCTCTGGGTTTGACTGGAGGCGACAGCATCGAAAGAGCAAAGCCGGAGAATTAAGAAATCATGCATGCAAATAAAAAAGCTCTTTCAAGGGTTTTCCTTAACTATTTTGTCCACTAGTCCACCGAGCTAGTGGCCCTGTCCTTGTACTAGCCCGGATCAGCTTTCCACTGGGCCATATACTAGGTTATTAATGTAATTACAATGGTTTTCACTGGCCCATCGGGCTAGTTGCTCACAAATTTCACTAGCCCGGCAAGATTTTTACTAGTACCCGGTACTAGTAACTGTATGTTAAGGTCAAATCCTGTCTTTGAAAACTCTTGAATGATAGGCACCTAGCATTAAGCAGTAGTGTGAACTTTTCGTTTGTGTTGTATTTGGCGCTTGCATTTGGCTTTAGTTACACATCAAATTAATAAAAATGCAATTCTTCTATCAGTACACCTGCAAGGATTATAGAGCACATGTAAAACTTCAATCTGTTAGCCCCTGTTGTTCTCCAGATATACAATTATTTCATAAAGATGAGTCAGATCATTAGTTTCTGTTATTCTGGTACTCACACTGATATGCTGGTTGCTGGGGAGGGTAGTTGACCGTGGAGTAGGCCGGGGGCGGACCAGCTGGTGGGTAGGTGCCTACAGAGAGGGAAATAAACTTGAATGTTTGCACTCATAAAGATCAGCAACGAAAATTAAGGTTGCCAGCTGTATTTGTCAAAATATGCATGTGAAAACTTGTTTGTTTCGGTAAATAAAAAGTTTCACTGTGTAATCAATTACTTTGATGGCTGAATGACTGCAAATTTTGAAATTTCATGACAATTAACAGATTTTGAATGCTCTAAATTCCGAGCTGTTCATCAGTAATAGAAATGGAGCGTTTCCCTATCCCATAATGGAGCATTCTTAGCCAATCCCATAATTGCCAGAATTAGTCTACAGCATTTCCACTGGACACCTCACAGGTCAAGTCTGGGTGAATTTGAAAAGCATTGCAAGCATGAAAAATATTTTTTAGGAAATTCAATAATTAATCAATGTTTTCATGATGTCAAGTATTCAGTCAAGTCATCAATAAAGAAAGCAATTAGTTTTACAAAATCCTCATTTACTTTATCTTCTTTTTCCTAACATTTGGATTTTAAAAACAAGGAAGTTTCCATATTGTCTGGAATTTAGCAATTACATTGCAGAATGACATTGGGCTAAAAATATGATTGAAGAACCCGTGTACCTGGCTGCTGCTGGGTGTAGTTCCCTGGGTATCCACTAGGTCCCCCCACTGTAGCCCCAGTGGCCGGCTGGAGCTGAGCTGTGTGGGTTTGCCCCATGTCCACAGTCAAGTATCAGAACTGAGGGCACTGAAGCAAGAGAAAGAGACAACATTGTTTTATGATATGATATTGTGTAACTGTCCCGGATTTTAACCCTGTCCTGAACGTCCCGGGAGAAGCGCTAGACACATGTCCCGGAAAATGGGGAAATCAAAATCATTATTAATGACCCTCTCTATGATTATTTTAAAGGCACGTTCTCGTCCGTCCGTCATTAGGCTTGTACATTGCCACATAGACTATAAAGAGACAACCAGAAAATGATGGATATTATAGGCAAAAAGACATGTCGTAGGACGTATGGGAAGTTGAGTCTTGAGGGAGGATCATTTGGGGTCTGGGTGGGGAGGGGGTGCAGACTGCAGGCTCAAACCGGGACGACGCCGTCACGTCCTTACGTCACGACCTTAGTCCACTAGTCACGGATCCGTGAGTAGTGGATCCGTGTTTTGTCAACCAGCGGTGTTTCTGCGTAAGTTGAGCATGTAGGAAAAACGTACGTTTTGAAGTACAGAATAAAACCTGTGAATTAGATGTAAACACCTCACCAATGTCACAAACAGTCAATGTTCAGTCGGGAAAATCGGGAAAATCGCGGTGTTTTCTCCGTGTCCACTTTACGTCCATGACAGCTCTGACCTTCACCTTGAACTCAACACCTTTCCATGTTTTTTTCATTATTTGTTAACATTTTTATGTTGATGACAACTTTCTAAATATTCTATTAAATGAAATGAAAGTTTTCACTTGAATGACCAAAAAGAAATTCACTTTTTCCCCTGGCGGAGCCTACGGTAACCACCCTGTGACGTCACGTCGTCCACTCTCCGGGCCGAGGTTTGGCCAGTTTCCCGCGCCGGCCTCTGAGGCGCAGGGCGAGGGGTGATGATCAAAGAGCAAAGGATTCAGACAGGAACCAAGTCTCCCAGAATTGCGGGAGATCTCCCATTTGTCTGAAGTTAATTTGGATATTCTCCAGTCTATATTGGATCTAAAATCTCCCGGATTTTTACTATTTTCCCAGGCATCTTTTTATTATCAGAATTTGATGAGAAAACGTTCAAAAATATGAGAAATAGATCTATTATTGTAGCCTAGCTATTGCTGTAACCTACGTTAAAAAATACTATGAATGGACTTCTTTGATATCATACCTCTGTTTTATTTTGTGAAGTTTATTTTTCATTTTTCTAATAGAAATATGATAACTACATGTTTTAATATTCTTAGATGGGAGATTTTGTGCATTGAGAGACCGAATGTGGTAATTTTTTACAGTTGTCTATGTGCTTTTGTCAATATAGGCCTAATCACTCAAAATTGACCTGCTCAGGCCCGTACCCAGCTTTTTTAATTGTGGGGGGGGGGGGGGGGTCGTTCTATGACTAATAATTGTCATAGAACAGGGGGGTACGTTTTTTAATTTTGGGCTAAAACATGTATATTTTTGTATTTCTATATACCCTATAGGCCTATATGAGAGGGTATAGGGTTGGTCCAAGAGGGGGTTCATACGACCCCCCCCCCCCCCCCCCCCTAAACCCCCACTGGCTGCGGGCCTGCAGTGCAGTGCAGTATGTGGCATTGGGACCCGCTTTCCCAGCCCCTCTGTGAGCATGGGCCTTGTTGACAACGACATTCGCTTTGAAAATATATTGAAATTTCTTAATTGCGACATGGGAGCCATACAGTTAACAGGGACGGACCAGACATTTTTGAAAGAGGGGAAGCGCCCTATTGTAAAAATGTCCACTGGACCTCCAGGTCTGAGAATTTTACATTTAAAAAATCTAAATTTTGCAAAAATTAGTGGGGGCCCCCCGCGTCAGGCCTCCTCTAAATCCTTCCCTGGTTAAATAAACGACAAAGACATTTGCGTTTCTTAAAATGGACATACAAAATCAGGACCTCTCATCACGGACCCCACGCCCCTCATGTCATCGTCACAGGCCTTGTGAGGTGAAATGAGTGAGGGGTATTTCCAGGAGTGGGTCCAGGACAATTCAGGGCCGTAGCCAGGGGGGGTTCTAGGGGTTCGTGTGAACCCTTCCTTGGAGGATTTTTTTTTATCTAATATTTAATGTAAAATATGACACATGATCCAAAAAATATGTATCTAAAAAAAACTACTCCCCCCCTGGAAAAAATCAGCCTGCTACTCAAAAAACGAACCCCCCCTCTGAGAAATGCTGGCTATGGGCCTGAACATGGAGGGGGTTAATATCTCTCTACTAAAACGTGCATTTGGACCCACTCGTTAACGCTTTACCCTTTTAGTGTAGGCCTCACCAATGGAGCCCCCCCCCCCCCCGACATCCCCTCATTGGGTCTTGATTTGGTAGATATTTTGAGTAACGAACATGTTCCTGATTTTCACGGTAAACCACAATATGAAATGCCAATTCTCAACATGAGTTTCCCTTTACCGAGTTAATCAGGAAATAGGATGTCCCTCTTCCCCCTCCTAGCTCCACGACTCTTCATTCTCTGTCTTTTTCTAATTAAGTAGGAACTGTTTGATAAAGAAATATAGCAATAAGGACAGCATAGGGCCTAGCTTCACGGGGCAGCACACATCCTTTCTTGGCAGGGAATTGGGGGCAGGTAAAACTACTGTTACAGCTTTTGACCCCACAGGCAGGCAGCAGTCACTGACAAAAACACAAATAACAGTCATGCCTATGCCAGGGGTAAATACAGAAAGGGGGAGGATCAGCGTATAGGTTAAGTTTTGTGGTCTATAGGGATCCACCAAAAGGGGGCGGTCAGGACCCCCTGCCCCCCCCCCACCCCCACCCCCACCGTAGATCCGCCCCTGCTATGCACATAACTTCTACTGTGTTTAGAGTCGCTTTATACGTGGAAAGTATACCAGGGCGGATCCAGAGGGGAATTGGCATACCCAGCGGCTTAAGTACAAAAAGAGGAGAAACTGCTTGCACTAGTTAGTACTTAGTGGCCGTCCATAAATGATGTCACGCACAAGGGGATGGATGGGTGGTTTGAATAGGGTGACATTGCCTGAAAACGAGTGTTATTTTCAGGTTTAGATTGGAAAATTTAGTGTGACAGGGGGGTGAGTGGGTCCTCAAAAAGTGTGACATCATTTATGAATTGCCCCTAGTGAATGTGCACAATTGAAGTACTTAGCCTACATACTGACCCTCTTATCTTTCAAAAATATGTATCTTCCCCTGGTTATGTATATATTGATGTAATATGATATAAATATCCACTGCTACTTAACTATCACGTAAATAAATACAACAATGCAGCAAATGATTTTGTTGTTGTTTTTTTGTCTTTTTTATTTCATTAGTTTTTACCCTGAGTATGCTTCGGTCAATATATATATTAGACGGGTTTTCAAGATTGACCCAGCATTACAATGGTTGGATTGATCATCTGTTTAATAGAAAACTGTTGGTGAAATAGTGAGGTCATGAGGCGATACAAATAACTGTGCTAAGTAATGTACATGATTATGAACTAATGAGATGAGAAGGTGATTTGTTTAGATACCTTAGTATGTAGGAGTGATGTAGTGGGGGTTTTCTTCTGAGGACAAGCAAATGAGATACAATGTTTCAGGAATGTGTCATATTTGATAATCATCCTGAAGAAAGCCAGTGTTGTGCGCTAATTCACATAAAACGTACATTTTAGTCCATCTCAACCTTCACCCCCCCCCCCCCCCCACCCGCCCCACCGAGGGCGAAAACAGCCAAAGATACAACCAGCGGGATGTAATTGGCCCTAGTGGGTAAGGGCCAGAGGATTTGACATGCAACGGGCCCTTGATGGGGGTCCCCAATGTCACAAGTTGGATATAAGAAAGGCCATGTCACCTGTCACTTAACTCCCCATGTTGCACATTACCTCTAATATGCAATGATGTCGACGGTTATGTCATATATTAATAATCAATATTTATTGTCACTCATGTCACTGAGCCTCTTGTCGCATGTCAATTTTAAAGAATTCCCATGTCACTGCATCAAATTTGAGGGTGTAGGGCCTCATGCAAGTTTGGGATAATTCAGTTACCAAAACAGGCAATATGACCATTTCTCACGTTGGACATCCCCCCCCCCCCCCCGACAACCCCCCCCCCTCCCCCCCCCCCCCCCACCTCCCTTCCCGTAGAGAGCCGCACTGATCTCCTTTTCTCACATTTGGCATACCTCACTCCCCACCCTCCCGTAGAGAGCCGCACTGATCTGCCAAGCCTTCTGTCGGTGTCAGTGGGTTGGGTCAGGTGTGGTGCAGTAGTCACAGTCCAATTACGGGTTTACATAAACACTCTCAACTGGTGACGGTGGAAACGGTATAAACTCTTGTTATGCTCTTCCTACTGCCCTTACAATACATCAAACTTACAGGGGTGGATCTAGGGGGGGGGGGAGGGGTCCAGGGGGTCCTGACCCCTCCACCCCCCCCCCCCCCTTTGGTGCACATTTAAACTCGATCATGGTATGGAAGAAATCAAGAGAGAGAGAAACCTTAGTCATGGATGCATAAATGCGTGACCTTTTAATACTTATAGCCTATATGCTGACCCTGCTTTTTGAAATCATGTATCCGCCCCTGCCAATGTTTTGACAGCTGCATTCAGTGACAGATTAACATAAAGGGGTGAAGGCGTGCAGTTATTGAAGTTCTGTTAGTATTATTATTTCTCATGTTTTGGTACTGGAGTAGAAACGGCCCCATTTTTCTTGAATGCAATAGAAATGGCCCTATTTTCCAAAATGAAACAGAACATATAATTATAATATGATATGCATTATGAAAGAGAAAAATGGGCATGACACGTCTTAGGATTACTATAGATCTCTGTCAATACCGCAGTCTCAGCTGCTGGCTTCTGCCGATCTCATCACCTTATCATGGGAAGGTACAGGATTCCACAAAGGGGGGTCAACGTATAGGTTGTTCATTCACTCACATGCGCACAGCATTGTTCCCTCTTTTTGCAGTTTGGTGGTCCATCAAAAGTGTGTGGGTGTGTGGGGGGGGGGGGGGTCCCTGGACACCTGGACCCCTGGACCCCCCCCCCCCCTTTATCTTGTTTGTTTGTTTGTTGGGGTAGTTTAACATCCGGCCAACCCTTATGGGTTCTTTCCAGACTGCCCCCTTTATCTAAAGCGAGACCCGTTATGCGTGGACCACTGAGTAATTAGCACTTCATAAGTGTGAGATTGATGAAGATATATGATACACTTATAAAACCATGGAGCTGGGGGTATGAAGTAAGTAGGTTATTAGTAACGTATTAATTACTTTGAAGAGGACGGCGTATACCCCATCAGTGGTTATCACGTGGTTCTAGTCTAGATATAGCGTAACACTGATCAAACAGTCAGCAGTCAGTCTATGTTGGGACATGTCACTAGTTTTACTTTTTACAGAGATGCTGACCAGGTATAACGGATAAGGGGGAAAAGGACGAGGTAGAATCCACCGGGGACTTGACTGTAAATCAGGACTTCGTGGTAAGACGGTGTTTGTATAACTACTTGTCATGCTGTTTTCTAAACGCGCTGGTATTTTTTCTTGAGTGCTGCCTGTTGTCGATAATTTCTGGCTGTATGAAATACTCTCTAAGAAAATTGCGTTTTGGGTGCATTTCACATTGGTGTTACCATAAATCTATGTGTTTATCTCCCATCTTACAACTGAAACACAGCAGGGACAGATATAGGGGGGGAGCGCATGAGGTGGCTGCCCCCCCCCCCCCCCCCCCACCAATATTGGTCAAAGTTAGATTTCGTTTAATGTATAATTCTGGCTGACAAGTGGGGCACCTCAGTTTTTATATAGGGCCGCCCCCCACCCCCATTCTTGTTTTAAATCTCTGGATCCATGCATGCACAAGATCTTCAATGTAACATCTCAGAGTCAAAACTCTTGTTATAGAGTGAAGTGTGAGTGGCACATTTACAGCAAGCACATTATGGATTCAGCCTTTACTGTTGAGTCATGATTCATGCGACTACGAACCAAAAGGTCGCCAGCATAAAGAGTCTGATTTCCCTTTTATGTCGCAGTTTTTCCTATTACATCTTCCAACAGTCGGTTTTATGTGTAAAGTGTCAGTTGGTGTTTACTTTTTGCTTTGCCACAGTATTATGTATGGTCATAACTCACCATTACTGCATAAAACTACATGGACACTATTGGGAAGCACATCTTGACTAAAGAGAAAAACTCAGATGCTTAAAACGTGATTGCCCTCTGGGGTCATATTACAAGCCGTGCATATAGCGGACAGTGAATAAAGTTTGGCCCGTACGGACTGCTTCTCGTTTTGATGAGATGTCACTTTCTTTGGGTATAGCTTGGGTAATGTATCAATGATTTGTCACATTTATTAGGTATAGTCTGGGTAGTAGTTACAGAAGAGATACCCCTTGGGGTGGATACAGGTTTCCCCAAAGGGAGAAGGGGGTTAACAGCTAAGTGCTAAACAGCACGTGCAACCATACAGCCTTTTGTCTAGGGGTCCACCATAAATTGTGGGGTCTAGACCCCAGCCACTGCCGGATCCAGGATTTTAAAAAAGAAAATGAAGGGGCGCTATTGGAAATTCTTTTCCTGCATCACCTTTTGACCAAATTTTATATCAAAAACGCAAAATTTATCAGAAAAAGGGAGGGGCGCGCATCCCCTCACCTCCCCCCCCCCCCCTGGATCCGCCCGTGCCATTCATAAGGATCACATAAGGCAGATAAATAGAGCTATGTAAGATGGAATGGTCCCGACCCCCGGGAGTACGCCAAGCTTTTATCAGGAAGAGACAGATGTGTGGTGAATTACGAAATTGAATATTCGGCTGAAAAAAAGAAAAGAAAATAGGGGGCGCACTGAACCTTAATCACTACTCGGAAGAGTAAAAGTCTGACTGCAAACATGTTTGAGTTCAACAAATCTGAACTATGAATAGGTAAATGTTAACAAAACACTGACTGTATTACCATCACAGTAAAAGGAAATAAGAGATTGTATACAGCTTAGAGTGTCACCAGCGGGGTAATAAGGAAGGTGAGTGTGTGTACTTGGTGCAAGTGGACTGTGACTAGTTCACCACACCCAGGCCCTGAGGGTTGTGTGTGGAGGGGCCCTCTGTCACTTGTTGGTTTTAACAAACCCCCAAGTCATAGTCACTTGGGCCATAACCTTAAGTCAAGTTTAAGAAATGCCCATGTCTCCCTGTCAATGTTGATAAACACCAAAGTCCCCTGTCATTGTCACCAACGATTGGCAACATGTCCTCTCCAATAAATGCCCATGTCCCCCTGTGGATTTTGATAAAGGCCTATTCTCCTTGTCGTTGTTGCCAATTATTGGCTATGTCCCTAAGTCAAGTCCCTAAATCCTAAGAAGGACCCATGTCGCCCTGTCCTTTTAGATGAAGGCTATGCCAAACTCCCTCTGCTTCTCAAATGTCGAGTTTTAGAAATGCCCCTGTCGCCCTGTCAATTTTGATAAAGGCAAAATATCCCCTGTCATTATTGCAAGTGATTGGTTATGTCCCGATCAAATTTAGGAAATGCCCGTGATCCCCTGTCGGTTTTAATACCAGCCAGTAGCCCCTGTAGTTGTCTCTAGTCCCTGGCCATGTTCCATGTCAATCTCAGAGATGTCCGTGTCTCCCTACCACCTTAAGGTCCACACCCATATACCTCTACTGATAATGATGTAAAACCTGCAGGTTTCGTCACGACCCAAGGGCGTAGCCTGAGGTTTGTACCATCCCAATGGGTCCCGGGTCACTTGAGGACGGCCCCAATTTCCCCCAAAGGTGGTTCAATACCATTACCCAAACACTATCTGCAATGTGTGCAAAATTACTAGACCGAGGAGCGGTACATTTGGCGTGCACGTGGCATTTTTAACTCCCACTAGTATGCATCACTCCGCAGCCAGCTTGCGACGTAACAGAAACGTTCTGCAACCATACTATTTTAGTCAGTTTGTAACTGACTAAGATGGCACATAACAAATACGTAATTGACAGAGAGGTCGAAAGCTCACCAATTTAGAACTTTAATGTAACTGTGACGTTCTCTGGTAAGTCGGGGTTGCCGATTCTTACAACAGAGGAACGTGGGGGTTGTTCGGGTCTCGGGGCGGACGGGGAATCCGGGCCAAGAACCGAGATGTGTTTCTAGAGTCGTGCCTCGCGCACGAGGGGGGGCTGAGCGAATCGATCGGGAATCGGCACTCGATGTCGACGGAGGACTGCGGGGGAGGGAAATTATGGTAGGGGTACGGGTCGGCCGGGGGGCGGTCCACCCCTGAGTTCCGGTCCGCGGGGGCGACGGGCCGACGGTCGCCTATTGTTTGGTAGCGTGGGGCCGAGCATGCCGCGCCCTCGTCCCCGCGGACTTCGCTCCCTCGTTCCGCTCCCCATGTCTTCGTACCATACTACGCCTCGGTTTCCGGTACTACTTCGGGCCTTCGTGCCCTACTCCGTTCCCTCGTTCCTCGTTCTTCGGGCCATCGGGCCCCTTACCCTATGTTTCTACTACCTATCTCGAACTTCGACTGTTTTGTCCTAACTTCGGCTTAATTACTCTGTTCGGCTCATCTTTAGCGGTTGTTTCAGGAAAGAGGACACGTCTGGACACCAGGAGAACTGTTAAAGAACTCTGTTTATTCGGGCCTCACCGCCCCTTTATATACTAGAGAGGTCAGCCCTGATTGGCTGCCTTCGGTCACGTGACCTACAACTGACGTCACTTCCGGTTTATATATTCCGTTTCCGGTTTACATTTCACTTCCGGTTTACATATTTCCGGGTTTCGTTCCATTACGTTTTCGTTATTCGTTCTTTACATATTCGTTATTCGTTCTTTACATATTCGTTCTTTACATCTATTTCGTTCTTCGTTCTTTACATATTCGTTCTTTACATCTATTTCTATTATTACCTTATTTCTATTATTTTAACCTCTATGTATTTTGGCTGAATAGCCGTTCATCACACCCTCCCGCACCTTCTTGAAAGGTGGGAAAACACGTTATACAAAATTTCAACACAGTTCATACAGCAACGACAACAGAACATACTCTAGAACCAGAAACATTTCAATCCTACGCTCCTTATCGGTAGAGGAGGAGGTGTCACCCTCTGTCCTCCCCGGTCTACTTCGGAGGGCCCCCGGGGCCTATCCGGCTAATTATTATTTCTCTTCTTTCTTCGTTTTTCTCTCTTCGTTTTTCTCTCTTCTTAATGAAAGTTCATATAATTCGTTTTTATATATCTTAGTCTCTTTTTATCTTCGTCAGAGTTCTCTATCCTGGATCTATTAGGACCTCCTCTCTTTTTTTTTTTCCGTCTTTAGGATGAGCGAGCCGGTCGTGGCTCTCCCACCCGGGACTGGGGATCGGTCGTGACCCCGTCGCCCCCGCTCCTCTCCTCTGGGCTCTATTTACTTAGCCCCTCGGTGCGTTTTTCCTCGCCTTTTTACCCTCATTAGGACAGAGGGACCGGTCGTGGTCCTCCTGCCCGGGGCCATGGGTCGGTCGTGACCCGCAGTGCCCCCGTTCCCTTCGTTTTCCGTCGTCCAGACGTTCTCCCCTAGTTCGGGTGGAGAATCGGTCGCGACTCTCCCACCCAGAGGCCAGGGCCGGTTGTGACCCTTAGTCCTCTCGACCCTCGATCCGTTCTACCGTCGTTCAGACGTTCTCCGTTGTTTTTGGGTAGAGAATCGGTCGTGATTCTCCTACCCGGTCGGTCGTGACCCCTCGTTCTTCCGTAACTATTACTCTTCTCTGCGTTCTCTTAGGTGATGATGATGATTTTAAGGATGAGTTGAAGAAGAAAGACTGAAGTTTTTGTGGATAGAATGTTCTTTTTGGACTTCGCACCCTCGGTCGCCTCGGCATTCAGAGCCCTCCAGTGACTTTTTCACGTTTGGCAAGGACAACATGTTCGAGCCAAAGGCCAAGGTACCCAAAGAAGAAGATGGCGTTGTATGTGGAAAGGAACTTAACTTCATGCATTAAAGCTTAGAGTGGAAGCTTCAGCAGACGACGTCGCGGGTTTCGTGCTACTTGTCACAGTGAAGCTTTGAGATGGAGTCCGGGTGAAGGTGAGACTGAGAAGATTAGAATCATTAATTATCGATGAAGTGTCCGTTTTCCGTACAGGAACTGAAGTTTGACTTTTACGACACATGTCCTCGTGGTTAACCCAGCATCAAGATGTTCCGTCCTCGACCACGTCGACACATTTGAAGATTTCAGGATTTCAGAAAGAGATGTCGGAGAGAGTCCACCATAGTAAAGTATTTCCGTCACCGTTCCGGGCCCAAGTGGCATGACAACAACCGGAACGGAGACCTGATTAAGAAGATAATTTTGATGAAGTTTCTTTTTGATGACAGGAGCCGGTGCCTCTCATCCCTCCCCCCCTCCGTAAGCAACGGCAGGAAGACAGTCCTCTTTGGGGCGAGAGGGAGGCTCCTTCGTTCTACTGATGAGATGATTTTCCTAAGAAGAGGATTCCTGTTTCGGGCACTCGGGCCCTCGTTCGTTTCCTAGGCTCTCGGGCCTCGCTCTGTTTACTAAGTTTTTCTCTTCGTCCTCTCGGAGGACCGTGCTTTTAGACGATTTTCGTGAGACTGTAATACCAACAAATAGTTCGTTAATAGAAGTAAGTTTAAGATCCGGTCTGGTTTGATTTTGGAGTAAGGCCACAGTCGTCCACGGTGCCATGTCACATTGCATGGAGCCACTATGCCTATGACGAACGCCGAGACAACAGCTCCGAGCCGTTCCGGGCTGCTCCTAGGTACGACGGTTCGAAGTTGGTAAGTTGAAGATTATTAGTGAGAAGGAGAAGAAGAAGCCGTAGAAAGTGAAGATGGACGACATCAACTGGGACCTGCACCCAACGTCAACCTCTGAGATCCGGAACGGGCCCATTCTCAATAAAATAGCATATATAGAGAACTCATCCGATGTCGAACTCCAAGAAGGGTCGCTCCTCGTCGCTCTCTGCAGACCTCTTGATGTGTCTATCGAGGCATCCGCGGCCGACGTTCCAAGCACCACCTCCCTGTATATTGCAAAGATTACTTCCCTATATGTTTCAAAGACTATTTTGTTTCGTTCCTCGAGAAGAAGACATCAGGAAATACGACATGGAAGGAGTCTCTGTCGTTACTGCAGGTAAGAGATTAATATAAGTTTTAGTAAGTCTATTAATTTTTGTTTCTCGTTCATGTATTGCTTTTACTATATATTACGGTCGGTCACGAGCCAGGGCCCCTAAGTTATCGTCCCTGCTCGTGCCTTGGTCCTCCGGGAGACATCTACGACTCGCCGCAATCCCTTCACGACTCGCTGCATCAACTCTGGCACGATAAAACCAGCATTCAGGTCGAAAAATTCCATTTTGCCGCTCTTCGTATGCGGTAAGAGGCTGAAGACAAGGAAACTCAGAAGATGATGGTACATGAATCCGGGTTCATCCACATTCTGATCGATCCATCCAAAATCAAGAAGACAAAGTTGCAGGAAGTAGAAGTGCCGCTAGAGGACAGAGGTCGTCTCTTCCTCGCCTCCAGATCGCTCAAGGCAGCGCGGGAGAAGGGTTTTCAGTCTTGGCCCGCGCCAGCCTTTCCTCCAGCGGCGAGTCGCCGGCCCACCGGTACCTTATTTACCCCGGCACGACCGTCGACTCAAAGACTACAATGACAACACTATCCGTCCATTCTGATTTCCTTTCTTCGATTCCGCCTCCCAACTTTCACTCTCGCTCCCGGGCCGCCCGGCCCGCTATCCATTTCCGCGACCGGACGATCCCGTTCCACCTGCTCGGTCCCAACCAACGCAGCGGGCTCCAGGGAAGAAGAGGAACAGCTACAAACTTGTTTTTCCTCCTAGCGCCTCCTTCCGTCCCGTATTCGCCCCGCAGGCTTGGTAAGTTCATTCCAGTCATGGACCCTCCAGCTCGCTGATTACACTCAACACCTCCTAACACATGTGGTTTCGTTCACTTCCGCAAGAAGATTCCCATAAAGAAACTAATAAGAATAAATTAAGATAAGAATGTTCGAGCCCGCCAGTCCGTTCCCGATGAGTTTAAGTAAAGTTTTCGGGCCCGTCCAGCGGTCTCCAGGAGAGTCTTTTATCCAGGCTTCGGCCTCCTGTGCGGCTCAGGTACCTCCGCCTCGGCCCGGTTCTCTCCCTGGGGGTTTGACACTATGGGTGAGGAGCCAACGCCCCGTAATCCCTCCCCACCCGACTCGCGACGCGCCATCTTCCGCCTCTGGTTCCGTCGCGCTGTTTTTCTTCCGTGCAAGACCTCGAGCAGCATCTACTTCACCCTTCTTCTTGGCGCCGGATCGGCAGCAACAGTCTCTCCTCCCTAGCGGGGAGCTCGAGAAGCTGATCCACCATTCCGCTCTGTTTTTCCGCCTCTCTTGTCGCCTTCAACAAGTCATCCAGTTGATCCTCGTTTTTGTACATCACTAGGGTCTGAGCCAATTGGACGGTCCGGTTGTGTTCGTTAACTAGCCGGTCGACCCCCGGGAACTCCCTGGTCAACGGCCCCAGTGCCGCCGTCGGGAACTGCGCCATCGCTTCTTCAAATGTCTCTGGCTTGCGGCCCGTTTCTAGTGCCATCAGGAACGCCATAGACGCCGAAGCCATTGCTCTTGTCTTGGCCGTCATTCCTCGCACCTCCCTCGGGGGCCACATCAGTTGCACCCGAATGGCCTTTTCCGCGTCCCAGTCTCGTACCGCTCGCGCCGTCACCGGAAAGTGTCCCTGTAAGACCTGGTGAATGGCCTGTGTCCGTAATAACTTGAGTCTCGGTGTTTCCCTAGATGGTCCTGCCGTCGGTATCTCCGTTCCTATAGACCCGAACACTGAATCCGCTCCCGACTCGTCCAATTCTTGTTTCTCCGGCTCGTATCCTCTGGTCTCGGCCTGCCCCAACTCCATGTCCTCTGAGTCTTCCACCTCCGCGTCCATGGACTGGGCAGCCGGTATTTGTAATCTGTGTATCACAACCCGCGGTTGTAGCGCCCGCCCGTGTTTATCCTCGTCCTTGAGTGGGGTATCCGGTCCTGGCGGCGATCCCATACGTTCGGGCGACGGTGGTCCCGGGGTCTCCTCCGATCCTTGCGACCCGAAAAACGAGCTCCCCAAACTGGCTCGAGTCAGGTTGTCAACCGCCGCCCGTGTCTCTGGCGTGTCTGGTGCTACCGTAATGTCTCTCATTCGTTTCAATCCTGGGGGCGGCACTATCGGCTGCTTACATACCATCTTCTCCAGGGGTGAATCTGCTTTCGTCGGGGTAGGGGTAGAGAACAGCGGCTGTGTCGAGGCCGTCGACGCCGTGTCCTCCGGCCTGGCCGCATGCCGAACATACTTTACTTTCTCCACTCGCCCCGACGGTTTGAGTCCCTGCCTTTCTGCCATCTCGCGTAGAAACCTCCCTAGGTACAATGCTTCTCTTTCCACCAGCCGGCCTCCCTGTGCTTCCCGAATGCTGTCCTCCAGCTCCCGGTCGGATCTCGCCTCGTGGTAACCCCTGAACGATCCCTCCCGGTTCATTGTTCCTTTTAAATACCCGGGGTACCTCGGGTGTCGTGATTCGTATATCACTGATTTCTTATGAACTGTCATCATAGTAAATTGTGCGTCGCTACAAGGTGGTTCTAGTCCCGTGGTCCGTCTGACTCCTGTCGAGGTCTCAGGCTGCGATGGTCCCAGCTCTCCCGTGCTACTAGACTCAGCGATAATCAAAGACCGATCGCTTCGGGCCGACATACTCCTGCCTGACTCCGACTGGTCCGAACTCGTTCCCTCCTCCAATTCTCTCGGGACTTTCTTGACCTTTTTCCACTTCTTCTTTCGCGACGGCTCCTCCGCCGGGCATCCCTGCGTCGGGGGCCTCTTGAAAGCGAGCGGCTCCTCTTCCTCTTTGACTTTCGGTCGTTGGTCGTCGGACGAACTCACTAATTCCACCACCTCAGCCCCCGGTGGTATTCCTGAGCAACCCGGCTTCGGGGTGGGTGTGGATGTCCGTCCTTTTCCTCTGCCTGGGAGTCCTCGTCCTCTCGGTTCCCGTGGTTCTCCCTGGGCGTTTAACTTCTTAATTCGGCTCTGTACTAACCCTGATATTTGGTCTGGTGTCAGGAGTGGCTTCGGGTTGACCACGGCCCGGCTCGCGCTTCGCGGCGACTCGGTGTCTTCCTTCCGTACTCCTTTCGCGGCCCTCCGAGGGGAACGACGCGTGGGTGTCGATCGTTCCGCCACCTCGGCCAGGGGTCCCTTCCCTGCTGCTTTGGCTGCTTGGGCTCCCTCGCCGGCCTCGTCAGCCTCTGATCCTTCTTCGGTTGCTACCTGCTCCAGCTGCTCGGCGTCGCTGTCCTCGGATCCTCTCGACGCCCTCGGGTAGTAAGGTATGCGGATATGCCGTCGCGGCCTCTCCGGTGCCTCCTTATCCACCGCCCTCTCAGGGGGTTGAAACCCCTCCGGATGGCGCACCGCGTAGTCCCGTTCCATGTTGGCTACCCGGGCCGCCGTTTCATCCCCAGTAGCGAAACTGGTGTACGGCGGTCGTCCTTTCGGGTCCAAGGCGAACGCCGCAGCATACTCCAGCCTCAGAAGGGGGTCTTGCTTCGGCATCCCCCTCTGCAGGTTCCCTTCGTGTGAGTCCGTCATGTGCTTCCTCCAGTCCTGGTGTGTCGAATAGGCTCGACTCGAATACACCGGGCACATGTAGTACTGCTTCCGTAATCCATCGTGCTGGCCTTTAATATGCTTGACCAAGTGCTTAAACTCCTTTCCGTGACAATGTCCTTCCCAGCACTGTCCGCTCATCGTGTCTGTTTTCCGGGCTTTCGGGGCTCGTTCCAATCCTGAAGCTCGTCCTGTCAGCCGTTTCCGTTTTTGTCTCGTGGTGATGCTGCTCGTCTCGCTTCTCTGCTTTTCCTCTTGTTTTCTTCTCCTTAGCTCAGTCTGCTCGTCTGCGATTCGATGAATCCTGATCGGCTGACCAGAATGACCTGCTCCGGCGAGCGCTCTGCCTTTTATAGCCGCCGCAGGCGGAAGTGGGCGTGGCCTGCACTAGCGACCCCTAGCGTCAGACTCACCATCCACTTCTACGGTGGCGCCCCCTACTATTTTCCGGTCCCCGGGGCCCGCCGCTGGTCACCGCCTCGCCTGCTTTTTACCTCGCGGCCCTTCGCCCGTCCACGCGTTTTTCCTAGGCCTTTTATTGCCCCACCGGACGCCCTCGGTCCTTTCATCCCTCGTCACCTTCTCTTGCCTTTTTCATCTTGGCCCTCACAGTGCTTCCGCACACTTCCCGGAGAACACAGGGGCTCGGCGTTATCATCTCCTCGCCGCCGCCCCGTTCTCTTTGTCCTCTTTTACTCCTTTTACGACCTACTTTAAAGCCCGTCCTCGTTTCAGGCCTCGCCTTTTACAGCCGTCCGTTCGTTCCTCCGGCGTTCCCGAGAGTGCCGCATCTACTCTCCTCCGGTCTCCTGGACGCTGTAAAGCGGTATTACCAAGTCGGCATTACTTCAGAAGTCTTCACCAGCTTGCCACCGGGTCTGTCTTCTGTTGTAATCCAACCATCTTTTCCACGCTGTGGTTCCTCCGAACTGACCGGAAAGCGGCTCCGTGGGACTACTTTAGACATTCGGGCCGTCGTGGCTCCCGAACGCCGTTTTTCGTTCCAACCCCGCATTTCCCACCTATATTACATCCGCAAGAGAACCAATCTTCAGCTAGGTAGCAAATCTCTACAGCCTAACGACCTGCACTCCTACTGTAGTGGTCAACGCACCGCCCCGACTCAATGGCCCCAGGTTGATCAGTCCTTTTTGGCCAAAGCCTTTTTGTGTAGCGCCGATTTGGTCGTTCCCTTGGTCCTCTTCCACCTGCGGAATCGAGACACGAAAACGACTTCATCACAAAAAGGGGTGCCCCGTTTCCTTACGTGCCCTAGCGCGCCCCACCCCAAGCATTTACTGTGCAGCCTCGTATCCTTGCTGGTCAGCTACCATCCAGGCTGGCGCAGCGTGTCCTCGGTAGGGTTCCAGGCGGTCCACATGGACCACCCCCCCCGGTTTCCCTCGTTTCTTCCGTACTACCACCCGTCCTCGGTCAAGCACCTTGACGATCAGTGCAGGGCCCATCCATGGAAATCGCAACTTCGTTCCTTTGTCCCTATCCACTACCGTATCGTGCACCCAGACCAGTTCTCCGGCGTGGTATTCCCGCCGAGTCACCTTCCCATCGTACTCGTGTTTCTGATGGATGGCGGCTCGTTTCAGCCCCGTCCGGGCCTCCCGATAGGCCGCGACTAGCCCTTCCTCCAGGCTTTCCACATAGTCGCCTACCCGTCGGGGTTCCTCCTCTGGTCCTAGAGGTCTCCCATAAATCGCCTGTCGCGGCATCATGGTCTGTCGGCCCAGCATCATCATATTCGGTGTCACTCCCGTGCTGGCTTGCGGCGTTGCTCTATAACTCATCATTACGAGCGGGACCATCTCGTCCCATTCCCGGCCCGTCGCTCGGCAGCTGGCTTTCAAACAACACCCCAAAGTACGGAAACTTCGTTCTATGTACCCGTCACTCCTGGGGTGGTACGGCGTCGTTCTTGTTTTGTGTATCCCGAATAATGCACAGACCTGAGCCACCACCTCGGATTCGAAATTCGTGCCTTGATCCGAGTGTAGTTCCCGAAACGCGCCGTACCGTGCTACTACTTCTTCAACCAGTTTGTTCGCCACTGTCGTTGCCTTTTGATCCGGGATCGGGAAACACTCCAACCATTTGGTGAAATAGCATCCCACCATCAGGCAATACTTATTTCCTCGTTTGGTGACTGGGTACGGGCCCGAAACATCCATGGCCAGCCGTTCCATCGGCTCCCCCACTATGTACTGATGTAGCGGCTCCCGTCTTCCTCTTCCCTTTTTCAGCAACGCGCAATCACATTCTCGACATTCCTTCCGCACGTCTTCCCGGAGTCCCGGCCAGTAAAACCCTTGTTCCAACAGGGCCGTCGTCCTGGCGACTCCTAAATGCGCTCCTGCCGCGCCTCCATGGTATTCCCTTACCAACTTGGCCCGTTCCCCTCGGGGAACGACCAACTGGTTCCTCCAACCATGCCCTTCTAGTTCCCAGTACTTCCGATGCAGCACGCCATCCCTGAGGCTTAATCGTTCCCATTGCCTCCATAGGATCTTTGTTTCCCGGGATTCCAGAGATATGGCCTCCCAACCTGGCCGGTCCGCATCTTTTTCCATCCGTGCGACAATCGGCCCTATATCTCGATCCCTCCTCTGCGCTGCTCTCATCTCCTGCGGGGACCATCCGGGCTCGTACCCCCGGGCCCGCGTCACTACTCTCACTTTTTCGGTATTCTCGTGCTCCTCTCCACATTGTTTGCACGGATACCGGGACAACGCGTCAGCGTTCCCATGCTTCCTGCCCGGTCGGTGTTGGAACGACACATCATGCGAGTCGATAATCTCAATCCACCGAGCAGCCTGCCCCATCGGTTCCTTACTTCTCTGCAGCCAACTGACCGCGCTGTTATCCGTCCGGACTATCACGCGTTGACCATAGATGTAGCACCGAAAATGCTTCAAAGCTCGCACCACCGCCAACAGTTCTTTCCGCGTGGTGCAATACTTTCGTTCGTTTGACTCCAGGGTTTTGCTCGTGTAAGCTATCACCCGTTCCTCCCCTCTCTGCTCCTGTGATAGCACGGCTCCCGTTCCCACGTCACTGGCGTCTGTGTCAAGCCACCATTGTCCATCTTCCTCCGGGAATCCCAACACCGGGGCCTCCGTTAGCGCCTTCTTCATCGCATCAAATGCCTCTTGTCGTCTCGCGCTCCACACGAATGGTTCCTCCTTCGTTGCCAATTCATACAAGGGGGCAGCCAACTCCGTGAAGCCGTTTATATGCCTTCTGTAGTACGAACATAATCCCACGAAGGCTCGTACCTCGTGGAGATCCCGCGGGACCGGCCACTCGATTACTTGCCGACACTTTTCGGGGTCGGGTTCGATCCCGTTGAATGAGACAATGTGCCCCAAGAACGGAATCTTCTTCTGGAACAGCTTACATTTTCGCGCCTTTAACTTCAGTCCTGCAGCGTTCAATCGGTCCAGAACCCGTACCAATCTTTCCAGAGTCACTTTAAACGTTGGTCCAAAGACCAGTATGTCATCCAAGTATACCAGACACTCCTCCCACACGATTCCTCTGAGGATTCTTTCCATCAGTCTCTCGAAGGTGGCTGGGGCGTTCACTAGCCCGAATGGCATCACTTTAAACTCATACAATCCTCCTTGAGTCACGAAGGCCGTCTTTTCTTGGTCCTCCGGTGCCATCTCCACCTGCCAATATCCGCTTGCGAGATCCAGACTGCAGAAGAATAGGCTTCCTCCCAAAGTGTTGAGGCTGTCCTCTATCCGCGGGAGCGGATAGGCGTCCACTTTCGTAGCCTGGTTCAGTTTTCGGTAGTCAATACAGAACCTCGTTCCTCCGTCCTTCTTTTTGACTAGAACGGTCGGGCTACTCCACGCACTCCCGCTCTCCTGGATAATCCCTAAATTTAACATATCCTCCACCAGTGCTCGTTCTTCCTCTCTCCTGGTGGCCGGATACCGTCTGACCCTCTGCTTGATCGGCATCTGATCCCCCGTTTTAATTCGATGTTGTACTAAATCTGTCCGTCCTAACTCATGTTTCGAGGTCGCAAACATTTGTTCCCGGGCCATGATGGCTTTCTCCAGCTCTTCGCCCTCCTTCGTGGTCAGGTCTTTCTTAGCCTCCCCTATCATTTCAACGAGCGCTCCTGGGGGTTCCTTTGCTTCACTTCCTATTCCTCGTACCTCTTGTACGAAGGTGGCTTCTCCGAGTACCCCGCCGGTTTCCAATTTCGCGCTCTCGGTCCCTCGGTTGGCCACCCAAACTTCATTTTCTTCTCCCAATGTCACCGTTCCTGGGATCACCTCCAGTCCCATAGGTAATCCAGCGCCGGTGATGACAGCCAGCTGTCCACCCTGTCTTATGTCCATTCTCGCTACTACTGTTACTCGGGTCACTTGGAGTGGGGGTATTTCCGTCGTTTTCTCGATTCGCACGACCTGTCCTCCGACGGTAACTGCCCGAATCCCATCCGTTCTCTGTTCTACTCCCGGGATTCGTTCCCCCTCTCCCTCCCCCTCGGCGGGCAGGAAGATGGCACTCGCGTGGGGCTTAACTGTCAGCCGGTATTTCACCGCGAAGTCGTTTCCCAGGATCCCTTCATCTCTACCGATGTCTGCCACCATGAACGTCCACTTCAACACGCGTGTTCCCAATTTTACTGGCAAGTTCGTGCATCCGTAGCACCGCAACGGACTACCATCCACCGAGCAGAGACGTCCTTCATATCCATCCAGTTCTTCCCTTTTTCGTCCCCACTCTCTCCAGAGGCGTTCCGACAGCAGACTGATCATAGATCCGGTATCAACCAAAAAACGGACGACACTCTCTCCCACCGTCCCGGCCACATAAAGTCCACATTCTCCCATGCCTACTACTTCTCTCGCCGCGCCCGAAGGGGGCCCCGTGCTTACTGCGACGGCGACTGTCCGTTTCCCTGACGCTGAGAACACTCTCTTGCGAAATGGCCCTTCTGGTGACATTGATGACACTCTAAATCTTCTTTTCGCTTCTTAAACGCCTCCCTCTGGGCCGTTGCTTGTCTTCTAGCTTCCCGTTCTTCTGCCAATTCTTTCATCATCTCCTCCAACTTACCGTTCAAGGCCATGATCTGTGTATTGGCGTCCTCCTCGGGCTTCACTGCCCGCAGGAGGCGGCGTGAGTATCGTTCCTGTATTTCTACCACCTCTACCGCCTCCTCTAGTGTCTTGCATCCTTTCTCTGCACACTTCAGCTGAAGGTCTTCCCCAACTGCAGCCTGGAACGCATGTAATGCTGCTTTTTCCTGGCTAGCGTAGTCGTTGGAGAAGTAGGCTCTCGATGCCAGTCGCCGGGCATTATCAGCCAACTCCTTCGCTGTCTGGTTCTTTACACGTTTCAAGCCCGCCAACTCTTGCAGAGCATTACACGTGTCCTTCTCCTGACCGAACCTCCGGCGCAACGCATCCACCCTCGCTGAGTAACGGAGTCGTTCCCTGTCCGGGAGTCCGACAAAGTACATTCGTGCCGTTCCCGTCAGCGAGAGAAAAAGCATCGCCGCTTTTTCCTCGGCCGTCCAGCGTCCCAATGTTGCGTACTCCTCAAACTGGTTGATCCATCCCTCGAAATCCGGTTTACCGTCATACTTCTCTGGTCGTAAACTGAACTTCTTCAAACTCGCTCCTTCCTGACCGGTCTGTTGTTGTTGAGCCCGCACATTCTGCTCATCCGTCGGGGTGGACGTTCCCATAAAATTAAACTGCCTACCCATGATGGTCGTGTCCTCCCCTTTGGTCTCGGTTTTCGCACCTCCTTTCTCCTCCCCACCTTCCTTGAAGGCGACGTCAGAATCCATCTGCTCGAAGACTGCCGCAGTCGCCATGAGTATCCAATACCGATGAAACACCCAAGATCCACAAGTCCGTATGTGCCTATTTCAGCACCACCGCTGCCACCAGTGTGACGTTCTCTGGTAAGTCGGGGTTGCCGATTCTTACAACAGAGGAACGTGGGGGTTGTTCGGGTCTCGGGGCGGACGGGGAATCCGGGCCAAGAACCGAGATGTGTTTCTAGAGTCGTGCCTCGCGCACGAGGGGGGGCTGAGCGAATCGATCGGGAATCGGCACTCGATGTCGACGGAGGACTGCGGGGGAGGGAAATTATGGTAGGGGTACGGGTCGGCCGGGGGGCGGTCCACCCCTGAGTTCCGGTCCGCGGGGGCGACGGGCCGACGGTCGCCTATTGTTTGGTAGCGTGGGGCCGAGCATGCCGCGCCCTCGTCCCCGCGGACTTCGCTCCCTCGTTCCGCTCCCCATGTCTTCGTACCATACTACGCCTCGGTTTCCGGTACTACTTCGGGCCTTCGTGCCCTACTCCGTTCCCTCGTTCCTCGTTCTTCGGGCCATCGGGCCCCTTACCCTATGTTTCTACTACCTATCTCGAACTTCGACTGTTTTGTCCTAACTTCGGCTTAATTACTCTGTTCGGCTCATCTTTAGCGGTTGTTTCAGGAAAGAGGACACGTCTGGACACCAGGAGAACTGTTAAAGAACTCTGTTTATTCGGGCCTCACCGCCCCTTTATATACTAGAGAGGTCAGCCCTGATTGGCTGCCTTCGGTCACGTGACCTACAACTGACGTCACTTCCGGTTTATATATTCCGTTTCCGGTTTACATTTCACTTCCGGTTTACATATTTCCGGGTTTCGTTCCATTACGTTTTCGTTATTCGTTCTTTACATATTCGTTATTCGTTCTTTACATATTCGTTCTTTACATCTATTTCGTTCTTCGTTCTTTACATATTCGTTCTTTACATCTATTTCTATTATTACCTTATTTCTATTATTTTAACCTCTATGTATTTTGGCTGAATAGCCGTTCATCACATAACATTATTTTTTTGGTGAGGTTAAGATGAAACCAAAACAGAATATTATAAGAACATTCTGCTAAGGTTGAGGAATATAACCAGAACGTTATAATAATGTCTCAGTGCAACAACACAGCAGTAGGTCACAGCGACATAATTGGTAGTCATCAAAAGAACCAACACAGAATGTTGCTGCAACGTTATTATAGTATCACACCTCCAGCTGGGTCACATATGAGGGTAATATATGTTGATAGACATCTCAGTGCAGTCCTCTCACTATATTGAATATGCTTTCATTTAAAGCTTATTTGGTACTATTTCTTAGAAACCATGAGATAATTCTGAAACCTGCAGGGTAAGGAATATAAAAACAACTTTAGAACCTATGTCTCTATAGCAACTTCAAACGAGCATCTGAAAAATCACTATTTACTATTGTAGTCCATGGGGGAAATTAGACTTTTAAATATTCAAAAATAGATAATCTTGATTTTTACTTGAGATGCTGACAGTGAACAGGTATGACCCCCAATGAGTATTTTTGATCAATGATAACTTTAGGTAATCATGAGAAAAATCAAATTTTATCTATAAACATGCATGAAATCAAATAAGAAAAAATGCTTTATCAACTATATTTGACTAAATATTCTTAGTTTTTTACATTCCATGCGAGCACCAATTGGAGGGAGTCCGAAAATCTTTAAAAAGTGCACAGCTCCTGTACACGCCCAACGTGAAGGGATAAGGGGGTCTAAAATGTTGAAAAGAAATGAGCGTCTATACTTAATGGAATATGATAACCCCCAAAAGTCCATGCTTTACTCTGATAAAAGAAATAGGTGGATACAAGATGTCCCAGGGCTGGATACACCCTATAGCTACAAGTCACTAATCTATACACCTTGTTCACGGGCCTGCGCAGTAGAACCTCCAATAGACGACTTGTTCCCTACAATTTAAGCCCATAGGAACCCATATCACAATCATTTGGTACAGGCCTATTCTACTACCAGGGCGCCACACTTTTGAAGAAAAAGAAAAAAGAAAAGAAAAATAAAACGAAGCTATGCTCCGACCTCCGACTTCCCAAACGTGCGGTGATAACACATTTAATATACCAAACATGGACCGGCACTCTTCACCCAACATCCCTGTACAAAATCAGGATATAGACATTGATCACAATCACTAAAACAGCGCACCTTGACACAACACTTTCTCCTTTCATTGTAATTTAGGGGCTGCTAAAACAAAAGCAGGGGAATTTCGACTTTCAGTTCATTGTTTTGTCACTGAAATATGAATCAGTTACTTTACACAGCAAGTTAAAATAAACAAAATAATGACATTTGGTATAAATTGATGTTTACAATGTAAAGTCGATCAATTTATGCATCTTCGACAAATGAATGTTTCTCAATCCTACAACTGTATCTTGTCGATCGGCAGAGTTACAATAGTTATTTTATACTGCACTATCTACTTCCCTCTTCTAAAGTAAGGCAGAGGTTAACGCGTGTTATACCTTAACCCCCCTGTGTTGTGTAGTATATAAGGCCTGTTGGGAGTTGGACCCTGGGGGCCGCCATCTTGGCTCATGTCCCCCAGAATGACCCGAATCCAGCCATTTGGGGGGGGGGGGAAAGCTTGGCCCTGGCTCACTGTTAGTCTTCTAAACTAATGCGTTATGTTCTATAAAAGCAAGTAAGGTTACTTAATTTTTATCCTGACAATTGTACGGCCCTAATCACATGCTAGAAATTTCCTAGTTAAAGGTTATAATATAATATTTAGAAGGTGAGAAGGTTATAGCCCATTAAGTTTGGGAGGGTTCATCCCTCTTCCCTGTGGGACCCCTAATAAGGTTGTATGGATAGGTAATCAGGTGAGAGTATTGTTCATGTGTTTACATAGCTGTAGAACAATGCCCAGTGGTGACTGAGGTGTGAAACCCCGTTAATCACATTGACGAGCCCCCACCTCCCCTTATCACCAAACAGGCCTTTACCCTTATGCACAACAGGGGCCGATACAGGATTTCAGAAAATATCTACTAAATTGGCGTGCATTCACGTGCATGTGGTCGATGGGTTTTTTTCTCTTTGGTAAGTTAAAGTCCCCACCAAAGGAGGGGTCCTGAGGACCCCCTGGACCCCCCCCCCCCCCCCCCCCCCCATTTGCCCCTGCACAACTCCCTGATAAGACTGGTCTATGGGGTACAGGTAGGGGCTTTGAGAATTATCATCTATATACAATTTCTGAGGGCCCTAAAGCTACTACCCCCCCCCCCCCCCTCCACCGTGTTCACTCGGGTATGGAACTAGAACACCCCTCACACCAACTACCAGTCACCGGGGCCAGTTTGTCGTTGATTCATCACCGTGACCGGTTCGTGTTACATCCACCTTATTGCTGGCTGTCACTTGGGAAACATCCACGAATCGTTAAGGAGTACGTAATCCAATGGACACGGTAAGCCACTTGTTTGATGACAACATTGTTCATGTTTTAATGAAGGCTGCTCAACAAATACAATGAAAACAACATTTTTATTTGACACCTAGCCAATTGTTAACAGATGTCGAGGCGACATCAAGAATAGTTCAAGCTTAAGTAGGATTATGAAGTTAACAGGAAGTTAATAGAATCGTTAAGGAGCACATACACACTAAAGGGCCATACCCACTAGGCGATTTTACCGTTGCTGGGCGACGGGCGACGGGAAAAACGGCCGTCGTCGTCGCCGGGCGACGGTAATATCAAGCAAGTTTGATATTTTACCGGCGATTTTACCAGCGATTTTACTGGCGATCCCGTTGGCCGTCGCTCGTCGCCCAGAAATGCACCATACCAACAGGGAGTCGCCGGGCGATCCTGCGTTGCTGGGCGACTTTGCCGCCGATTCTCCCAGTCGCCCGTCGCTCGGCGACGGTAAAGTCGCTAAGTGGGTACGGGGCTTAAGGTACACTGATACTTATATAATGACAGAATTGTTCAGATTAAAATGGCAAATTAACAATTACAAGTAAAATATTCTGTTCATTTCACACATATTCAATAGCAGGTGAATGTTAAATCAAGATGTGTTTGGGTTTGAGTCGCATTCTAAAAATATGTAATCAAATATATAATAGATAGTGTGAGTGAATTGAAAGCTAAACCAAAAGTTGTATTGAACATGGAAAGAGTAAGGCTGGGGAGGAGGTACTGGAATGCTGTCAAGTGTTATGATGTCTTGTAGGGGTGTGGCTAGTCCCCAAACTGAGTATATACACGTGGACATGCATGTCCTTAGTGCAGTACATTTTGCTGCGTACATGTCACTAAAATATTGAGTGCACGCAATTGCCTATTTCACATGTTTTATGATACAATTTATGATAGTTTAGATTTGAGCGTATGCACTTACATTATTGTGTCAAGGTGGCTCAAACAATCACCTCCTGTCCGGTATAGAAATCGAGTAACGAAAATTGACATAAAATACATGGGGGTGTAGATGGGGGGGGGGGGGGGGGTCCCTATGTCACCGTCAAATTTGAGAAAATGGTGCATGTCAGTGTGACTAGTGAATTCCTATGTCCCGTGTCGAAATGATCATGTCTCATGTCGCCATCTTTTTGAGGTGATGTCACGTGTCACTAATCCCTATGTCGCCCTGTTGAATTTAGGAAATGGCAATATGTGTGTGTGTGTGTGTGTGTGTGTGTGTGTGTGTGTGTGTGTGTGTGTGTGTGTGTGTGTGTGTGTGTGTTATGTGCATATATATGCACATTTATATGCACATTATTTATCTATCTCGTTGTTAAGTTTTAGTCCCCACCAAAACTGGGGAGGGTGGGGGGCTTGGGGACCTCATGCACCCCCCCCCCCCCCCGCCCCACCCCATCCCCCGATCACCGGTGAGGTGTATGGCCCTAGGGGTGTAAGATATAAGCAGATAAGTGCACACTAAGGGATTGGGTCCTTGTCAGCGATCAGGCCTTTCCAGGTAAGACAACGGTTCTTTCTCTATGGGAATGGAAAGGCAAGGAAGGTCATTGGTATGGTTTCAGTGCAATACCTCATCAGGCCCTGTCTGTCGGCTTGCAATACGGGGCGGGGGTCAATTCCCCGTTACTTTGCACTACCATCGTGTCCAGAAAGTTGATCTTTTCTGTGCACAATTCCACTGTAAATCTGATTTTCTTGTGCGCAAAAATCACATGTATGATGAATTCACCTAATTAGTGTTGCCAGATATAGAAAGTGTCATCTATGTGTCTGTACCACAATGGTAGGTGTGGGCATATCTTTCCTCAAAAGCTGACATGAAGACATTGGCATAGGAGGGTGCTATGTTTGCAACACGTTCCGTAGCAACAGCATGACTTTGGCAAAGCAACAGTGGGGGGGAGGGGAGGGGGAGTGGGCCCATCTGCCATCCCCCTAGATGAGGGACACGGCATGCGTAGTATTTTTGGGTGAAACAATATTATTCTGTTTACTGACCCCTGATATTAATAATCACTGTTGTGAGACCTGAAGGATAACTCGGCTATGTTCTTTCTGGAGATAAAGATGTTCTCAGAGTACTCCCTGCATTTTGTTCCTGATATTTCATATCCATTTACAATAAGCCCATCCCACATTGGGTATATCCCAGGGTCAGACAAGGGTTGGGCAAAATAGACGTATAAGCCTTCCTTGTCACCTCGAGTTGGGATTACTGGAATAGATAAGACTTATTTATTTCTATATCCCCAAGTACTGATAAAATGTTATGATTTCTTCAATTTTACCATTGGACAGATTTGCAGGTTTCCAGACAATCAATATGCTACATTTTAGGGAAATAGGGTTGGACATTATAGATTAGGCTGACAGGCTTTAACATTGGTTCTTATGGGAAAAACGTGAATATATAAAGCTGCATTTTACAAATTTTAGGAGCAATTTGTCTACTAAACCACCATGGTTCATTTCGTTTTATACTTCTATCTTTGGGGATTAAAATCAGAAAGAAATTGCTATGTTATTTCATGATAAAATATGATGTTGAGTGAGTGAGTGAGTGAGTGAGTGAGTGAGTGAGTGAGTGAGTGAGTGAGTGAGTGAGTGAGTGAGTGAGTGAGTGAGTGAGTGAGTGAGTGAGTGAGTGAGTGAGTGAGTGAGTGAGTGAGTGAGTGAGTGAGTGAGTGAGTGAGTGAGTGAGTGAGTGAGTGAGTGAGTGAGTGAGTGAGTGAGTGAGTGAGTGAGTGAGTGAGTGAGTGAGTGAGTGAGTGAGTGAGTGAGTGAGTGAGTGAGTGAGTGAGTGAGTGAGTGAGTGAGTGAGTGAGTGAGTGAGTGAGTGAGTGAGTGAGTGAGTGAGTGAGTGAGTGAGTGAGTGAGTGAGTGAGTGAGTGAGTGAGTGAGTGAGTGAGTGAGTGAGTGAGTGAGTGAGTGAGTGAGTGAGTGAGTGAGTGAGTGAGTGAGTGAGTGAGTGAGTGAGTGAGTGAGTGAGTGAGTGAGTGAGTGAGTGAGTGAGTGAGTGAGTGAGTGAGTGAGCTAGTGAGTGAGCTAGTGAGTGAGCTAGTGAGTGCGTGAGTGAGTGAGTGAGTGAGTGAGTGATTGAGTGAGTGAGTGAGTGAGTGAGTGAGTGAGTGAGTGAGTGAGTGAGTGAGTGAGTGAGTGAGTGAGTGAGTGAGTGAGTGAGTGAGTGAGTGAGTGAGTGAGTGAGTGAGTGAGTGAGTGAGTGAGTGAGTGAGTGAGTGAGTGAGTGACTAAGCGAGTGAGCGAGTGAGCGAGTGAGTGAGTGAGTGAGTGAGTGCGTGCGTGTTGGATGTTTTACGCCATACCAACAGCAATATGATGTTGATGTATAATGGGATGTGCTTATTGGGGTTCGGGGGCAATGAGGTCTCAAAGAAGTTGTACGGCTGGTCCTGATTGGTTGGTTACTTATTGGCTGCTTTACGCCCTAATTAACTGCTAGGGTCATATCAAGGGCAGAAGTGGTGATCGAATCTATGAGCAGGTAGATACCACATTTACATTTGCTGAGGCATGTGTTCTATAATGTGCATGGTTCCAGAGAGAGGGCCAGACACACAACAGTTGGTGGTCCTCTAGGGACCTTTGATAACCCTCCGAGGCAAGCAGCAACGTAACAAACATGTTCTGCGAAAAAGATTTTTTGGTCACTCTGTAATCTTCACTTGCATAGCCAAGCCCAAGATCGAACCCAGTGGCCCTTTGCACAATACCTATCATAACAACGCAAGCTAGCAAATTAATGACACCTTTCAAATCAACTTTACGCATTAAAATGCATGTTTTGAAACTGTTTAGACTGCTGTTAACTATCTATATAATATAGCCCTATGGTGCCGCTGTATCAATTTACAGAATTCAATTTGATCTAGAAAAAACAATGTTAGGGGTATAATTATAACGATAACTATCATAATAATGACATTTCTCTTAAAGTTATCTAAAAATTATCGCTGTTACAAAAGATCGTTGTGTAACAGGCCACACGGGGGCCACTTTAATGAGAAAGGTGTATAAGGTTATAGCCCTAGCGACAATGACAATTGACAGAGGGACCCTCCATGTCCCCCCCCCCCTCCCAGGGCCTGGGTGTGGTGAACTAGTCACAGTCCACTTGCAGCACGTACACACACTCACCTTCCTTATAACCCCCGCTGGTGACACTCTAAGCTGTATGCAATCTCTTATTTTCTTTTACTGCGATGGTATTATGGTGTTTTGATAACCTATGCCTGTTTATAGCTCAGATTTGTTGAACTGAATCGTGTTTGCAGAATCACAACTTTTGGTGTTATAAGTAGTCAACAAGGTTCAGTGCACCCCCTATTTTCTTTTCTTTTATTTAGCTAAATATTAAATTTTGTAATGCAATTTTTCTTACCCTATGCTGACCCCCCTCTTTTCATAATCTTGTATTCACCCTTGCACAAGGGCGAATCCTACTCCCCCACCCATCTCTTTCTGATTTTCTGATATAGATTTTGCTTATAAGGTTGGAGGGGGTTGGGTACACTGTAAAAAGTTAATGTTTATTTACAGCAACTTTTACAGTGCGTTTACAGTGCTTTCTGCTGTTCTGGAAAAAACAGCTCTACTTACTGTAAAATTACAAATTTGGCACTGTAAACTTGAAATCTATTAGTCCATCTGTATCTCTACAGCTCATTTTACTGTAAAATCATTCACCACTAGGGGAGCTAAAGTTTATAAGGTGAAAAACGTTGGTAGTACAACACTTTAAACCCCATTTGCAGGATGAATTGATTCAATCTAATGATTTTAAAAAGAAATAAACACATGTAAGCACTGACCTAATGTCTAAAATTATTGAAATTATATAAAGTTATGTAATTATAACAATAACGAATAATTTTGATATATAGACACCTTTTCGGTTTTGAGTAAGGATTAAAGAAGTCATATTCCTTTCAAACCTACTGCAACATCACCCAATGCATGTATATTTGCTGATAAACTTGGCAAAAATACATCCCACAGCCAGTATACATTGGTTTGTGGTGGGGAATTAGCATTTGATTTGATTTATTTTAAGAATTCTATTTAAATTAAATGATAAGTAACTTTTGATCATGAGTACTGTAAAATAACAATGCACCGTAAATTTACAGCAAATTTTGCTGGAAACTTTGTTGCCAGCAAATTTTGCTGTACAAATACAGCGCTTCATTTGCTGTACATTTACAGCAGATTTGACCGTTAGAGATCTACAGTACTTAATACAGTCGAATTTACAGTAAATGATGTGCTGTAAACATACAGCAACTTTTGCTGTAAGACATCAACAGTACTAAGTACTGTAAAATCTAAGGTACAGGATGTGCTGTAGCTGTACAGCAAAATTTGCTGGAAACTTTGTTGCCAGCAAATTTTGCTGTAGATTTACAGCATTTACTTTTTACAGTGTAGCCAAACCTTACATGAATTTAAGGACACGACCATTTCATATTAGATGGCTGAAACGGTTCTATTTGTGTGCCTTATTTGACCCATGTGGATTGTAAGGACCTCTGACTTCACCCTCGGTCTGTGCTGACCTCCTATTAGTTCATCTCTTATCTCTTATTAGTTCTAATGTGTACACGTAGCAGGGGCTGATCCAGGGGTCTAGACCCTCTATTTTAGGTGGACCCCTAGACTACAAGAAGACGGCAAAAAGCCCTATGTGTGCACGTGCCGTTTAGCACCTATCTGCTAGCCCCCCTCTCCCTTTGGGGAATCCTATATCCGACCCCAGGGGTATCTCTTCTGTAAACATTACCCAAACTATACCCAAAGAATGTGAGAGATCATAAAAACAAGAAGCACAATGCCTATCATTGTTGTGATACCCATTGTTGTTACGACACCATCTTTGCGCGTAACGAAGCACGTTATGAAACTCAAAAATGATTTATTTAGAATGCTGTACGTGACCTGTAATCTTCACAGTTATGTGTCCTACAGAGCCCCTTTTTAGATCAATTTACAGAATTCAAGTTGATCCAGTAAAAAGTCGGGGTTGCACTACAATGATAGGTATTGTTGTAATGACATGTTATCTATCTTAAAACTGTTTTTACATAATTCATTGTGCAAAGGGCCACTGTGGCCCATTGCACAATGATTTTGTTAACAACGAAAATAATTTAAACAATAAAACTTTTCGTTGTTACTTTCTTCGTAACAACGATTGTTTTGACACAATTTTTTTCAATATTTAGAATGTCCTCAATGAGCTGTAACTTTTACTGATTTCTCTCTAATTTCTTCCCTTCATATATCAATTTACAGAATTCAATTTCGAATTCATTCATCAGAACCAGAGATTTTACTATTTTCATAACAACGTAAATTTTCATAGCAACGAACATGTTTGTTATACTATCGTCAAGTTTATCATATCAACTAAATTCCATTGTGCAACGGCCCCAGTGGCCCGTCGCATAACCAAAAGCTCGCAAGAGGGAGCGATTAAGGATGGATTTGTTTTTTCTCCCTGTTTTTTTCTCTCCTTGTTTTGGGGGTGTGCCAATCCTCCCTGTTGCGATGGTTTTGTACCCACTTTGAATTTAATTTAATTGGCTAATAAATCATTTCCGCCACTTGCCTCCTATACAAATTATAAGCTGAAGGACACATCTAACATTTACTGAAAACAAAATCTTTAAATGTTAACCCCAAAATGTCCCCCTGATAAATTGAAAAATCAGGTGTGCAAACCATCCCTGTAAGGATGAAAGGTACATTGCTCCCTGTTGAACAGGGAGAGGTCTTTTGAAATGTGCCAATGTTCGCAACAGCGAGACCCGTTATGCGACGGGGCACAGTGGCCTGTTGCACAAAAACATTTTTAAGATCAGTAAAACTTAGAGCTCATTCACTGCGTTCTAAATAGGTTTTTTTTAAGTGTCAAAATTATTGTTGTTACAATAAAAGTAACAACAAAATGTTTAATTGTTTAACTACTTTTTGTTGTTATGATCGGTATTGTTCAATGGGCCACAGGCATCCTAACGAGCTATGCAAGGGATCCCGCACGGGATCCTGCAGCTGCTGACGGGGGGAAAAGAGTGGGAGCGATAGTCAGTGAGAATATATATGACGTCCGAATGTAAAGACAATTGGACTGGGTACCATAATTATTGGTGATCTCTATAGAATTGCCACTATTCACATTCAACAAACGTCTAGAAGTTAGAAGGCACATCTATGTTAATTTCATCTAAAGTAAGGTAATTTTGTGACGTTGAACAAAGGTAGAGAGAAATTCACTTTGTGCATGAAATTAGTTGTATAGAGATATAACGAAGAGAACCTCACCAGTTGTAAATAAGGGAATTAAAGAAAGTATTCCAAATCTTAGGAATTGTTACATCATATAGTATAAAGGTAGCATGAGCTGCTGGTAGGTGTAAATATACCTGTCGTGCAATAGCAGACAGGGTGCATCTCCCAGCGAGCGTCAATGCTCGGGGAAAATCAATAGCAGATTGCTATCTATCGGGTAAAACCTCTGGGTATGGGGGAGAACACTATTACATTTGGACAGACATGAGTCTTAAAGATTCGAAGGGGTTTAGATAGTTATACGTAAAGAGGATATCTGGTGACTATTGAAGGAACTACTGTGTCGAGTGCAGATGTAGGAGTGGGCAGACTCTTAAGAGAAAGCTTACTCCTCACCAATTGGACTTGTGACCCTAGGAATATTAACCATCATTGCACTGGCTCTGTACGCATCTAAGTGATCCACCAAATAAACCTAACTTACAGCCAAGCATTGTTCGCGTTGTGGAAATGAGCGCCCATCTCATGAACTTACCTACCACCTGACTAGCATATATGAAAGGAGTAACAAAGGCAGAAACGTTAAACATCATAAACAGTTCCCCAATTATTGATCAACCACATAACAAACTAATAGTGTTCAACGTATAACTATCTTATTCATACAGAACCCATAAATTCTACATATTCTGACTTCCATGTGGTCATATAAAGTGTGTGATGATCAAAACCAAAACTGGTGGCATGACCGCAGCTACACGAGGTCTATGGGTTCAAGCAAAAGTTAGCTTTAATGATGCAAAAAGACTTTCTGTTTCGTTCCCGTGCCTCTAGATCTCACACTGCTCACTTCCTTGCGTGATTTGAGAAGTCACCCTTCAGTGATTTGCTGAATGACACGATAGGGGGACGCCCTAATTGGACAAGTATGTAACTACATAATATTATATAAAACTTTGTAACAAACGACCTTATCCCAATCTCAAACTTAAAGTGTTATAAACTTCCCTGTTTACACTGATGTAAGTGACAACATTGTCTTTTAAAATCATATTATCCTTTCTAATATTTAGCCACATTTATGTTTTTGAATATCGTTAATTAGGGTATGAATCAAACAACTTTAGTTTGATTGGAGGAAATGCGGCTCATATTCACCATACGATGGGTTCACATAGTCTGGAATATCCAATATATTTATGTGCAAAGGCCGGTGGGCCCTAGTTTTTGCTGGTAAGCAAATGACGAAGATCTCGGTCTGAATTGGAAGGCCTGTACTCCTAAAAAAACGTACATCCTATCACATTCCCGAAGGTTTTCCTGAGAGCAGACGTCAATGGACGTATCTAACGCTCATCTAAGGCTCAGATTACAAGGCACAGTATTTTCAGCTATATTCGGAGTTTCCCTATGGGACTTCCATTAAAAAGTTCTCTCCTACCCGTCTGCCCTCTCCTACCTCTGTCGGCCCTCTCCTACCTTTCTCCTACCCCTGTCTTCCCTCTCCGACCCCTGTCTGCCCTCTCCTACCCCTGTCTACCCTCTCCTACCCCTGTCTGCCCTCTCCTACCCCTGTCTTCCCTCTCGGACCCCTGTCTGCCCTCTCCTACCCTTGTCTGCCCTCTCCTACCCCTGTCTGCAATTTCCTACCCCTGTCTGCCCTCGCCTACCCCTGGCTGCCCTCTCCTACCCCTGTCTGCCCTCTCCTACCCCTGTCTGCAATCTACCACTCCTGTCTGCCCTCTCCTACCCCTGTCTGCCCTCTCTTACCCCTGTCTGCCCTCTCTTACCCCTGTCTACCCCCTCCTACCCCTGTCTGCCCTCTCCTACCCCTGTCTGCCCTCTCCTACCTCTGTCAGCCCTCTCCTACCTCTGTCTGCCCTCTCCTACCCCTGTCTTCCCTCTCCTACCCCTGTCTGCCCTCTCCTACCCCTGTCTGCCCTCTCCTACCCCTGTCTGCAATCTACCACTCCTGTCTGCCCTCTCCTACCCCTGTCTGCCCTCTCTTACCCCTGTCTGCCCTCTCCTACCCCTGTCTACCCCCTCCTACCCCTGTCTGCCCTCTCCTACCCCTGTCTGCAATTTCCCACCCCTGACTGCCCTCTCCTACCCCTGTCTGCCCTCTCCTACCCCTGTCTGCCCTCTCCTACCCCTGTCTGCAATTTCCCACCCCTGTCTGCCCTCTCCCACCCCTGTCTGCCCTCGCCTACCCCTGTCTGCCCTCTCCTACCCCTGTTTCCCCTCTCCTACCCCTGTCTGCCCTCTCCTACCCCTGTCTGCCCTTTCCTACCCCTGTCTGCCCTCTCCTACCCCTGTCAGCCCTCTCCTACCTCTGTCTGCCCTCTCCTACCCCTGTCTGCCCTCTCCTAGCCCTGTCTGCCCTCTCCGACCCCTGTCTGCCCTCTCTTACACCTGCCTGCCCTCTCCTACCCCTGTCTGCCCTCTCCTACCCCTGTCTCCCATCTCCTACCCCTGTCTGCCCTCTCTTACCCCTGTCTGCCCTCTCCTACCCCTGTCTGCCCTTTTGTGCCCCTATCTGCCCTCTCTTGCCCCAGCCTGCCCTCTCCTACCCCAGCCTGCCCTCTCCTACCCCTGTCTGTCGTCTAATACCCCTGTCTGTCGTCTCCTACCCCTGTCTGCCCTCTCCTACCCCTGTCTGCCCTCTCCTACCCCTGTCTGTCGTCTCCTACCCCTGTCTGCCCTCTTCTACCCCTGTCTGCCCTCTCCTACCCCTGGCTGCCCTCTACTACACCTGCTGGCCCTCTCCTACCCCTGTCTGGCCCTCTCCTACCCCTGTCTGCCCTCTTCTACCTTCACCCGGTAGCCTGCTCTGCTTTCTTTAAGGCGGGTGTGTCCCTGGTAGCCCGATCAAATATAAATTATATTCACCTCTTGGTGAAATTGCAATGAGCCAACTTAACCGCCATAATGAGTTTGCCACAGGGCAGTCATAATCTGTTGCCACCTGGTTCATCCCTTTTCCCTTTGCTGGTGACACCCCTCAGATCACCGATTTAGCGTCCTGACCTAGAGGAGGCCAGAGGGAGGTGCGGCTGCTTTACAGTACTGGATGTTATTACAGGAAGTTTAAATCAACAAGTATTTCTTTTTATTCAAACTATCTCTTTTTTATAAGACACGAAGGTAATAGTGGGAAGGCGATTCCTTTATTTACTGAATAAAGGGAGCCTTTGAATGTTATTGGTATTTATTATGATTTTGTTCAATCCAGACTGTGATCCTGTATGCATGTCCTTGTACCTCATGTATTGTCACCAGCTGGTTTCAGTGGTTAGAGCACATGGCCCTCAATGTAAGAATAAGGATGATGTTTTCAATCTAAAGCGTGCTAAAAAGTATGAAATAACAGTCTGTGTAGCTTGGCTTGATTGGGTTTTTAAATATTTCTACATTTTTCCATTTTCTCCTCGTATAAAAGGACTCATTCTGAGTTCACTGACAGGAAGAGAGGAAAAACAGCAAGAGGCAGGGGCTGATATAGGATTTTGAAAAGTGGGGAGTCCATATACAGACTAAGTATTAAGTATCTTCAATTTTTGCTGAATCGGCGTCGGCATAGGCGTGGCCGTTGGTGCGGCCGTCGGCGTGGCCATTGGTCGACTCTGATAAACAATCAATACCCACACACAATCGGCGTACTCGTTGGCATCCTTGTCGGCCATCAGCTCCGACGAGGACGCCGATGAGTATGCCAATCCTTATTAAGCATGTTTGATAATTTCAAGCCGAACAGGATGCTGACCCCGATTGCCCTTTAGGTTCAGTTCTCCAACAAAAAAAGGGGAGGTCAGGACCCCCTGGACCCCCCTCCCCCAATGTGCTCCTGTAAGAGTGATATATGTGTATTATTTACATTGTGTGTGTAAAATTAACCCGCTTTACTTTCCCCTTCCAGGCCCTGTGCTGGTGACAGGATGGGAGCGTGGCCTGTTGTCATCGGGGCGGTCCTGACGCTCTCTATCCTCATAGCGCCCCTCAACTCCAAAAATACCCGCTTTATAGTAAGTAAATAAACAACATCAAACTCAATGACAAGGTGTGGTGGCCTTGTTGTTTATTGACCTGGAGTCAATTCCATAAAAATGGTACGACAATTATTGGGAGTTAAAGTCCATCCATAAAATTTCCACGTTACACCAAAAATTATTGCCAGGGCTTCACAATGATATTGCAACAATATTTTCACAAAATTGCAAAAATACATTTCTTCACAAAGAGTTGCATATGAAATATATGCACGTGACTAAAAAAAGATCCTATATAGTTTAAGTTTGATCAAAAAAAGAATTGATGATGTCCAGTTGGTGATAACGCTTTTTGGTATCGTATCCCATCTTAAACATGATTATCATAGATTTTTTTAAGGAATGCCTTCCAGATCATTAGAACTGATGAATCCACAAGTAATCTTTTTTTTCTGATACAAGTTTATTTTCAACTGAAACAGATTTCAGACTGTATGTGTCTGGTTTCCTGCACCTCCCGGCTCTGGCAGGGGCTGGAGAATACAAGAGAAAAAGACATTGTATATCGTATTTCACATTGTAATGCAACTCAAGAAGAATGAGAATTGATGGGATGGGATGAGAAAATGAAGGACTTACAGGTCGGAAAATCACAGGATGTATATCTCTTATATTTAAGTTCCTAGGTTACATAAAGTTAAGGTATTTGGCCACTGGTTGCCAGTTACCAGATCACAAATAAATAGGTAAGAGCCAGTGAATAAAAGAGTTATTAATAGGTGATAACGAAATTATCAATTAATGCAAGGTTAAATATACAGTTAATTAATAACAAAGAGATAATTATAATTGATTAAAGAAACAGATAACAAAGTTTATTAAATAAAATTTTGTCACTTAGTTTCTTTTGTCACTTAGTGCTGTCAAAAACATAGCTTTGGCACTAAGTGTCAAAATGTTTACCAGTTAAGGTTTTTGTCCCAGGCTTCCCTACCCATTCTCCCGCCCTCTGGGCCTCAGGGGAGGTGTCCCCAGCCCTCCTGCCCCTTCCCCCACCCCCTGGGCCTAAGGGGAGGTGTCCCCGGCCTCCCGGCCTCCTTCTCCAGCCCCCTGGGCCTAAGGGGAGGTGGCCCTGGCCTCCCTGCCTCCTTCTCCTTCCCCCTGGGCCTAAGGGGAGGTGTCCCCGGCCTACCTGCCTCCTTCTCCAGCCCTCTGGGCCTAAGGGGAGATGTCCCCGGCCTCCTGGCCTCCTTCTCCCGCCCCCTGGGCCTAAGGGGAGGTGTCCCCGGCCTCCCTGCCTCCTTCTCCCGTCCCCTGGGCCTAAGGGGAGGTGTCCCCCGCCTCCCGGCCTCCTTCTCCTGCCCCCTGGGCCTAAGGGGAGGTGTCCCTGGCCTCCCTGCCTCCTTCTCCCGCCCCCTGGGCCTAAGGGGAGGTGTCCCCGGCCTCCTTGCCTCCTTCTCCCACCCCCTGGGCCTAAGGGGAGGTGTCCCCGGCCTCCCGGCCTCCTTCTCCTGCCCCCTGGGCATAAGGGGAGGTGTCCCCAGCCTCCCTGCCTCCTTCTCCAGCGCTCTGGGCCTAAGGGGAGGTGTCCCCGGCCTCCCTGCCTCCTTCTCCCGTCCCCTGGGCCTAAGGGGAGGTGTCCCCGGCCTCCCGGCCTCCTTCTCCTGCCCCCTGGGCATAAGGGGAGGTGTCCCTGGCCTCCCTGCCTCCTTCTCCCGCCCCCTGGGCCTAAGGGGAGGTGTCCCCGGCCTCCTTGCCTCCTTCTCCCGCCCCCTGGGCCTAAGGGGAGGTGTCCCCAGCCTCCCTGCCTCCTTCTCCCGTCCCCTGGTCCTAAGGGGAGGTGTCCCCGGCCTCCCGGCCTCCTTCTCCTGCCCCCTGGGCCTAAGGGGAGGTGTCCCTGGCCTCCCTGCCTCCTTCTCCCGCCCCCTGGGCCTAAGGGAAGGTCTCCCCGGCCTCCTTGCCTCCTTCTCCCGCCCCCTGGGCCTAAGGGGAGGTGTCCCCAGTCTCCCTGCCTCCTTCTCCAGCGCTCTGGGCCTAAGGGGAGGTGTCCCCAGCCTCCCTGCCTCCTTCTCCCGTCCCCTGGGCCTAAGGGGAGGTGTCCCCCGCATCCCTGCCTCCTTCTCCCGCCCCCTGGGCCTAAGGGGAGGTGTCCCCAGCCTCCCTGCCTCCTTCTCCAGCGCACTGGGCCTAAGGGGAGGTGTCCCCCGCATCCCAGCCTCCTTCTCCCACCCCCTGAGCCTAAGGGTAGGTGTCCCCGGCCTCCCTGCCCCTTCTCCTGCCCCATGGGCCTCAGGGGAGGTGTCCCCGGCCTCCCTGCCCCTTCTCCTCCCCTCTGGGCCTAAGGGGAGGTGTCCCCGGCCTCCTACCTCCTTCTCCCCGGGACTGAGGCCTCAGGGCGGGTATCCCAGGCTTCCTTGCACCTTCTCCCATCCCCTGGGTCCCAGGAGAGATGTCCTTTTATTAGATTTAAGCAAAATGTAAATCAAAGTAAATGTCACTGTTCATGCAGTAGGATTTACTTTAAATTCAAAGATCATGACTGCATCTTTACTGAAACCAGCAAAGGACCTTCAATGTTACAACCAATTTCATTAATCTAGTAAAGATGACTGTTATACCTTTAAGGCTACCAGTAAAACCGCCGACAAAATGGTCTGTGAATTATTAGGCATTTAATCCATGTTTACATTTTTATGTTGCATTTAAGACAACCTTAAATATTAATAAAACGTAAAGGTGATTAAGTAAACCTAAATTTGACTGTTCAATCTTTACCCTTCTTTCCATGATATTTAAGCAGATTGTAAAGATAAGTAAATATTAAAGTTTGTGCAGTGTATCCTCAGTCGGTGCTGTTGGAGTTGCCGCATCCACCCTGCCACCTGACATGACCTTTATCGCAGCCCATGAATGTTGATTTCTCTCCTTAACAAAGACACTTGTTGCTTTAAGGTGGCAAACAAGAACAACTCGTGTTATGAGGAGTGTCCAGAAGAGGCCCGCAAGATGATGAAGGAGCTCAACCAATGCAACCTGGGGTGCATGCGGCAGGCTAAGCCCTTAGCCGCCATGTCAGAGACAGACTTCCAGGATATGGTAGTTATCCTTCCTTATGCTTCTCCCCCAGCCGGAGGTGTGACATTATAATACCATTGCAGCAACATTCTGTCTTGGATCTTGTTACATTCTTTTGATGACTCCCAATTATGTCCCTGCGACCTACTGCTGTGACGTTGCACTGCGATGTTATCACAACATTCTGATTATGTTCTTCAACTTAAACAGAACTCTTCTTATAAAGGTCTGTTTTGGTGTCGTTCTAACCTCACCAAAAAATAATAGCATAATTGTTATGTGCGATCTTAGTAAGTAACAAACTGACTAAAAAGGTATGGTTGCAGAACGTTCCTGTTACGTTGCAAGCTGGCTGGGCCTTTCAACCAATGCAACCTGGGGTGTATGCAGCAGGCTAAGCCCTTAGCCGCCATGTCAGAGACAGACTTCCAGGATATTGTAGTTGTCCTTTCTTATGCCTCCCATTGTCAGTCATATCTTATCAGTTAATACTTGACCACATGATAATTCTATTGGCACAACTATGTAACACATTTTGTGATTAAGTGTCTTTTTAAAATCTAAACTTTCAAAAAAAAATTCCCTTATTCTGAAAATACAACAGAGAAGATGAATATTTGAAATTACAAAAGAGGAGATGAATATCTGTACCCCTACATATATATAGTATCCCAGATGGCCAATGCCGCCGACCCCTGTTTTGTTTGGGACATTTGTACATTATCTTAAAACCTTACTCGTCTCCCCTACATAATGGTATCCCAGATGGCCGACACCTCTGACTCCTGTTTGGTGGGGGACATTTTTAGAATACCTTAACACTTTACGTCTTCTGTACATATGATGGTATCAATGATTCTGTAGCAAGCAAAGATTAATGATTCGGTACATTTGGCCATGATGTTGACGATGCTGCCCCCCCCCCCCCCCCTATAAGAATTTGTGCAAACAAATAGAAATAAAACAACAGGCTATCCCGTTTGGTCTTTTTTGAAATGTAAACAAAAAAGCCCGATGATGTCACAAAATAGGCAAAAGAGAAGATTTAAGGTATTTTTATGGTATCCTAGATGGCTAATGCCTCTGACTCTTATTTGGTCAGGGAAATTAATTTGTAGATTATCTTAAGACTATCTGTCTTCTCCCTTACATAATGGTATACCAGATGGCCGACACCTCTGACCCTGTTTTGCTGGGGACATTTGTACATTATCTTAACACTTTCCTTTTCCGTCTTCTCACCTACATAATGGTATTCCAGATGGTTGATGCCTCTGACTCCTGTTTGGTAGGGGACATTTTTAGATTGCCTTAACACTATACGTCTTCAGTACATATGATAGTATCAATGATTCTGTATCAAGCAAAGATTAATTATTCGGGACATTTGGCCATGATGTTATCGATGCTGGCCCCCTATGAGAATTTGTGCAAACAAATACAAATAAAACAACAGGCTATCCCTTTTTGTCTTTTTTGAAATGTAAACAAAAAAGCCCGATGACGTCACAAAATAGGCAAAAGAGACTTTTTAAGATATTTTTTATGGTATCCCAGATGGCCGATACCTCTGACGCATGTTTGATAAGGGAAATTTGTACATTATCTTAACACTTTCTGTCTTCTCCCCTACATAATTTTATCCCAGATGGCCGATGCCTCGGACTCGTGTTTGGTCGGGGACATTTGTTACAGCCTGGAGCAGTGTGAATCCCTGAAGTCCATGTGTATATGTAAGGAGGACCCGCAGCAGGTTGAAGGAAGGCGGAGAAAGCGGGACCTCTTCTCTTCTGTTTATCTCCAACCTAATGTCAGGCGCTGGCCCATACCCATACCATACGCTATCACACCTTCCTTTAATTGTGAGTTTACTCTGTCTACCACTTATTTCTAATGGACAAACTACAGAGGTGTATCCATGTCTTCACCACCAAAAAGGGGCAGTGCCATTGACTCCTCAAAGAATATGATAAGTCATTTTGGTCAATTCAATAAAAAAGTATAATAATCTTTCACCATGTTGACCGATGCCCATAAACTTTAATACGATTCAAATGTTGACTAAAAGTTGGCATAGGAGATTTTAAGGAAACAGAAAATTAACTTAAATAAGCACACATGGCAAAGTAGGAGCCTTAGGCTATTGGACATCTTCATAAAAGAGGTTTTTCAGAATGAAGAGTATTGAGCTATAGAGGTTCATTATCCTGTTAAAGTTAGGGGTGCTATTAGATGTTTGTTTGTGCCCATGGATATTAGCGAGCTCCATATGCAGTCTGTTGCCAACCAGACTGGGAGTCAAATCCATAATATAGTTCCATGTTATGAAGGACATAACACTCGCGTGAAAGGATAATGTTTATTAAAATCCAATGTGCATATGCTAGTGACAAGATCTCGCGTTGACAATGAACAATCCAAAGGGGTAACATTCACCAACTATCTCTGTTCTACTTCTTCATCAGCTGCTGACATGAACTTGATTCGGCAAACTGTAGCTGATATTGAGGCCAACACATGCATACGGTTCACAGAAGGGACATTTAATACTGCTTTCAATGGAATGGTCTTCAGGAACGACCAGTCAGGGTAAGTCTCCTGATCAAACCCTAATATTTAGACTTCAATACATAATGAGAGAGTATTGGACTAACCTCACACGTGCGTATGTAAGTGTCACATTTAAAGGCAAGCTTTTCTTTAAATTCTGGATCTAGCTAACATTATTTAACATGTCTTTAAAGGCATGTCTCTACTTGAGCTACAAAGAATTCCGTCACCTGTCGACAAGTGTTAAGGCAGATTTCCACAGAACGACTAAACATGCACATGGGCTGCTCTCCAGCATTAAGCCTGGTTTCCACAGAGCAACAAAGTGTAGGAAATCAGTTAAGTCAGCTGATCAGATGTGTTAACCCTTTCAACCCATCAGCTTAGTCCTCGAGGATGGAAAGGGTTAACATTGGACAGCCACCAATGGACATAGTTTGTCATTCGGTGGGAAACAGCCTTTGACTCTTTTCATCCTCAATAATGAAAGCTGATTAGAAGGTACTGGTCGCTGTGGTCAGAAATGGCTAATAATGGAAACCCACACCATCCATAAATGACATCACGCACAAGGGGGTAGGTGGCTGGGTTGAACATAGTGACACTGCCTGGAAATGGGCCTAATTTTCATGGATTAAATAGATTAAAGAGTTTTGTGTGATGGGGGGGGGGGCTAAAAATACCCTGAAAAAGTGTGATATGTTTATGGATGGCCTCTTAGACATTTCTGAATTTGCAAAAATGATAAAGTCTATTTGTGTTGATTGAAAAATGAATAACCAAAGAAATTACTTACCCTAATTTTTTCAGCCCATGTAACCTGAATACAACTCTTTATTCGTCTGTGCACTGGGACTCATATGCCCTTTTCTTTCATTGCATTTTAGCTGTTTTTCGAGCCTGGGTAAGGTGACCAATAGTCAACAGACCGTCCACATACAGACTCCTGGATGTAACACTGTAAGTACCAATCTGTGAACCAACTAATGCAAAGTCTGGGGTCATGCTGGGATTCAAAATGACTTAGCTACAGTTGCGATTTTGTTCACAGACACATTTGCACATCGGATTTCTTTAAAAATTATCCATTTCTTGAGGAATTTTGAAAATTAAGAATTGGTTTTATGTACTTTTGATGTATTTTGAGGCAAACATAATTGGTGTGAAGTGTCAGGAAAATTGACACAGTCACACTGTGGCAAATCTAGGGACCATTTGCCTTCGCCACATTGAGTTTGGACTCACAAACACGAGAGTGGTGAGTGGCAAGCGCGAGCCTAGAAAGTTTGCTATAATAGTGGCCTGTTGCACTATAATAAGAAGGACCATGAGGGGCATCTAAGGGTGGCCATATGATCCATAGGGATCGTCACATACTGCGGGTGAAGCGCAAGGTTCCTATGATCTTCATGGGTTGTATGGCTACCTGCAGATGGTCCCAAGGGGTATTCAAAATATGTTAAAACAACAAAGACTGACGAGCTCTATGTACAGCCAGACAATATGCACCACCCCCAATACATACCGTTTGTCACCCGTGTGGGTGATAAAATGAAGCAGGTGATAAAAAGTAACAACGATAGTTGCCGTAATAAGGATACTTATCATAGTCAACTTTTACCTTCATTATGCCATTTATACCCAAAATGCTGTAATTGAGCTGTAATTTTTACAGTGTGTATATCTACAGTTCCCCTTCATATATCATTTTACAGAATTAAATTTGATGCAATAGAAAAGAAGATATTGAAATTATGTTGTAAAGATATCACAACTAAGATGTCTTGGTAAGGATATCAATCTCAAAGTGATTTTTAAAGTTGTCATTGTTGTGATCGGTCATTGTGTAATGGGCCACTGTGGCCCGTTGCACAATACCTATCATTGTTAAGATAACCATTATTATCACAACACATTTCATAAGCAACTTTGCGCATAATAACACAGGTTTTGAAGGTCAAAAAAATCTATGTAGAATGCTATTAATGAGCTGCTATTTTTATAAACTATAGCCCTACGGTATCCCTTTTTAATTCAATTTACAGAATGCAATTTGATCCAGTAGAAACAGAGATATTAGGGAGTATTGTAACAACGACAACTATTGTAATAACAACATCTCTCATGAAGTGATCTTTAAAGTTGTTGTTGCTACTATCAGTCAATGTGCAATGGGCCACTGCCCAGCTAACAATTTTACGTTGCCACAACATTGTTACAACATAATAGTATGGTTGTAGCAACATTGCAAAATGACATTACAACACAAATTTGTGGACTCCCAGAAAGGTTGTAGCAATGTTGTACCGAACGTTGTACTGTAACCATTTCAAAATCTTTTCACAACTTTTTTATTTTGTTCTTTTTTTTACATAGTGTATATCTAATATTCATGAATGCTTTATAGATTTGGCAACACATTTGCGCTGAAATATTTCTGTTCCCTAGTGATGACACCATTTTATGATGTCTTTAAATCATCATACAAATTATTTTTAAAAAATCCTTTATAGAATTAAAAAAAAAAAAAGAAATGGTAATTATGAAAATATAGGCAATCTTTATCAATCATTCTATAACTTTTATTTTATAGTGCATTTTGCATCTACAAAACATTATGACAAATTACAAAAAAGGTGTTTTACTTAAGCTTTTATTCAGTTCCTCTCCTTATATCATAATATATTATAATATTAAGAATTAATGAATATAAACAATGTTCCTTTATTCAGTATACCTTATTTTGCATTTCATTTGCAAACAAATATGAAATTCTTTTCCAAATTGGCAGAAAATGAAAAACGCTTTTCCAATTTACACTTTTTAGACAGTGGTGCCACCTGTATGTTGTTTTTATGTCTTCCTACAACGTTGTGACAACATTGTGAAAGTAAAATTTTAGAAAAAGAGTGTCTGTACATAAGGGTAGGTCCCTATAACTGATCTTCTAAAAATCTCTCAAAGACACTTTTGTTAATACATTATATGCAGTCAATACCCCCACCTCTCCTTCTAGGTATTTCATCTAAAAACAAAAAATTAATTGTGAAAATTAGTATTGCCCTCTTTATAGGATGACACCCACCCACTCAAAAGACAGCAATACAATATTTAGGCAGATACCCACTATGATCATGTCTTCTGACAATATTCTGTTTATATAATCTGTATCTGAATCTGAATGGAATGACATAAATAACTACCCAAAATGCCATACTAGTTTATGTGAGCCACAACAACTAGATACCCAACTCAACTGGAAAAGTTGAAAAAATGCATTAACCAGGAGATCTATAAGTTTAGCCATGTAAATGCTGTCACCTTTTCAAAAACACATTGCTTGATTCTACTTTGATCAATTCACTTGGATTTTGCTTTTCAGTTTGTTACCATTGCACATGAGATCGGACATGCACTGGGTCTCATACATGAACAGCAAAGGCGCGACCGAGATCAATTTGTGACGATTTTCTTCAACAACCTTGAAAATCCGGGCGATGCAAGCCAATTTACAACGGACTTTTATTCATCGGTGACAACTGAATATGACTTTGGATCTATGATGCAGTATGCCAAACCAGTAGGTTGAATATCACTCAGGTTCCTCTTTTCCCCAATGAAAAAGGAGAACAACTTTTCTGGGCAACAGGGTATCAGCCATACCCAAACAAGAATGTGACGCTATTATAACATTGCAGCAACGTTCTGTTTAGTTCTTGTTACATTCTTTTGATGGCACCCAAAAGCATCTTTAGAACCTTACATTGTGGCGTTGCAAAGTGACATTCTTGTGACATTTTTTTACGTTCTTTCATGTAAGATTAACATTATTATGATGTTATGTATGAGAAAGGTCTCAACATCACTAAATTGGCATGTCATTATAACATTCTTTTTTAGTGAGTCTCAACCTTTCCTAAAATAACATATTGTAGTGCGCCCTGGGGGCACGGCTATAAAGTAGGGAATCACTCCCAGGTCTAACCATTAGGAAAACATCGGACATTTTTTACTGAAAACAAAAAAAATTGGCAAAGCACAATGGTAAAACGCTTGTATTTGTTTTCGGAATATTGATCATATCAAAACTAAAGATCTGTAGGAATTTCAAGGGAAAAAAATCTATTTTTTCTCGGATTTTTTAAATTTGAAATCTGTGGCATTTCCCATAGAAACCTATAGCACAATAATATTACGGAGGAATCTGAAGCAACGGTGCAGTATGCAATAGCCTATTCTCTGAGTCAGTAATCTGAGTACTTTAGTATAGGTGAGGCTACAGCAGCAGTTATCTTTGATGAATACAACCTTATAGGTGCAATGGATAAGGATCGCATTTCTCTTTTTCAATTAAAATCTAAAACAGAGAGAACCTCCTTTTTTACTACGTGTTTTTCTTGTCCCCCCCCCCCCAATCATATTGGAAAAGATTTGGGGTCCCAAGGTTTGTCCCATCCCTTATCAGTGGTAGTCAGGGAATTGTTGTCACCAAAAAAAATTGTGTCCTTATTGGTCACATGGTAGTCAACAAAGGTTGGCAAGGGTTGCCGAGGGATGCCGAGGGTTATCGAGGGTTGCTGAGGGTTGTGGAGTGTTGCTGGGGATGCTGTGGGCTGCCAGGGACTGCTGGGGGCTGCTGAGGGATACAGAGGGGTGCCTAGGGGTGCCAAGGGGTGCCTAGGGGTGCCAGGAGTGCCAAGGGGTGCCAATAGATGCGGGAGGGGTTCCGAGGGATGCTGAGTGGTGCCAGGGGGTGCCAAGGGATGCCAGGAGGTGGTGAGGGATGCTGAGGGTTGCCTGGAGTGCTGAGGGCTGCCAGCAGGTGCCAGTGCCCCGTTGCACAATGGGTTTCGTAACAACGAAAATATTGTAAACAACGAAAGAGTTCGTTGTTACTTTTATCTTAACAACGATGGTTTTGCACAATTTTTTTTCTATATTTAGAATGTTCCCAAAGAGCTTTAACTTTTACTTAATTTTTTCTAGTTTAGAACACTTTACAGAATTTACAGGGGCGCAGAGGGGTGCCAGGAGGCGCCGGGGGCTGCCGAGGGATGCAGAGGGGTGCTGAGGGATACCGGAAGGGTGGAGGGGTGCCAAGGGGTGCCAGGAGGTGCCAGGGTCTGCCAAGGGATGCAGAGGGGTGCCAACGGTTATCGAGGGTTGCCGAGGATGCTGAGGGCTGCCAGGGGCTGCTGGGGGCTGCTGAGGTATGTAGAGGGGTGCCAGGGGTGCCGAGGGGTGCTGAGGGGAGCCAGAAGATGCCGGAGGGGTGCCGAGGGATCCCGAGGGGTTCAGAGGGATGCTGAGGGGTATCAGGGGGTACCAAGGTGTACCAAGGTGTGTCAAGGGGTGTCGAGGGATGGCAAAGGATGATGGGGGTGCAAGAGGTGGTGAGGGGTGCCAAGGGTTGTCAAGCAGTAGCTAGGGGTGCCAGGGGGTGCAGAGAGATACCGTAGGGTGCTGTGGGGGCTGGCGAGGGGTGCCAGGGGATACAGGGGGTGCCAAGGGTTGCTGAGGGTTGCTGAAGGTTGCTGAGGGTTGCTGAGGAGTGCCAAAAGTGCCAAGGGATACCAAGGTTGCCAAGGGGTGCTAAAGAGTGCTGATGGTGCAAAGGGATGCTGCGGGTGCAGAGGGATGCTGAGGGTGCTGGGGGTGGGGAGGGGTTCCAGTGGGTGGCAGAGGTGAGTGCTGAGGGGTGTCAAGTAGTGTCAGGGGTGTCAAGGAGTGTCAGGGGTGTCAGGGATGCTAAGGAATGCTGGGGGTGCTGTAGGATGCTAAGAGGTACCGTGGGATGCCGAGGAGTGCCAATGGGTGCCATGGGATGCTGGGGGTGGCCATGGGATGCCCGTGGTGCTGGGGGATGCCAAGGGGTGACAAGGGGGTACTGGGGGTGGCTATGGGGTGCCTGCAGTGCTGGAGTGTGCCAAGAGGTGCCAGGGGCTGGCGAGGGGTGCCAAGGGGTGCCATTGGGTGCCAGGGAATGCCAAGGGGTGCCGAGAGATGATGGGGTGCAAGGGATGCCGAGGGATGACGGGGATGCCGTGGGGTGCCAGGGGGTGCAGGGGGTTGCTGAGGGGTGCTGAGGGGTGCTGAGGGGTGCCGAAGGGTGCTGAGGAGTGACGAGGGGTGCTGAGGAGTAACGAGGGGTGCCAAGGGGTGCCAAGGGGTGCCAGGCGGTGCAGGGGGATGCTGAGGGTGCTGGGGGTGGGGAGGGGTTCCAGTGGGTGGCAGAGGTGAGTGCTGAGGGGTGTCAAGTAGTGTCAGGGGTGTCAAGGAGTGTCAGGGCTGTCAGGGATGGTAAGGAATGCTGGGGGTGCTGTAGGATGCTAAGAGGTACCGTGGGATGCAGAGGAGTGCCAATGGGTGCCACGGGATGCTGGGGGTGGCTATAGGGTGCCTGCAGTGCTGGAGTGTGCCAAGAGGTGCCAGGGGCTGGCGAGGGGTGCCAAGGGGTGCCATTGAGTGCCAGGGAATGCCATGGGGTGCCAAGGGGTGCCGAGAAATGATGGGGTGCAAGGGGTGCCGAGGGATGACGGGGATGCCGTGGGGTGCCAGGGGGTGCAGGGGGTTGCTGAGGGTTGCTGAGGGGTGCCGAGGGGTGCCGAGGGGTGCTAAGGGTTGCTGAAGGGTGCCACGGGTTGCCGGTAGGTGTCATCGGGAGCTGAGTGATGCTGTCTCAGCTAAAAGTACTTCTCCTGGAAAAGCAGTGCGTCCTTATCTTTTTCAACTTGGACTTGTTCTTTTTAAATTGCAGGATTTTGCCAGCCCTGGCCTTTTAAGTGAAGATGCTGTTGACCCTGCATTTTCAGCCATGATAGGACAAGAGTCGGAAGTGAGTTTTCTGGATTACTTTATCCTCAACCAGTTCTACTGTGCAGGTAAGGTCTGTTCAAATACTGTAACAAGAAGGACTGCAGGGGGTGTTTGAGGGTGTCTGTACAACCCAGAGGGAATCGTCACAACCCTAGGTTGAAGCCTGAGGGTTATACAATCCCCATGGGTGGTACAGACACCAGAGAACAACCCCAAAGGTCTTCTATATGACCAAAATTCTAGATAATTGAAAATCAAGTCAATGAAAAAAAAGTATTTATGTGTAGTTTAAAAATCATGATTAATATGGTTCAATATAATTAGAAAAATACTTTTTTGCAAACCTTCATGATATCCCAATTTTCGGAATGACAATAGAGCTTTAACTCATTTTAGAAAATTATTTCTATGCTTGCAGTCAGAAATACTGGAATATATGTCCTTGTACCAAAGTTTGATATTGATTTTAGTGTACCCTCTCCCTGATGTCCCCACTGTGGTGCTTTGCAGTTCACTATGGTTGCCATATCCTTGTTCTAATAAGACATTAGGTTTATAATCATCCTCTTCCTGCAAATTATCACAAATAAAAATTGAAAATTAGAAAATCAAGCAACAGTGGCCAGTCCTGACTACCAAGACTTATTTCAAATAATAATAACAGTGATCCTCGAATTTTACATTCCCCTTGAAAGATTTTATAATGCAAGTATAAGAAAAGTGAAAAATTTTAGAAAGCAAATTAGCTAAAATACAAAAAAAAGAAGAGAAAAGGCCATGGGACGCCTAATTTTTTAACAATATGTATAAAACATTTGTTTCTGAACTACAGACAGCTGTGCTGGGAACACCTTGAACTGTCAGAATGGAGGTTACCCTGACCCAAATAACTGCGCCCAATGCAAGTGTCCTCCGCAGTACCGCGGTGCTGACCCGGAGTGTAATGACCTGACCACCTTCGATGTCAGTAGTAAGTACATATACTCAAGGCTTGAAAGTAGACCTGTCACCATAGGTGTTCCTATGGTAATTGTAAGTAGTCATTGGGTACTCCCAAGGTCATTGTGAGTAGTCCATGGGTATTCTCAAGGTCATTGTAAGTAATCTGCAGGTCTTCCTAAGGTCCTATAATATATATTCCCAAAGTTATTGTAAATAGTCCATGGGTATTCTCAAGGTCATTGTAGGTAGTCCATGGGTATTCTCAAGGTCACTGTGAGTACTCCCCTAGTATTCCCAAGGTCATTGTAAGTAATCTGCAGGTCTTCCTAAGGTCCTGTAAGTAGTCGGATATTCCAAAGGTTATTGCAAATAGTCCATGGGTATTCTCCAAGTCATTGTAGGTAATCTGCAGGTCTTCCTAAGGTCCTGTAAATAATCTACAGATATTCCCAAGGTTATTGTAATATGTCCATGGGTATCAAGATCATTGTGAGTAGTCCATGGGTATTCCCGAAGTCATTGTAAGTAATCCGTGGGTATTCTCAAGGTCATTGTAAGTAACCTGCAGGTCTTCCTAAGGTCCTGTAAGTAGTCTATGGATATTCCCAAGGTTATTGTAAATAGTCCATGGGTGTTCTCAAGGTCATTGTAGGTAGTCCGAGAGTATTCCCAAGGTCATTGTAGGTAGTCAGCAGTTATTCCCAAGGTCATTGACTTGTGATAAGATATTAGCTATAATGGGTAGGTTTAATAATGCTAAACTCATGATACCTTATCTGGACAATTTAATTTTTGACTGTACCCATAGCTTTTAACTGTTATATTTTGGAAATATAACGTTTGATGATTGTTGAAAGGTCACAATACAAATATTTCAGTGTGTCAAACCCCTCAGCTGCATACCTTGACGACTGGAAGCCCGACTACAACAATCTCCCTGCAGAACTTCCTTGATGGACCATTCACGTGTGTGTGGAGAGTGACGGTAAAGATTTAGGATGTTTCGCAGCCAAGGACAGGATGTGGCAGCAGCATTCTTGAGTGATTCTTGTTTCATTGCATTACAACATTGCAGCAAGGTTATTTTAGTGACTCCCAATAACGTCAAGTGCTGCGACTAACTGTTGCAACATTGTCATGTTCTCGTAACATTCTTGTAACGCTGTTATAAAGTTAATATTGTGATCTCACACAATATAAATGTCACAATAATGTTTAGATGTGGTTGATGCCTCACTTGAAGAGAATGTCATAATAATATTTTATTTAGTTTAGGTTGACACCGAACCTAATAAGGTGGTGGTCGTAACATTCTGTTTAGGTAGGGTTAGGACCTGACCTAATCAGAACATCACAATAACATTCCATTCAGCTTAGGTTAGGACCTCCCCCGGTGAGGAGGTCACAACAATGTTCTGTTTAAGTGAAGTCTGGACCTCACCTAATCAGAACATTGCAATGGCATTTCGTTTTCATTCGGTCTTGACCTAATTAGAATGTTATGAGAATATTCTGTTTCGGTTAGGTCTCAACTTCTCAGACCAATAATTTCAGATAGTGGACTAAGCTTGATTATTGTATGATTGTTCATAGCTGCAAGGGTGAACAGAAAATTGGACCTCTTCTAATGTTACTTGAGGGGTGATAAACTATGATTGGTATGAGACCTATCAAAAATCACTATATCTATTCCTTAAGCCTGATTCCCACAGGGCGATTAGTATGCACAAAAACGGTGGCGACCAACGTGATAATCAGCGGTTTAGTCGGCCATACAACTCACTATACCAGGGTGCCATGATGTCTGGAGACTAAACAGCGTGGTTTCTGGTTGAAATATTTGACATGTTTAATATTTTCTCTAGTCGAAAATCAGAAATAAGTTTTACACATTTCAGGGTCAACCTGGGAGCTCCTTGGTCATAGATGCTTCAGCCTTTGATGTTAAGAGTGACGGTGGCGACTGCGATTATGGCTGGCTCGAATTATCTGATGGCAGCAAACCGTACTCCGTTGACCCAAGGTGAGCGATTTTATACAAAAATCAACATTTAATTCCATTTATCATAATAACAAATGACACAAAGGTCAACTATATTTTTTTCCAAGTCTGGGCACCCACAATAGGGTCAATAAACGTTTCTAAGTATGATTATTTTGTGTAAATTTGATGGTTTTGGATATGTGACTACTTATTGAGCAATTTAAAACTGTTTCACACCAAAGTTTTTTTTATTAAAATTTTACGATAAAATGTCTTATCAAACATTTGTCAATTCATGATTAAACATTGAATAATCTAGAACATTATTCAATAATTATTGTTTGTCTATATCATATGTAACCATGATAATATTGAAGATTAAAAAAGTGTCACTGTTTCTTTGTTTAATTCAATCAAGAAAGATGATAATTTTTCCCATGAACTCTGATCTTAAATACATTTTCTATGTTGCCATAGTCATACAAGGGGTATATTAAACAATAGTGCCATCCACATATATTTGTATAAACCATATCCAATTTATTGTCTTTTATATAAGGGTTGGCATGTCCTTCGAGTAAAGGTGATTCCCCATTTAATTTGTCTGTAGTGAATGCTAAGATAAAATGTGTAGAACAGTGTAGAACAGTTTGTCATAAGTGCTACATGTTATCTTAGCACTTACGATCATAAAACCAACTTGGTGTAAAATGCATCCTAATTCAACACCCCTTTCAAGTAAACATTACTTTCCTCATTTCACTCCCTTGAAACTGAAAAACCTTCAGTGTAATTATTATTATATTATGTTGAATCTAAAATAAACCTGCTTTGGGCAGGTATAAACATGTGATTTTTAAATGTAGCTTCTGTCAAGCTACTTGTAAAATATCCCATGATGTCACACGTCTGAAATTTCATCAATCATCATTAAGGTAGAATCTACCTCCTAGATGTACATCAATTTACCTATGAAGCTAAACATTACCTGAAGCTGCTCAATTATAAGAGATTTGATGTATCAGTTAAGAGGGAGTTTCACACTGGTCATAATTTTAAGATCATACTTTTAGTTAAGATATTTAACTTTTTCATGGTTGAGTTTCAGACTTTATGATCTTATGTTCCTATTATTATCTATATAATATTAGAGTTAAGATCATTGATTATTAAGAACATCTTATCTTAAATTTTGTGAGATGTGAGAAACGCATTTCCAATTCCCCTAGTGTGAAACACACCCACAGAATGGCTGGAAGCAAGATATATACTGTGGTAACCTAATATAATGCCAGGGTAGATAAAACCTGTTTCAAAAATATTTATATAGAATAACATTTTTGTTATCTATGTTCCATGCTCAAGGTACTGCGGCACTAACGGCCCTGATAACGTGGTCATCGACAGCACCATAGTGAACATCGCCTACAGCGCCTTCCCGAGCTTCAATCCCTCTGTGCCATCACCTGGCTTTGTGCTGACCGTCTCTCTTGGCAAGTCATAGTTTACATATTCAGGGTTTGTTTCACACTGTAGCCCATTGCACAATAGATTTTCATTGTTACGATCACTTTAAGATCACTTTAAGATTGTTTGTTTCACAGTGAAATGTTTCCTTGTTACGAAAACCCTAGTAACGTTCAAACTAGGTATAGCTGTGGTTCAGCTTTCCCTTCAAGGTCTATGATACCCAACGGTTAGTGGGATCGCACCTCCCGTCTACCTGTGCAGGAAACCATCGGTAGAGTTTCCGTTACAACCAGTACTCCATCCATATGGCTGAGCCTAAGCTATTCCGATCCTTCTTATCACCTGCTGTAGTTGTTACTAAGGTCTTAGCACAACCCATGTGATCTGACTTATTAGACTATTGCTCCTATGTGTTTTTCTCGAAGTCTATGTTGGTCTGTTCACCTATCCTAAGTCTCACACTGCTTATATAGCACCAGCCACTGGCTTGGCGCTATACACAGATACCCTAATATTCATCAGATTTTCTCCTCTTTTAACCTTACATGCATCCCACTCTCACTTATGTTAAACTAATCCTATTCCTAATTCTATACTAAAGCTATCGCAAATGGTAAAACCCTTGATCTCATGATGTCCTCCTAAGCTGGATTCTTCGTATATCATGATCATAATGTTCCCTAGCAGTCTTTCCTATTGCACCTATGTCCCGTCCGTACCTGAGCGTACCTGTCTAGAAATGAACTAACTCAGTTATTATCGTCCCCACGTGGGAGCACCACCACCTTCGACAACCCAATACTTATACCTAGCCACAGACAGGAGCGCCGCTCAGCATTTTGCTACTACACTAGCTTGACCAATTCACAACGTACTCCTGCCAATACTTAAGAGAGATTACAATACTTAGCTCTAACTCTTAAGAATATTATCATTCTTTTGCACTGAACTTCTGTGCAATATAGATAACTACAGGAACATAAGATCATAAGTCGGAAACTCAACCATGAAAAAGTCCAAATATCTTAACTAAAAATGTAATCTTAAAGTTATGATCAGTGTGAAACACCCCCTAAGTATATTCATTTTAGATTATTAATTGTCCAATCTTTATATATTACATAATATGTAAATATAAATATATATATATTGTATTTTTGTCATCGAAAGAACAGGAGGCTACCCTGCCTGTTTAGAGAAAAAAAATCTCTGTTATGACGACGTTTGTTACATCAACGAAACACATTGTGTCTTTATCGTTCAGCTAGATAAAGCTAGGAAAGTGTGGCCATTGAAATCTTGAAGGGCTCTTGGGAATTTGTGAATTGTGGAATGGTGAATAGTACCTGGAGATTATCATAAAGAAATGTTTATAGGCTGAGGTTGTATGCATGGACTTTCCAACTCATACAGTAACCACTCGGTGTGCTGACTTTTGTGGTGTTTGAAACACTGCAAGATGGAATATAGGAATTTACTTACATTGGCACTTGTGTTTACCCAATGCAACTGCCACTGCAAATGATTTGATAAGGTTTTTCTATGGAATGCTTGCGGTGGAAGATACCAACACGTTGGCATCTGAAATGCAAATTACTTGTGATGGCTGAACAGGCCACCGCAAACAGTCCCCCACCGCAAAGTGGAATATTGGCTTTAAGGTCACATAAATGTAGATTTACAAAATTACAACGGTATGTTAAATGTACATTTACAAAAGAAAAGTGGTCCTCCATATGAACTCTGAATTCATGTAAATTTACAGTGTAATTAATAATTTTCTGTTTTCTTCCATCCATTCAAGGCACCTGTGTTCAAGCTACTTGTGCTGCCAATGCCGAATGTGATACGGTCGGCGGAGTCCCCCAGTGTGTCTGTATGACAGGCTTTACGGGCGATGGGACAACAAGCTGTGAAGGTAAGTCCAACATGTTTTATCAATGTTATATCAATGTTATGCAACAAGCAGTAAAGAAGTGTTTTATCAACTCAGAACTCATACAATAATAAAAATTTTCCTTGGAAAAATAATTCTTAAAAGAATTAGCCAAATTTTGTACCAGATAAAATCAATGTAGCATTTTTAATTGCATGATTTGCAACACTCATATATAATAAGTACCAAGGGATCTTTCTTAAATAGTGAAATGCACTGAACTGATCTATAATATGATATGGACTGACCCTGGAAACTAAATAATTGAATTTGATGAAAAACCTTAGAACCCAATATCCTTTATGTATCGCTCGTACTGCCGAAGAGCGGGGCATATTGGCAGCAGTGTGTATTGCCAGGCCGCACGTACCGCCTACTGTGGCCTCCTTGTAATTTCAGTAATTTTCACACATTTTGAATAATGCTTGGGTGATAAGATAAAGAAGTACCTTTGGGGTCGTCCTCGGGTGGCTGTATGACTCATGGGGATCATACAAACCTTGGGCTTTGCCCTAGGCACATAACGATCCCCTATGGGTCGTACAGCCACCCTCAAACATCCCCCCCCCCCTGGTGCTTCTTATTATAGTACACCTACTGGAGGTAAACACATCCAAACTTGTATGTGAACTTGTCATGCCAATAAAAAGTGATACGTATTCCACCAACCACTGCTCTTTTTTCCTACCACTCAGACATCAATGAATGTGTTACCTCTAGTCCTTGTGGCACAAATGAAGTTTGCATGGATACAATCGGGTCGTTCGTATGTTCCTGCTCATCAGGCTTCGTTGGGTCTGCTGGCAGCTGTGTAGGTAAGTGTACCTGTTAAGGGGGTATTTCACTTCACAGCTGTGTAGGTAAGTGTACCTGTTAAGGGGGTATTCCACTTCACAGCTGTGTAGGTAAGTGTACCTGTTAAGGGGGTATTCCACTTCACAGCTGTGTAGGTAAGTGTACCTGTTAAGGGGATATTCCACTTCACAGCTGTGTAGGTAAGTGTACCTGTTAAGGGGGTGTTCCACTTCACAGCTGTGTAGGTAAATGTACCTGTTAAGGGGGTATTCCACTTCACAGCTGTGTGGGTAAGTGTACCTGTTAAGGGGGTGTTCCACTTCACAGCTGTGTGGGTAAGTGTACCTGTTAAGGGGATATTCCACTTCACAGCTGTGTAGGTAAATGTACCTGTTAAGGGGGTATTCCACTTCACAGCTGTGTAGGTAAGTGTACCTGTTAGGGGGTTCCACTTCACAGCTGTGTAGGTAAGTGTACCTGTTAAGGGGTTCCACTTCACAGCTGTTTAGGTAAGTGTACCTGTTAAGGGGTGTTCCACTTCACAGCTGTGTAGGTAAGTGTACCTGTTAAGGGGGTATTCCACTTCACGACATCAGCTACGATATGGCTGTGACACGGCTCCAATATGATCATATTGTGGTCAAGTCGTAGACCCCTACAATATTATTGATGTTACATAATAGCCCTATTTAGCCATTTAGAGTATTTTACACATGGTCATATTACAGCCCAAGTCGTGTAGTGTAATACCGCCTTTAGTGTAATAGGGTAAGTAGCAGTCGCTACAACTTTTAAAGTCCTCAGATATGATTTTTATCACAGTGAAAGCCATGGTTGTCAAAGTTGTAGGCTATATCTTAGTCCACGATATTGATTCAACATATCAAATAATGTTGTAGGGGTAAAATAGGAATGTTTTGAATTAAAGTCCATGTCATAGGTCTCATGTCATAAAGATAGGTATCCACATAGATAAAAGCCTGAAAACATTGCAGTAGTTTAATAGCCAGGATGAAGGTCTAAGCTATGACTTAGCCACAACATGGCTACGACATTGTTAATTCCCCCAATGTTGTACAATATTGTCAGTAAATCAGTAAATGTCACATGAATTGAATCTACTGTATACTGCATTCGGGAGTCGTAGGTGTTGCCCACTATATATGGATGGGTGCAGGAAACCCACAAAGGTACCCCAATAGTCTGACACCTACACTTAGGTTGTGGGGTGTCTTGGTAGAGGTGTGATAAGGGTGAGAGGGGACTGGGTGGGTGTTTGTTGGGGGTTTTAACACCTCTGTTTTAGCCTTCTGTCAGGGTCCCCACAGGGGCAATGTGCTGGGGGAGAGAAAACACTCAACTTTACTTTGCCATAACTCTCTTATTAGTAATAACTTTAAGAAGATCAAAAGAGTATTCTGTAGATCATGGTTAACAAAATCCTTATACCCATTTAGATTATTTTGTAATATATAATATACATAATAAGTACCAAGTAAATATTCTTATATTGCTGATATAACGCTATAGTAGTATTGGGAAATAGGAACTATAGGGGCTCTGGATCTGGAGCCAGTTTTCTGTGTCACGTTTATGAAATGTCGCTTGTGTTTGTTCCTTAGAATGCTGATATACTTCGTCCCATTTTTAAAAAATTGCTTTGCCACACTGTTGAATTCAAACAATGGCCTTGTTGCATTGTTGAAATTAAGGGTCTAGACCCATATTATACAAAGATTATGTGGATAGATATAGTATAAGAAAAAAGTCCTGTGGTTGTTATCTCATACATAGTTCATTATAGGCAGGCGATGTATACACTCTACCTAGTGTACATGACAGCACGTCCAATAGTTCTATGAAGGCCCATTCGTCCTGGCCGTCACGGTGCTACCGATTTGTTCCGAAAATTGTCATTTGCAATTCTGGTGCAAATGATAATGCAAACAGCAGATCTGCAACCAATCAGATCAAACATGTTGGATTGATTCGTTTGAATTCCAGCCGACTGCAGGGGATAAGTACTGAATGATAAGTGGTGAATGCCATTTGTTCAATTTCGCTGGCATATGATAATTGCATCGGCCCAAAGATCGTCTTCTGTATACAATAATTCTTTCGTTGCACCAAACGACACAATCATCGGCCACAGCGAATGGGGCTTCATATACCCAATGAGGTAGTAGTATATGAAAATGGGAATTTACAGATGGTTCAAGTATTGTTGCGTACGTATTGTGTCTTATACAGGCAATGTCGTGTATACACTGTGTTTAGTATTAACGACATCGCATACACGATGTCACGTATATAGCCAGTTCGCCTTTGGCCCGGTCATTCCTCCATTCAATACTTAAGAGATGGGTTATTAACATGATTCAGGGGTGGATACAGAATTTCAGAAACAGTAAGTCCAATCTGAGGGGTATATCTGTTTTATATACAGTACTTATGATCTCCTTTTGCCACCATTCGGTGCAATGGTTATACAATTAGACACATTTCCCACGAACCTGCACAGTCCATCTCCTGGTCAATCTTTGGGACTTTTGGTAACTGAGTCACTTCTCTTCACAAAGGTTTACAATAGGAATAGTCCCTAAAAATTGTTTCAAATTTATTACACCAGGGCAGCGCCACTTTATTGAAAAAGATGTATAGTATGAGAAACTCTGTGTTGTCTTATATTATATGGCTGTTGCACAATATAAATAGAGTCTGACTCAATCAGGGTTTAAAGCGTCAGTTCCTTTTCACTCTTTCACTGTAACACTGTTTGCCTTGTTTTCTTACTTTTTTCCTCTGTCTTCCTCTAATCTATTCCATATCCTTCTTAACTCTTAAAGTATCTCTTCTTCCAAAATAGCAAAACAGGGAAACAGTGAAAAGTAGGAGAGACTTGATAAATACAAATCATTTTATGCAAATCTCCTTTTCCTTCCCCCCCCCCCCCCCCCTTGATGCAGGCATAGGGGATTACATAAACTTTCATAACAGGGGGTGGATTGGGTTAATGAGGGGAAACATGTGGAATTGCATAACATTTGTTGTCTTTTGCCATTGAAGTGATAGGATATGTACATGAAATCACAAGTTGAATTATATGATGCTATTCACTGTTTCCCTTTTTGCATTTTATGGAATATTCATATAGAGGAAATTGCTGTCTGTAAGGAGAGCGTGCAAAGTGAAGTAAAATGCAGGGTAAAATAGTTATTACAGGGAATTTTGATTATTATAAATGGGTAAAAGGGGGAACAGAAGAGGGGAAAAAAGGCAAACAGTGAATCAGTGTATTGGTTAAAAGCAACTGGCAACACTGATCTGACTCAAATTTCTAAATGTGTGCCTTCTGTGTCAATAATCTTGGGTATTCTAAAGTCATTTAACCCAATAATCTAGTAAGAGCATAAAACACTCCGTGGCTACTGAGGTTTCATGTGTACTTACCTAAAGTGTGCGGCAGTTTGAAAATTATGTTCCATAATGAAATTGCGTATTGGAGGAATGACCATCTTTTTTTTTACATACGTAAGACTGATCATGAAACACTTATTTAACATACTGATCAGTTACCTAACTAAATAATTAGTTACAATGATAAAAGAGCCCTATCTGTATTCAAGATGATTACACAACATGACTTGGGTTGCGATATTGGCATGATACAATGATATTACAGACAATATGTGCAACAAAGAATTTTATCACTTTTATATGCGACTTCTCTGCGACATTCTCATATCACAGCCCAAGTTGTCTAGTGTAATACCACCTTAAGATACCAGTTTCAATTTGCAGTCTTTTAAATTGGTTTGCCAACAAATCACACATACCTTAACTTCCGTGTATGTAATATTGTTTTCCTTAACATGATCAGTTGTTGTTTTCAGCTCCTAGCAATACAGAATTTCATCTTGAAACTGAAACAGTCCAACGCAACTTACGTCGTCAGATTGGTGCCCGGGATATGGTAGACATGGTAAGTGGCTAAATCTCCTTAAAGCTGGTTTCCACGGGAAGAATTGTCTGCTTTTAGCATTAGGGCAATCCCTAGATCTATCAGATCTGTTAAAACCCATAAATCTATAAGATTATAGACTTCAACTTTGTTGCCAACTGAACTATAGAGGTTAACTTTGAAGTTACTTACGGGGAGTGAGATTATACTTGAACTCATTATCCCATTAAGCTAGCTAGTCGTAGTCACAGTCTTCTTGCTATTAAACCTCAAAATCATCTCAAGACATAGTTCTTCAACTAGAGATGACACAAACACTCGCATGAAAGGATGTTGTTTATCAATGTCCAAAGCATTTGATATATGTTACTGACTTCCCGTTGACATTTTACCAGTCCTCAGGCTATTCCACAAGTTCTCACAACCAAACGCTCCTAATCATATAGTCAAGCCTGTCTCCTGAGTTCCCTAGTTATTCCCAGTCAACGGGCCTGTTATTCATTCGAGGTGTTTACTAAACCAATGACCTGAACTCTCTAAATGCTCCCGGCACTGTTCCATGCCTATCTACCACTTGCTCTGGCCCCAGCTAGCCCTTCACTCTCCATGCACAAGTTCTGTCTCAATCCTAATGCTGCTTTATACATGTAGTTTCTTTAGCTAGGACTGAAACCACGTCAGTACACCACTGCATGGTGACTGAACAAGTATTAAGGGAGGTACAGGCAAAATTGTACCTTCCTGCCAGAGGCCCCCATAATAAATACACAGAACTGACCGAGGGGGCCCGAAGCCGCGATTATTGCCCCACTGTCAAAGCCTATTTTTAGGGTCGAGGGCTCTGCCCGAGACCCTCAAAATAGGCTGAGATGAGGTGCAATAATCAAGGCTAAGGGCCCCGAGGTTAGTTCTTGTTTATTATATTATATCAAATACCCCCGTTTGGCATGGTTTGAGGGTTGTTTACGTAGTTCCCACACCGGCAAGCATCGTTATTGTCCTTCGGGGCAATCATTTTTTATCATTGCACAGTGTGGCATAATGGCTTCAATTATTCCACCTTTGCTCACAGGGCGGTACAATGATGAAGGTATACATGCTACGAAGTTAGTATATAATAAAGTATTATCTCCCTGTCTGGCCAGCCTGTGCAGCTCCGGTGCGCGTGAACAAATGGCGCAATTGCCCTTAAGTTTAATACAATAAAATCTCTATATTTGGTCCAAAGAAAGGCGGGGGGGGACAGGTTGGTTTTTTTTTTTTTTTTTTTTTTTTTTTTAACATTTGTTTCAACTGGTCATATCTCGGAAATACTTTCCGGTATTCATCAATGCACCAGCATGGTTACATTTTGATTTGTAGTCAGCTTATATAATTTTAAACTAACAAATAACATGTTACATAACATATCAAACAATCATTATGTACAATACAGTGCAGTTATATGGTTATATATTAACTTATAAACATTTTCGATAAACCGTATTTGTTTTGAATTTATATTTATATTTATAATGAGGCTTTTTGTTTTTGTCTTAAAACATATTTAATGATATTTGTCCAAATGTCCAATTCTATATCATATTTTACACAGTATATTTATTGTCTTTTGACTTATTTCATGTACGTGTTCAACATAATTGATTTTTGAAATCTTTTAAATTCAACTAAACTGACACAATTTCTAATTTGTGGATCCAAATTATTCCAATCTCTTGCAGCAGAATACATTATATTTCTTTTATATGCCTCACAGTTTGGTCTTTGAAGGATAAATTTAGGACCCATGTTAGATCTTGTGTTTACAATATTTTCTTGCATTTTACACTTTGATTTTATAGAATACAAATAATTGTTCAGATGATTATTTCTTCTAGCATCTAAGCTTGATAATTTACATTCAGTATATAGTATATTTCTTCACATTTCCCTTGGTATTTAAGACATACCCTTAAACCTCTATTATGAAGTCTGTCAAGTTTACATAGTGCAGGCTGTTTTGAATAATGAAAAATGAAATCACAGTAATCGAAATATGGCAAAAGCAATGACTTATATATTAAAATAGCACATTCAACACTCATATAATGTCTTAGTTTACAGAAAAGAAACATTTTATAAGAAATCGCACTTACAGTTTTTCCAAGTGATTTTTGAAGTTCAATGTTTGATCAAAATGTACTCCTAGATATTTGAAAGTTGGAACCATATTCATGATATTCCCATTATAGATTGATAACTGTCTTTTTTTTCTATTTCATAATTCAGACACTTGATGAATCACTGAGATCAAGGATCGAAGCTGATAATCCTGCCTGTGAACGTATCTTTCCTCCTGGTGCAAGTAGCTGGTCTATACTGTTTACATTACCCAACCCCGCTGCCACCTTGGCTGACTTCGGCAACCTGACAGAGATCTTCGTCGATGCCTTCACACAAACCACTTACGACCCATCTACTAATGACTGCACTGGAGCAGACTGCATAATATACAGGAGGGTTAGTTCCTCATATCATAATTATAATTCCCTACCATGATTGTGTATATTAGTTTATCACAAGTTCGCTATGCCTCCCTACAAGCTCTGCCCTTGCTGCATCAAGAAGCACCTCCTACTCCCCCAACCTACAGCCCCCTACCCCCTTCCGTGGCCACTGCTGGCTTTTTTTTAAATTCAATCTTTCTTCAGGCATAAGGAGAGACAGTTATCAGTTTTTAACAAAACTGGTTTTCATAACCTGCCTGATTATACAATATTGGTGTGTTTCACCAACATATATTGTATTTCTATACCCTGAGAAGATGCTCTTTTTCTATTAGTATACATTTCACTTACTATAATCAATAATTTATACAAGATTAAAATCTATAAAGATTTGCATATATATATAGGCATCAGCACCTATTTTTTTAAACACTTCTGCATATAACTCAATTGATATTCATCAAATTTATTAAAAAAAGGACACAATTGCAATGTTGCTAAGAACCTATATGTCACATGTATACAATTTCTTGAAGATTTCTTTTTTTAACAGAATCTATGATATGTCTCCATGAAACTGCTTGGCTTGAGCATATTGACTATGGTGTACCTTTCAAAGTGTTGATACATTTTCATTCCTTTCCCCCAGTTATTGTACAAGAGCTTCATTACCTTTGCATGTGCAAGGGTCCTATGTCGCCCGGGCTCGGAGACAAATCTGCTCCTCATGTGCAGCTACCAACCACCGTATGTATATTCTCCATATTATGGTTTACCGTGATAAGCGACTATAGTACATGACACTGCAGCGCCAAATCAGGCTCCGGCCTATCTTTTAACACTGGAGGTTCTCTTCTTTCCTCAGTTTCTCCAAAAATAGTGTAAATTTAAAATATGTTTTGCGGTGTTCATATTAGAGATTAATTAATACTAAGCTTTCGATTAGTACCACAGTCGTCACTTAGGTAATTTTGATTGAGAGTGTTTAAAACAAAAGTTACAACACTGCCAGCATAGGACCGGAAACTGCTCCAAAATGCCAAATCGTGAGGGATTATGGGTAACCCTAAGAAGGGCTAGTTGAGCGGACCATTGGTCTGGTCATTGCAGAAATTACAAAGGTAACAGTGACAATTTGAAGAACACTTTAAGCGCAAGTGCATAAACAGGGTTTTACACTATGCGATATAAGCTGTGATTTGACATTGTTACAGTGAAGTCGCATATATAATTTTGAGATAAAAACCTTGGATATATATTTCTTTTCCAATAAGGTAGTCAGATCACTTCAAGTGAGAGTCTAAATGTGTTGGCCACTGGCTAGCCAATGACAAACCCCATTTTGGACCATTGAATAGGCTGACTAACCCCAAAAATATCAGATATATATGATTTTGCGGGTGTTTAGTCAACCTGGATGGTTATCATATCACCCACAAGTTTTGACCTAAGTTGGCCAACCAAGTGCCTATCCATGGCTGCATAAGTGGGGAATCACCTTATGTCTCAGATGATGATGCTGATGATGAATTATGTTTTACCTTTCAGCCTAGATGTTAGTGCTCAGCTCTACACCCCTGGGGAAGAATGCACCTTGTGTCCTTTAGGGTTCGATGGCTGCAGAGATGGCTTGTGTGTAGGTAGGTACCCATGTAAGAGATAGTGAGTGAGTTGGTGATGGATGTTTTACACCGTATCGACAGCCAGGGTAATTTTTCGCAGTGAAAATAAGTTAGGATGAATACTGACTTTGCAGACACATGTTTTGACTTGGTCAGTCTTTGGTGATTGTATCTATGAGATGAGGGTGACAGGGCAGGCAAACAAAAAATGGAAATCATTTTTGCTGTACCTCATCCCTAAATGAACAGACACCGAGCGGGAAACAAACCCAAAGAACCACTTGGTCAGTGCTGGGTCCCCCCCCTATTGTCACCTTTTATGATCAGCAAGGGCTACTGGGGGCCTATATTCTTCCTAGGAGCAGAAGCCCCACCCGGTACACTAACAGGGGCATGTAGGAGGTTCAGAGGGTTTCAAACACTGCTATGCATCACATAATGTAAATGTATCTTTTATGTTTGGGCAGGCAGGGGCCATGCCACAGAAAATGCCACAAGAAACAGTTGTAAAAGGAATAAAAAAATATCCTGAATGAGGGGGATATGATATCAGGCAGATGAGTGTAGATTTTCATGTTTTTAATAATATAGATGATCATAATGTTAGCTTTGAAATTAAAGATTCCGGTTGCAGTGGCCCGTTGCACAATAGAATTTCGTTACTAAGATAAAACAACGAAAGCACAATGAACAAATGCTTGACAGCGAAATGTTTCTTTGTTACGAAAATATTTCCACTCTTACTTAAATAGTAAAAATCTTGGCTTCTAATGGATGGAATTGAATTCTGTAAATTGATATAAAAAGGCAAGACATTGGAGAAAACGCTTTAAAAGTTACAACTCATTGAGGGCATTCTAACTATAGAAAAAAAATTGTTAAAAAAAACGTTCGTTGTTACGAAAATACCTGCAAATAATTTATTAAGCAACAACGAACACTTTCGTTGTTTACAATATTTTCGTTGTTATAAAACCCATTGTGCAACGGGCCACTGTGGCCCGTTGCACAATAGAATTTCGTTGTTAGGATCAAACAAAGATATCTTTGTTAGAGATATCTTTGTTACGATTTTACAAACATAGTAAAATCTCTGGTTTTAATTAATGAAATTGAATTCTGTAAATTGATGTAAAAAGGGAAAAAATTAAGGACAAATCAGTAAAAGTTACAACTCTCTGGCTGCATTCTAAATATAGAAAAACAATGTGTATAAACCATCCTTGTTACGAAAATATAATTTTTTTTCAAAAAAATTATTTTCCTTGTTACGAACCCATTATGCAACGGGCCACAGTGGCCCGTTGCACAATAGAATTTCGTTGTGAGGATCAAACAAAAATATCTTTAACAAAGATTTTTTCCCCCTTTTTATAACAATTTACAGATTTCAATTTCATTCATAAGAACCAGAGATATTGCATTTTCGTTACAACGAAACATTTCGTTACTAAGCAAAAGTTCGTTGTGCTTTCATTGTTTGATGCTCCCAATGAAAATCCATTGTGCAACGGGCCACAGTGGCCCATTGCCGCTCATAACAAGGGAAATCAATTAAACAATGAAACCTTTCGTTGTTACTTTATTTGCTTGATTGCTGTTACACATGTTATTTGCACATCTTCACACTCAAAATAAAGCTATTTAGAATGCTGTAAATAATCTGTAAACAGGAACTAGTCCTACAGTGCCCCTTTTAACATCAATTTACAGAATTCCATTTGATCCAGTAGAAAAAAATGGTATAAGTGTTTCGCAACAAGCATCATCTCAACAAAGTTGTCCTCGTTAGGATATCTGTCCTAAAGTTATCTTAAAGTTATCCTTGTTACAAGCATTGTTGTGCAACAGGCCACTGGCATCCCACCTTTACTCAGTGTGTAACTGCTCATCCCATTCTTATTCCAAAACTCTCTGGCCACCATCTCTTTCATTTAGGTACACTCACCCCAACACCCCTGGCTGCCCCTCATTGTTCTATAGTTGTGACCACTCATCCCATGCCTATTCCAACACAACCTGGCCATCCCGATGTTCTAGATGTGACCACTCACTACCTCCCAGTACCTCCTTGCACCAGAAAAGTGCCTGTCATAAGGAATGTAACCCAAAAAGGCTGCCCATCTGTATGGAATTGAAAAAATATTAACTATGGATAAAAAGTTGGTACTAGCCCAAAATGCCTGTACTAAATGGTTGTCCTCCTGGATGAGGTAGTGCAGTCTGAGGTTCTACTTGATGCACACATAATACAATTGATAAACATTCTGTTCACAAACTGTCAAATTCACATTTACCGATAACTGAGGCCATTAATAATTGTGCAAAATGAAGTAGTCATATTGAAAAAGTCTACGCGAATTCTAATTATAAGAATTGTTGGGGAAATCCATTAGAGCAGCAGATTAAATGCAGAGTGCTAACTACCTTCACACTTACAATGATTTGATCCTTTAGAATCTGCTGATGATCAACAAATGCCGACTACCACCTCAACTACAGAAGAACCCACAACTACCCCACCTGCTACTACTACTCCTGAACCGGTGCCCACTACGACACCGCCCGCCCCTACCACTCCTGAAGAGGTGCCCACTACCCAACCACCCGTTCCTACCACTCCTGAAGAGGTACCAACTACAACACCACCCGCCCCAACCACTCCTGAAGAGGTTCCAACTACCCAACCACCCGTTCCTACCACTCCTGAAGAGGTGCCAACTACCCAACCTCCTGCCCCTACCACTCCTGAAGAGGTGCCGACTACCCAACCACCTGCCCCTACCACTCCTGAAGAGGTTCCAACTACTCAACCACCCGCCCCAACCACTCCTGAAGAGGTTCCAACTACCCAACCACCCGTTCCTACCACTCCTGAAGAGGTGCCAACTACTCAACCACCCGCCCCAACCACTCCTGAAGAGGTTCCAACTACCCAACCCCCTGCCCCAACCACTCCTGAAGAGGTTCCTACTACTCAACCACCCGTTCCTACCACTCCTGAAGAGGTGCCGACTACTCAACCACCTGTTCCTACAACTCCTGAAGAACCAACTACTACGACACCACCAACAACAACCACAACTCCTACAACTACAACATCTAGTACAGCCAGCCCAGGTAATAACCTCATTTTGAGGAAAATTGTTTAATTGGAATTCTTCTTGTTATTTCCAAATTTTGCAATGGCACAATAAAAACAGAATAAAATGAAATATATGACATATAGAATGATATCATATATAAAGTCATTTTATCAGCATTAAACCTTATACTTTGCTTAAGCTGGGCTCCTGTACCATGCAAATTAATGTTCAAGGAATAATAGATCAACTATTTTTTGATAAGTTTCATCATTACCTTAAGTACATGAACATCTAGCTCAAAACAAAGAGTGACATTTACCGAGACATCAAAATGACATTGGAATTAGTCAACAGAATGATCAGTGAACTTGGATCTTTTAGAACTTCTAATGGCAATAAGATTACTTATGATGATAGATCCAATGGTATCATGAGAATAAGAATCATGATCCTTTTCCATTTCACCAAATCCTGACCCATAGCTGTGGAGGAGGAGGGAGTACCCTCATGTAGGAGTACCCTGATGTAGTTTATAAAGGATAGTGGTCATGCTAGATGTAGTGTAGCCAACAGGTGGCAACTGTTTAAGGTAGACATGGGATACAGTTGATTGTTTGAAGGTATCAATGCTATTTTTGGGAGTTGTGGTCAGCAGAATTATCCATGGTAGAGTTGAGTCTCAGAAAGGATATATAAGGGAGTGCGATAAGTACCATAGAAACATAGTCTTTATGTATAAAGGGAAGGGAGTTAACTATTAAAATCTGATTGTATCAGATTTAACATCTTGTGATTGAAGGTTAAAGATGTTGAGTGTGAACATCTTGATAAGATATGTATGTCATTCATTGCCTGTGATTGCATATGGTAAAGAGGTGCAGTTGGATTTTTGACAGGCAATTTCATGGAGTATTGTTCATATTCAAATTACAAGGATTGATTAAGTGAGTGATCATCTATTGAGTTGTGAAGTAGCTTGATGGAGTTAAACCCGTTGGTATATAGGCATATGATAGTTGAATATATTTGAAAGACAAGCTATCAAATAGATAAAAGACTTTTATTCAGGAACATCAAAGAAAAACCGGTATTGCAAAAACAGTCTTAAAACAAGTATAGACAAACATACACATCATAGGTAGTTCATAGATAAAACCTACATGAGTTCTTCACAACAAATAATGGTAATGTGTCGATGCTAATGTGTAGTAAGAAAAATCAATTATGAATTTATCCATATATCCTGATAGACTGTCAACAGTTATACTCACTTTACTATCTATTTCAGGTCAAAATACCTTTCTGTTTCTGCAAGCAGTAAATGCAGATCCTGACTTTGCTTCAGCTGTAAGTGATGTTTATTCCGAGTTACATTAATGTACCTGTACTTCTTCACCACATTGTTAACTAAAACACTTCATTATTATATCTCAATGAGAATAGGCATGTAACTCTTTCCTGTCCTTAGTTTTGGCTTCTGAAATTAGTGGGAAATTGGTAAGCAGGAATTATTGGTTATTTTTTCCATTCCTCAATCTAGGCAATCTTGGCTCAGCATTTGTCTCATTAGTCTAGCTGATAAAATAATTATAAATTAAAGTAGAAGAAACACAGGATTTTCCGCTCTAGCCGATTCAGGAAAATTAATCAACGGCCCTTTAATCATAATACCATTAAACAAATGAATATAAGAAAAGTTTTATAAATAGAGGAAAAAATTTACAGAGACATGGAGGCACCTGCCTATGATAGTAACTCAAGAACAAGTGAATCCATGCAAAACTGACATGTGATATCATTAATATTAATGAGATGCAGGTTTCCTCCAAAATATATATCTATATTATTCTATATATTTATATATGTCATAAAACCATGTAAATCAAATTAATTATATTTTTCTATTTGGACTTAGGGTTGTCTCTATTCTATTCTATTACCTTACTCAAGGATATAACCTGTCCGAAGATCCAAACAAGTAAACCAATCAAATTTATTGTTGGCCTCAAGATTGTCATTATTGTCTATAAAGTGGTTTTTAATGTCATTGTTTTCTGACATTCATTCTTTCTATTTGTTTAATTTTAAAATGGCATATTCAATATATCATTATTTTTACTTATTAAAATTTGATATCATTTAACATTTCTTTATATCATGTGCATCTGTTGAAAATTCTTATTTGCATTCTATTATTCAGATTTAATGAGAATTACACAATCAATTATAATTATTGCATACGCATCTTTTTCATGGAATTTATTTGAATTGATCCAAAACCAATAAAATATTTGTTCATGGTTTAGCGGTCATCTTATCATATTGAATGATTGTTGACTATTCTTTGTCATAAATGGATACAAATTTGTTACTTTTTTATTACTTTTTTTTGCACTTTGCTTTTGACTTTTCTGATAAAATGTGCTTTATATCATTAATTCTCTTTATTCTATAAACAATATGGCTCACATGTTCAGAAAGTGCTTGCCAAATTTGTCAAAAAACTAGAAACAATGGAGCTACTGTCAAACCCCTTATTCAAGCTGCTCCCTACCAAGCTTCAACCTGACTTTCAAGTTACTTTTTGGGCCTTTTTCAGATTTATTTTCAGAGAAGTTGTGTAAAACCATAATTAAAAGTTCTTTTCAAGTTGTCCTTTGTCGTTACGTGACACAGTACTTCTCATATTAACTTTTCTTGCTATATGTTATACAAGAAATAATACTAGGATGCATTAAGCTAAGTACTTTTTCATTGCCTTATCTTGTTACTGGATATTGCAGCATTACTACTTGATAATACATATTTGCATTTAAACTTGTCATTCAAGGCATCAAGTCTCATCATGTTGTTAACAGACGAGATCAATGAGTTCTGTGCAACAAATGCATCAGTTTGTTGCCAAAATACAACTGTAGAAGAGTAAGTGTTTTATTTTTATTTACAAACAGAAGTCTATCATCTAAATCATTTATATTGTTTTCATAGTTGTTAGTCCATTGCTTCTGACATAGTTATAATGGGCAATGATCAGCTTGTAGTGATAGATTTAACCGTTACATGCATAATATACCTATATTTGAGAGACATACGGAACGCACAACAAAGTATAAGGGATCCTGGTTAAATGGATGAATATGTCCTAGTTATACTGGAGTTTGTGTTTGATAAAATTGAAATTAACTTCTTCAATAGCAGTTCATTGTTTTTTCATAATTCGTTTTTATAGTCTGCTCTCTTTATTTGTAGCCAATACACTCATTTCAAATGACACTATATTATGTTTAATTTTCAGCAATCCGGATGCAAACTTTGTGACAGAGGATGACATTGAAGTTAGTATACTAAACGAGGACAGCTCAACAGTAACTTATTCAATCACAGCAACTGGGAACGAGAATAACACTCTTTGTCCAGCAGGTAATTTAATTTGTCATACTAATTTCGGAAGATTTATTTTCAGCGGTAAATTACATAGGCCTATGCGTCTGAAGCTGGTAATCTACAATGCTATAAAATGCCAAACGATTTCTTCTCATATATCTTTCACTAATTTAGAAATATATTTCATGTTAAAAATGTCCTTGTTGTCATAGCAATGGAGGAAAAATTTATGAGAAATATTTTACCAGAATGATCAATATTTGTCAAACCAATTTCTCAAATCAGTCAATTGAAATGATCAGTAAAAATTCAAGTTGTGGATCACCAGCATTACACGTCCTTGAGACTGCGTGAAAATTGACACATGTGAAAAAGTCTAATTTATGACAACAAACTCAAACTCTTGTCAGATGTGCTTCCTCTTCTCAGGGAAGAATTAATAGTAACAAATAATTATCAAGGAAACCTGACAGAATCTGATTATGATCAGATGCATCATGAGTGTATTTCAATGAACAAACATGTATATAATTTTTCATAGATAACATGAGCTAATGCTTAAAAAGCATACAATGTTGTTATGAATCAATGACTTTATAATCAGCCCTGCAAAACAATCTTTTTACAACTACATAGTTTCCAACAAATTCATTTTCATATATAGTTGCACTAAATAAAACTCTTCTTGGAATATATTTCACCGTTTATTTTCTGCATTCTGACACAGGATCTGGCCCTATTCCCATTCCTGGGGACCTTCTGATAGCTTTACTGAACAGCAACGTGGATGTGATAAACGCAGCACTACAGGATTGTTGTAATGCTACTGTCACTTTGGTCAGCCCCACCCTACCACCACCTCCATTCTCCCCGTCACCGCCATCAACAGGACCATCTTTAGGCCTGATAGTGGGGCTGTCAATAGGGGGAGCTACTGTAGTCCTGTTGGTTGTTGTAGGCTTTCTGGTTGGATGTTTGCCTAGGTATGTATATCTTTTGTCCCCATGAAGATCTCAGAATTTCAATTCATCTACTAATGTAATAGGAATTTCTTATTTATCCATTTCCTTTTCCAAGGGGCATAGGGTATTGCTAATGGTAGTATAATTGGCTAATGAATTACAGAAGCACAACATCAATCACAACCCTACCCTAGGTTCAAGTTTTACTCACTCACCAACCAAAGTAAATACAGGATTGAGTGTGTTCTACTTCTTTTTTATTTATTCTTAAATATTTAAAAAACATGTTCTCTTTTTTCTCTCTTTAACTCTCACACCTGTCACATAATGTGTTAAGTTTCTTTGAATAAAAATTAAAAGTATATTTAAAATGTGTCTCTCTATGAAACCAATCATTTGTGTCATGTTAATTTGTGTCCTTCTTCAGAGCATCAACGCGAATAGCAGGGAACGCAATTCTCCCACAACAAGTACAACAGCAACAACTGGTCGGTCAAATGTTTGTTCAAAGACCAATCCAATTCCAAGCCCAAAGACAAGCGCTTACAATGAGGAGAAACCCTATGATCAACTCATCCCCATCCCCACAAACCTTTTCCTGGGTTACACAAGATATTTGATGTGCAGATGAAACATGTTATTAGCTGGTTTTCAAAAAAATTTACTCCGTCAACTGACCAAAACAGATTCTTCACAGGAAGACATTCTGAAATGGTTATCTATTTAACATATCAAAAGTCTAAATCAAGAAGGAAATTTGCACACTTGTTTCTTCAGTATTGTCAATGAGGTACTTGGATATCAATATGAGAGCTAAGAATTCTACAGTTAAATATAGAGAACAGAATTAGCTCTTATTTCATTTGTTTCACATGTCTTAAGTGTTCGGTGAAATAAGTTTATGAATAAAACCAACTGACTGGTCTATGGTCAGTGGCAGATTAAGAGAAGGCAACAGGTGGCGCTCAGGAAAGTTTTTTTGTCGTTGCCAAATATCAACTTTTTTAATGTAAAATTCTGAAGGTTATTTAAATTTTGTTATAGCCTATTAAGTTGAATTTCATTTTATGTACAGCGTGTGTTTCTGTGTTAAAATTTGTTTTGATTAAGACAATTTATACAGTAGGGTATTTCCCGGTTGTCATTATCAGTGGCAGTCTCTTTACATTGGTACAATTTTCCCTGAGACACCCCGCCTGATAGGGGTACACGTACTGTGTGTGTTGAATGATTTATATTAACAAAACATATCTAATTAATACAATTAATCAACTAAATCAACTAAAATGCATTCCTAGTGCTAGAAAAGAATGGTATTCGAGAGATGCAAAATAAAGATATAGACAATATTTTCAACTTCTTTTAAATTTAAAATTTATTTGAATGTTGCATCTATTTCTATAATGATTGTCTGATATACAATTAGGATTGTTATAAAGCTAATTTTAAGGTCTGAAAAGAGCAATAATAGTGAATACAGCCTCATTTTGACTCTTGCCAAAGTGAGCGCTGGCAGGGCCAGTGAGGGAGTAAGCCAAAGCTGGTTGTAAGCTCCATTCTGATTGGCCCTTGTCCTTGACATCATGTCATATGAACATCTAATAAACAGATCAGCCTGGTGGAATATCAAATAAAAATATTTACAACATTTGAAATCAATTTAAGGTGGACGGGATATTATGATATGGTAAAATTATAGGAATTTTGAAAATATTATGTTAAGGTAATAAAGAACAAGTAGGGCTTGTGGGATGGTACAAGAATGGTACAGTAAAGATTTGAAAAAAATATGTAAAGGTAATACACAACATGTAGGGGTTGTGGTATACTAAGATGAAATTGTAAAAGAGAAATTTGAAAAAATTATGTAAAAGTAATAAACAACATGTAGTGTGTGGAGGATATTATGGAATGATATAAAGAACATGTTTGGTGTACGGGATATTATAAAGAAAATGTATAAAGAACGAGATTTTTAAAATCATGATCTTCTAATTAACATCATGATGGAAGTGTGGAATATTATGAAATGGTAAAACAAAATTTGAAAAAGTTATGTAAAGGTGACAAATAACCTGTAGGGTTCGCAGGATATTATGAAATTGTATAAAAACAAGATTGTAAAATTACCTACTTCTAAATTGCACCACACAGGGTGGGAAGGATATCATTAAATGGTAACAAATGCATTAACAAACTATGTAAATGCAACAAAATGAATATTTTCATTTCAATTGTAGATATATATCTATTTAGCTACTGAAATAAAAATAGATTTGCAACAAAGCTGAGCAAAGCAAGGGATAGCTTAAGGCAGACAATTACCCTATACACAAACTGTGGGTTGTGTTAGCCATTAAGGCATGAATTCCAGAGATGTATCAGAAGAGAGAGATGTATTATTAGTTTGCTACATCCATATGAAAGAAAATTGAAAGAAAGTAACAACGATAACTTTAAGATGACTTTAAGACACATGTCGTAATAAAAATGACTTTGTTAAGATATCGCTGTTTCGGAATGCCTATATCTTTTTTCTACTAGATCAAATTGAATTCTGTGAATTGATACATGTGGGGGCATCATAGGGCTACACTTTGTAAAGATAGCAGCTCATTAACAGTATTCTAAACAGCATTTTGGTGTATCTGAACAACATCCAACTGACGCAAAAAGCTGCTTACAATAGGTATCATTAATTTGCTACCAATCGATGTTGTTATAGGTATTGTGCAATGGGACACAGTGGCCCGTTGCACAATAGAAATTTCGTTACTAAGATAAAACAACGAAAGCACAACAAACTTTTGCTTAATAACGAAATGTTTCGTTGTTACGAAAATATTCCACTCTTACTTAAATAGTCAAAATCTCGGCTTCTAATGAATGGAATTGAATTCTGTAAATTGATATAAAAAGGGAAGACATTGGAGAAAAGGCATTAAAAGTTACAACTCATTGAGGGCATTCTAACTATAGAAAATAAATTGTTGCAAAATGATTGTTGTTATGAAAAAATTAACAACGAAACATTTCGTTAATAATATTATTTTCGTTGCTAAGGAAAACATTGTGCAACGGGCCACAGGAGGCATTATAGTGTTTATTCTGCATCCACCGACCCTGCCTTGATACAGTTATATGGAATCATAATCTAAATTCAATCTGATTGTTGGCACTGTACCCTACTGTATCAGAAATAAACTTGTTTCAATTAAAAAGTAGAATAAAAGTTGGAAATCAACTTACAAATTCTTAATATGTTAGTTGTTTGTAATCATTTTTTCTCTATAATTCATTCTAATTTTTGAACTTTTAGCCCCAGTGGAACTGCCCATTGATTTCTACTATTAATGATGTCTGTAAAATTATGTATTTACCCAAGTAACAGACTATATACTCCATTAACTTATAAAGGTAGTTTTTACATCAAATTTTCAACCTGTGATTTCTAATCAGGTTAATTTCTGCACTATGAAGCCATGCCGTGAATAATTAATACACCCACACAATTACATAGTGATTTAAATTCTGATCAAGGATGTAACAATCCAAAATATGTCAATTTGCTGATTATTGTGTCTTAATAAACATCAAGTCTACAAAAGTCGCCTTTGAGTTAGATGTACTCTTCAACATATTAAGATATTAATATAGACTTGTTGGATTTCTTTTGTTGAATGAGGAGTATAGAAAGCATGCAGATCTATATAAACAATATGGTATACTAGAGATAAATTTCATCAAAAAAATGTTATTTTTAATTTCTGTAGTAGGTAAAAGTAACTTTGTGAAGTTGTCTAAACAAAATTATTTTGAGAGTTCATACCAGAGGACACAATATTAAGAGCCCCCTTAGAAGAAGCAGCCACCCACACGTTACCTTTACCTCCGCCAACCTCCATGTGAATAATACGTCTAGAATAAAGGTATTTCTGAAAAACAATCAGATTATACATTATTATACAATAAAATTACGTGTTGGTGTGTATTTCAAACCTTAAGTCACGACCCCTTATCTGTGAGCCCACTCCGACTCACCTGGTCAGGTTCTCACACAGACTTTATTTAGTACAGGCTCCCTGGGTGCACCTTTACTGAGGTGGTTTTTTCATGATGAAGCTGTGTCTGATAGTTGTTCTATGCAGTGTGGCTGCTGCCGCTGAGAACTACATCATAAACGGGGATGTCGTGAGGCAAGACTGCAAGTGGCCATGGCAGGTTGGTGGAGTTTTTTTTTTTTATCTTTTCTTTTCTCTTTTTTTCCCCTTTTCTTTGTTTTACTTTTCTTTTTGTTCTTTAGTAGTAATTACTGATCTCCCATGCTAGGGAAATCAAACCTACCCCTCCCAATGTCTCAATTGTGCTGAATTATTTATCTTAGGAACTTTAGATTTTAAAAATGTCATATGTTACCCATAGAAATCAAGGAAATGTCTCTATTATTCCAATCCATCAAGTAAAAACGGCAACACTGAAAGATGTTATCTTATGTAAATGGAATAATGATAATTTTTTAAGCATTTATGTGTTTCATTGTTGCAGCATTTCTTTATTACCAATAGTTCAATGCAGCAATACTAATATATTTCCCATAAACATTACAGCTCATTAAGAGCATTCTGAATAGGTCTTTTTTGAGTGTCAAAATGATCGTTATTACATGAAAAGTAACAACGAAAGGTTTCATTGTTTTGCCTATTTTCATTGTTACGATCGATATTGCACAACATGCCACAGGGGCCACAGCGATAGCATTGAGCTAGACTGGTGTTATTTATATGTTATTAGATCTTATGATATTTCGTTAATGTAGTTCTTAGTCTCATGTATGTTTTATGGGGATATGTCCGATATTTTGTTAGACTGCCTGATGTTGATTACATGTTGTTTACTTTCTTGCTACTTAGTATTATTCCAATAAAGACAATTACTGTATACAATAGGGGAGTTCTTCATTATTACTGTGGTATGAACTAGCTTTCATTATTAATCCGATTAGATTTTATTTTGAATGTTCGTCTGTTCATCATTGGTAGAGAGTCTAAGTAAAGGAGCTCAATCCTATACAAAGAATATGCGCTTGGCAAGAGGTAATTTTATTATATCCATTGAGACATTCTGAAGATACAAGTAAATAGTCATTCCCTCCATACAATACATGCCGTCCATCTCGTAAGCTAACAACATCAGTAACATTCCAACTAGGTATAGCTATGGTTAAGCTTCCCCTTTTGAGGTCTATGATACCCAACGGCTAGTGGGAGAGTCACCTTCCGTCTGCCTGTGCCGGAGACCATCGGTAGAGTCTCCATCACTTACAGTACTCTGTCCATAAGGCTACGCCTATCTGCTGTAGTTGTTAATATGGTCTTAGCACTACCCGTTATGATCCGTCTTGTTTGACTATTGCTCCAATGTATTCTGATCGAAGTCTATATTGGTCTGCTCATCTATCCTAAGTCTCATACTGCTTATGTAGCGCCAGCCGCAGGCTTGGCGCTATACACAGCTATCCTAATATTCATAAGATTCTTTCTCTTTCAACCTTTTATACTTCTCATTCTCACAGATATTAAACTAATCCTATTTCTAATTCTACATTAAAGCTATCGCAAATGGTAAAGCCCCTGATCTCATGATGTCCACCTAAGCTGGATACTTCATACATCGTGATCATAATGTTCCCTAGAAGTCTTCCTTATTGCACCTATGTCCCGTCCGTACCTTTGCGTACCTGTCTAGGAGTGAACTAACTCAGTAACAATTGTCCCCGCGTGGTTACGCCACCATCTACAACAACCCCATACTCTATACCTAGCTACAGAACAGAGGTGCCGCTCGGCGCCTTGCTAGCATAACTTGATTAACAACGTACTCTTGCCAATACGTAAGAGATTACAATACTTAGCTCTAACTCTAAAGAAAATAATAATTGTTTTGCACTGGACTTCAGTGCAGCATCTCATTCATCTATATGAGTCCAATTTTCTGTGGATGTACAATTGAGTCTGGAAGGTCAAGTATAATTAGAATCAAAAATTCTTTAAACCAACCATTTATTCATAAAGCACATATCATTTTCCTTCACTTTCTACCCAATGATACTGATCTGCTCCTAGGAGTTTTATTCACAAAGTTTACATCTCTAAGGCAGCAAAATGTCCTTAACCAAAAAAAATGAACTCAAATAAAGTGGATAACTGATTTTAAGCACTTAAACAAGTCATAGTATTAACAAATTTAGGATATATTCAGCCAAGGTATATGTATGTCTAAGACAACAAAGAATGAATCTGTAAAGTAAGAAACTTTTGGGTAATCTGGTCATGAACATTTGCCCATAGTCAGTACCTCAGGAAATTTATTACAATATAATATTTCTATCTTTTCTCTAATGTTTTATCTCACACCCTACTGATCTATTTGTATCTCTGTCCATTGTTAAGGCTTCAATATGACATTACAGGGGCCTACAACTGCGCCATCCTGTTGATCTATTTGTACATTAATTCACTGCTAAGGTTGATATGGGACTGTAAGGCCTACAACTGCCACATCTTGCTGATCTATACTGTATCTTTGTTTACTGTTAAGGGTTCAATGAGACACTACGGGGGCCACAATTGTGGTATTTCGTTGATCAGCCCTGAGTGGGGGCTCACGGCAGCACACTGTGTCAGCAACAAGAGCTGGTAGGTTTCACATTAATCTTCCAGTGAGGTCCCACAAGTCTGACTCCCAAACCTTTTTTATTGGAACCTTGATAACAAAGGGGTAACAATACGCATGGATGGGAAAATACAATCCTTTTCGTATACTTAAGTCACATAATGGCACTAACAAACAATATCTTGTGATCCAGTGTCTTAATGTCTTACCCCTTATTTTGCTGACGGCACCAAAACAGATTTTAACAAAAAGAATAGACATAGGAGTTTTCATTTTCAGATTGTGATTTTATGAACAGTTGTTTGATGACAAAGTGTAATACCATTATGGAACCCACAATAACCCTCCTCAATTTTGTTTAAAATCTTAAATTTGACCTGCCCATGTAATTCATAGTCAAAACAGTAAATATATTTCATAAAAATAAATGTTGTTTTATAATTACTTCTATTTGTTGTGACTTGTGTGTATGGGGATCCCTGCAAGAATATTTATCAAGGGACCCCCATGTAACTTGTGGCCTCCCTCTACTTGCCGAGCACCGTCTCCAGATCAGGCAGAGGTGCGGCAGCAGGGAGAGGGACCAGACGAGTCACTAGGAGAGCCCAGTGTGGGGCAGGGTAACAACAACCTGGAAAAACAGCCTGGAGCACTTTGAAGAATAAAAGGAGTTCAACCAATGTAAATTTGTCTTCCCTATACGATCCGGCCTACATAAATGTCATTTGTAATCTGTCTGCAGGAAGGACCTGTCCTTCATGTTCGGTTCCAACATCAAGACCTCCATGGGTGTAGTGGCCAGAGCCAAGACTGTTATAAAGGTAACTCTTTTACTTAATGCCCTGTGCTCTTTGTATAACATCTAATATTTCAAGTCATTAGAATTGAAAGTTTTTATATTTGGCATTGAGTATGACCTGCCTGCCTGAGGTGTCCAGGACCTGATACTCAAATTGGTCAAATCGCTTGAATTTCATAATGTACAGGTTTGTTTTTCGCTTGTTTTTATTTTGGTGCCAATTTCACCCACTTATGCATGGAAAGTGCCTGATCCTACAGAGGTTAGATGATTAGATATAATTGACATGGTGAGCTATGCATGAATGGTACATAGTGCCTTGAAGCCCGAGGGGTTGACAGTAAAGAATGATAATTGGCACATTTTTAGAAATTGCCAAAAAGTAGAGTTTGCAGGAATTGTTTCAATGTAGTTTTTTTTGTGGTTTTTTTTTTAATTCTTTTATTTCACCTGAAGACAAGTAAGCATTTTTGCCAAGGAACAAATCTTAACAAATCATTGAGGTTAGACAACTACATTTAATTGTATGAGAATCCATACAAAATGCTAATTACCTCATATTCATTCGGTTTAATGTATCTATCAGTACCAAAATCATATTTGGCATTATTGTCATTGACAATTGTATTTTTCAACCACAGCATCTTAAGTATGGAAATGGACCAGGCATCTTTCCTAATGACATTGCAGTGGTAAAGTTTGACGCCCCTGTCACAGGAGAAAATATCCAACCCGTCCCACTAGCCCCAAAAGGCAGTGAACACGCGGGGAACGAGGACTGCTGGATCACTGGCTGGGGATACACAGGTTGTGTATATTTGTAGAGAGATATGCTTTTGGAGTTGTATGTCTGTGCTGGGTGTGTGTGTGTGTGACATGTGTGTGTACGGTGCGTGTATGTGTGTGTGTATGATATAAAAGGGGTCGGGGTGGCCAACGTCGTTGAGGCATTGGTACCACTGGTTGGCATTGGCAGTTCATGGGTTCGAGTTCCATGGATTGCAGCATGGAAAAAGGACATTTGGATGACCCCTGCACGGAATTGTGCCCAAATGGTCCACAGGACTGCAGTGGAAGAACATTTATTAAAGTGAAATCAGCCTGGATAAAAATCCAATAATATATATCTGTATATATATATATATATATATATATATATATATATATATATATTGGACCCACTCTTGGGCCTGCCAAATCAATGGCTATCGAGTTAATAGTTATTCAGTATGTCATTTGGCCCCTGCCAAACATATATGAATGCATGTTCTGTGTTGTGTAACCGCAAGACTTTATAAGAAACCATTTCAAAAGAATAATAGAATGAGGAGAAAAGTAATTTCAGAGCAACTGACTACCAGTCATAGGTTAATAGTGTCACAAGCCAGAAGACTTCTGTACTATTGATTCCACAGCCTTTTCCTTTTGTCTCTTAGAGTATGATAACGGTACCTCACCTGAACTGAGAGAAGCAAACATTGACGTCTACACACAGAAATACTGTAAAAGCATCTGGGGTGACAGCTTGATCTACGATGGCCAAGTCTGCATTGGGGACAAGGAAAATGGACGCACTTCATGCAGTGTAATGAGTCAGACTTATATATATATACATATAAAAAAAACTCTACAGACATCTCAGGATTTAGTGTGCATTTTGTAACATTGAGAGTAGAGTATGTGATTTAGTAGAATATCATCAGAAGTTTATTTTTTAACTGTGAAATTTTTCAGAGACACTTTTGCCAATTAACATTGTAGCATGTCAAGATTGAATAAGTATTATCGTGCATAGGCAATAATTTTCCACATTTTATGGCACATATCATATCCTGTTTATTTAGATTGTTAATTTGTTTCAGACTCCATGGTTATTTCTGTCCAAATCTTCAAATCATACTGGTCCTACATCAGGACAGACCTTAATCGTTTGGGCAGATCATTTGGGATACAGCAACACCATGTTACACTTTTGTCATTTTACCACATATTTTAGCTGGAATCCTTCTATGGGAATACCATTCAGGAATAAAGATCTGCCAACCCCATATGCATGCACTCACAGACAAATACATAAACAATTCTTTATATCTCGACCCATTATTTTCCTATGACGATTTTACAACCACTGGACCTCTCCTTGCAATACTAAATTTAATTCTTTGTTGACAGTTTACTGTTTATGCAATGTTTCAGGGTGACAGTGGTGGTCCCCTGCTCTGTAAGGTTAACGGGAGGTACGAGCTGGTCGGGGCAACGTCCTGGGGCAGCAGTGGGTGTGACGCAAACTATCCCGCAGGATACACGAGAATCGCTACTTCAGGGACTGGATTAAGGAGAACACGGGAATCTAGTCATTGAGAGTAATTCATCTTGAGAATTAATAAAAAGGAAATATGAAATGACAATAAATATTTTTTTCCTGTGTTGGTATGGAATTAAGGGTCTTTAGGGAAAACAGATTATGAGATATCAATATACTTGTGGTAAAAAATGTGCATTTTCATCAAGATTCCTTTGTAATTAAATGCTGCACTCTTATCATTGATCATATCATATCAAATTTTGAGGTTCAGCATAATCCATAATAAACTAAAATTAATACATGAAAGTGCAACTTAGGAATTACTTTTCATTATTTCACAAAAAGGATCTATAAATGTAAAGCGTGCCCTCCCTTCTCAACATCAAATTACAAATATAATTAAAAACAATTATAATTGCATGTGCAGACTCCTATTTTATTCTGTATGATATCCTATAATAATTTGAAACATTAAGGATACATAACAGTTAACAATGGGTGGTTCCCAGAAATTTTCTCATTAATAACTCATTCTGAAACTCCCGTATATATAAAGTATGTTTAGTAAAATGGATTTAAATGAATTCTAAAAATTAATTTTGTTGGCCTACTGAATATATTCATTTTTAAGAAAAAAATTGTGGTCAAACAAGGAGACCTATACTGCCTTTTATTTACCTATATATATATATATATATATATATATATATATATATAATATATATAATATATTTATTCAACCACATTCATTGACATGATCTTCCATGCAGGTGATATGACACATTCTCAAGCATAATCAAACACAAGACAAAATACATCACAGTAGTTATGTGAAATGTTCAATATTACATATATGTCACATTATTTACTGTTTCTTAGATGTATTTTTGAAATAGCGACAGGCAGTGTACAAGCCATTTAAGCCATAGGCATAATGAATGAATTGTAGAATCAAGTTTTGGTCATATTCAATTTTCAAAGTGCATAACACTCATATCAGGAGCGGATCCAGAAAAAAAGGGTGGGGTGGGCTATGGTGCCCCCTCAAATGGTGTGAAGGTGCCATACGGGAAGGTGTGAAAGTAGGTATTTCGTGATGTTTATTTTTTTGTGAAACTAGCTTTTGCCATTCAAAGTGGATTTTAACGAATTATTTCCCTGACAGGAAATGCGCAAAATTTGTTCAGCGCGAACATTTCTGTGATAGGGGTACGAGGTATTTTAGGTAGGACTTAATGTAATCAAAGAGCGTAGACAGATCCGTCGATGGTTTTGATGTAATTATGTTGCCGGCCGAAATCTGGAACAGGGGGCTGGCAGCCCCTGTGCACCCCTACATCCGCCACTGATGTTTACCTTTTTTTCTTATTAACTTTTCTGTTTTTGTTTTTGTTTTGTTTGTTTTTCTTTTGCCAAATCCCCCCCTCCCCTCACCTCCTCCCTCCCCAAATTTGGAGGAAGTGATTAATCTGCATGCCATTAGCATGAGCGGATCCAAGAATTCAGGAAAGGCCTATATCAAAAAAGTTCCTGGTGGTGCCAATTTTACTTTAATAGATTTAATATTATACCCCCAAAAAAGAAGGCCGCCCCCCCCCCCCCCCCCCCCCGGATCAGTTTCTGATTAGGGTGGCCCGGGCCCTTTGCCAGGCTTTGGGACAATCCAATATATTGTTACGTTTGACCGAGGTATTGCAACCAGCTTCCATTTCCAGTTCCAGTGTTGATTGCCAATGTATGTGAGCCAGATCTTCTCAGCAGTTGTCCAGTCGACTTAGCCTAAAGTTCGCTTAAATACTAGTAATATAAGTGATATCCAAATTACCACTAGCCAAGGATAAGCCAATCTACTATAAGTTAATGCACTGTGTCGCGAAAACCATTTACAGCTAGGTTAAATAGCCTGGACTATAGCCAGTATACAGCCTTGCTTAACTATAGCCAGGAGAGGCTTTTCAGTTATAAGGCATTTGATGTGTACTGTTTGGAGGTTTATTGCAGACTGAACAACAGCTCCAAGGAGCTTCCTTTTATAGTAAACCCTAGGTCACATGACTTTACATAGAATGTTTCTCCGGTGGTTCCGGTGGCACCGGTGGTTCTGGCGGCACCGGTGGTTCCGGCGGCACCGGTGGCTCCGGCGGCACCGGTGGCTCCGGCGGCACCGGTGGCTCCGGCGGCACCGGTGGCTCCGGCGGCACCGGTGGCTCCGGCGGCACCGGTGGCTCCGGCGGCACCGGTGGCTCCGGCGGCACCGGTGGCTCCGGCGGCACCGGTGGCTCCGGCGGCACCGGTGGTATCGGCGGCTCCGGTGGTACCGGTGGCTCCGGTGGTTCCGGCGGCTCCGGTGGTTCCGGCGGCTCCGGCGGCTCCGGTGACTCGGGTGGCTCCGGCGGCTCCGGTGGCTCCGGCGGCTCCGGTGGCTCCGGCGGCTCCGGTGGTTCCGGCGGCTCCGGCGGCTCCGGCGGCTCCGGCGGCTCCGGCGGCTCCGGCGGCACCGGTGGTTCCGGCGGCTCCGGTGGTTCCGGTGGCTCCGGCGGCTCCGGTGGCTCCGGCGGCTCCGGCGGCTCCGGTGTTACGGCAGCATCGGTGGCAATGCCGTAACACCATATATATGCGTAATGTATTGCAGTGGCGGATCCAGGACTTTGAAAGGGGAGAGGGGTTGCTTTTTTTGGGGGAAAAAAATCTTCCTTAAAGACTTTTTGGCAGAATTTTACAAGTCTAAAATTGGCAAAATAAAAAAAGGAAGAGGGCCCCCCCCCCCCCAGATCCGGCACCAGATTTCCACGAATCTTGTACAAAATCAATTTTAAGATGTCAAAATGTTCTCTCTTGGGTCTAGGTATAGAGATACATAAGTGATACATTATATGTCTATATATATCGAGGGGGAGAAATTGCCTCATTTTGCCTCCCCCCACCCCCCTTCAGTCGACGCCTGTACACAGTTCAGTTGTGGCGAGGTTCCACAAGTGGAACTTTGCCTACATTTTCAATAATTTGAACATGAAAAGGGGGGTAAGAAGTAAGAAGTGGAAGTGGAACTTTTTAGTATTTTCCTACTATTTATATAATTATAGGGATTTTTTTTAGGGACGGATCCAGGAATTTAAAAAAGGCGGGGTGTCCTAATAGGCCTATAGGATTTGGGGCGCCCCATCCCTGGGTAGAATTTTCCATTAAAAATATTTAAATTTGGCAAAAAATAGTGGGGGGGGGGGGGGGAGCCCCCTCCCTAAATCCGTCCCTGTTTTACACTAAATTTTGGATGGAAAGTTGGAACTATTTGGAAAATGTCCTTTGTGGGAGGCCGTTGGATAATATAGAATGGTGCGAATGCTCAGAAATCAATCAAATCTCATATAGAGCTGTGTAACTTCTCTATAATAAACCACGGCAGAGGCAGAGCGAGCACTAGACTGTAGCTTTGGGTGCGGGCTAAGTAGGTCAGAGACGGACTATTACACCTCTTGAGCACCTAGCGGACCTGGACGTGACTACAGTCTATGTAGCTTCCAGTTTCTTCATCCATCGGAGCGTTTCTAGTCCTTTCATGACCTAGTTACTTCTTACATACCAGTTTAGTACCTAGCGGACCTGGACAAGACTACAGTCTACCCGCGCACTTGCCCCTAGCCTCAAACCGAGTCCCCGGACCCCGTGCTCCACTCAGGGCGAACCCGCAGCGACCAGAACCAAAGTTTCAAAATGGCTGCCTCCGACTCGAGTGGCGACGATTCTCTCTACCCAATTGCCGTTTTAATTGACGAACTTCGAAATGAAGATGTACAAGTAAGTATCCTGGGAACTCTCCACGTTTTTCTGCGTATTCTGTGTGATTTTGGTGTTTTTCCAACGCGTTGCTACGGCGATATTAGCGTTTTTATTTTGACATGTTTGGCGATCGTTAAATCTGAGTGGAGGGGAAAATGTCAGTTGTCAGTTACCAAACATACCGATGGAAAATAACGAAACAAGGCAGGAAATAAAACAAACCGGAGCTCATATTGCGAAGGAAAACAACTTTTCCATTTGTTGAGATCATTTTCTCGGCAATACGCAGTTTGTTTACGCAGAAAATGGTTTGTTGTTACTTAGACGACTGTTTTTTTCTGCTGTTGTTGAGCTTCGTCTTCAACGAAGCCAGACCCAGAAATTCAAGTCTTCTCAGATCCGACATTTCTATAAATTACTTCCCAGAGCTACCAAAACAATAAGCTATTTAACATGGACAAATATTAGGTGTATTCTGAGATAATGCACTCCTAGATTCTGATGTTTTATCGTATAAATAGAAGGGTGTAAGCTCGTTATCGATGTTTATTAGGTCTATTTTTAGCCCCCCTGACGTCACAGATTATAGGTGTCTAAGGGGCAGAGATCTGAGATATGATACATTCACATTACATGGGTGGTCCCAAACTCTACTAAATCCTGACCCAGTTATCCAAAATATACTTACTAGAACTTGTACGGAGGCTGGGGATGTGTAATTTATTTAAAAACAAACTAAATAAAGTGATAAATGAGTCTGGGCCTGTTAGATTCACGTCGTCTGAGTCTCTAAGGAGACTGGTTGGGAGTTAAGTCTGAGGGTAGGAGGGGATCAAATGTCACAACATACTTAGAAGTTAGATAAGGACTGGGCTGATAAAGGTAGAAGATAACCTAAATTGATATATAAGGATGACTAATAATCGAATGATGCGTCGTCATGTGCATAATTTATTAATAACAGTTACGCACTGACACTGTGACTTTCCACCAGGTTAATTATTGATTCTAGGTCTAACACCCCCTATTTGGTTTAAACAAAATTGGTGCGTTCAGGATACAACTCAACATATCGTGATATTTTTGCCCTAGATCTATCTACCCTTAATTTTTTTTCCCTCTAAGTCTTAAGAAATGTAAAATTTGGTTAGGATTATAGATTGGGAAATGGCATACATTTGACCAAGAGAGGTATTTTAGATTTTCTTCGGTGTCTGGAGTCATTTCTGAATGTCCAGGAATGCCTCAGTGTATTTCTGTTAGTTCAAAAAATGAAAGAAACAATAAAAGTACAATCAGGGTCCCAACAGCACATGGAATATGCAGGGCTTGACAAATCGGGTGTCCAGTGGCCCAGGACCACCAAAAAGCCATACTGGGCCACTAGAATGAGAATCTGAGTTGCCCAGTGGGCAACCAGAGTCAAAGTCCAAAATTTAGGATTTGCCCCTAAATCCATGGAATCAACCATGTCTAAATCCTAAGTTATTTGTCATCTATATGTTTTACTTTCTTCTTAAAATGTTACTGGGCAACCACATTTTCTAGCCGGGCAACCACTTTCTGGGCTCAAGTTGCCCAATGGGCAACCGGGTTTCAAATTGATTTGTCAAGCCCTGAATATGGCAACAACAAACTATTCCCTGACAGGGAAAGCACAGGGAGTTAGCAACAGAGGGGGAAAAGGGGGATTTCACCAGATTCCAAAATTCCTGAAAAAAAAGCATTTGACTCCCTGTTGTTAGGTTGTCCTCTTTTTTTTCTGCACGAAATGCTTTTACATTCGAACAACTTGCTGGATTTGACACAGTGAAAAATTGCTGCGGGACAGGGACATTTCAGGAATTTGAAAATGGGATTTGCATTGGGACACCCTGTAAAATTGACCCACCTACCAACCGTGAATGTAGCCGTTTACTCACAACTGTTGGTCGATTCTAAACCCCCCACCCCCACAACAAATCTTTCAAGTTTATGCCGTATAAATTTTACATCAGAGATGCCTCTTGGGGGTGCAACTTTAGTTTTGATTCTGATTCAGATAATGTTCATGTAACATTAATTTCTTATTTAGTGACAGAATGTACGTGCAACAAAATCTTGCCTTTAACTTTTCCTCTTAAAAATCTGAATGTACATTTGAAAAATGTCTGGATTTTCCACGTTTATAGAGTGCTGTGGCATCACAGTAACAAGTGATTTGTCAAAAACTACAATTTTGGTAGTTTGTAGGCAATTTCCTAATTTATTTTCTTAAAGTTGTGATATTTTGCATTTTTACCTTGTGTTAGCTTAAGCACTCACTTCTTGCTTCCAAGCCAATGAAAAGTCAATTCAAATAACCAAAATGTTCTTCGGTTTCAGTTACGACTTAACAGCATCAAGAAACTGTCAACTATAGCGCTTGCACTTGGGGTAGAGCGAACTCGGAAGGAACTGATTCCTTTCTTGACAGGTGAGTCAAACTCAGACCAAAAAGAAATAAATTGTTGTGTTCAGGTAACATAGGTCGAAAAAATTAGGGTAGGTAGGTCGATTTTTAAAGAAATTTTGTTCACTGACCAAACATACCCGGAAAGATTTGGGAATTAAAAACAAAATTACACTAAAAATCCTCAAAGAAACAGTTTCTAAAATACATGCCCTGAGCATCTGTATGCTCTTCGATGTTTTTCTCGTCAATTCTTTTGGAGTTGGAGACTATTTTGGGGAAAGAATTTTTTTTTTAAATTAGGGTAGGGCCAAAAAATTAGGTTACCTGGACACAACAATTTTTTTTGTAGGCCTCTCATTATTACATGTTGCAGGACTGGCTCTGACGAAAATATAGTCCCCAAAATGAGGCCCCCCGACTGGCCCCTGGATGATTGTACCTTATGTCGACCCCTGGATAAGGCCCGACTTTACTATCAAATTATTGGAATTTTTGTGCAAAGTATCAAAAGAGCTACTTAACATTGGCTCGGGCTCCCACGGTTTAATAATTATATAGTATACGGGACCCCGAATGGCCCCTAGATAATTGTACCTTTTGCCGACCCCTGGGTAAAGGTGAAGTGGGCAGAAGTACATCGACATCCTTGTACATAATACTGTACACATGGCAGTAATCTTCATGTTCTCGTGTACCTGTCAGGTACGGTGATATGATGCAGTCAGTGTTTGGGAGGTTCCAGGTGAACCGCTGCAGGGATCGCCCTAGCCGCCTAGAGTATGTCGCCTAAATGATGGCAACGTTCAATATTAGTTGCAATTCACAGTGTTCGAAACCTAACTTTTTGGGCTGTCGGTCATCAGGGCCGACTTTGCCAAAGTTCTGTCGGCCCTGACCGTTTTCTGGTGGTCCAGAATCTGGCCTTCTAAATATCGAAATGTTCAAACTATTACTCAAAAGAATAACATGCAAAGTCTGGTTGGAAAATTTAGGGGAAAAAACGTCAGAAATCGGGGATTTTCCTTTACATAGAGTTACTAGTACCGCGCACTAGTAAAAATCCTGTCGGGCTAGTACAATTTGTGAGCAACTAGCCCAGTGGGCTAGTGAAAATGTTTAAAATTGCAAATATCAACTTGATATGGACTAGTTCAACATTCATCTGGGCTAGTGTAAAGACAGGACCACTAACCCGGTGGACTAGTGGGAAAAAAATCTTAAGGAAAACCCCTGGACATTTCTTTTGGCCATCCGGGCCAATTTGACACAATTTTTGGTGAAGAATTTCGGCCCTGCTCTAAAATTCAGAGATGCCATTCTTCCTACTTTTGTAGGATTTCCTACTTTTTGGTGATATGGATTGTGCGACTGATTTACCCTACATTACCTTAACATCAATTTTAGAGTATTTTTGTGTAATTTTCAAACTAATTGAATAGAAATTCAATGTAAGATTTTTATTCCTAAAGGTCATTTCCCTCCTACTTGCTTCTAGAAAAAAAGTGGCTTCAGTTGTCTCCATTTGGTGACTAAATTCATCAGATGGCCTATCCTTTGGCTGTAGCATCGGCATCCGAGGAATTAAGGTTTTATTACCTGCACCCACCGGGTGCACAGTTTATAAAAGTATGCACCCTGAGACATGTCTGTGTGTAAAGTACTATAAAAGGTATGTAAAATGGTGGGAAAAAAATCACAATCCTGGTGCACACATTTGATGCACCCTGCTTCTGAATCATCCGTCTCGGGTGCACCCTTAATTTCAGTGAGCGCTCGTAGCAAAATACTAAAAGTTAGGCCAAATATCGGAAATTGGCGTTATATTGGCGACTAAATCTTACAGGCAAGGGGGATCCCTGAGATACCTGAGACTGTGACCCAGTGTTGGTCGGGGGTGGGGGGGAGGGGGGCTTACTCCCAGGGTACTCCCCCACACACACACACACACGCACCCTCGCACCCCGGCCTCCTCCTCCTACCCCACTACCCCAGCTAGGTCAGGCCGCCTGCAGACTGTAGTGACGTCCGAGTCCACTAGGTGCTCGAACTACTATTATGCGAGAAGTATCTAGGTCAAGAAAGGACTAGGTCTCCTGCTGCTCGCCTTCTCCCTACTCCAACTCCTAGGCCTGAGCTACTCAAAGTGTAGTCCTGCCTCAAACCCTCTCAGGCAATTCCCCTCTGATCAGGAAATGTGTTAACGTTTGCTTCGTACACATTGTGCAAACATTTCCTAACATTGCCAATAATGTAGGGCAATAATATCTGAATACCAAAATTATATTAATTGTACAAGCAAAAGCGCAAACACTTTTAACGTGACAAAATGGGTATAACCTCTTGATACCTGAACGTGTAGTAGTGTGAACTACCTTATAACCTCTAATATAAGCCACGGCTTATATATAAAGGGTTGCTTTCTGAATTAAGGGCCTCCTTTAAGGCTGCGGCTTGAATTAGGGTTTATACAAGCTTGAATCCAATGGCTTTCATGATAAATGTTATGACAAAAATATCCAAAGATAAATCCGAATGTTGGGGTGCAGCTTATATTAGGGGTGTTACAGTATGTAGGTTGACCCCGTTACCTCTCCCGCTGGGACAGTCTCTGAGAGGTTTTAGAGGGCAGTGAGTGGGCTAGAGGAAGGAACCAATGAAACCAAGAATATCTAGATGCACAGACTCAGTTGATGCAATCTAACAATGCATCCTCCGAGTTTTTCACAAAGATGTGAAGTTCGGAACCTTGTTCACAGCGTATTAAAAGTTGGCTTCATTCTCGCCTATGTAGCCTGTGTTGCTAACACCATTTTGGCAGGTGCCGACCCGCTTCTGCTATCACTGCTATTCCCTGGAGGTAAGCCCGTAACTCCTCGCGTGCCGCGCTTCACGCGCCCAAACCCTCACACACAGGTACATAAATATTATCACGGAGCAGAAAAACTGTTTAGAAAACAAACTTTGACATCTGTGTGAATCTCAGTGTATCCACATGTGGGGCTGTCGCTGCGGGCCTAGGGAAACTCGCCTTTATCAGACGGCCCGCGTTCTTAACCTGCGCTAAGTTCACCCCACTGCCCCCAACCTGCCCCCAGTTCACCCCCGTGCCCCCAACCTGCCCCCAGTTCACCCCCTGCCCCCAACCTGCTCCCAGTTCACCTCTCTGCCCCCAGTTCACCTCCCTGCCACCAGTTCACCCCCTGCCCCCAACCTGCCCCCAGTTCACCCCCGTGCCCCCAACCTGCCCCCAGTTCACCCCCTGCCCCCAGTTCACCCCCCTGCCCCCAACCTGCCCCCAGTTCACCCCCTGCCCCCAGTTCACCCCCCTGCCCCCAACCTGCCCCCAGTTCACCCCCTGCCCCCAGTTCACCCCCCTGCCCCCAACCTGCCCCCAATTCACCCCCCTGCCCCCAGTTCAACTCCTGCCCCCAACCTGCCCCCAGTTCACCCCCCTGCCCCAACCTGCCCCCAGTTCACCCCCTGCCCCCAACCTGCCCCCAGTTCACCCCCCTGCCCCCAGTTCACCCCCTGCCCCCAACCTGCCCCCAGTTCACCCCCTGCCCCCAACCTGCCCCCAGTTCACCCCCCCCCCCCTGCCCCAACCTGCCCCCAGTTCACCCCCTGCCCCCAACCTGCCCCCAGTTCACCCCCCTGCCCCAACCTGCCCCCAGTTCACCCCCTGCCCCCAGTTCACCCCCCTGCCCCAACCTGCCCCCAGTTCACCCCCCTGCCCCCAACCTGCCCCCAGTTCACCTCCCTGCCCCCAGTTCACCCCCTGTCCCCAGTTCACCCCCCTGCCCCCAGTTCACCCCCTGCCCCCAACCTGCTCCCAGTTCACCCCCCTGCCCCCAACCTGCCCCCAGTTCACCCTTGTGCCCCCAACCTGCCCCCAGTTCACCCCCTGCCCCCAGTTCACCCCCTGCCCCCAACCTGCCCCCAGTTCACCCCCTACCCCCAGTTCACCCCCTGCCCCCAACCTGCCCCCAGTTCACCCCCCTGCCCCAACCTGCCCCCAGTTCACCCCCCTGCCCCCAGTTCACCCCCTGCCCCCAGTTCACCCCCTGCCCCCAGTTCACCCCCTGCCCCCAACCTGCCCCCAGTTCACCCCCCTGCCTCCAGTTCACCCCCTGCCCCCAGTTCACCCCCTGCCCCCAGTTCACCCCCCTGCCCCCAACCTGCCCCCAGTTCACCCCCCTGCCCCCAGTTCACCCCCCTGCCCCCAACCTGCCCCCAGTTCACCCCCCTGCCCCCAGTTCACCCCCCTGCCCCCAACCTGCTCCCAGTTCACCCCCCTGCCCCCAACCTGCTCCCAGTTCACCCCCCTGCCCCCAACCTGCTCCCAGTTCACCCCCCTGCCCCCAACCTGCGCCCAGTTCACCCCCCTGCCCCCAACCTGCCCCCAGTTCACCCCCCTGCCCCCAGTTCACCCCCTGCCCCCAGTTCACCCCCCTGCCCCCAACCTGCCCCCAGTTCACCCCCCTGCCCCCAGTTCACCCCCCTGCCCCCAACCTGCTCCCAGTTCACCCCCCTGCCCCCAACCTGCTCCCAGTTCACCCCCCTGCCCCCAACCTGCCCCCAGTTCACCCTGCCAGCCCCAGGGTTTTTTTTTTTTAATTCAGGTCTCTATGCAGAACGGACACAATCTCCATATAATTTATTATTCACTTTCTCCTGACAAGTACACTGCATATAAAAGACCCCCTGCCACTCTCCATAAAGAGAAGGGTATTGAACCCTGTGGCAGGTTTCTTTTAAATCACATCATAGATACAACCACCCACAGCTGAAAAGCCCTGAAGGGTTGGCCGGACATTTAGTACCAAATAAATCCTGACAAACATCTACCTACAATCTACAACTCGCCTTGTGCCTGTCTCCCTAAATACATAATCTATGTACATAACGTAGAACTTACCCTGTGCCTTTTTTCCCTGCAGACACGATTTACGATGAGGACGAGGTGTTGCTGGCACTGGCTGAGCAGCTGGGCAGTTTTACCCCGCTGGTCGGCGGGCCTGAGTGGGTCTTCTGTCTCCTCGTAAGTACTGCCACAAGGACATCCAAAGACGTAAACTGCCATGCCAGAATTCCAGCAGAAATCGCAGTTGTAATATTTCTTTTAGATTTGCCAATTCTGAAGGGAAAATATATTTTGTATAGGAGGGCCCATGGTATGTTTTGATGTAAACAAATTGGAAAATTCTTTTGAATTTGTTTTTTTGAATATTCAAAAAGAAAAAGTATTAATTCACATATAAAGTTGTTACTTTTTTAAAAAATGAGGCTCAAAGGTATGTTTTATGAGTTAATATGTGGCCAAACATTTGTGTGCCCAAACCCACTTTAATTCCTATTTGTTGAAAAGAGGAATTTTGTTGTGTCCATATTTATTAATTGCAAAGGATTTTTTATGAGAAATAACAGTGTTTGTAAAAAATTATTTTAAGTGTGGGACATTATGTCCAACGTCAAGGGGCTAATCCTTGGATACCCCATGTACATAGTCGGACATTTTGAACATAATTTGCCTATATTTTCATGTTTTTGCTGGTAAAAATGTCCAATTTTTAGCCCAATCTGTCGGACATACTGCTCAAAATGTCGGACATATCCGACAAAAATGTCGTTTTCACAAACACTGGGAAAACTAGATTTCATAGCCTCGTCTCTCGCTGAGTCAATTGGTGCTGGGTAAAAGCCTGACCTGGTGACTGGTGCTTGAGAGGAGGCTGCCCAGACCCATAGTACCAGAGATCTTATAATCAGAGAGACCACTGCCTTTTTCAGGGTCCCCAATCTACAGGGAAAACAGAAATTTTATTTAAAAACTAAAAAGATTCCCTGACAGGAAAAACACAGGGAATTTGCAAATTTTACCAAAACACGGGAAATTTCATTGGGCCAGGTTCTGCAACTCCTGATTCTCAAAATATTTAGGATTTGACTTCTTGTCATTGGGTTGTCCAATCTTTTTCTTTTATGTGAAGGCTTTTAGATCTAAACTTACTAGAAATAACAGAGAACAATTGCCACAGGACAGGAAAAACACAGGGAATTTGAAAATGCAATTTGAGTGGGGGCTCTTTGAGCCAAACGAAACTGAACACTTGTCTGATGTTTTCCCTCCAATGTCTGATGTGGGACTAGCCTTGAAAGGAACCAATCATGTAAATAACAACATTTTCATTTAATAACTAAAAAAATATGATGTCTATGGTAAAATGTTAAATATGAAATTTAGCTTTAACATAATTGATTGTGAACCCCCCAATATTAATCTTTTCAGCAAATAGAAAATTACAGCACAGTTATGGAGTTCTGTTTACATTTAATTCGTGTGATGTAAGGATATAAAATGAACTTTTGTGTTTTTTTTGTTCCCCACCCAGCCATAAAATACTCACCTGGCCAGTTGACTGGAAATAGATTTTATTTTAATGGTGGCCTAAGACATGTATGCCAGTTCCCAGTTCTCTTTCTTAAAAGTTCTTTGCCACTCAGTTCTCCATGTTCTTTGTCATTCCCACTTAGCGTTGGCCTGGCCTACACTGCCTTATCTCAAGTAGCTCGGTTTAAGAGGACACTAAATTCCTGATGTGTACAACATATCATAGCAAAGGCAAGGTTGTTTGAATAGGGAACTTCTTTTTTTGTCGTTGTTTATGGTGTCATAGCTTTCATAAAGGACTTGGGTTGTGGGGATTTCCTGTATTTATAGCATTATAAAAAAAAGAGATTAAAATAATAAAAATAAAAAATAAATAATTGGTCCAGTCCTGGAGAAAACATTTGCTTACCTTCATCAAACGCTCTGATTTAGTGTGTCATCTTATATTTTCTGCCAGATATGCTGCTCAGTAGCTACGCTGTCTAATGCTATATGATGTATGGATAATAATTCAAGATTTATTCGGATGAAGAGGGATACTAAAAATAACTAGATACTGTGTTCTATGGGACCACTGCCCTAAAGATGCAATAAGCAATGTTCTATAATAGCAAGTTCTATATTATTTTCTCATTCAAATTGCCTTCTTTGGGGCAAATTGCCTTCTTTGGGGCAAATAGGCATGAGCTGGAATAGATGTATATTTTTTTTTTTTTTTTTTTTTTTTGAATAGATGTATAAATCAGCGTTATAAAGACATTTCCTAATTGCTTGATCATGGATTGAATGTTTATTCGTATTGTGCAAAAGCTAAGCCACCATGAATCTGATGATAACTTTCAAAAAAGAGTGTTCACATTAAATTTAAAAGCGTTGTAGGATACTTACATATTTTCCTCATTCTTTTTTTGGACCAATTCACCACAATCCTGTTTTCTCCAGTATTCATAATCAAACTCACAAATATCCTTTTTCCCCACAGCCTCCACTGGAGAGCCTGGCGACTGTAGAGGAGACGGTGGTCCGTGACAAGGCGGTCGAGTCGCTCCGTAACATCGCGAGCCAGCACTCGCCCGCAGACCTGGAGACCCACTTCGTGCCGCTGGTGAAGCGACTGGCCGGGGGCGACTGGTTCACCTCCCGCACCTCTGCCTGCGGCCTCTTCAGTGTCAGCTATGCCCGCGTGTCAGGGTCTGTCAGGGCTGAGCTTAGGCAGTAAGTACCACGCAGAGGTTTTCCTCATCTTTATTTTTCTCTACCATTGTACGACAGGGCTCAACATTAAGGGTTTTTGCTTCAGGGATGTCAGTTTTCAGCCTTTAGTCTGATTTCAGATTTTTTTAGACTTAAGAAAACTGGCAAAAAATTGATCAAATATGGTCAAAACATGGATAAAATCTCAATAGTATCCAAAGACATGTTCGACAGTGGCAATGGGCTTGATTATCCACTTCTGAATACGGTTTCTAAACATTAAAACCAGTTCAGACTTTCTTCAGACTAAGTTTAGATTATCCGAATAGTCTGAAACCTTTCTGAGCAGTGAATAAATACTAGCCTCTGATTGGTTTATATTAATGCAATTCCAATTATGACTCCTAAAATAATTTTGATACAAAAAATCCAATAAGAGCAAGAGTTATAAATAGGTTATAATTTTATCATTTATTATGTTGTTTGAATTGAGAATGAATATATTTTACAATTCTTTTATCATTTGGTCACTTAACTGTGAACATGCTCCACTCTCCACTCTCCAAGCACAGGCAACCACTCCAAGCAGAGATTTGCACACTCATAATCAGATAGTTTGGCATTAACTGTAAGGTTTCAGACTTTTTCATCAAGCCTTTTAAATTAAACAACTTGCTCAATATGACACAGGGAAATCTCAGGGAAAACACAGGGAATTCGAAAGTAGATTTTTTCATTGGTACCCTGTCTCATTTACGCAGGGCTCAACATTAGGGTTTTTTGCTAGACTGCCCATCTGGCAGGTGCGGGTGACATTTTATTTTACCTGGCCCACCCTTATATTCACTTGCCCAGTTAAAATTTCTTTACTCGATTATTAGGTGGCACCTGCAACACTTGATATGCAAAGTACTTTTCAACCATCATGTTTTTTGTTACCACACAGTGCACTCTCCTCTATTGCAGGAACTTCCGGAACTTGTGCGGCGACGACACACCAATGGTGCGTCGTGCTGCCGCTGGCAAGCTCGGGGAGTTCGCTAAGGTCGTCGAACCCGAGTATCTCAAGTCAGAAATCATTCCTCTCTTCACAACGCTGGCAGCAGACGAACAGGTAAGAATAGTATGTACTAGGCTCCTTTTCTTTCTTACTCTTTTAATGTCGTGAACGAATATGTCATGAATAGCACTCTTGGTGTTGTCGGATTTGCATAAACCTAGTTAAATAATCAATGGTTTCATAGATGAACTTTATTGTAGTCCATAGTTTTTTATATGAGAAATAATCAAACCTTAAATTATATCAACTTAGATTGAGTAGCGAGACAGTACTCTAGCACTGTATCTGGGAAATTCTGATATTGGTAGCCTTTCGTGAAGTGGTTGCTATCTAAATTGCGTCAATCGGGCTTTCGCCCAGCAGGCAGTGTAAATAAGGTTTAATCAGCTGAATGTGCCTTAAGTTTTAGGGAGAGCGGACCACGCAGCACTGGCCTTAGAGCCAGGTTTAAAAAGTTGGTTGCGGAGAGCGCAGCTAGTCCGCCTAAAAGTATGCCGGTGATGGATTTGTATTGCCACCTTCAACCAAATCTGTGTGCCTAGTCTACCCCTTTCACCCTATTACCTACACCTAAGTATGAACAATAGAACAACTTTTATCATGTCATCATGATGTAAAGTAGCGAAACAAAAATAGGATATCAGCCAAATATCTGCACTTTATACATAGCAATAGAACTAGTGTCCACCCTACCACTTGAAATCTTTCCATATTATAGATGTTCTACGCAACCAACTTTTTTTTGGTAGAGACTGTCATCTTCTAAGTTGGTATTGTGGGGAGTGTCGTAACGCGTTGTCATTTGCTGGTTGTAGGACTCTGTTCGCCTGCTGGCGGTGGAGGCGTGCGCCAGTATCGCCGCCCTGCTTCCCCCAGAGGACAAGGAGGCGCTGGTCATGCCCACGCTAAGAAGTGCAGCCAACGACAAGTCGTGGAGGGTTCGCTACATGGTCGCTGACAAGTTCACAGAGGTGGGAACCTATAGAACAGCTCAGTCTTTGCTCTTCTTCTAACTCATTTTCACAGGGATGCAAGTTTTCAGATTTAGTCTGATTTCAAAGAAGTCCATACATGCTGAGAATATTTTTTTGTTTTTGTTTTTTATTTGTGACAAATGCACACATTTTACCAAGTGTGAAGAGTGTTTACTACTGTAATTCTGATCCCTCCTAAATCAACTTGTGTTCATGAGATCAATGTTTTTATCTGATCTGATCAAACAGCCTGCATCCCCTGCTTTAACCCTGAACCGAAATAAATGTTGGCCTTAAATTTTGGGTGAGACTGAAATTAACTTTCCTAAGCAAAGATATTATAAATTGAGCCACTTAAGATCTTATCTATATAGGCCTTTACATGAACAAGAACATAAGCCAACTGGCTTGTTGCTACCTTGTTTCAGCTCCAACAAGCCGTGGGCCCTGAGATCACCAAGAACGACCTGGTGCCTGCCTTCCAGAACCTACTCAAGGACATCGAAGCCGAGGTCCGGGCCGCCGCAGCCCACAAAGTCAAAGGTACGGCTTACTTGGCCTTGAGTTTCAGGGATCCAGGGGTCACTAACTTTGATATTATATATTTTGAACTACACAGTTGCCATTCAAGTGTGACGTTCCTCGGTAGTTCGGGGTTCCCGATTTCTATGACGGAGGGATGTGGGAGTTATTCTCCGGGATCGCTGTCTCGATCCCTTCGGGTTCGATCAGCCCCGGAGTGTTGACTTGGTCATTTAGGCTGATGTCCCCATAGACATACAGTGGAAATCTCAGGTACCAGATTCAGATTCAGGACCTGTTGGCAGAGCCAAACCAAATATACGGTGAAGATTGTAGCTTTAACATAGGACTCCTATGATATCTAGGTCACCAAGTCATCAGCTGGGAGATTGACACATGTCCATATATGGTCATATTAGGGGTAGGCTGGTATCTGTTGACTGACTAACAGCAGGGCCATTGTTCCATCAAGACCCTACTTCAGGTAGCATTGCTAAAGCTTACCTCAGGTAGGATCTGTAGCCAGCCAATCACATCCAAGCATGCCACCATCTGCATGCAGAGGGGCTGGTGTTCAACTGCCTCCCTCCCCCAGGCTGTCTTCACCAAAGCTTACTTCAGAGAGCTGCAGTGTTAGCCAATCAGAGCCTTGCTTGTCGCAGGGTGCCACACATTACCAAACAATGTATACATCCACCTCAGTACAACAAAGTAATCCCTCTTCTTATTCTCAAATATTAGTATTAATATGTAAAATCCACATCTTTCACAAGTTTATGAATTGTATTTTCATCGAGGAGACCAACTGACAGCTCCCTGACTGGGTCATGGTGGCATTTGCATCTTTCTCTTTAATTCGATCGATAATTCACCCGATAATTCATCTAGGTTTCCATATCTGACCAATCTTTTTACTATCATATACACAAAATAAAGACGAATAACCCGTAGTTTTTCAGTTTTGAAACCGACCCTGAATCTATATCAGGCATCATACCGTTCCTTTATTTTAAAGGAATTTCCTTTAAATTCCTTTATTTTTGTGAAAATAGGCAAAATTCCTTTATTTTCCTTTATTTTCGTGAAAAATTCCTTTATTTTTTTTCTAGAGTAAGAAAATATCACATTATCTCATAAAATGCATAGAATTCCATATTATTAGCGATAAAATTGCAAAGTTTTCTAGCTGTCGATCGATCCAGGTTGACGTGTCAATCAGCATGAGTCGACGCATTGATCAATGTGAGTCAACGTGGGTCAACGCAGTGCTGCACAGAAAAAATCAACAGAAAGGCAGTCCTGTTACAATATTATTTGCCTTATTTAATGTTTAAACTCTCTAAAAGTTCTCTAAATATTCCTTTAAAATTCCTTTATTTTTCCTAGAAATCCCTGCAAATTCCTTTAAATTCCTTTATTTTTATGAAAAAAAATTCCTTTAAATTCCTTTATTTTTTTGGGAGGGCGGTATGATGCCTGCTATATGATCCGCCTGTGACCTTGTTTTGGTTTTGAGCTGGGTGAAAAGCCTGAGCACGAAGGCCTGATCAAGCCTTCATCCCCATTGGTCAGTATAGATACTTGTAACGTGATGTTTTCCTTCAGACTTCTGTGAGAACCTGTCTGCGGACTGCCGACAGGAGGTGATCATGACAAACATCCTGCCGTCCGTCAAGGACCTCGTGGTCGACCCCAACCAACACGTCAAGTCCGCACTGGCCTCGGTCATCATGGGCCTCTCACCAATCCTCGGCAAAGACAAGTAAGAACGCACATTCTCTATTTGGTTATCAGGGGTCGAAATAACACGGGCCCTAGATTTCAGGTCCAGGGAGCCCGACTGGCCCCCAAGAAAATTTAGACTTATGATAAAGACATGGTACCAACCACACAGGGAAAACAGGGAAAATGGTAAAGAAAATTCCCTAACAGGGAAAACACAGGGAAATTGCAAATTTTGCCAAAACACAGGGAATTTCATTTGGCTAGGTTCTGAAATTCCTGATTCTCAAGATACTAGGGATTAGACTTTTTATTGTTGGGTTGTCCAATTTTTTTCTGCACATGGAGGCTTTTAAATTTGAACAGCTTGCTGGATATGACACAGGGAAAAATTGCCGCGGGACAGGGAAATCTCAGGGAAAACGCAGGGAATTTGAAAATGGCATTTCGGTTGGTACCCTGCTATAACCAGGGTCGAAATAGTACGGGCCCTAGATTCAGGTCCAGGGAGCCCGACTGGCCCCGAAGAAAATTTAAACTTATGATAAAGAGGAGGGGGCCTTGTACCTTATTTGGAGCCCTAAATGCAATGGGCTGCGGGCCTGACTGGCCCCTCAATTCTTGTACATTATTTCAACCCCTGGTTAATATGGAATCTGGCGAGCATGTGGAGACCTAAGAAAACTTAGAAGCACCAAAGAAAAAATTTCTTTTTCTTTTTTCTTTTTTCTTTTTTTTTACATCCAAAACCTCAGCAGTTAGCTTTCTTATATCCCAGACCCGTAGGATTTTCTGCATAGTTAGGATAAATCCCCAGTTGAAATAAGTGGTGCATGTATCAACTTTTCTCTTTCAGTAAGAAATAATGGTATATCTTTTGTTGCAGCACAATCGAGCACTTGTTGCCACTGTTCCTTACTCAACTAAAGGATGAATGTCCAGAAGTCCGTCTTAATATCATCTCCAACTTAGACTGTGTTAATCAGGTAGGTTTAACAATTCGTGTCATTATAAAACACTAACAGACTGAGTAATTTTTCAAAATTGATGTCGCCTTGAGTTCTTTAAGAAAAATCCTTAATTGAAATTTTAAAAGATTTCACAACTTAAGTAAAAATTAATTATGCTACCACAGGAGAATTTTATTACTATGCTTTGTGAGGTCATAAAGATATTACGATATTGTCTGTCGCACATATCTTGACCACATGATCGCACATATTGGTTTGTACAACATGTTTGGTGTCCTTTCTATGGGACATAGCTCATGAAAGACCCCTTGCCACTCTTCGAAACAAGTAGGGTATCTTACCTGGTATCAGGTTTCTTCTAAATCATATCATAGATACAATCACCCGTAAGCTGAAAAGCATTACCTCGTGCAGTCTGGAAAGAACTTTACGTGGTTGGCCGGATGTTAAATAAAGTACATTTTGTTTTGTGTGCGTGCTAGGTTATCGGCATCGCACAGTTGTCGCAGAGCCTTCTGCCGGCCATCGTGGAGCTGGCAGAGGATTCCAAGTGGCGTGTGCGTCTCGCCATCATCGAGTACATGCCTCTGTTGGCGGGCCAGCTGGGCGTCGAGTTCTTCAACGAGAGGCTCAACACACTCTGTATGACCTGGCTCGTAGATCACGGTAAGTTTTCAGATTTTTGTCTGATTTCAGATTTTTTGAAAAATAATGAAATCACACCGCAAAAAGGTATGAAAACTACAGGAAAAACAACAGTTAAGTATCAGTCAGACCTGAATTAATCAACAATGTTACCTAATGAAGCCTCTGGAAGGGCCTCGGAAGCTGTTTAGATCTTCAGGTATATTTCAGATTAAGTTCAGATTATACACAAAATCTGAAGGCTGTAGAAGGGAGTGAATAAAAACTGCATTCTGATTGGTTGATATTACTGTGAATTTAATTTCATTGCGAATCTGCTATCTCTCATTCTCCCAGCATAGACTTTAGACTTCAGACTTTTTAGCCAACCTGACTTACATCCCTGAACAAGGAAAGTGGCAAAAAAGAAAATTCCGTCACAGGGAAAATACTGGAAATTTGCAAACTTTACATTAAAAAAAACAGGGAAATGCAGGGAATTTCATTTGGCTAGGAAATTTCTAATTCTCAAAATGCTAGGGGTTGTCCAAAAGTTTTCTGCACGGGAAGGCTTTTAATTTTGAACAAATTGCTGGAAAAGGTACAGAAAAATTGTCGAGGGACAGGGAAAATACAGGGAATATAAAAAACGTTTAGTGGGGACCCTGTATGTGGCCTTTTAGTTGGACTAGCACTAATACTGGAAAATAGAATTCCCCCTACTTTGTGGATTTCCCCCTCCCCCACACTATTCAATGATCATTGGACTTGTTCCTTTTGTGTATCCAATTGCTTCTCTGTTGAGAGTGCTCCTGGCATCAAATATATTATAGCTTCACTAAGATATGTAATTGGGTTGGTTGCCTATGTATTTTTGTTGACGTCATCGCTACTGGTGCCCTCTATGAGAGTCTACTACCAAATACAATGCGTCATCTGTTTTGCTGTTTTCATGACTTTATCGTCCGTTTGTTTTTATTTTGAAAAAGACGAAGAGACAACCTGATGTTTTGTTTGTATCTGGTTGCACAGACTCTTGTAGGGGGCACTGCTATTGTTAACATTATGGCGAAGCATCACGAATCATTAATCTTTGCTTGCTATACAATCGTTGCTGACAGTCCTCCAATTTGTTCACAGTCTATGCAATCCGTGAGGCGGCGACCCTGAACCTGAGGAAGTTGATCGAGAAGTTTGGTGTTGAGTGGGCCCAAGCAACCATCGTCCCCAAAGTCCTACAGATGGCCAGCGACCAGAACTACCTTCACCGCATGACCTGCCTCTTCTGTATCAACGTAAGTACCCCAACAAACAATATAACTATCTCCCTGCGCTATTGAAAACAATGGGCACCCCATGGCAGGGATTTTCCTTAACATGGAGTTACTAGTATCAGGTACAAGTAAAAATCCTCCAGGGCTAGTGGAATTTATTAAGGACTATCCTGGTGGACGAGTGAAAATCGTTAAAATTGCTATTAGTAACTACTAACTTAACATGGGCAAGTAGAACTTTGAGCAGGGCTAGTGCAAAGATAGGTCCACTAGCCCAGTGGACTAGTAGTTAAGGAAAACCCCTGCATGGGGGTACTGGGGTGGGCTCCTGGGATGAATAGGCCCCCAGTAGCCCCTGCTGATCATATAATGTGATGATAGGGGGGACCCAGCACTGACCAAGTGGTTCGTTTGGTTTGATTCCCAGTTGGTGCTCAGTTCACTAAGGGATGAGGTACAGCATAATATCCGGGGTTTTGATCCCCTGCTGTTTGCTCGCCCTGTCACCTTCTTCTCATAGATACAACCACCAAAGACGGGATTCATCCAAACCTGTTTTTTGCTGTGAAAATTACCCTGGCTGTCAGTACGGCATAATACAACCATCACACTCTCTCACCATTAAAAATAATGGGCAGTATTGGGAATTAATTTATAATTTGTGCACTCGAAAATATATGTTTGGTTACCTGTTTTTGCAGCCCATATATGTGGCATATTTTGTTCTAAAACAAACAAAAACATGACGTGCAGAAGAACACTTCTCAAAAATGTGTGCGAATCAATGAAAATGCAAGCCTCAGGAGTTTGGTGCACCATTAATTTCAAACACTGATGAATCTTTTACTGGGATTTCAATGAACTTGAATCAAAGAACTTATATTCCTTAGTAAAATTATATTTCTCAGAATATGCAGGTTTCTTACTTTCTGCAGATACCAATGCAGTTGTTTTCAGATAACCGATAACATAGTCTATAGCATTCCTGAAAGTTATTTTGATGTCGAAAAAAACATGATATACATGAAGAAACATGACCCGGAAAGTCTGTTTAAAATATTTCAGAATTTTTCCTGGTTATGATCTCTGTCGAAAAGGTGAAGCTCGAATTAGGGATTTTATGGTACACTTTTACTAAAATATATTGAATTTGATTGATGAAACAACCTTGATATACTAGCACACTGAGACACTTTGTTTGTTTTTGTGCTGCAGGTGTTTGCGGATGTTTGCGGCCCGGAGGTCTGCTCACGTCTCATGCTTCCTACTGTCCTCACCATGTGTAACGATAACGTCGCCAATGTTAGGTTTAATGTGGCCAAGACCCTACAAAAGCTAGGCCCAATTGTAGATCAACAGTAAGTATTTTATTCCTTATTTCTGGCATTAATTGAAGTAGAAAATATCTACAGGCAAGAAAAGTATATATATTCTGACTTGTTTTTCATAATTTATAGATGATATCACTCTTATTTTGTTGTTGATGAAATACACTTTCGGCAGCTATTCTAATCTAGCAAAAATGAATGCCTGAATTTAACAAAATTATGTGCAGCTTGGAATAAGTAATTCACAGTGATAAGTCCGGGCACGAAACCAAAATGCTTATATGTACATTAAACATAAACTTGCAGAAAATGAAGTAAAAGATTGGTTTTCTTCTTTTTATTAGCACTGTTCAACAATCAATTAAGCCAAGCCTAGACAAACTAAGACAGGACTCTGACGGCGATGTCCAATATTTCGCAATGGAAGCTTTAGAAGGTATGTCTGATTTTCCCAGTTATTTATGACCACTTTTTCAGTCACCCAAAGACACTTTAACTAGAAGCAAGTCCAATTGTAAACCTCTGTAAATATACAGTTTGCCTTAGTTTAATTTGTTGCTTTATTGCCATTTGTAGATAGATGTAGTTCTTATTTGTAGTGCAAGTTTGTTTAGTTTTTCAAACTTAATTTCAATGTCAATTCCTGGGTCTCGTGGAACCCAGTTTCCTGAAAAGCATGAGCACAAGGCAGTATTGAGCCTTACAATGTGAAGTAATTGTTCTTGCATGGTGTTTTGCATATTCCCAACAAAATGCCCTCTGATTCCCTACTTTACCCCCACATTTGGCATTTCTAAAAGTTACATATGAATTAACCAATAAACAAGTCTTTAGGTGGTTCATTAAACAAACTATGATTTGTTGAGTAAGAAAAGACTTAAAAGACTCAGAGGGAGCAGTATTTTCAAAAGCATACTATGAATTACTGGACAGAAATTGATAATATTCTAAACATACATAGCTCCCAAGTTTAAATCGGCAATTGGCCAGTGGATGCCATGAGGTGAAACTAAACTAAGACTATAAGGTCTGCAGGGCAAAAAAAGCTTGAAATATCTGGTCCTTCTACCTGTCTTAAAAATGTAGCACTGTTAATAATGTTATGATACAAATAAAAGTGGTATGTTTGGATTCAGTATATTTTTTCTATCATTCGATACCAAAATTGTTTGTCAGGTGCAAGTATTTTAATATAGAAATGGGAGTAGAATCTGACAAAGACGGCACAAGCTTTCAAAATATGAGCATCCTCCCATATGGCATTGCTAATAAATATATAATAATTAATGGGAACAAAGGGGACAAAATATAAAATACGTTCAGATGATGAATGGCCACAAATGACACGCAAAATATGTTAAGAAAATTCACAAAGTCATCAATCATGTACTCCCCCACCAGTAAACTTATGTGATTGATATTAAAAAAAACGTACTACAAATCTTTGGAAAGTAGAACTCAAAATAGAACTGAAAAACAAAACCAGTCCTTTCTTGCCCTGCAGACCTATTATAGTCCCATGTCCTCATAGCCTTAAACAATCAGTGTTTACAGTTAGAGTTTTCTACAAACTTGCTTGCCCAGATATTATAGATTGTGTACTGCCAATGCTTACCTCGGCTTGCTTTGTTCAACAACAGCCCTTGCTACTGTCCTGCGGACTTGAGTGACACTCAACCGGGGGATACTCCAGCTTTGCACCTCTTTTAGGTTGGCGTGTGATTTGTGAATGATAACCTTTACCCGTTCAGGCTACCATTCCTTTAAGACAAGTGTACGAAAAACCAAACCTCTGCACTAGAATGCTAACAAGGAAAAATCTGAGAGCTTGAAATGAAGAATTGATTAATTCAAAAATTACACCAGGTCATGCTGGTGAGGGTTTCAAAATAGTACTGCAAGTTGAAACTGTTTTGGGGTAAATTTAATTGAGAATGTGTGTATTGGATTTAAACTACACACAATGCTGAAAAGCCTAATTCATAAATTAAAATTTGAAGCAGGGTTGACAGATTGTAAAACTAGACAAAAAACTGTTTTGTGGTTAGGCTTTTCAAGACAACATGGTTATAAGCAGAATGGTTTACAATTCTCATTTTCTTGCTCAGAAGAATTGACTCAGTTCCTTGTTTCAGTGGTTTTACCTAACATAAAACTTTCAATAACTGACCGACCCTTTTTTGACAGATGGATCTTGTCTGTTTGAAGATGCAGAGATGCCACTTTTCTGTATAGATAATGATTCCCATATTTTGACAACTAGTTTTAAAAAGTGCCAAAATTTTAGAAGGAAAAGATTTTTGTATTCAATTTCAGGTAAAAAACAAAAATTAGAAAAGAAATAAGAAAAGAAAGAAACATCTTACTAAACTTATACATATTATTCGTTTCAGTATCAGAACTTAAATACAGAAGAATAGACTACCTAAGTTGTTTCCATATCAAAATATGGAAAAGTGGTTCCGTATTTTTCACGTTTGAAGAGTGGCATCTCTGAAGATGAAAACATAACCACTTATTTCTTGTGAAAGCATTCTCAGTTAACAGAACTTATCAAGACAGCAATGATGTGAACAAAAATAATCATTTGTTACACTAAAGACCTCTTGTTTTCTATTCTAGGATTTTCACGACTTCAAATATTTTGCCTATTTAAATCCTTTGATTTTCCTTTGCTCTTAAACAGAACTACAGGTACATCGTATGAAGATCAATGTACTTTTTCCATCTTTCTATTCTTAAATTGAATAATTCAAATTCAGTCTTACATCTTCTTAAAAGTCAGGCTCAGCACTGAAGTGAATAATCGATTAACAAATTCAACTCAAATCGAATGATTCAAAACATTTTGTGAAAAGGACCTTCCTTCATTCTAACATACTGTTTGTGCGTTTGAAAAAATAAATACCAATGGTTAAGTAGCTAAGCATTTTATTAGGATTCGATATCAAGAATGAAGATACCCCAAATTGTGTTAAATAGTGTATGCCTCTTAGACAGAAGCATTGTGCTGTTTCTGATTGAATCTCTCAGTTATTTCTTGAGAAAGGGGTAGTTCTCTTAATAGTCTAATTAAATGTAGCCCTGAGTATAACATGATTCATGAAGCCTGTATCATTTTCAAATTTTAAAAGTACTTAGTCAAACCCTTTTCTATAACATAACATGACCATTTATCACCCTGTAAATGTTATACCTATTACATGTATATTAGCTCGTAGCAACACATGCATACCTGATACTTTTCATTACGATTAATGGTAGCTTATTTTGTTTAGTACAGTGCCCATAGAATGGTTCTTTCAGCAATCATGTTTTTGTGTATTTCCCGTATCCCCACAGGTTGTCACTTAGTGTCAGAGGCCAGGGCTGTCAGTCGCCGGCCCCCACTTCCCGAGCTGGGCAATTTCGACACTGTTCGCAGACAGGGGTCCAAAACCCCAACCTCACCTTCAGCCTCCCCCAGTTCAATTGTGCTCAATCTGAGCTCAGTTACGTCGCCTGCACCAGTCACCAAGCGTAATATTTTCACTCCCCAAACCTCATTCTCGTTCATGGACAACACCTCGTACCTTGCCAGTGTCGCACCTTCCAACCACATTTCTGTTGTCTCCATCATCTCCAGTAAGAAGGAACCAGGACTCATAGCAGGATCAATATGTAGCACTGGTGTTGATAACCAGAGCAATGATACAGGACCAAGTCCTGAAGAAATAGAGCAACGAACCGCTGAGGAAAATCAGAAACTTTCAGCATCTGCTCGTCGACCTCTCACATGGACTACTCACGAACCAGTTCGTGGCCCGAGACCATCTAAGCCTCCTGGCGAAGAGGAAGCATCCCCTGTCAATGATAACGAAAGAAATCTACCAGGGATTGGTCAAATAACTGCAATAGACACAGGAGAAATAAATGTACCAATCAGTTTAGAACCTGATATTACAGGACCAACACCTCAACCATGTGAAGACACAGCTGAGACTGCTCCAGATTCTATTGTTGCTTTATCCGGCAAACTTCAGATAAACCTCAGTAAACCAGATATGACAGTGAATACTGCAGAAAGCCCCAAAGTTGTGAGTGGGGTAGACTTGAATCAGCAGGCTGCGATTGACTTCAAGCCACCATCTGCAGCATTAAACCAGGCTCCTGATATGATCGAGACCAGAAGATTGCCTACTGAGGGGATGGTTACTGTACCAGTAGAGAAAGTGGAAGAACCACTCCCTGGTCTTAGGGGACCAGTCTCTGATTTAGGTATGACCAAAGAGCCTACAGAGAAGCCAATGAAACTAGTCTTAGCTCCAGATGAGATTGTGGCAAGTCAAATCCCACCCGCCAAAGAAGAGGTAAGAAATGTAGAAACACCAGGGAAGGTAGAACAGATTAGCCAGCGACCCACCTTTATAGCTGAGGCAAAGACTGCAGAGTCAGAGATGGCGGCTAGGGGACCTATGATTGCCAATGACATAGAAGAAAAGCCAAAGCCGATGAATGAAAGTTTTACAGACAAGCCTGTTCAGAAGGACAAAATTGAAACAAAGGAAGTGGGAAGACCATTGAAACGTGAGGTGGCAGAGGCACCCAAGACTGAGGTAAAAGTTCCTGAAAACAAAATAAGTGAACCATCAAAGAAACAAACTGTGCCACAAGTAGTGCCACAAAGGATGGAACCAGCTCCACAAGTGGTGGCACCAAAGATAGAACCACCACCAAAAGTGGTGCCACCAACGATAGAACCACCACCAAATGTGGTGCCACCAAAGATGGAACCAACACCAAAAGTGGTGCCACCAAAGATGGAACCAACACCAAAAGTGGTCCCACCAAAGATAGAACCAGCTCCCAAAATTGTACCGCCAAAGATGGAACCATCACCAAGTGTTGTGACACCAAAAGCAGACCAAAGTGTGGTGTCACCAATGAAAGAAACTGTACCAGAAGTTGTGCCACCAAAGATAGTACCACCACCCAAAGTGCCATCACCAAAAGTGGAGCCAGAAGCATTAAAGAAAGAACCAGTCAGTCAACAAAAAGATCTGCAGGCAATCAACTCCACAGAACCTGAATCTGTCTTAGCAGAGAGAGGGCTGAAAAAGAAGGAACTTGAACCTCTCAAGTCTACAGAAGTGCAGCCACAGGAGAAAATAGAGGTTCAGAAAACTGAGCCTAAAAGAGATAATGAAACAAGTAAAAAGGAAGAAACACTAAAAAGAGAATCTCTTGAAAAGGTGAAAGTACTTCAAAAAGATACAACTAAAACAGAAGAACTCCAAAAGATTGAGTCTGAACCTCCAAAAAAGAAAGGTTGGCAGCCTCCTAAGAAAGAAGAACCTGCTAAGAAGGAAGAACCTCAGAAAGTTGTTGCCGATACTCCAAAAAAGAAAGTCTGGCAGCCTCCCAAGAAGGAAGAGCCTGTCAAAAAGGAAGAATCTCTGAAACAGCAACCTGAGCCTCCAAAAAAGAAGGCTTGGCAACCTCCAAAAAAGGAAGAGGTCCCTCAGAAAGAAGAACCTCTTAAGGCAGAAGCAGAAGTTCCTAAAAAGAAAGTATGGCAGCCTCCGAAGAAAGAAGAATCAAAGAAGGAAGAATCACCAAAACCTCAACCTGAAGTGTCAAAGAAGAAAGTTTGGCAACCACCTAAGAAAGAAGAGCCTCCCCTTAAAGAAACCCCCAAACAAGAGCTGGAAACTCCAAAGAAAAAGGTTTGGCAACCTCCAAAGAAGGAAGACTCTTTGAAAAAGGAGGAAACTCCCAAATCTCAACCTGAGCCAAGACGAAAAGTATGGCAACCTCCTAAAAAGGAGGAATCAATTAAAAAGGAGGAACCATCAAAATCAGAGCCAGAGCTCCCCAAGAAGAAAACTTGGCAACCTCCCAAAAAGGTTGAAATACCCAAAAAGGAAGAATCTCCAAAGCCTCAACCCGAAGCACCAAAGAAAAGAGTTTGGCAGCCTCCAAAGAAAGAAGAGCCTAAAGAAACAGAAAAGAAGGCCTTCCAACTACCGAAAAAGGAACCACCTAAACCAGAACCCATGAAGAAAGAAGAAACTCCAGAACCTCTAAAGAAGAAAGGATGGCAGCCACCAAAGAAAGAGGAGCCCGCCAAAAAAGAACAAGAGACACCTCAGAAGAAAGTACTTCTACCTACCAAGGAGGAACCTCCAAAACCACAACCAGAACCATTTAAAAAGAAGGTCTGGAAGCCACCTCAGCAGACAGATCCTGCCATGAGGCCGCCATTAGATCCTTGTCTGCACATACCAGTGAAGCCAGAAGCAGATACTTCAAAGCGGAAAGCAGAACAACCAAAAAAGGAAGATGTTACACCAGTTCCCAAACTTCAGGATGATTCCAGTGCAAAAACAGGACTCCAACCTCAGCAGAAAGGTATCTCAGAACCTGTTATACCAAAGGATGCCAAGGGAGTTAAAGAGCCTGCCCAGGTAGATTCCAAACCTGTGCAAAGGGGATCAACAGAATCTCAGAAAAAGGCAGGCTGGCAACCAGTTGTTCCTCCGTCACAACCTACAACAGATAAGGGTCTTAAAGTAGGGACAGACACATCCAAGAAAGTTCAAGAGCCAAAAGCAACAGTTCCTACTGATGCCCCTAAGAAGAAAGGCTGGCAGCCACCTACTAAAAAAACTGAAGCAGAACCACCCAAGAAAACCTCGCAGCCAGTCACTGCGAAAAAAGATTCAGAAAAAACTGAACCTCCTCAAGAAAATGATCCAGCAGCATCCAAACCAGCAGAGCCGGCTAAGAAAGCCTGGCAACCTGGGCAAGCAGCAGTACTACCTCACATTGCAGCCAGGAGGAAGAGCTGGCAGGCGCAAGAGAAAGTTCAAGAGCCCCTGGCAACTGTGGAGAAGAAAAAGCCCTGGCAACCTATGCCAAAACAGCCAGAGAGTGAATCTGGAAAGCCAAACACTACAGTCAAGACACCAAGTGCTGTGGCTGAACCAGAGCAAAAGAAGAAAGGCTGGCAACCCAAACCCAAAGCACAACCAGTACCAGATAAGGTTCCAGAGGCCGAAACAACCAAAAAGAAAGTTTGGCAACCTCCTGCCAAGACCAAACCTGAAGCAAAAGAGAAGGAGGAATCACAGCCTCCGAAGCGTAGTTGGCAACAACCTGCAAAGGCAAAACAGCCATTAGTAGAACCTAAAGCTGAGGCAGGGAAGAAAGACTCAAAGCAGGTTGAGAAGACTGAACCTGCATCAACGAAGAAAGGGTGGCAACCTCCACAGAAAACAGAAAAACCAGCAACGCCAATCGCCACCAAGAAACCTCAGTCAGCGCTGGCTGCAGGTGTTAAAAAGGACACCAAGTCTGTGAATGGGCAAGGCAAGGAGAGTGAGAGTAAGACACCGGGTGGTGGTCAGGAGGCGACGCAGGGGGCGGGCAGCAGGCGGGGCATCGGGTCTCTAGTCAGGGACAGACTCAAGGGTGAGTCCATTGTCCTACATCCTACAAAGGATGCGCATGCCCTGAGTGAACACGCCAGCCCACTTGCCTCTAGTTTCCCTCATGGATGATGATGTTTGGGGTGATGGCAGTTCTGAATGGACCCAAGCGCTCTAATGCTAAAGTTGACCCAGTGATGCTATCATGGTCCCTGTGCCTGTCACCTTTACATTGTTCTGTTCTGTGTAACTTGGCCCCACCTGCCTCCTGAACCTTTTCCCATACTTTAGTGAATTGTGTAAATGTTTTCCTTTGAAATGGAGACAAGAAGAAAACTTAAAATAGGCTTATAACTTAAAATTCTTCCCTATGTTTCCTCTCTGATATTGAAATTTGAAAAACATGCTATGTAAATATATCAGTCTAACCTCGATATACAAATGCCTTCAATATAATTATGTCCCGATATGAATGCAGAACAGACATTGTTTTGGTTCAGTGGCCAGCAAGGCACCACCCACCATGATAGCTGCACCTTGGCCTTTAGCACTGCTCTTCTTGGTGTCTTACTTTGACCTTATTGAGATGCTACCATGTCTAATAACTTTTGTTTTTTAACTCCCATAGAGTTGTCACCGAGGAGCCTTGATTTTTGAACCTCTTATAACCAGGCAAGGATGGCCTCCATTTGGGGATGCTGCTACATTGCATACATACACACACACTTGTTGTATCTGGGTTTTCACAATTCTCTACCGAATATTTAATTTAACTTAAAACTAAAAACAAACCAATGAATTACATTTAGATAGTAAAAAGTATTGACTTTCACATCAATATTTATCCAGATTAAAACATCTTGTGTTTGTTCTAAATCCAATATGTCATCAAGTAGGGAACATTTGTGGTCAATTGGTGTGTGTGTATTCATGCGTTGCGCCCTGCATTGCGTTGCCCTGAAGTCATCCCACAGACAGTTAAGGGCCTGTAGGCAAGGTTTATGTGAAGCAACAGTCATGGCTTTCCCTGGTGCAAAGTTGTAACAGGAGGAGCAGGATGACTCCACAATGTAAACTTTGCCTATCAGGCAGCATCCATCTAGAGAATAAGACCTCAGCTTGGTTGTCAGAGACAAATTCAGAACTTTTTTGTTTAAAACAAACCAAAAGTAATTTTGGCATGGGAATGGGGAAAAACCTCTGTCTCCTCTCAACCAAGTTGGTTATGCTTGACCTCCATTTTTGTTCTAGTACTGACATTTTGTTCGTCTTGACCTTCGGTCAGCAGTGGCCTTGAGCCCTGTTGGGGTGACTTTCAGGTTACTCATGATAGTTCTGGTTTATACTAACACAGGACTTGTCAGGAGAGACACAAGTCCTTCTCGTTCTAGACCGTTGTGAACAGATACTTTAGCCTTTAACCAGTTAGGTTAGGATTCCTTGTAGGATACCCTAGCCTCTAACCAGTAAGGATGGGGTTCATGCTAGCAGGACTTGGTCAAGGATTCCTAACCTCTAACCAGTTAGGTTTGGATTCCTTGTAGGATACCCTAGCCTCTAACCAGTAAGGTTGGGTTTCCTGCTAGCAGACATTGAGACCCTAGCCTCTAACCAGTTAAGTTTGAGTTTGCACTAGCAGGATTTTGAGGCCCTTCGTCAGCTGTAGCCTCATCTTGACGATGTATACACCATCGATGCATGATATGTAACAGAACTTCCTTTCTTTCATTTGTAGATGTTGGTTCTCATTTTATGACCCAGACATTTGACATCCCAGGTTGACTCCAGTGTGCACTTCAGAGTTTCTACTCCCATGACATTTTTGCATATTTGATTTGTTGTTTTGCACATTGGACTACTGACCCCACTTTGTTTTAGTTCATTTGCACTGTGAATATTACTGAATAGATATGGAAATAAGCAGACTGCTGTCTTTGATTTAAGTTCTTACTTGATTGTCAGTCATTTAGATCATGTTGTTTATACCCTGTAATAAGGTTTTTATGTCATTCTCTGCTGTAAATGCTGTGTGTCTGCTTTACATACTGTAATTAATTCTGATTTTTCCCTCTCATTTCAGCTTTGAATTAGTTTAGGAAATCCACTTATTATAAGAAGGTAAGTTCATCACTTTAAAGGTGTCCATTAGAAATATAAAATAGCCTATTTAAGAAATTAGTAAATGATAACTGAAAATTGTTACTTTAGAAAGGTTCCTTTCAATAAGTCTTCTATGGACCTCAATTGATCCTTTTCAAATTTCTTGCCCCATCCTTGCCTCTTGCTGTTCTGGCTAACCTGGGGACTGTTTAGTTACAGGGTGAGACGTCAACAGTGCAGCGTTCTGATGACCTCCGACGGATGTCGTTGTCACACACTGCGAAATGTGACGGTGACCTACAACGGATGTAGTTAGTATGCACTGCATTACAAGATGGCGACCTCTGACAGATGTCATTAGCACACACTGCGTTATGTGATCGCAACCTCCAAAGATGTCTTTAGCACACTGCATCGCATGACGGTGACCTCCGACTTACATCATCGACATACATAGAACAAGATGGGACAGGTTCTGATGGATATTTACAATACAAAGCAACGATGACATACACAGTGTTAAGTTATTGAGTCCTTTGTCAGATGTCACCAGCACGTATTGCGTATTGTTAGGGCGACTGTGATGAGGAATCGCACCTTTTGTAATAGACACTGTTGACCGCATATGACAACAGGCGGCCACCATACTTCACCAAAGACACTCAGTTAGGGGGGTATAGAGAGAAGTTACAGAGATTGGACAACATATCCCACAAGTAATCAGCAGATTTGAACAAAGCCATCTGTGAATGGACCAAAGCACTTCACTAGTAATTGTAATTCTATGAAATGAGTCTCACTTGCCATGTCAAAGTGTAATTGGTGATAATTATCAGTTGAAATAACCTGGGCATCAATGGTGACCGAGCGAGTCTTTTTGTATCATGTATAGGCAAGCAAACTGACAAAATACATTTGACTGGAAACTGACCTTGAGAATGAGACTGGGAGTGAGATGAAAAGTGGACACTATTATATTAGTTTAAAGCTATAAGATTGCAGTTATTATAAACAGGTAAAGATTAATTTAGTTATCATTTTCTTTATGTGTGTTCATGTAGTTGTTTGTCAGTCCGTTGGAGTCATAGGGCATGAATATCGAAAAAAATGAATTTGTCCGACCCGCATACCTGCGTGCTTGATGTTAACCCTACTCTTGTCCACCCGCTCTCTTTATCTGAACCAGGGAATTTCCTGACACACACCCATGAACAAATAAGGTTTCGGTGTGAAAGGGTTTCACTTTTTTGTTAATCGGACCAGTTAACCATAAGAGTATTTCGATAACCGGATAATGCGCCCTTTACTTTGACATATCCTGCGTGTGGACGAAGCCTCTATGAAGGCACTGGGATAGAACCTAACTTGACCATGTAACTGTTCAAGGCAAGTTAGAAAACAAATTAATGCATTATAGTGCATGCTGATGCAAGAAGTTTCTGTTGTAAGATTCAAGATCATGTTCTGATTTCAGGTATGTTCACTTAAACATTGTATAGGTGATATCTTGGGAGGAAAAGAAAGCAATTCTTCTCAATAGGTCAAACTCCTTTGTTGTTATATGATAAAGAGAAAGATCATAATTTATATTTCAGGTTTATCACTCTTAATCTAGTTATTGGGAAGGTGTAGTTGCTGCATCACTCTGGTCAGTGAGAAGGCCTGTTTACAAGGACCCCAAGTGGATCTTAGCCATTCTCCACTCTTTGTAACCATAAGTTCCCAGTTCTAAGTTCATGTTTGTTGATTTGCAGCCTATAAAAAAACTGTGCTCAGGTTAGAGAGATCTGATTTACCCCTTTCAAAACTTATATGTGGCGCTAAGATGTGATTTCGTTCTGCGTACCCGTGCGGTGGCTAGCCCAGTGTGTATCGGTGTTAGCTACACCCAGTCTCTTACATAGATGGCGCAGACATGCCTTCGTTTGTAGTCTCGGGGCGCAAGGAGCAAGGCCACACCCACTCTGTTTATTTATAGTTGGCCTCTATGTCATTTGGTCGCACTGATTTGTGGATTTTTAGTAAGTTTTGCTGGTGAAGTTTAATTTGGAAAAAAAAATAAAGTCCTCGGTTGCTCGGGAAACCGCGGTCTCTGTCCAGGGAGGTACAAAGCCAAAGGGTGATTTTTTTTCCTTTTGTAAAGAAGGATACGAATTCCTAATAAAGTGTAAATTATAATTGTTTGTCTCCTGTTGTTTGTTTTAGGTCTAGAGGGGTAATGTCCGTTATCTTACTTAGATGTATTCTGTATTTTAAACTGGTTGGAAACGATCTAATACATTGTGCCTTGTCGGAAAGCTATCAGAAATCTGTTAACTTTTGCCAAAAAGAACTATTTGAACGATATAGTCTACATGATAAATCGGGGATGCCATTTTTCCGGAATTTTGTCTATATTTTTACAAAAGCAAAAAAACGTTAAGGAAAAAAATCACATTGCAATTGTGTTCAGACAACAGATTGCGTTTTTCAAAAGCTCTTTAATGTCAGAAGGAACCTAATATATTATTCTATTTCTTTTGTATTTTCCTGCCTAAAATCCGGAAAAGCTGGTCCATGAATTTCCGGATTTTTCAGGGTCATAGAGTGGCATCTCTGAAATGGAAGTTATTAAACAGGGTGCCCACGCAGGTCTTATAAGGTCTTAAAAGGTCTTATTTTGGTTTTGCCATTTATAAGGCTATTAGAAAGGTCTTATTTTACTGTCCAAAGTCTTATAAAGGTCTTATTTTTAGGTTCAGTTGAATTTTTCAGATTATGAAATTTGTTTGTATTCAAGCAACTTATCAGAATTGTCCTCACTTGGTAGTTTAGATCTATGTATACTTCTATAAAAGCACCTTTGGTTGCTAAAGAGACAAAACCAATTGTATTTACCTTTCTCCAAATATAAATAGATCATACTTTTAAAGGAACAGTGATTGAAAAGGTCTTATTTTTACTAACGAGAAGGTATTATAAAGGTCTTATAAAGGTCTTATTTTGGTTTCCAAAAAAGCGTGGGCACCCTGATTAAATGATATCCATACAGGCTGAGTATGGTAGTTCTCCAATCAGAAATATAGCCTAGGACACTATGTAAAATCAATACATCTATAGGTCTACCAACCAAGAAAAGACCGAAAAACTTAAAACTTGAAATTTGTAATACCTTATGATAAAAGCCAATTGCAATGTCACAATATGTTTCCGTGAATATCTAATCTAAATCTGAGAATTTTCAAATATATTTTCCTTGTGAAATTTTCTCCTCATGGTATATTAAAATATTTGTAGGGTCATAATCAGATCCCCTTCATTCTTTATTAAATAAAATCAAAAATGAAAAAAAAACAGTCCTTTCTTAACTAGCAGGCCTATAGCGTCTATTTTAATAGTTGGAAAACATTTGAATATAAAGCTAGATGTGTGGGCTCCCACTCGTATCCACCCCTGAGGACAGAACCACGTTGGGGGCGGGCACCTGCTCCTTCATGTAGGTCGTTAGTACCCCGTGTCCCCGACAGAGGGCGCCACCGGCCGGAGCTGTCAGCGGGAGACACCAGGGGGCGCCACCCGCCGTCAGGGGGTGAAGACGTTACGGACAAGGCAGAGGGAAAACTTGGTTTTTACTCAATTTCTGGTCAAATAAAGGAGTCTGGAACACTCGCCGAGAGTCTGAAAGAGTTCGTGTCAACCAAATGACCCAGACAGCCCGTTGGACTCGGAGTCTCAGAAGGTATAGAGGGATTCGTACCACTAACCACCTAACGTTGGTTGGCACAGTGGGCCCAAAACAATCGTAAGGTAACAAACATTTATTGAACCAAAATATTACAAGTGTTATGCATATAAATTAGTCTATTGGTTTAAGAATCTCACGTTTTAAGTTGCTTTTTATTTCATAACTTAAATAAATGCAATAAGGCACGCAACAGCAGGGTTTATTGTGAGCGATAATACGGGTTTTTAACCTCATGTCACTCCTGACCCTCCCCTGCTTGCCCCTCCTCCAAAGACTCCATGACCTAGCCTCAGTCTCCCTCCAACCCCCTCCCCCGAGCTTTCTCTTCCTCAGTGAAAACTTCTTCCCTCCAGTCTGCTTCACCCTCCCCATCCTTTCTCCTGCCCCCCTTCTGGCCGCTTCCCCCCCTCCCTTCTTTCCCCTGCCCCCTTTCCCCCATTTCCGTTTTCCCCTACCCACTTTCCCCTTTCCCCTGCCCCCTTTCCCCTACCCCTGCCCCCTTTCCCCCACCCCTTTCCCCTGTCCCCTGTCCCCTTTCCCCCAACCTTTCCCCCACCACGTTTCCCCCACCCCTTTTTCCCCTCCCCCCTTTCCCCCACCTCCTTTCCCCCATCTCCTAACCCTAATCCCCATTCCCCCGTCCTCTTTCCCCCGTCCTCTTTCCCCTGCCCCCTTTCCCCCACCCCTTTCCCCTGTTCCCTTTCCCCCCAACCTTTCCCCCACCCTTTCCCCCCACCCCTTTCCCCCACCTCCTTTCCCCTACCCCCTTTCCCCTACCCCCTTTCCCCCACCCCGATTCCCCCGTCCTTTTTCCCGCCCCCTTTCCCTGCCCCCTTTCCCCCTGCCTCCTTTGCCCCTCCTCCTTTTCCCTGTTCCCTTTTTTTAAACACCTGGCATGCCCCCCTCCCCCCCTTTTTTTTGGGGGGGGGGGGCAAATTTAGATTTTTAAATGTAAAATTCCTGCTTCCAGGGGGTCCAGGTGAAAATTTTCCAATAGCACGCCCCCCTTTTTCAGAATCCTGTATCCGCCCCTGATATCATTACGGTGATTATACAAGTATTACAAGTTTCTAAAGTTTGACTTGAAGTAGGATCTTACTCTCATGCTAATTAAATTGACTTGAGGATAACATAAACGTTAGGGCACAGTATAAGATAGCATTACCAGACAGATATATCCCCCCAACACACAAAGGAGAGGTAAGTGGAGTTCAGGTCTTCTGTATTAAAAAAAAGACTCAACAAATAACAACAGTTACAGTAACTATCATTAGAATAAAAATGTTTCTATCACGACGTTTGGGGCGGCGGACGTTGGCGAGCGTTGACACGCGAAATGACGTCAGCCGTGACGTCATGACTCCATGGTTACCGTTGCTAGGATATATGTGCGGCGACCTGATTGCAGGTCGCCGTCACATTTTTCATATTAACTTTGTAATGAAGGAAACAGATAAGCTTTGTAGGATGTACCTTACTGATCATTTTAGTCTTTATTTCACTAAAATCGGATGGAAACTTCAAAAGTTATAATTTCATGAAGTTGTAACAATTAGTATATTCTATTGGACACCATTGTTTTCCCCAGGCCCTTATAGCGACCAGCTTTACATTTGGATACCTGAAGGTGGCCAAAGATATTGAACTATTGTTAGTGTTGATTTAAGACTGCGTGATGTGTATAATTAATTTATCCATGAGTCGTTCATCCAAGTTATTGAGCCAATCAGACTGCGCTCAAAGTTAATTCATCAATCCCCCAATAGTTCAAAAGAAATGGACGATGAGGAAGCTCTTAAAATGAAAGGGTTTTTATTGAAGTAAACATCTCATCCCGAGTCAAAGCCACAGTGAATAAGTCTCAATCAGTCCACCTTCCCATCTCCTACTCAGTGATCAACCACATTAGAATACAAGTTGCTCCAGCACATCCTAGACCACCCTAGCGCTTAGCTCTATCACAATCCTTTGTCCGAGGTAGTTGGTATCGGTAAACTCCAGTATACTCCGCAGGAGCTGGTAGGCATAGGTCCGAGCAGCTCAGCTAACGCTGCTTACTTGTTACTAACTCCACTAACTCTGTGGTTAAACTCTAAACTGACTCGCTTCCTACCTTGTAACACCTTTTATACTGGTTAACAGGTGGCGCTAGGAGCGCAAAATACCTCTTCTTAGAAGTAGACTTGCTAGGCCTGATCCTAACTAGCTTATACAATATGATAATATATTAAAAGTACTAAGCTATTAGTACATTATATTAAAAAATGGAAAATATTCTATCAAATATTTATCTCTGACCAGCTTTCAGATCTTTGAACATGAGCAGCAGCTGGCTTAAATTTCTAGTGGGTTCTGGGGAAAACCCTGGACACAAAATTTTACTGCATGCAATTTTTATCAAATTTCAATACAAAAGCCACGGATGTAACCCTTAATGTAAATACATGTTTCAAACAGCATTAAAGAGACATTAGACTGAAGAATTGAATACCGGGTACTAGTAAAAACTCTGTCGGGCTAGTACAATTTCTTAGCAACTATCCCGATGGGTCAGTAAAAATAATCAAAATTCCATATGTAAACTTCTTTCTGTTGAAACCGTCCCCATATGGACTAGTGGTACTTTGATCCGGACTAGTGTAAACTCAGGACCACTAGCCCGGTGGACTAGTGGAAAAATTGTTAAGGAAAACCCCTCCTACTTAAACATTATTTTGTGCATTTCTGCTGATTGCCAAGGGATTTAACAGGGCTTGTGGTAATACTATTTAAAATAGAATGTAGTACTCTAGTGCTGGTAGGCTGGTGGCTCATATGACAGGCAGGAAGTCATAAAATGAAATGGGTGAACATAACCAGGGGCCCGAGGCCCTTAAAAACCAGGTTGGGCCCCTGGATTTTCTGGCATAGGGGCCCAAGGGCCCCTAGATTTGAAAAGCTAGGGCCCGACTGGCCCCTGGATTTTTAAACTTATGTCCACCACTGTGAAAGCATGCCATTAGCCTATTGTGGGAGTATGGATGGGGGGGGGGTCCCATGTCGCATGTCAAATTTTAAAAACGGCTGTGTCGCCTGTCCATATATCATAGATTAGACCTATGAATTTAAGATCCCGAATTTAAGAAGTGGCCCTGTTGCATGTCAATATCTTTTTAAAGCCCCTGTCGCATGTCAAATTTAAGAAAGGAGCAGTGTCATCTCTCCCAAAGTTTCCATGTCACATGTCAAATTTAAAAAACGGCCGTGTTGCCGTGTCGAACTTAAGAAATGCCCATGTCGCCGTGTCGAATTTAGGGGTCTAGACCCATTATTGTTTGCTTCTCCAAATGTACGCTGATTAAAGGCTATTCCCTAATATGAAAAATATTGGCTTTAACCCCTACAGTGCATTTAGTGGAGAGTGGAACCAGAGAAGATGTGGGAGGAAGACAAAGACTCAGCTGACCCTACACTTAATCATCTCCCACACCCAGCAGTCACAAACGAGGAGGGCATCAACATTGACATGTCCGAAGATGTCACCAGTCCAGCCCCTGCACCCTGCCCTATTGTTATTGCACCGCGGGAGTCCGACAGTGAAGATGATACAAGTTTGCATCTGTCAACTGAGGGTACAAAGGACCCTGGTGTGGTGCCACAGGTGATAAATGTAAGTGTAGGATGTGAGACGTCAGTTAGCCGCCTGAGTATCACGGATGTACGAACAGTACCAGAGACCACCAACCACAACTTTAGTGCGAGCGTATTGGCTAACCGGGAGAATGACCTGGTCAAGGATGAAACAACAGATATTAATTGTCACGGAGAAGTAACTAACATATCAAGTACCTCAGATGACAACAGCAGAGATACAATTTGGCCAATGAACTATAGCATCACACCACAAGGAGAATGTTCATTTGACTATCCAAATGCTGTGTTCGGACAGGTGTATCGTGATGACATGGGCTGGGGTACGCACGGAGGGCCCAGTGGGTACGCTGCCCCAGGTGACCTCGTGAACTGCAGTGATGGGCTGCCTAGTGATGACTACACCACACATGCTGCTGCTACATGTTCCACTGATTATGAACAAGGAAAAAAGGCAAGTTTCCTACTCCTTACTGAAATTACTTTATTTCTTCAATCAATAAATAGGAAAGTTCTTCTAATGAGGGTATTTGTATTCAGGGATGAACCATAATCATCTCTGAATTCAAACAAATTAATTGATTGTTGGAGTCTATGGTTCATCAGCAATTATCAGCTCTATTAACTCAAACTCATGACTTGTAGAAAGTCCTGACAAAATGTATGGAGGTAGAAAAGAGAAGGTAAGGACACCACACAGGCTCAAACTCTCCTCAACAGATTGCATGGGAACAAGTTGAACACTGGGGGATGATTGTGACAAAATGATAATGAACTACCAACTTCCTCATATGAATTGAACATAACATTAATTGTTTTGGAGAAGGGGTTTCTCAAAATCCAGATCATCAAAGTTGCGTTTTAAATACTAATAGATATTGACTTCCTAGGGAAGAAACAACAGTATCAAGAGTCTTTTTCAGATATGATTCAGATATAATTTGACATATATATGACCCTGTTCTCCTCACAAATATTTGTTGATGTTATGTTTTAGAAGGGCCGACACTTCACCCCGGAACAGCAGAAGAAGAGAGCTCTTGCAGCCAAGAAGTGGCGTGAAGAAAAGAAGAATGACCCTGACTGGAAAAAAAGGGAGTGTCACAGAACTAAGGTGAGGGACTGGGCTAATTCAACATTGCAACAAGCTGACTTTGTGAATATTTTATTTATTACTTTTTTGTTTATTAATTTATTAATTTATTTATTATATTTTTTTTTGGGGGGGGAGGATAAACTTCTCATCCTAAGTTGTTTAATTTTAAGTTTTAGAACTCAGAAGATCCCTTCTATTGAATACTTTGCAAAGACCAAGGACTTTTCAAATTGAATGCCTTATAGCTGGAAAACAGAAGTGAAGTGAGGAAGGTCACAGTATTATCTAAATGATTTAAATGTAAATGAAAATTATCAGTGACACATTATCTTTCATTAATTTTCAACAGCCCTACAGAAAAAAGACCAAATGGGAGCGTACCCCAGAAGAGCAAGAGGCGTACAACACGTCCCAGCGGGAGATAATGAGGAGAAGGCGGGCAGCAGGTACATGCACTTTGTCACCAATCACAAGTATACCAAATTTAGACGCAGTATTTCAAAAATGTTTGAAGGCAGGATTTCTAAAGCAGCTACAGTGAATTATTTCAGTGTTAAGCTAACAACAGTGTTATTCAAGCCAATACACTTAACATCACATGTCACAGTGCAATTTCCCTACCATGGACGGCTTATATACAGTTTTTGACACCCGTACCACTTTAGTCTCAGAATACACAAAACAACTAAAGCAAACATACTTATATTTGCCATAATCTGACTGTAATGAAAACATTAGTTGAAGCTGTTGCTTCAATGAGGGTTTTTTCATAATAGTACTTAGATAGAATACACACAGCTTGGAATGATTAACAGGCTTGTTGATCAGTAATAGCTGTAATAATGTACCAGGGTTTCTTTAATGTATAAGTTGTACTGTTATGTAAGAAATAATTGTGAATCATAAGAGTATACATTTGGTTACAGCCAAAGCCCAGAAAGCCTTAGAAAACCCAAAAGTCATAAAAGAGGAGCCAACAGACAATGTGGCCGGTACGATGGTTGAGGCTGTAGACGCTACCATTAGTACAACTGTTATGCCGACAGATGATATCACTATTGTGCCTGTTACACCCTCAGAATCCAATGCCAGTGCAAATGTTAAGCCAGCAGAGTATAATGCCAGTGCAACATTTAGCTCCCCAGGTGCTAGCACACTTTTAAGTGTTGGGAATTGTCCATCTCCACATATGACTGTTCAAGGTCCGGAAGCATCTAGTGGCCTCACAGACACCGCGCCTCACACTCCTAGATTGGTACGTGAACCAACAAGTTGTGATATCACAGACATGTTGAAACCCGAAGAGCAGCCAGCTCACAAGTCAAGCAGTTTTACCATCACTTCTGAAGAAAGACAACCGAGCGATGACACCGCTGATACAAGTAGATCAGTCACAAGGCTCGTCAATAGTGGACAGACAGTTCAAAACCTCACCCAAATAATAGACATCAAGCAAGATCCATCAGAAAACACTATAGAAATAAAAAGTGAGCCAGCCTGCTGCAGTGATATGTCACAAGGCTACTGTGCATGTATGGAGGCGTCCGATGGTGCGGTGAGCGACATGAAGACTGAGGACTGGCCAGCGAACCACGACAACCCTTCAGAGGAGATCAGCGATGAAGAATGGATTGACGAAACACAGAGATACTGTGAGACAGACCTCCCATGGGGGACTCCGACCGAGGACATCGCATACCCTGCATCTGCTAACAGAATGAGTTGTGACAGCGAGCCACCCAACTACGCTCTCATCCATCCACAATTCATCATAAATCCAGCCAGTTTTGGACAAATTGAAAAGGTTAGTTGAACTTCTGGCACTATCATTAAAGGGATATTGTATCAAAACCTTTACAGCCACAAATATAATTTTAGTCCAAAACCAAATAAGGAGAAAGTTACATGAATTTATTGGGAAAACCTTTTGAATTGAATGAGGAGTCTTTTTGCAAAAGTATAAGATTAAACTTCCTTTTTCCAGAGTAAAGTAGAATTAGCTCTTTATGAATGATTCCAAACCACTCTCCTACTCAAGATGTAAATGGCTAGTACTTTACCTTTCCTCACTGTTTGTCTTTACCTTCAGTCTCAGAAGGGTCGACACTTCACACCAGAACAGCGGGAGAAGAGAGCTCTTACAGCCAAGAAGTGGCGTGAGGAAAAGAAGAAAAATGACCCCAACTGGAAAAAACAGGAGTGTCACAGAACTAAGGTTGGTCCAACTAAAATATGGACTTGATCAGGACTATATGACGATGTGTTGGAGTTTAAGGTCTGTTCAGCAATTTTGCAGCTATATCAAGACCAGCAGTAGGATTATATTTAGAATTAAAATGTGCTATACTCCTTTAAGCCAATCATTCCTGACACAGTTACCTGTTTTCCCTACACCTCAGGCTAATATGTGGTGTTTACAGATCCATTTATAAAGAAGATTGAGGCAGCTATAGAAGATATATAATTAATAACGTATCTACTAAATGGGAATATATTCCAATTGACTTCAAAATATTTTGGGACAGAAAGGAAAAAATGTTATTCTACCTTTTCACTTTGTATAATCCTGTTGTATACCATTGATGATAAGATGTAATATTATTTAAAGTTTTGTGCAAGGAAATGGACTCATAGTTCTCCTTGATCTTGCTTGCCAAATTTGAATCCACATCTGTGAGAATGAACTGTTCTTATCTTTAGTGTGCAGCTTTTGGTAATGCCATTATTTACTGAGTAAGGTTTATGATTTTACAGCCCTACAAAAAGAAGACAAAATGGGAGCGTACCCCAGAAGAGCAAGAGGCATACAATAAGTACCAGAGGGAGTTAATGAGGAAAAAGCGGGCAACAGGTACAGTGCTTTACATTCCTGTTGCAGTCTACAAAATTGTCATTATTGTCAAAATATGTTAAATCTTACTGATTTTTTTTTAATTTTCCGCTGGCCTGGCATTTATTCTACTTGCCTTGGGCCCTGGCCTGCAGCCATGTCACAGACTGCAGTGATGACAGAGTTAAAATGTCTCACAAAAATACGTCATAAATCTAGTTCAAACTACATTATAAATCTAGTTCAAAAGTAACCATATCTGATCACCACCCTGCAAGGACTGAAATGTATTGAAGGCCTTATAGATATGAAAAGAGAGATAAAATGTAAGGCATTTTATCATAGTCTTTGTTTTGTTACAGCCAAAGCAAAGAAAGTTTTAGAAGACCAACAAGTGGTGAAAGAAGAGCCTCAAGATAATGACACTACCAAGACTGATGTGTCAGTTGGACAGTCCACAACTTATGACACTCTGGCAACTGCCCTGCCAGTTGTATCTATCAGTCAACCCCAAAGTAATAAAGCTACAGCAACTGCCACACAGATAGTGTCCCTCAGTCAACCCCCAAGTTGCACTACAGTGAATTCACTGCCAGCTGGTTTTTGTATAGTCGCAACTGTCGATGAACAAATGATCCGTGACCCCTTTCCGAGCATCACACCAACAGACCAACCGAGGAACTCCAACAACATAGCACACCCAGTGGGTGGTCAATCCTGTTTTACCATTGAAAAGTCAGAGAGAGAGACTGTTACTGTCAACCGTCCCCGTGAAACTGTTCAGGCAATGAAAGAAGAGGTGAAAGAAGATAGCAAGCGAGATGATAGGAAAAGTATGGGCGCTGCTTCTAGTGATGTGCCAGAGTCCCTACCCCACAGCTGCCCCATAGAACTGAAGACAGAGGCTGGCGGAGACGGCTCGGATATTGAATCAGAGCAGCCCAAGGTAAGTGGACTCTTGACTGCTTTATAGCTTGATCATCTCAAAATTCTAATGGTTTGTCCATCTTGAGTGCCATTAGGATTTATACTTAATTTGAAATGCAAAATTATTTCTACTATTAAAATTGTATACATACCAAGATCTGCAACCTTTATGTATGTAGTTAGCACATTTTACCCCTTAAATCCTCCCCAAAGAGCACACCCCATGAGTGCAGTGAGATAAGTCTACCCAACATGATATTTCAGTGTGGCAGCACTATAAAGAGGGCATTGGGTCCCACTGCTACAAATAGGCACCTCATTTCATAGATTCGGTCACCGCTCCTGGGGTGTAAAACGAGCTGAAAGGCTTTACCTTGTGCAGTCTAGTAAAAGAACCCTGAAGGGTTGGCCGGACGTTAAACTAATCCCACAAACAAACAAAACCCGATTATCTGAACTGGCCATCACCTGGGACAGAATACGAGCTGGTAGTAGGAATGTTGGTGCACGAGCCTCTAGGGAGAGTGCACCAAAATTGTTTACTTTCTTTCTACTATACATTGAATTCATCATTCAAATTCAAAAACATGCCCCTTGAAACACCTGAACGTCCCTCGTCTGGGCGGGAATTATTACCCAGCAAACATTAATTATACTTATGTGTCTTGGCTGATCCTTGATTATACGGTGCATGGCTCATTAAAACGTCTCAGTGATGTCATAATGCATCTGAAGCAGACAAGACTAACATGGCTGAATTTGACTTCCAGATTGTGTCAAATTCGTTTGAAAACATCAAAAATGACCCAGAAAACTTCGAAAACACTCCAGACAACGTTCTTGAAGAGGTCAAACAGGAACCCCCAGACATAAACTGCAAAAAAGAGGACATAAAGAATGACAAGATGAGCAAAAAGAAAATTGAAACGGTCCGGAAAACGCGCCGTGAAGTGGCAGCCTTCCAGAAGTGGCTGGATAAGCAAGGTGAGACTGACAAAATGCAACACATACCTGCAAGTCGTTTAAATACCTTGCTAGGGTCCTACTTGCGTACCAAGAAGAAGCTCAACGGAGAGGACTACGAACCGTCATCCCTTGCCGGCACGTTTACGAGCATCAAACGTTTCCTGGAGCAAGAGAAGTACCCCACACCCCTCATTGGCACTGATGACTTCAAAACTGCCAGGGACGTCCTTACCTCAAAGAAAAAGGAGTTGAAGGCTAAAGGGAAAGGCAATCGGCCCAACAGGGTTGGTACTTTAAACATTTCCTAATATTTTTTTTGTAAAATGCAAATCTGAACCTAAATGCATTTTTCAGTGTTTTAGGGGGTATTATTTTACCTTAAATTAATTAGGAAATGGACACGCCCCCTACCAATGTCTAAGTAGAGTACTGCTAGGGCTATATAGAAACTTGTTCAGTGCCCTGCTCCCTAACTTTTTTTCTACAGAAAAATCCATGCCCCTAGTGGTTGGTTGGTTGGTTATTGGTTGCTTTACGCCCTATGCCCCTAGTGTCTTACTGTACTATTCCAATATGGGGACTTATCAAGTGCCACACTCCCCTGATGATTTTAACATTTTTCCTACAGATATTTTTTACAGAAATGTCAATGCCCCCTTAGTAAATAATATCAATTTCCCACAGGCAGAAGAACTCACCGATGAGATGGAGGAGCAGCTGTGGGCCTCGGGGGCCTTTGGGGAACATTCCCCGTCAGCTGTTCGCACAGCATTGTGGTACCTGACCACCAAGTATCTGGGCCTCAGGGGCCGGAATGAGGCCCGGCAGCTGCAGTGGGGTGACCTGGTGAAGAAGGAAGACGCTGAGGGTGAAACGTACTTAGAGTTTTCAGAAAGGGCCATGAAGACCAAATTCACAGGGGATGAGGCCCGGGCATTTAGGCCCAAGATGTGGCAAAACAAAGAGGACCCAACCCGATGCCCAGTGAGGCTCCTCTGGATATACGAGACTCACAGGCCCCTCCCTATGCTGTATAAGGATTCACCCTTCTTCCTAGTAATCAATGCAAAGAGGACGTCTGATTGCAGAGTATGGTACAACAAGCAGGCCATGGGAGTGAATGACATCGGCAAAATCATGCCAACTGCTGCCAACATTGCCAAAATCCCTGGGAAAATCACCAATCATTCAGTCAGGAAGACTGCCCTGACTGAACTCCTACAAGCAGGGGTCCCCCGCAACATGGTCATCCAGTTGTCAGGGCACAAACATCTACAATCCCTGAATAGCTATTTCACAGCCTCAAACAGACAGCAGAAGGCAATGTATCAGAAACTGAGTGGGCAACAAAAGACATTCAGCTCCCTACCTGCACAGATGCAGTCCACAGCAAAGCAGCTCATAGCAGCACATGAAGCAGTAAGTCCATGGGATAATCCATGTGTTAATCTGTGAGATAATCGTTGAGATAATCCATATCATACTCCATGTGTATCTCCTATGGAAGTGTAGTTCCTAAGGCTTGAGAGCCTTGTCCTGGTCTATGTTGATTCAAAGAAATTCTTATAAAAGTGAAAAGGGGAAAAATGAAAATCTCGGCACTTTCCCGTGTTTTTGAAGATGTTTCCTGTCATTTAAGAAGAAAAGTTTTTAAAAAGAACAAAAAATTCAATATAAAATCCAATTTCATCTATATCTTCTTTAGTACGAGAGTGACGACAGCGACAAGGATTTTGAAGAAGAGGCTGCAGCTACCCCTCGCCGCCCGCCGCCAACCCGGAAGAGGCCAGCCGCTGCCCTTGGTAATCCTGTACCTCAGCAGGTAGGCCTTTGTGATTTCTGGGCAAATGATATCCAGGCCTAATCATTTAAGCCAAAAACAAAGCAAATCCTTTTGGAGAAGCATAAATCCTCAGATAATTGACATCCGGAGTCATTTTTACTATTTGGCAAAGGGAGGAGGGCGACGCCATGCAGTTGATGTCAAAGTTGTTGAAGAAGAGGGAGTTGTCGCATTGAAACAATAAATCTTGTCATATATTAGAAAGCAAGAAAATACACTTTGATGTTTATTTTTATTTTCCAGGAGGCTGAAGACCAGTGGGAAGGTAAGGATGATGAGGAGATGGCATTAGAACCTATCACAGCCCCCGCTGCCTATGTGCCTGCAACTGCCGTAGCCCTCCAACTTAATGAGATGAACCCTGTGTGCTCAAAGGGACAAATTCAAACATCTCCGGAGGCACATTAACTATTAACATTACATTTAATCTGTGAATTTCTTGTATGCGGCTTGCCCGTTAAGTATTTCGCTATACCACACGCTGCTGAAAATACTAACCTGTGCTAAAAAGCAGGGCCAGCAGCCTATTAAGTATTCATGCACATACCAAAAGAACCCTTGAGGTTGGCCGGATGTTAAACTACCCCAACAAACAAACAAACACATCATTGACCAGGATGGTTGCGGCGATGTATAATAATACCTTTTATTATCTTGTCCATCCATTACCGTGTCCAACCAGATGGGTGATGCTTATCTCCTGATCACTGCTTACCAACAGACTCATCCCCAGCTGATCCAGTCACCAGCGGCAGTGAAGACATCGAAGGACTGAGTCAGAAGGAGAGGCAGGCACTGAAGCAGAAAAAGTGGCGGGAGGAAAAGAGAAGATCTGACCCCGACTGGGGAAAGAAAGAGTCACAGAGAACAAAGGTTAGTGTCACTCAGAATGTACCAAGCACATGAGTTTTATCTGAATTGTCCATATTTGTACATGAGTACCAGCGAATGTTTTCCGTTGAAACCGACCCCATATGGTATCAGCACTGTGGGTATATTTTCCTTCAAAAGCTGAGTTATTCAAGTGGAATTTGAATGATTTTCTGATAAATAATATGCATGGTGGACATACTGTACTTGTGTTGTTAGCCAGCCACATGTACTCTATAAACAAAATGAATCTAAGTGATAAATGAAATACAGAAGATACCTGAAATATACAGAACAGCTCTATATTAACATTATGAATAATAATGATTTATCTTAGCTTTACCAGAAGACAAAGGCACAGCGCACACCAGCTGAACTCAAGGCCTACAATGAGAGATGTGCAGAGAGGATGCGCAAAAGAAGAGCAAAGGGTATCTTTGATCTTTTTCTTAATATCAGGCATGCCAGAGTTCCGCACAAGTGCGGAATTCCGCAATTTTTGACTTTTTTTATGTCATTTTTGAGAACAGTCCAAATCCAAGGAGAAAATATTTTGTCTATAGGGGTTGGGGGTTCAGATGGGTTGCTGATAGATTTTCTCATACAAAATGAAAAAGTAAATAAATTTGTAGGACATTATTTTCAAGATTCATAAGGTTTTTATGGATTACTTAGCCATACAAAAAGCATATGAACCTCATTTTCTTCTTGAAAATGAGGCTTGTATCTATTTTTGATGAATAATACAAAGTTTCTGCACAAATGAGTCCCAAAGACTGGCATTACATCATGTAGCAAGAGTTTTTTTCCATGATATTTATAACAGGGATTAAGGACTGTTCACCCAAAATTTAAACCTTCTCAAACCTTCAACAAAAGTTTTAAAAAATAATCCTAGCCAAGAAGAGCTCAGTAACACCCAAAAATGCATACTTAACTGCAATTATTCTGCTCAGATGGAATGTGAATAAGAAAAAGCCTTGAGTGTAGGTGCTGCTTAGCCTTTGGAAAATCTAACCTAATACTTTACTGAAGCCTTAATAGGATGTACAAGCATACCTTCTATACTGCTGCAGGCAAGAACGTAAATCTCGAGGACCACCCAGAGGGGGTGAAGGTGATGACCCTCCGTGAATTTCGTGCATCGCTGCCCGGTGCCTGTTTCAGAGAGGTGAAGCCTGAGCACTTGGCGCTCCTGCCTCAGATCACAGACAGTTCTGACTTCAGCACAGACACACAGCCAGTGTCCAAGGTGAGGAGAACTCTGATTATGATCTGGCCTGGTTTATTATTCTTTAGCCAGTTTGTTTTGTTTTAAAGGATGGTCTACTCTGTACCCCATTTGTCAACAATGTAACACCAAACTAACAGTAGAGCACTTTTTTTCATTATTATTCATTTTTAGATTGATTTTTGGGAGTGCCTAGTTATATCTATATAGTTTTGTAGCTATTGGTGGGGACTCCCTCAATGATTCATGTCTGTAGTCAGATTCAATTTGTTCTTAATGACTGGTTACACAATGTCATGTTCCCCAGTTGAAAGGAATTGTCCTCCAATTATGGTTAGAGTCAAGTAGTGTGAAAAACCAGCAGTGGATTACATAACCACTATTTGAGGCAAACAGCCCTCACCCCTCCACATAAGGACCTCCACTGTCACCTGCAGGTGGGCAGATCTGGGTGGGTGAGTGATAGGTCACTCACTTCTGGCTATATGGCAGTGATTGTAGAGACCTAGTATCAGTAGGCCCTTTCTAAACCCCTCCCTGAGCTGTGTGTGACAGCAGAGTGGTGGTGGGCAGTGCTCATAGCCCATCCAGTTTACCAGTATTAGGAAGGGCGTCCTTGGGGAAAGAGGTCCTGGTGGTGGTAATAGGTTATAAAGTTTTTGATGCATGTTTTAGTTTATTTAGGGACGACCATCGCTCATGCATGAGCGGAACTTTGTAGCTCTTTTGCTTGTTGTTATTGTCCTTGGTACCAGGTGGTAGTAATATAGGAAAACTAGATGAGAATGTGGTATGCACCAGAATACGAGCTGGTAGTGAAAAATATTGGTGCATGAGCCTGAAGGGTGAGTGCACCAAAACTGTTTAATTTAGTTTTACTACATCAAATTCATCTTCTGAATGCAAAAACAAGCCCCCTGGAAAGCCCGAAACCTCCTTGTAACACAGGGTGAGAATTGTTACCCAGCAAACATACTTACGTGTCTGGGCTGATCCTTGATAATATAATGCATTTCATTGGCTCATTAAAACGTCTCAGTGATGTCATAATGCATCTGAAGCAGACAAGACTAACATGGCTGAATTTGACTTCCAGATTGTATCAAATTCGTTTGAAAACATAAAAAATGACCCAGAAAACTTGGAAAACACTCCAGACAACGTTCTTGAAGAGGTCAAACAGGAACCCCCAGACATTAACTGCAAGAAAGAGGACATACAGAATGACAAGATGAGCATAAAGAAAATTGAAACGGTCCGAAAAACCCGCCGAGAAGTGGCAGCCTTCCAGAAGTGGCTGGATAAGCAAGGTGAGATTGACAAAATCCAACACATACCTGCAAGTCGTTTAAATAGCTTGCTAGGGTCCTACTTGCGTACCAAGAAGAAGCTCAATGGAGAGGAGTACGAACCGTCGTCCCTTGCCGGAACGTTTACGAGCATCAAACGTTTCCTGGAGCAAGAGAATTACCCCACACCCCTCATGGGCACTGATGACTTCAAAACTGCCAGGGACGTCCTCACCTCAAAGAAAAAGGAGTTGAATGCTAAAGGGAAGGGCAATCGGCCCAACAGGGTTGGTACTTTTAACATTTCCTAAATATTTTTTTATAAAATGCAAATCTAAAACTAAATGCATTTTTCAGTGTTTTAGGGAGTATTATTTTACCTTAAAATTTGAAGTTAATTAGGAAATGGACACACCCCCTACTGATGTCTTACTGGAGTACTGTTAGGGCTATATGGAAACTTCTTCAGTGCCATGCCTCCTAACTTTTTTTCTACACAAATTTTTACTTCAACATCCATGCCCCCTAGTGTCTAAAGCCTGTATTCCACTATGCGTTCCTGTCACTTGCGTCGTCATCTTGCGTAGCAACGCAAGTGAAACATTCCACAACACAAGTGATTAACGCAACTGGAATGGAACACAAGGTATATTCTATGATGTGTTGTACTTGTGTTAATGGAACGCAAGTATGAACACAAGTAAAAACCCAAGTTTACTTGCGTTTTTACTTGCGTTGAGATACCCACATGTTGGTATCTGGAGCGCAAACTGCTTGCGTCACTGTAATTAACGAGACGCAAGTACTCACCAACACACCGTGTAATATACCCTTAACTGTACTATTCCACTATGGGAATTTATCAAGTTCCACACTCCCCTGTTGATTTTAACATTTTTCCTACAGAAATTGTTTACTGAAATATCCACGCCCACTTAATAAATAACATTAACTTCCCACAGGCAGAAGAAATCACTGACGAGATGGAGGAGAAGCTGTGGGCCTCAGAGGCCTTTGGGGAACATTCCCCGTCAGCTGTTCGTACAGCATTGTGGTACCTGACCACCAAGTATCTGGGCCTCAGGGGCCGGAATGAGGCCCGGCAGCTGCAATGGGGAGACCTGGTGAAGAAGGAAGACGCTGAGGAGGAAACATACTTAGAATTTTCAGAAAGGGCCATGAAGACCAAATTTACGGGGGATGAGGCCCGGGCATTTAGGCCCAAGATGTGGCAGAACAAGGAGGACCCAACCAGATGCCCAGTGAGACTTCTCTGGATATACGAGACTCACAGGCCCCTCCCTATGCTGTATAAGGATTCACCCTTCTTCTTAGTAATCAATGCAAAGAGGACGTCTGATTGCAGAGTATGGTACAACAGGCAGGCCATGGGGGTGAACGACATCGGCAAATTCATGCCAACTGCTGCCAATATTGCCAAAATCTCTGGGAAAATCACCAATCATTCAGTCAGGAAGACTGCCCTGACTGAACTGCTACAAGCAGGGGTCCCCCCAAACATTCTCATCCAGTTGTCAGGGCACAAACATCTACAATCCCTGAATAGCTATTTCACTGCCTCAAACAGACAACAGAAGGCCATGTATCAGAAACTGAGTGGGCAACAAAAGACATTCAGCTCCCTACCTGCACAGATGCAGTCCACAGCAAAGCAGCTCATAGCAGCACATGAAGCAGTAAGTCCATGGGATAATCCATGAGTTAATCTGTATGATAATCCTTGTCATACTCCATGTGGATCTCCTATGGTAGTTTAGTTTCTAAGGCTTAAGAGCCTTGTCTTGGTCCATGTTGATTCACAGAAATTCTTATAAAAGTGAGGGGGAAAAAAGAAAATATCAACACTTTCACATGTTTTAAGATGTTTCCTGACATTTGAGAAGAAAAGTTTTTAAAAGAATAAAAAATCAAATATAAAATCGAATTTCATCTATATTTTCTTCAGTACGAGAGTGACGACAGCGACAAGGATTTTGAGGAAGAGGCTGCAGCTACCCCTCGCCGCCCACCGTCGCGCCAGAAGAGGCCAGCCGCTGCCCTTGGTGCTCCTCCAGCTCAGCAGGTAGGCCTTTGTGAATCCTGGGTGTCTCCATCATTTAAAAATAAGTACAAAAAAAAATACCATAAATCCTTGAATGAATATCCAGGCCTAATCACACAAGTAGATTCAAAACAAAGCAGATCATTTCAGAGTAACATAAATCCTTGAATAATAAGCCCATCCCACATTGGGTATATCCCAAGGTTGGACAAGGGTTAGACAAAGTTACTATAGTTTCCTAGAGTTCGGATTAGTGAAGTAGCCAAGGATTATGTTTTTATAGATGTCCAAGTACTGATAAAACATTATGATATCTTAAATTCTATTAATGGACAGATGTGCAGGTTTGCCAGCCAATTAAAGTGCTGCATTTTAGGGAAAATAGGTTTGGACAACATAAGTTGGGTTGACAGGCGCATTAGGATTGGTAAAAAGCCAATATTATATTGCTGCAGTTTAGAAATCTTAAGAGCAATTTCTCCACCAAATCACCATGTTCATTTTGTTTTACACTACTCTCTTTGGGGATTAGATCAGGAAGAAATTGCTATGTAATTTCATGGTAAAATGTGATGTTAATGTATACTGGGTATACTCATAAATACCCAGGCTTGTATTTTCTTTTTGGCACAGGGAGGAGGGCGATGCCCTGCAGTTGATGTCAAAGTTGTTGAAGACCAGGAAGTTGTCGCTGCCCCTGCTGCCCCTCCATGCTCTAAGTTAGCATACCACGAACTACCCCCATCTGTCCACTCAGCAGCGAGGCCTTCCGCCCCTCGGTCTCTGCCCCAATGCGCATACTTGGTGGAAGAGCCAGCAGCAGAACCTGAAATGGTAAATATTTCACAAAGCATCAATTCCTAATAATAACAGGTCTGAATGTGAAAAACATTGAAAAAATGAAAATTGTCATATGTTAAAAAGCAAGAAAATACATTTTGATGTTTATTTTTATTTTCCAGGAGGCTGAAGACCAGTTGGCAGGTAAGGATGATGAGGAGATGGCATTAGAACCTATCACTGCCCCCGCTGCCCATGTGCCTGCAACTGCCGTGGCCCTCCAACAAAATGAGATGAACTCTGATGTGCTCAAAGGGACAAATTCAAACATCTCCAGAGGCACATTGAATATTAATATTAACTTTTGATCTATGAAGAATTTCTTGTATGGCCATTTACTATTTCGTGATACAGCACACTGCTGAAAATACTAACCTGCCATAAAAAGCAGGGCCAGCAGCCTATTTAGTATTCATGCATATACCGAAAGAACCCTTGAGGTTTGCTGGATGTTAAACTACCCCAATAAACAAACAAACAAACACATCATTGACCAGGATGCGTGCGCCGATATACAATAATACCTTTTATTATTTTGTCCATCCATTACCTTGTCCAACCAGATGGATGACGCTTATCCCTTGATCACTGCTTACCAACAGAGTCGTCCCCAGCTGATCCAGCCTCCAGCGACAGTGAAGACATCGAAGGACTGACTAGGAAGGAGAAGCAGGCACTGAAGCAGAAAAAGTGGCGGGAGGGAAAGAGAAGATCTGACCCCAACTGGGGGAAGAAAGAGTCACAGAGGACCAAGGTTAGTGTCAAAATGTAACAAGCACATGAGTTTTATCTAAATTGTCTATATTTATCCATGAGTACCAGAGAATGTTTTCTGTTGAAACCGGCCCCATTATGGTTATCAGCACTATGTGTAAAAAAGATTTTCAATAGCTGAGTTATTCATATTGAATTTAAATAATCTTCTGACAAGTTTCATGCATAGTGGACATGCTGTGCTTGTGTTGCTAGTAAGCCACATGTACTCAAAAAACCAAATGAACCTAAGTGATAAAAGAAATACAGAAGATACCAGAAATATACAGAACAGCTCTATATTAACATTATGAATAATAATGATTTTTCTCAGCTTTACCAGAAGACAAAGGCACAGCGCACACCTGCTGAACTCAAGGCCTACAACGAAAGATGTGCAGAGAGAATGCGCAAAAGAAGAGCAAAGGGTATCTTTGATAATTTTCCTAATATGATATTACATAGTGTAGAAAGAGTTTTTTTTAATGATATTCATAACAGGGATTAAGGACTTTTCACCCAAAATATAACACTTCACAAACCTTCAACAAAAGTTTTTAAAAATAGTCCTAGTCAAGAAGAGCTCAGTAACACCCAAAAATGCAATAATTTTGCTCAGATGGAATATAAATAAGAAAGGGCCTTGAATGTAGGTGCTGCTCAGATTTGTGAAAATCTAAACTAATACTTTACCGAAACCTTAATAGGATGTACAAGCATACTTTCTCTTCTGCTGCAGGCAAGAACATAAATCTCGAGGACCAGCCAGAGGGGGTGAAGGTGTTGTCCCTCCGTGAATTTCGTGCATCGCTGCCCGGTGCCTGTTTCAGAGAGGTGAAGCCTGAGCACTTGGCGCTCCTGCCTCAGATCACAGACAGCTCTGACTTCAGCACAGACACACAGCCAGTGTCCAAGGTGAGGAGAACTCTGATAGTGTTCTAGCTTGGTTTATTATTCTTTCGCCAATTTGCCTTTTTCCAAGGATGGTCTACTCTGTATTTTTTTACAGGCGAAGCCTCTTCAAACCCCGTGGCAGTTGCGCAGCCACCCCTATAAGACGTGTGGATTAGGCGGTCGGTAGGCTCAGTGCTTAAGAATAAGGTTTTGGGTTCCTGCATCCCTTGTAATTAGTTCCTAGAGAAAATATTTATGTTTTTGGGGAGGTATGGACTTCCTCTGTGTAATACTAGAAAATCAAAATTAACTTATGAGAAATATCTAAGATCTTTTTCCACCTCCAATGCTGTAGCATAGAAAGGAAGTTAGGAATCGTTCCACAGCAAAAGGGAACTGGTACATGGTCTGTACCCAACTCATAATAGTTTTTTTTGCGCTGGTCTACCAGCAACACTACCTAAAACCATTGGGATAAAACACAGGTCGCCAGGAATCAGCAGCTAGCTAAAAAATGTGTGTGATTTTAATTTCAAACATTCACTGCCTGGTCACCAAAGATGATATCAAGAAGGGAAGGATTGCTATTACCAGGGGTTTTCCTTAACTATTTGGTCCACTAGTCCACCGGACTAGTTGCCTTGTCTTTCCACTACCTTGTGCAGTCTGGTAAAAGAACCTTAAAGAGTTGGCCGGACGTTAAACTAACCCAACAAACAAAAAACCCGGATCAAAGTTTAACCAGTTTATATACTACGTTTTTACTGTAATATCAGTAATAAGGTAATCAAGTAAATATTCACGCTGTTTTGCAGCAGTCCTCTATCAGTCTGTTACTAATTCATAGACACCAATATACTGAAATGATATAAAGTTTGTAATAATCTTGTCCAAGCATTACCCTTGACCAACCTGATGGATCATGCTTATATCCTCATACCTTCTGACAGGACCCTACCCAAAGCACACAGCCAGCTGACGTGACCACCAGTGACAGTGAAGACACGGAGGGACTGAGTCGGAAGGAGAAGCAGGCACTGCAGCAGAAAAAGTGGAGGGAGGAAAAGAGAAGATCTGACCCCAACTGGGGAAGGAAGGAGTCACAGAGGACCAAGGTTAGTTTTAGAGAACCTGTATAGATTTCTAACTGTGTATATGAAGTTGTAACCATTTCAAGTTAAAAGTCAAACCACATGTTTCCTACAATATCTAACAGCATCTGAAATTAAGCTGAGCCCGTCGCACACATTTTCATGGCCAGGTGCATAATTTTTTCATAGGGTTTACCATTGCTATATATCTGGGAATGCACAGACCAAATTTGGGGTGCACAGCTTCAGCACTAGTGCATCTGGCAGGCACCCAAGTTTTGATTTTAATTTCGGACACTATTTAAGTGCAGATTTATACTCTTATTATAAGACACTGTGTAGCTCCAAGGTTAAGTAATAAGCAAAGCAGAAGAATTTTCTTAGATGAAGAAATGTTAGCCCAAAGACTAGTATTCTACTTAGGCTATCCATACCAAAACCCTTCACCCACATGAGTCTAGTATTTTGCTCTGTGTCTTGTAACATCGCATTGAACAATATTATGTCACATTTGTCTGTGTTTACATTTTTAGATTTACCACAAAAATAAGGCCCAGCGCACATTGGCTGAACAATATGTCTACAACAAAAGATGTGCAGAGAGGATGCGCAAACTGAGAGCCAAAGGTATCTGGAATATTGCTTTCAAGAGAGATTATTAAGAATGAAAACAATAGTGTAAATTCACAGTTAAGTATATTCTGAAGACCATAAGGCAACCAACATCTGAGCACTATTAATATATACTCCCAACAGGGAATTTAAAGATAAATCTAATGTGGAATACACAAAGCTATGTAGAGAGATATAATCATGCTCATGGACAGATTCAGGAGGGGAGGTCCAGAGGGTCCTGACTCCCTTTTTGGTCATCAGTACATGTTTAGTTTTAGGGGTCGGGTGAGGGACGGGTGGAGGACAGCGTTTAAGTCTTAGCATATATTCTCTTCATATTGTAGCCAAACAAAAGAGGCTCATGGATGAACTAAAGCGACTCAAACAGCTGCTGAATGTCAACGTATGCGTTGAACCACTCCCCTCACCATCAGTATTGGCCGAGGCGACAGAGGCACGGGGAGCGACAGACCGAGGGTTGGGGTCAGGAGACACAGGTAGCAACTCTTGATACACATTTTGAGTTAAGTAATAGTCTGAACCAATAGTCTGAACTATTTTTACAGATTTTGAGTTCAGTGATACTTTGAATTATTGATACACAATTCTATTTCTGGGATTTCAGATTTTTTCATTAACCCTGACTTACATCCCTGTATTGAGTCAATTAAGTTAGTAGTAGAAGTATCTGAAAAATAAAAGCACTGTTTGGTTTTTATTATACTGTGAAAGTATTGCTCTCAATGCACAGAAATATAATGTAAGAAAATAAAATCTAATAGATCAAATGGAAAAAACAAATGCCAAAATTATGATAACGTTATGATATATTAGCCGAGCAAAATTAGATACACCTACATTTACAGCATAATGATATTATCAGAAATATATGTACATATAACTATTTTGTTTTCATCCCAAAGCCGCAGAAAAAGCCGCAGACAGCGCTGTGAGCGGAGACGGGCGGACGGCAGGGGCCACTCTACAAGCAACCAGGAAACAGCCAGTGACCGGAGACACTCTCCCTGAGACTAGAGAGTATCCAGTGAGACATTGTGCTGTCCCTGAGACCAGAAAACAATCGGAGAGATACGCCGTCCCTCATATCCGCGACTGTTTTGTACGTCTGTCAAGGTGTGATGAGGCAGGTCTCGTCTCTAAACCCGGTGCTTCCCAACATGACTCCAGTCCTGGTTGAATGGATCTAATATTACTAAACTACCCCTCAGATAGATCTCAAACAAAATACAATAACTGTAATTTGTGCCTTTGTATGCCATGTTTATGGTATTGTAAATAATTTATCATTGTCTTTATAAAAACCTAGTGGTGTCATATATGTAAGCTTTTACATTAGGGGCCTCCCATTTAGTACGCACGCAAAATTTCTCAAATTCTAGACCCCCCCCCCCCCTTTGGCTTAAAATACGCATTGGATTTGTATGGGAACGTACGCAAATTTTCAAAAATATCAGACCCCCCCAACCCCCGCTTGGTGCGTACATACTTAATGGAAGGCCCCTTAGTCAATGAACATTCTTGAATCTTGATATGTAAACCAAGAGAGATTGAACTGGACAATGTGAAGGTGAGTGTTTTTTTTTACCAGGAGGGTAACCAGGGATGGCGACCATTAAACTTACACGAATCTAAAGGTCTATAATAGTCATGATTCCAAATTTTGGGTTAATGACAGGTTCGTGGTTTTTCCATTTCCAAACAATTTCATTACATTAAAATGTTATTCCTATAGATAAAAGAATGTATCATTTGCAAAGATTTGTAGGTTGTGATAGGAATTGCTAAAGTCTAAGAATGTTCGTGGATGTTCACAAAGGTTTGTAAATGTTTTCTGGACATACTCAAGGTTCGTGAGACACAAAATTATTATCACAAATATTCGTGAAAGTTTTATGTCCCCCCCCCCCCCGCCTCCAAGCCAACTCCAAATACTGAACTGAGTCTTTGGGTCCCCAAGACCTCCTGGTTTGTAGGGTTTGAGCCACAAAAGTTTAGGGTAACAAGTCAAAACAGTCCCTAAAAGCTGTATTACACGACACGACTTTAAGCTGCAATGTTGGTGTATTATGATGATATTACAGAAAATGCGTACACACGAGTGATGACATTGTTTGAAATTGGCAACTTGGGTATTTCACACATGTTTTGTTAAGAATTTTGTCTCTGATACGAGTGATTTCACTGCAACATCTTCATATTGCAGCTCATGTTGTCTGCGTCTTATCTCCAACCCTAAGCCTAAGTGAAAGTTTATTTTAAGGAAGTGAATTACATGTTTTGAAGTGTTTTAGCTTCAGAACAGTAGAAAATAAAACCATGGCTACATTCTGTGGTACCTCCTGGTGTTGTTTTGGACCCTAAACAGGCTCTATTCAAAGGATGTTTGTAATTGCTTTTTTCATATGCAAAAATACCTCTGTAAAACTGCAGCAGTAGGTTATATGAGGGATAACTAAGATCTATACACCTTGGAACCATAGGTGCTGCTTCTCTGAAAGAGTTATATAGTCATAATAATATAAGAGTTACATTTACGGCCTTGTCCCCAGGGTAAGTTCGCTGCAGGTCCATACTGATAGACATCAATACTGTGGTTGTATGTGTCTCGGCGAATGGTCAAAAAATAAAAACATTTATTGTAACTGAAGAAAAGGGTAGATAATGGATTTTCACAACCACAATTATGATTTTGTGTTTGTAGTTAACAGTTGGGCACGCCCCATGTTACTTGTTCAGCCAATGGATTCATTCATGTGACAAATGTTACCATCACATGTTCCCACGTCAATAAGTCTGATGTTATATGTCAATTTAAAAAACGGCATGCCCACAACATCAACACAAGCTACAGCAGTTACAAGGTTCCCAGTATTTCCCCCCGAGCTTACGTCTGTGGAGTATCAGAATACATTTGTTGAAACTGTGTATGTTTTTACCTGCTCAGACACCAACTGCCTCCAGCCTACTTTGATGTTGTAATCATGTTGATGATGAGGGATTTAGGAACTTGGTTAAAGAGAAAGAGATAAGTGAAGGCTTTCATACATCATTAAGTTATTGACATGAGTTCACTTCAGTCAAAGTTTACATCTTGTAATGTAATCAGTTTTCTCTAAAACTTAAAAACACTTTGGTGCATAATATTTATTTGTTTGTGTTTGTTTGTTTGTTTTCATTTTAGGTTTTCATTGTTTTTTTTCTAGTGCAGGTTTAAGCTAATCCTTGAATGATATAATGCCTCCTGGGATTGAAGCTCCGACTAGGCTAGGGGTGTGCAAATTCGCACCTTTTGTTGCAGAATGTGCTAGTTCTTCGCCAAAATCTATAGGAGAGTGAAAATGCTATACAAAAATGTGTGATTGAATCTTTGACAAGATTGTGCGAATTTTGCTGGTAGTTTTGGAAAAATAAATTGGGGTCTGCACACCCCTGCGGAAGGGTAAGTCATTAACCTGTGTATATCTGTACATATTGTATTAAAAACAATATATTTCATAAACTGTTATCTCTGTTTTTTTATTCGCTTTTATCACTTTTATTCGCCCTCGGATCCGCCAACTACTTAAACTGAAACCAGGCCTTGTTAAAATACTGTGTAGGTGGTCACAGGAGATTATTATTGTATCGTGCATTGAATTATTATATCCAGGGATGCCATTTTCCCAGATTTTTACCAGTTCAGTAAAAATAGAAAGTTACTATTTTCCTTTACACAGTTCAACAATTTTGCCTTTCAAATCATTGCTATATCGATTCGAAGCTATGTAAACCATAGATTTAAGTTTTCTGGTGAATATTTCTATCCTTATAATAAAACTGAAAATCCGGAAATCTAACTACTTTTCCGGATTTTGCATGTCTCCTGAGTGCCATCTCTATCAATATCGAGCTTTGTAAGCCTTTAGACATGTATCGATTCATTGGGACCAAAATAAAAAAATATAAGTTGTAGAATGTTATCAAATAAAACAAGTAATGTGCGCTTATTTCTATATTGAACGCTACTGTATAGTTTATGGTTAATTATAATTATAGTGCATTGTCCGAGATAATCACTGTCATTAATATCATTCCTAATGGGTGCTAGTCGAGTGGTAAGTAAGTCCATGAGATGGGCGCTCAATCCATAACATGAACAACGCTTGGCAGTAGGGTAAGTTTATTGGTGGATACGGTGATGCGTACAATTGCCAGTGAAGAGATGATAGGTTCCTAGCTGTTACATTTCCAATTCAGTGTAGAGTAAGCTTCCTCCTCGGAGTCCGCCTAGTCTCACCTCCAGCCGTAGTGCGGTAGTACCGTGTAAGTCACCAGATGTCCCTGTGGTTGCGTAGCTATCTAAAACCCCTCGAATCTCTCGATCTGTATTGTCCAAACGTTTGATGCAGAAATGATTTCTTTCTCTGCCCTTACACTGTGTTCCCGCTTCTTATAGCAGTCTTGTATTGATTTTACCCCAGGCATCGACGCCTGTTGGGAGGTGTACCCTGCCGAGCATTGCCATCAGGTATATTTACACCTACCATGCAGCGGCACCTGCCATATTTATACTATATGTATTTATTATCATAAGCTAAGTAATTTGGAAGAATTCTTAGTATCCTCTTGTATTCAACTGGAGACCTTTACACTATTTCAATTATTATGCGCAAAGTAAATGAGTTAATCTCTACCTTTGTGCAACATTATTGTTAAAAAGAGAAGTTAGTAAAATCACGTCGTTTTCACTGTTTGCCCGTTTAAACGTGGGATAGAGTCATAGATATATAGAGTTAACTAAGAAACGTGTAATTTCAACTAAAAAGAACCTTTTTTTCTCGTTTTTTAAAAAAAAATGCATTTAAAGGGACGTTCTCGTCCTGTGGTTGTTATGCTAACATACGCCGACGTTAGCCTAACAACGACGTCACTGGCGTCGTGTTTTGCCCTTTCAGAACGTAATAACGCAACGTCATTGGTCACGTCATGAATTTGGCGGGGCAGGACAGGGGTTACAACGCAGCAATTTAGGCCCCTCTCACGGACGAGAACGTCCCTTTAAATGCATTACAATCTTCAGTCATTTTGTGAGCCAAAAAAGGTAAGTAGATCAATAAGCTAATAGGGAAAAGAGGGAGCGATGGAAGTCATAATTTTAGTCATGTTTCTAGGTAAAAAGAAAAATCATTCTTTTTTATACTATTTCTCTGATTTGAGTTGGGGGGGGGGGGTCCACTTGATATGACGTCAATAGTCAATATTTTGGAAAAATGTCGGGGCCGGCGGGCACCCTTTGCGCCCCCATCTAAATCCACCACTGCCACGACTTAGATGCTGGATGCTGGCCAAAGCCCGCGAAAACCGCCCGGAAGTGCCCGTTACCCGGTCTGCTGGTCACGGCCCGACCCCAACATGCAACAAACCGAACCCTCGCCGGGCACCAGCTCCAGACGGCGTGACGTCACCGTTTGCACACGACCCTCAGCTTTGTACGAGCGGCGAACAGAAAATAACCAGGTTCGTGGAGAATATTTACCATTTTTACACCAAACACCGCCATTCCTTCGCTTTAAGTTGTCCTGCTATTTGTTCAGGGTTTGGAATTGTTTGTCATGTTCGTGGAAGTGATCCTGGGCCGTTTTTTGTACCGGGAGAAGGGCCGCGGGTGAGCGATATTAGCGGAGTTTAAGACGCCGGGGGTGCATGGCGCTTGGTTTTGAAGATTAGACGGTTACTTTTATTATGATCATCTACTTGGGATTCTCACTAACCGGTCAGCTTGTTTTGTTTGGCGGCTTGTTGCTGTTGGATGAGAGACGCAATCAGACTCAGGTGTGTGTAACCTGCGACTTAAAGCCCCTCTGGCTCTGCTCTGCTCTGGCTCGGCCGAGTGCTGTTACTGTAGATCTAGTGTTAGGCCAAAAAAAAAAAAAAAAAAATTGTGTTCAGGTAACATGGGTCGAAAAAAATAGGATAGATCTAGGTAGGTCGAAATTATTTTTTTTGCTTTTTAATTTTACTTACCCGCTACTTTTGAAAATAAAAGAAATATTCCAAATATCCCCTAAATACATTTTTATTATCTAAAATACATGCACTGAGCATCTATATATGTTGTTTTATGGTTTTCCATGCAGTTTTAGGTCAATTCTTTTGGATTTTGAAAAAGAATAATTACAGATTTCCTTTAAAAAAAAAGTTAGGGTAGGGCCAAAAAATTAGGGTAGGTAGGGTTACCTGAACACAACAATTTTTTTATTTTTTGGCCTTAGTGTTACAATCATGTATTGTAGGATTGGAGGGAATGGAATGGGAATATCCAGAGAAGAATACATTGTCTAACGATCATGTAGTTAGAACAAGGAGGTGGGGCAGGACGGTATATGGACGGTATATGGACGATCTTCCCTATTGCCTTTCTGCCCTGGACGATCTGCCCTAATTCCCTGGACGATCTGCCCTATTTTTCCTGGATGATCTGCCTTATTCCCTTTATCCCTGGAAACTGAAACATTAATTTTGATGTGGTATTTGCAGTGATTTTGTAGAAACATTTGTAGATTTAAATATTTTTTCATTGTGTAATAGATGAAGTGGTCGCACGTCAAACCTCACACCAAAGGCTAAGGCCAGACTAGAAAATAATATGGCAAAAATTATGGTCACCTGGGCGGCCGGGAATCTTCCTTTTTTTTAAATATCTTTTTTCTTGTTAGTGTTTAAACACAACTTAGCTTCTCTATAGATCTAATTAATATCATTCTGGGAAAAGTCGTATGCTAGATGTCCTGGTGCTCACGTAGCTATCCAGGTGAGAACTATGAAACAAAGATGCCACTTTTCCTACTTTTGTAGGATTTCCTACTTTTTGGAGATTTTGGATTGCACAACCAATCTTTCCTACATTGCTTTAATATCTGTTTCAGAGTATTTTTGTGTTAGTTTCAAGCTATTCAAATACAAATTAAATGTCAGATCTCTATTCCTAAAGGTTATTTTTCCCCTAGTTGCTTCTAGAAAAGAAAGTAGGAAAAGAGTTTCCTACTTTTCCTACATTTTTATCAGTCGGAAGCGGCATCTCTGATGAAAGACTATCACACCAAAGGTGTGAAAATTCGCACACACATCTAGCTCACAGTTAGATCTACAGTTAACACCATAATTGAACAATAGGTGCTGGTAAAAGAAGCCATCTACAAAATTTAAAAAAAAATAAAATAAAAGGGAAAAAAATCCTGGCCGGGTGGATGTCTAAAATATGATTTTACCTCGTACAACACATCCTGTGTTTACGAGATCCTGCGAGAAACGGACGGCACGCGGGAACCAGCAGTTGGTCGAGCGCGCTTGAAGGGAGCAGACGTGTTCGTACAGCAGGTGAGTTTTTACCCGTTGTCCCGTTGTTTAGGGACCCCACTTTTTATCATGTTTTTTCATGATTTTCCTTCGGAACTTTGGTCTCTTGACTTAGTCCTTTATTTTTCTATTTTGAACAGATCGCCGCTGGCTTTCATCAACGTTCAACCATGGCCTCTAGGAGGGCAACTAATAACTCGGTCTCCAGCTTGGAGGACCAATCTGCGGTTCTTGACCAAGTTTTGGGACAAGACACCGTTTCTTCAGTTAAGCCTAAGCAGACATCTAAGAAGAAGTCAGCAAAGGATTCTAAAGTTAAAAATCCTAGTGGCCTCCGTTCTCCTTTGGCCATTTTGGATTCGGGCCTGGACGTGCCTGGTTCAGAGACACGTGGTGATTCTGACGCTACGGTTTCCGGTGCCTCTGCGACGGCCGCCAGTAAGGCGCCAGTGATTGTTACAGCCGCCACCAAGGCGCCGGTTGTCAAGGTTGCGACGGCGGTTGTTACGACCGCGCCTACGGTTTCGACGGCAGGTTCTCAACAGCCTAGCTACGTACCTAGCAACGCTCAGGACCCGACCTTATTCGGGACGGCCTCTACTTCGGGCTTTGGGGATGCTTTCCTTCAACAACAACAACAGGCCTGGTTGTGGGACCAGTTCCAACAGATGAACGGTTGGGGCAATTTCGCACCGAACGTCAATTTCGGTGCGGAGGTTCAACATCACTGGGCAGAAGAGGATGAAGAGGTGGTTGAAATTCCTCAACGTCAACCGGATCACGAATTGAGTGAGGAGGAAGGGGAAGAAGAAGAGGAAGATCCTGTTCCTCAGTTACCACAACCACTTCAGCCTAAAGTCGGAGTTAAGAATTCAGAAGGGGCAGTGGGCCAAATCGTCCGAGAAAAGGCAAGTGCAGTTAAAGAGGCAGATAGGGTGTCACCGGCGATCGATGAAGCGGTGGCGGATTTACTGAACGGTTTCCTCAAGGATTCCCATTCCATGGTAGATTTGGAAAAGTTGAGCAAGGTCTATCCCAGGACCAGTAACGTAGAACACATGAAGGTTCCACGACTTGAGGAGGAGGTGTTTGCTGGTTTGGAACCAAAACCTAAGGCTACTGATTTAGCGCTTCAATCCATTCAGAAAGGAGTGCTAGCTTCCATGTCGGCTTTGGCCCCTCTCCTAGAGCTGGTAGGCACCAGGGGGAAGACAGATCCCGAGTTAGACGTTCAAGGTACAGCCTTGGCCCACGCTTTGGAGATGTTAGCTCTGGTGAACAACGGAATCTCCATTAGGAGAAGAGAGCTTCTGAGGTCACAGCTTTCTCCGATGTACTGTAAGGCGATGATTAAGGGCGGACCGGGTTCGCCTGAGTGGCTGTATGGGGGTAACCTGGAGGAGACCACCAAACAGTGTGAGATTGCCAAGAAAGTGGGAGACAAAGTTATTCGGAAGAGGCAACAAGTGATGCAGAATAACAACAACAACAACAACAAAGGAGGTTTCAAGAAGTTCAGACACCCCTTCAATCCTGCGGTACAGGGCCAGTTCCTACCAATGTGGAGACCTTTCACTCCGTTACAGTTCCAACAACCTCTCCGTTTCCCACAACCGATCCAGTACCAGGCGGGTTACCAGAACCCCCAAAACTTCCAACAGCAGGCCTTCACTCCGCAGTTCTTTGGGTTCCCTAGGAGGCAGCGTTTTCAGAGGGCCCAGAGACCGGGTTTTCCCAAGAGGGGAGGAGCTCACAAATAGATGAGGTGAGTTTTCCTTATCCCCAAGCTTCTAGAGCCCAAGGGTTTGTAGCGGGTCAGATCTCAGGCAGATTGAAGGAATGGAAACAGGTTTCAGGGGACCCGTGGATTTTAGATACTGTCGCAGGTGTCCGAATCCCTTTCATTGAAGTTCCGATACAGGTTCACGAACCCTTTCCCTTTAAATTATCTTTAGAAGAGTCAGAGATAGTGAGCACGGAGGTGCATAAGATGTTAGAGAAAGGGGTCCTGGAGGAAGCGGATGCTTCGGTAGGGCAAGTGATTTCTAACGTTTTCCTAAGGCCCAAGAAGGACAGGGGTCATAGGTTTATCTTAGATCTTACTTGGGTCAACTCCTTTGTGGAGTACGAGCATTTTAAGATGAGTTCTCTCCAGACAGCGGTAGACATGATGAGACCTGATTGCTGGATGGCTTCATTAGATCTCAAAGACGCCTATTACTCAGTTCTTATAAAAGAGGAATTTAGGAAATTTCTCAGATTCAGGTGGGAGAACAGGTTATTCCAGTTTAGGGTCCTTCCGAACGGGTTAGCTTGCGCCCCTAGGATCTTCACTAAGCTTTTAGCACCAGTTTTCGCTAGTCTCAGAGAAGAGGGTTGTGAATGCTTTCCGTATATAGATGATACGTTCGTTGTAGCTTCATCTTTCGAGAGATGTGAGAGTTCGGTGTACAAGCTTAAGAGAAGTTTAGAAGAATTAGGCTTCGTTATCCATCCCACTAAATCAGAGATGACCCCGAGTAAAGATCTAGTTTTTCTGGGGTTTAGGCTAAACTCGGAGAAAATGAAAGTATCCTTGACAGGGGAAAAGGTAGAAAAGTTCGAGATAGCAGCCTCAGAGTTACTAGAGAAATCAACAGCAACTATCAGAGAGGTAGCAGGTATGGCAGGCCTTATGGTTTCATATGCCCAGGCTCTGGACTATGGACCAGCTCACTCTAAACAAATAGAGATAGACAAAGCGGCAGCTTTAGTGCAGAATAAGGGAGACTTTGATAGAAAGATGCGGCTTTCAGATCAGGCGAGATTAGATATCAGTTGGTGGTTGCAGAAGATTAGACACTCAGGTAGAAGATTGAGACAGCCAGAAGCTAACACGGTCATTTTTACTGACGCATCCAACGAAGGTTGGGGGGCCCATGTAGATGACTTAGCCACGGGAGGAAGATGGTCAGACAGGGAGGCTGAGGACCATATCAATGTATTAGAGCTTCGAGCGATCCTCCTAGGATTACAAAGTCTATGTGGAACTAGCGAAGGCCATGTGAGAATTATGTCTGATAATATGACGGCGATAGCTTACATTAACCATTTGGGAGGTGTAAGGTCGGTACAATGCCAGGAGGTGGCCAGATTGATTTGGGACTGGGCTGAGACAAAGGAAATCTGGTTGAGTGCAGCCCATATACCAGGGATAGAGAACACCTTAGCTGACTTCAAGTCTCGTAACTTCAAAGATAATTTGGAATGGTCTCTCAACGACAAACTCTTTGAAAGAATAGTGCAAACATTTGGCCAACCGAGTATTGATCTTTTCGCTTCACGTCTCAATAGGAAAGTAGAGAAGTACATCTCTTGGATGCCAGAACCTGAAGCAGTTGCCATAGACGCATTTTCAATAAACTGGTCGAATGAATTCTTTTATGCTTTCCCACCTTTCAGCATCGTGGGACGAGTGGTGGAGAAGATTTTGGAGGAGCAAGCCACGGGGATCCTGGTGGTGCCACACTGGAGCACACGTCCTTGGTGGGGGCGACTGATGGCGTTGAACCTGAGGAAGCTACAGTTCAGAGCGAAAAAGAACAATCTACGACCGATAGGCTCCCCCGACGGGGCGCCACTGCTAAACAAAAGCCCGTTGGTGGCCTTCCTTTTCTCTCTAACTCCCTTCTGAAAGCAGGGTTTGACAAAGCAACTATAGCTCTTATCATGGACGCCTGGAGGCCGTCAACCAAGAAACTGTACACCACCTATTTAAACAAATGGATGGGTTTTTGCGTAGAAAGAGGGATCCCACCTCTAAATCCTACTTTACCACAAGCATGTAGATTCCTTAGGCTCTTATCAGATAAGGGTTTGGGGTATGCGGCACTCAATACTGCGAGAAGCGCATTGTCTATCATTTTGCCTGACTTTGGGAGTCAGTCGTTTGGTTGTCACCCGATAGTTTGTCGTTTAGTTAAGGGTGGTTACGAGAGAAGGCCTCCAAAGCCTAAGTATAACCAATTTTGGGATGTGAATTTAGTGTTCAACATGTTAAAAACCTGGGGACCGAACAGCGGTCTGTCTTTGAAAAAGTTGTCGTTCAAGTTAAACATTCTATTGTTATTAGTGACCTCACAGAGGGGACAAACCATTTGTAACCTTTCCACAGAGAACATGGAGATAGGTGAAAATGTGGTGTTCCGAATGAAGATACTACTGAAACACAACCGTTTAGGTGATCCCCTGGATACCATCATCCTAAGGCCCTTTAGGGAATGTAAACGCCTTTGTGTAGTTAGAGCACTAAAGTGCTACTTGAGACGTACAGAAACTGAGAAACTATGGACAGTTGTTGTTGGGGTTTGTTAAACCACACGGACCCATCTCAAGAGATACACTGACTCGATGGACATTAAAAACTATGAGTCTAGCTGGTGTTGACGTAGGGAAGTATGGAGGCCACTCCACAAGGGGAGCCTCCACGTCAGCGGCCAAGAGGCTGGGAGTACCAGTCAACCTGATTTTAAGACAGGCATCTTGGAAGAGTGCGGGGTCGTTTGCGACTTATTATGATAAAGAACTGGACAAAGACTCCACGGAAGTGGCTAACGCGTTACTGAAAGACGCTTTGAGGAAGTAGAAAAATGTCTTTGTTGAGCTTGTGTCTTGGACAATAAATATGTGGTTTATAAAAACGGTTGTCTGCTCCTTCCTCTGAGTTTTAGCAAAAAAAAAAAAAAAAAAAAAATTTCGCTAAACGAACAATAAGAAATTATGAGCTACCAAGTTCTCGCAGGATCTCGTAAACACAGGATGTGTTGTACGAGGTAAAATTGTAAAATTATACGAGACTTACCTGTAATGTTGAAGTAGAATTATAATTTTACCGAGGACAACACATTGTGTTGTAGGGATTATGCGCCCACCTCACCCACTCCTTTTCAGAATTGGTTGTTTGATTTTCAAAATTTTCTTATTGTTCACTTTAAATACTGCTGGTTCCCGCGTGCCGTCCGTTTCTCGCATAATCCCTACAACACAATGTGTTGTCCTCGGTAAAATTATAATTCTACTTCAACATTACAGGTAAGTCTCGTATAATTTTACAATCTGCCATCCTGTACTACATGATGGCAGATCATCCATATTAATGAAATATACCAATCCAGCTCTAAGTTTTAAAAAGAAAACAAAAAAAAACAGCAGGGCACCAGTTTTAAGCAGTTTGGCGGCAGAATAACTAAGAAAAAAAAAAAGTTCCGGTAACCCGACCTACCCAGGGTTTCCTACCCAGTACCCTAATGTTTAAAAGGCTTTTTAGTGAAAAATGTTATAATTTTGTGAAATAAAATTCAGATTTTTTTTCACTGTAAGAAATTATATATATAAAAAAATCCCGACCTAGGACTACCCACACTAATTTTTTAGGCTGATGTTACCAGAACACAACCAGGCTAGGAAAATTCGTCCAACTTTCTGGTCGTCAGAGGACGATCAGAAATGAAAACCTGGTCGTCCACATAGAGTCATAGGTCGTCCTGATTATTTGGGCACATTTGAAATGAGTTAAGTGTAGGTTTTTAAGTGGAAAAATACCAGTTATTTCCTCAAAATATCTGGTCGTCAGGAGGACGACTAGAAATCATTTTCTGGTCGTCCACAACGATTTTCTGGTCGTCGCGGACACGCAGATTTTCCTACCCTGACAACAATTTGTCGCCTTGGCCTTAGCCCCATCAAGTCAAACTTTTGAATCTATCTTCATTCAAACATTCGCCCGTCTCCTTCCACCCCGAGGGGGCAGTTAGTTTTTATGTCAGTAGACAAGTAATAGAGCCTCCCAGACAGGAAACTTCCACAAACTTTCAAATAATGACTTCTCCCTAGCCTCTAACCCTTTTTTAGTGGAGTCCTGTTCGTCTCAGGAATGGCAATATACAGAGACGAATATGTCTAACTCTAAGGTGTGTGTGGCTTTGGTCTGGTAGTTTGAGAACGGCTTTGACCAGGGGCAGATCCAGGAATTTTCAAAGGGGGCGTGCAATTCCAAACATTTTTCCTGCCCTTCGGGCATAACCATTTCATATTAAAAAAAATCTAAATTTTGGCAAAAAAAGGGGGCGTGCGTGCACCCCCCCCCCCCCCCCAATCCGCGACTGCTGACCTCGCTATATATACACTCGGTCAAAGAGAACAGATTTTCTATTCTAGAATTTTTAAGAATTCTAGGGGCCAGTCGGGCCCCTAGACCAGAAAATCTAGGCGCCTGGCCTGTTTTTTAAGGGCCTCAGGCCCCCGGGCCCCCAGTTATGCCCACCCCTGGATTATATCTTCAGACCTAGACTGGATTATTCTAGAACATAATTAAATTTCATCTCGTACGTTCCCAACTGGTTTTACCAAGAAAACTTTGAAATATGAATCCATAATGCCATTATAGCATTATATTTGTTTCTTACTGGTTTTTCCAATAAAACTAAAATAATCGTGCCTTTGGATAGCCAGGAACTAAAGTATTTCATGCCTAAAATACCGTCTTGGAACGTACAAGATCACGGAACATACATGATGGCAGGAAATCATTACTTGCGTTTTTTTCGGTGGGTAACACTACTGCAGCCCCACCTACACATCCATCGGAACCGACGAATGGCGGTAAGTCATGCACTTTCTTTCATCTTGTATGTTCTCCTCTCTGTTACATATATCATTAAGGGCTTCAGGCTAGGAAAATTCCCCTTAAATTCTGGTCGTCCGAGGACGACCATGTGCCCGAATCTGGTTGTCCACATAAACCATGGATGTGTTCACATCTAAAGGAAAACCCTTGATTTTAAAATAACAATTTAAATGTTTAAAATTCTTAATTTGCAAGCAGTAATTTTTGATAACTGTCACATCATTTTCTGGTCGTCATGAGGACGACTAGAAATCATTTTCTGGTCGTCCACACCCATTTTCTTTTTTACCTTCAAGTCTTTTATCATTTTCCCTGATTTTTCATTTTTATCTCTATCTACAGAGTCTGAACAACTGCAACAGTCACAACAACAATGACAACCAACCATCAAATAACAGCAACACCATGGTGAAGTCACACGCCCAGTCACAAAGGGAGTATCTTGAAAGAAAGATCGAGCGGATTGGCGAGGATAAACACAAGGCAGCCGAGGCAGCACGTCAGAGAAAGCTTAGGAAATACCACCGAGACAACGATGAGGAGGAGGAGAAGCAGAGGAAGCGGGATCTGGCAAAGGCCAGAAAGGACAGGTTCGATCAGAGGAAGACAGATGCGGCAGCAGCAGTAGCCGCTGCAATAGCGGCAGAGCAGGCAGATGACGTAGAGGAGTTTTACCAGGCACCTCGACCCACCCTGGAATCCCACCCAGCCAGCCATGTGCTCAGACCAAGACTTCAAACTTCAATCAATTTTTGTACATGAATTATTGTTCCTTCGGGAAGGTGCTGCATAAGATTATGAGAGGCTTATAAGTACTGCTTAAGTAGATTAATTCAATAGAAGTGAAATGAAAGTTGAAATTCATGAATATTTTTAAAACAATTGTTTATTCAACAGGGAATATACATGGTTGTTAATGATTTTTGCTTACTATGTAAGCATTGTTTAATAAAATTAACAAGTTTTCTTCACAAAATAATGAGTTTGCATTTATTTAAGATATATTTAGGACGAGGGAATGTCATTGAGTGTGATGATACCCACAGTGGAATATGCAAGATAGATCTGGAACATAAGAGATGAAAAATGACTTCACTTTACAGTTGTACAGTTAGTATATGATGTCCAGATTTTAACCAGTATTCTTTTGGATACGACAACATGTTAATGTGTTGAATAAGCACAGTTTTCAGCACAGTTTTGAAGATTGTGCTGCATATTTATGTACAAGGAGTGATTGTTTGAATAATGAACATTTCTGGGATTATGCACTAACTTTGGAGGTAAATTTCACACATAAGTTTTCTATGGATTTTCTTCAATTCTTGAATGCTGAATGTACAAATTGTTATGAGTTTGTACACTTATTTAGATTTAGTTACAAATAATGCGCACAATTTTTGGGTTATGTCATTATAAGTCATTTTCATCTCGTACGTTCCATTGAAAAAAAAATTACTTTGAATGAGTAAAAAAAAACTGACACCATAAGAGAAAGCCAGTATAATGGTGATTTCCTAAATGCAGAAGACTTACTCTTTCAAAATAGATAGGGTTTGTACAATAATAATAAAAAAAATTGGGAACCAGTCTGAAATGCTCATAATGGCCAATTGTACACTTTCAGTAGAACTGACCCATATATGGCACATCTATGAAATACTGAAAAATGAAAGCTTAATCTCCAGCAGTTGATGAGATATTTAGGAAAGAATGGCACTGTCACATGTGGAAAGTCGCCGCATTTGAGAAGTCGGTGGTGGGCGATAATAAAACTAGAATGGGTTTTGCACATGCATGTGGCAAAGGTTCCTACTCTCGTAGCATGTTTTGTCAATGAATTCTTTAAAAGTTGTAATGGGTAACAAACTAAATATATATCCCTCTCATCTTTTACATCATTAGGATTCATACCTAAAAGGCTAACTCGTCCCTATTCCACCATTCGTGGAAAAAGCACCTGTCGAGATTATACTGGGACTTCCTGCGAATGACCTATTTTTGCTCATCTGCGACTTTCCACATGTGCCGACTTCTCAAATGCTACAGCGCAACCAGTGCTAAAGAATAGGCCAGAGACTGCTTCGGCCCTGTGGTGTCATGTGCGATAGTCGCCGGTATTGGTGGGGCATAATGCGGAGAATAGACTACTTTTTAACCTGCTCGAAAATGCACTAAAACTCCATGTGTAACCCCAATATTGGGCAAACAACTCGCCAGGAAGGCGTCCTTGTTATTGGGAGCGGGCCTCTGGCCACCAACATTCTCTACACCATTTTTTTTGGGTGCTGGTTCCTAGCAATCATTTGTATATTTTAACCAGCATGAGGGGTACTAGCCAAGGTTGTCAGGATTTTGTGACATTTTTTTTTCCACATTTTCTCAATAACAGCTGCATGAGAAGTTTCAAACTTCATGCAGTTTTGTAGCCCTTCTTTTCTAGTATGCATAAATCGTTAGACAAGGACAATTTTGATTGTCTATCAATCGTATTCACAAAGACAATTGTTTGTCATAACCCTAATATGTAGCCTTTATGATATAATAATCCTTCATAAATAGAATTGCATTGTACATCGTGTTATGATGACCCTTTTAAATTAATGCTAAAAATGCATTGTATTTGTAAGTCACATGCTTCATTTGTATTAAAGGGCTGTGAAGGTTACTAAATAAATGTCCCTTTCTGTTCTGTAGCCATGGCGACGCCTTTAGACGCCATTGAGATCAAGGAGGAGCCGATGGACGAGGATGACGTGGTCATGGTGTCGTCGCCGAGCGTCGGACTGACCGCCCAAGTCAAGAAGGAGGAAAAGGTAGGTGAAAATGGGAGGTTGGCCGTGGAGGTTATGAGGCGGGGGTTAGTTGGGACGAGGATGACGTGGTCATGGTATCGTCCCCGAGCGTCGGACTGACCGCCCAAGTCAAGAAGGAGGAAAAGGTAGGTGAAAATGGGAGGTGGGCCGTGGAGGTTATGAGGCGGGGGTTAGTTGGGACGAGGATGACGTGGTCATGGTATCGTCCCCGAGTGTTGGACTGACCACCCAAGTCAAGGAGGAGGAACGGGTAGGTGAAGGGGGAGGTGGGGTGTGGAGGTTAGGAGGTGGGGGTGAGTTGGGACGAGGATGACGTCATGGTATCGTCCCCGAGTGTCGGACTGACCGCCCAGGTCAAGAAGGAGGAACAGGTAGGTGAAGGGGTCAGTTGGATGGTGGCTGGGTGAAAGATGAAGTGTATCAGTGGATTAATGATTGATTTAAAAAAAAAATTGAAATATTTTCTCTCTCCAGTCCCCCTAAAATCAGTTTCTAAATTTATTGTTTAGAACACATTTCACAACATTTAACCCTTTGCTCCCCGTGGTCGTTTCTCTGGGTGCTCCCCAGGGCCTATCCTACCCCCAGCTCCCTTGGGGGCCTCCAGTCAGGAGTGGGCCAGTGTTTACACTGAGAGTCACCAAGGTTCATGTAGTAACTATTAATTGCACCCTAATTATATTTTAATCATTTGTTAGTGTTACCAGTGGACACAAAGATAGGGATAGCTACAAAATACACATACTTGGCCCACAGGTATCTCCCCCCTACACCTCCCACAACACCTCCCCATATAGGCGTGCGGGGTGGTGTAGTGGTTAGAGTGTCCGTCTGTTGCGTGGGCGGCCCGGGTTCAAGTCTGAGTTGAGGTGGGCTACCTACTACTCCCCTCTGCGTGTCTCCCTGTGACAACAACAAGGTTATCAAAGGCTCCTAGTGGGCCACTGGCTGTTGTGTGTAGGGCCCTGTCTATGGGACCCTGCACATTAAAGAACACCTGCCTCGGTAAATGTGTAGAGATATGGTCTCTATTTTTACCCGGGCTCGCTGTATTATCCAGTCATCTTCGAAATATGATCGATCCATCGAATCTCGCCCGGGTATATTGACTTGAAAAATTAGGCAGGAAACGCCATTGAACCAAACCGCCACCAGCGGCGACAAGATCGCAAATTTGGACCTGCTTCCGGTCTCAATGCTATCCCTATGAGAAGTCTATACCAGAAATTGACCATTGAAAAAGCATTAGCCGAGATCGGGTCGGAGAGTGGAGCGGTCAAACTGTATGACATCGATCGACGCCTTAGCATTGAAAAGCCTAGCGTCCCGGATTGCAGTGTAGTGTTGGAGCCAGTTGAATAAATTATGTTAAGTAGGGTGAAGACGGCGAGCATGGCGGCCCCCATGGCGGCCCCCAGTGTAGTTCTTCTCCGCGAGGGACCGCCTTTTACGCCTTAAATCGGCATCGTCCAGCAAAATGGAGTATATACTATGGATTACTAATATCAGGAGCTGGTCTGGGTCGATATATCGTGAAGAATTATGTCGATATTTACGATCGGCATCGAAAACAAGGTTAGTAAGCCCAGCATCTGGCTGAACGATAATAGAGGATGATGACCGCGAGCTCACATGTTCATTTTTTTGTTTCATTCAATCGATAATTCGGTCGATAATTCGTATTTCCCGTCCAGATATCTCATCAACAATTCCTTTCATATATAGAAAAAGAAGACGAATAACCCGGGTTTTTTCGGTTTTGTAACCGATACTTTTCTTCCATAATTCCACCTGTGACCTTGTCTTATAGATTCGTTCATTCCATAGATACGATCATCAACGACAGAATTGTCAAACCTTGTTCTCGCCGTGATGTGACCTTAGATGTTGCTACGGCGTTAAACCCCAATAACCAACAACCAACACCTCCCCATAACAGCTCACTTCGCACATCTATTGTCTTAGCCTTAGTGAGTGGTGGTGGAGCCCAGGCGGGGACCTGCTGGTTCAGCACTGCTCCCACATATTTCACATTGTTGGAAAATCTACTTAACAGCCAATATATTTGTGAAAAAAACCCAGTTATTTTATCCTAGTAAACTCTAGCACCTATATACTTTTAGGCCCGCCTATAGACGGCCTGGGGGACAACAGGGGGTGTCCTAGGCCCGCATATAGACGGGCTGGGGGAGCAAAGGGTTTTAATAAAAAGACACAATTAGGTATTCTCACTGTTATTCTGAGCCAGGCTAAATGGTACAAAGTTCATCAAGGTTATGCTCAGATATGGAGTTTGTCTGGGTGTACCATTGGTTTCAATGACAGGACTTGAAAGTTATGGTTCAGAAAACCTTACTTCCTGTTTACTAGAATTGTGAAGGTCCCTTTTATATTTTAGTTTTACCCAAGTGCTCGTGATTACAGTTGGCCTAGTGTAAGTAGGTATAGGTATATGTACTAGGCAAGTCTACCTAGACAGGTGAGAGTGTCCTTGGCATCAGGTAAACAAGTGGATTACTGTGTGACCTGCATTGCAGGCAGCCATGTGGAACCAGGTGGAACCTGTGGCCGGGAATGACTACAGCCATGCTGGATGCCTGGGCTATGATGAGAAATATCTTGCATGGGCATATGGCCCAGTGACAACACATCCTAGTAGGCTTGGATGTTGTAAGGGGGGTAAAGGGGAAGAGGGGTAGAGGGGTTAGCCACGGGTTGTTATAATACCTGCCTAGATATTAGTGCCTTTTTATAAGTATTCCATGTAAATAGTTTTACTGTTAATTACTTTCAGCGTGATGCAAGGACTATTTTTGGTAAATCACATGAATAGGCGAAGTTCTCATTATATTATAACGGTATCAATGTGCTCTATAATGATAAAGGTAATTAACATTATGAGCTTGTTTCCAACTTTTTCTGTCCCCAACTTACATGCCTGATATAGAAGTCTGTCGAGCGTGTCAACCCCTGAGGACTTGGGTTTATGGGTTACGTAGACGATGTTCTGGTTAGATAAAGCAGCGGAGGGGAAATATTACTCTGTCAGGAATTTTAATTGACTATGTAATTTAAAGAAAGAAAAGCTGTAATGGATAGTTTTAATAGTGAATTACTGAATAATAACCCTGATGTTTAATCTTAAGAACAGTTTCTAATTAAAACGTTTTTCCCTTTCAGGGCGATGGCAGCCCACCCAGTAAAGTTGCGCGACAGGTTGGTATCTCATTTAAATAAGAGTACATCACAATGCAGATTCTTACATGGTCAACATGTACGGCATGTTCAGTGATAGGGTTAGGTCATGCCGCATGCAATATTTGCATTGAAATGGAAAATTGTGCAATGATTAAAGATTTGCACATCTATCTTGTCAATTTGGTAAATTCTTCAGGATTTATTCCCTTATTTCTGGACCTATTTTCGAAAGAAACATTTCTGAGTTACTTTTAACGTCACAACTGCCCGTTGAAAGCATAAGTCTGGTATTGATTTAAGCCTTTGTGTGTGTTTTTCGCACCAAGATGATTTCTGACATGCTTCCAGCTTGTTCTATGTCAGAGGAATTGTTTTCAAACAATTTACTTTCTTTTTCACTGCTTTTGCTACCTAGTTAATTTTCTTACGTCAATCAATAAATCACCTAAATCTGGTTACTTGTAGAATGAATGAGAAGCTCAAATATATTTTCTTTCAGGAGAACGGTATGGATGTCCATGACAACAACCCCATCGTGATCGCTCCCGCCGCGGGCGATGGTCCCGCGGGTGACGGTCCCGCCCCCAGCGGGCGACAGTTTGACCCCGCGTGGACGAAGGAGAAGGATCTCCTGGACCGGACCCTGCCCGTGCGCATCATGTGCCCGCGGTGTCAGGTGATCATGGCGTCGGGCAGCGAGTACTGGGCCCACCACCTCCAGACCCACTGGGACGAGGACAAGGTCACCAACTTCCTCTGCACGGTGAGTTGTTCGGCTTAGTGACATGGTGCGCAGTGGGTTTTTCTATCAGGGTTTTTCCCCCGAATAAAAATTATGCTGGTTGTTTACTGAACCTTGATTTAAAAAACTGAGTTACAAAATCTGAAGGAATGTTTCTAATTTTTGAAATAATTTGATATATTTTTGACCAGCTTTGTGGATTGAAAGCTGATTAATTAGAATGAGAATTATACTGCAACACTTATCAAACAACCATCATACAATATTACATGATAAGGACGTAGCTAGAAATGTGTCTGCTACTGCTAGTGGTACCTGGAAAAAAAAACTAAAAAAGTTGTGCTTCCCTACAGTAATACTACTCCAAAAAAAGTCTTTCAATTGAGCCTCATGCTTCAGTTTACACTTAAGTAGCATTATCACTTATTCTGTATTGCATACCAAATAATCTTACGACATTCCACCAAACCCTCGTTAACCATGTTCCAGGTATGCTGCGCTGCTGTCAGCTCCGACCACACGTGTGTCGTGAACCGCCTCCCCAAACTGCTCTACATCTGCTCCGAGTGCGGGTGTCCGGCCGAGAGCCTTGAGTCCCTGGCCCAGCACGTGGGGACCTGCGCCAGCGGGCTGTCCAAGCAGAACCTCAAGTGCGCACGCTGCCCCGACTCGATGCCCTCCATCAAAGACTTCTGGAAGCACTTTGTGGAGCAGCATTGGAACAAACAGCCCGGGTATCTGGCCTTTAACATAAAGCGGGGCGCGGAGAGCGTGCGGGTTATCTTATGTCTACCGTGCGGGAGTATCCTGCCTAGTAGTATGCAGGCCGTGCATCTCAAGTCGTGTCACACCGAGAACTCGCAGGTGACGTGCCCCGATGTCAAGTGCCCGTACCCGACCGCCACCGCCACGCTCGCCCTCCACCACTACCGGGATGTCCACTGGGAGGCCAAGGACGGAGCACAGTTCATCTGCCAGACCTGTGGTCATCTCTCCGTGTCTCCACAGAAGTGTTGCCGCACCCCGAAGTGGCTGCCGCTCTGTTCGTACTGCGGTGAGGACTTCGACGACCACGGCGATGCGTACCAGAAACATCGGGCCGCCTGCCTCGGGGCCATATCAACCAACACAACAGAAGTCGGGTTTGTAACTTTGTCATGTATAATCTTGGCCACGATACAAGTCATGCCATAACTTTTGACAAAATACGGCAGGATGTTTTGAATTGCACGATAATGCTAGTCTCATATCACTTATCAGGCCAAAGAAAAAAATAGTTGCTCTCAGATAACCTACCCAATTTATTATACCCATACCCTTACTGATTTTAAAGACTTTAATTTTTGAATTAGTGAACGCAGGGATGTAAGTTTTCAGATTTCGGATTTGTTCACGTCATTATCTCAAACAGTAATTTTCAAAATTAATTTGTTACATCACATTTTCATCATATTAAGATAATTTCAAAGTTTCTTTCCGAGGTTTCAGATTTTTACATCAGCCCTGATTTGCATCCTTGGTAAAAAGTATTGTAAAATAGAGGGGATATTCTGTCACTGAAAGACATAATATAAGATATCCCAAATTTTCTTTCTCAAAGATCTACTTGTCCTTGTTTTCTGTACAGATTATGTTGGAACACAACATTTTTGGTAAAAAATTATTGACATTAACAATTAAAAACATTAGAAATACCGTTATACCACCCGCAACAAAAAATGTTGATGCTGTCATAAAAAATATCTTCATATAAAAGAGTTCCGTGTATTTTCAGGTTGTCCCGACACTGTAAACACTGCGAGACTGAGTTCATGTCGCCGACCCAGCTGACGGACCACGTGGTGACGACCCACCCTAAGCCCCCCGCGGCCCCGACGTGTAAGTTCTGTACGAGCAGTGAGCAGTACGAGACGGGCACCCAGGTGTGGGAGCACTGCCTTGGGGAGCATCGTGTACAGGCCCTGAAGAACAGGTTCCTGTGTACGACGTGCGGCTCGCCCTACACCTCACTCGCCGCGTACTACGACCACCAGGTGAGGGCAGAGATGTGGAGATAAATGGGGCATAGTCTGACTCTATCGTTTTACAAAATGTTATGGTGCAGAGCAGAAAAAAAAAAAAAAAATTGAGACGGGGGGGTGGTTCAGATAAAAAAAAGAAAAATGTTGCCTCAATAGAATGTTACTAAAAGAAAATGAAAGGTCAATTATAGAAATGTTTTTACCTATTTTTGTACTAATGAATAAAAAGACAATTCAGTTAATTATTTCTCGAACAGGAATTACAAACAGCATGAAATAGACCCCCTTTTTCCGGTATATTTGTAGTCACTGGTTTTCCAAAACTCAAAAAAATCCAAGATTCAAAATGTAGGATTGCCATATTTGTCCATGTTCATACATAGAAGCACACACACATACATACGCAGCAGGCAAAATCTTTGATTTTTTTTTTAATTTTGAGAAGGGGAGGGGTGAATTTACCTTACAAAATTGTTGCAAAAATAGACTTATAGGTCGATAGAATTCTCTACCTATTTTGGTAGCAGGCTGCAAATTCTTTTTTTCTTTTAAAGGATAATGGAAACAAAAATATCAATTATTTATTTCTTTTACAGGAAATACAAACAATATGTTGTTGAAATAGACCCCTTTTTTCCGGTATTGGTAGCCACTGGTTTTCAATACTCCAAAAAAAAATCAAGGTTCCAAAATTAAGATTACCATATTTCTCATCCACAGGTGTACGACCACGGAGCCATCAAGTCCCCGCGGTACCTGTGTTCCTACTGCGGGAAGTCGTCGGACAGCGCCGAGTCCCTCGTGGAGCACAGAGAGGAGCACCAGCTGCCCCCGGTAAAGACCGAACCTGGAGACAAGGACGCCATGAGTCTGGCCGCGCTGAAGACGGAGGAAATCGACCTGAGGTGTCCAGACCAGCAGTGTGGGGTTACACTCAAAGGTAATGGACCACTGTTTTCTTTTTTTTCTTTTTTCTTTTTTCTTTCTTCCAATTGGTTCAGAGATGCTATTTCTTCTACTTTTGTAGGATCTACTTTTTGGTGGTTTTAGATTGCATATCTGGTTTCTTCTACATTGCTTTAATAACTGTTTTAGAGTATTTTTGTGATAGTTTCGAGCTATTCAAGTACAAATTCAGTGTGAAATCTCTATTTCTGAAGGTTATTTTCCTCCTAATTGATTCCAGAAATAAGTAGGAAAATTGTTTCCTACTTTTTCATCAGTTGGGAGTGTCATCTCTGTTGTTTTTATTGGGTCCGGCTTAGCCCGTCTTCCACCCGCTCCCAGTTGTTGTACATACATTTCTAATAGTGAGGGAGCGGGAGAGGTACATATATACACTATCTACATAATACTCCATCATAAAAATGACATGATTGTGGATCTTAATGAGATGAAATGATGATTTAATTTTAGTTAAAAGGAGTTCTGTACGTTAGAACCTGACCTCCAATGAAACTGCCTGCGTGTGACAGTCCAGTCTTGTTGAGGCAGGTTTCTATATCACCCCTGAAAGCGTGAGTAAGTACTAACTTTACTGAGAATCAAGTGAAGGCCACAACACTGCATTGAACTGGGATGCCAGGATAGGAAAGTAATATTCACGTCATGCGGTTGAATTATGGGGGATTAATCTATACTAGAGGATAGACTGGTTTGTGAGAGGTTTGTTTGTTGTAACTTTTTATCTTTTTTTTATTTTTCAATTCTCCCCAACACGGATAGTTTATTTGTTGCAGTTGACCTGCAGACTAGCCTAAATCAAGGTGAATGCCAGGAAATATGTCGACATGTCACAAGGCTTAAGTATAGACGTTGTGCACATGACGTCACATCTCTTGAAATAAGGAAGCCGCCATATTGGTGATCAATCTCAAATCATTAGTATTTATCATTCTAAAGGATTTAGAAGACATATTCTAGGAAAAGATCACTTCAAAATAACATATTTAATCATACTCTGTAACCTTTACCATTTAGATTTAATAAATTCATTTTATTTTCATAGCCATGTGGTACTGAGAACCACGTGGTGATCACCAAAATCTGGTCACATGACCACGTCTGCACAAGGTCTATAGGAATTTTCAATAATCATGGCATAACTTGTGGTTTGATATGGTGGAAAACTAACATTTATTGTTTTTCCATTTTGTACCTATATATATATTTGATATTTTTCAGGTTGGTTTGAAAATTCATTAATTTCAGAAAGATATATAGAAAATATTTGTAAATTTTCTATAGTTTTTCCAGAGATTTTGTCTACAAAATTAGTCAAAATTAACCTGCAGGTGCCCAAAATACAGTTAATCATCTATCCGTGGTAGGGAGAATTGGCATGGATCGCAACTCGACTGTGTCAACCCTCTTGTGAATTTGTCGCTATATTATATTGTGGTGAACCATTGTGGTCAGGGTAATTAGAGATGTGACATGACATTTGAGGTTTGAAATATTGACAAATACAATTTCACCCCTCATGGGAGCACTGATCAAGTTGGTAAGTCAATAAGTAGAACATAGATACACAGCCTTATAGATGATTATTATAGAAGATAGACTACAGGGCTCGACAAAGTGGTTGCCCGGATGCCCAGGACAACCATAAAAGGGTGCTGGGCAACCAAAACCTAGGAAGTGGTTGCCCACCAGGGAATCATTACAAGCTCATAAGTTTTCATTAATTTAGGATGTCAGAAACTCAACATCAAAAAGACACTTAAATTTTATTCTTTTACTTCTAAAATTTTGAGCATTTCTCAGGTACCTCAAGGGCCATACCCACTACCTGACTCTAGCAGCACCAGGCGAATGGGAGAATCATCATCGTTATCGCCAGACGACTGTTATATTAAGCAGGTTTGATATTTTACTGGCAATTTGACCAGTGGTCCTGTGTCACGTCGTCGGTCGCCCAGAAAGCACACCATACCGACAGGGGAGTCACCCGGCTGTCTATTGATAACCCAGTTGCCCAGCAACTTTGTCGGTGATTCTCACAGTCGGCTGTCGTCGCTAGAGTCGCTTAGTGTGTATGGGTAAGTTAAACATCAGTCATATGGGTAGGTTGCCCCGGGGGCAACCACTTCCTTAAGAGGTTTGTCGAGCCCTGGATTATAAGAAACTACAATTATTTCAATGCCTTCCAGACACACCATCCCAAGCGCTTCCGGTTTCCCTTGACCACCTGTTAGCTGCAGCAGGGAGCTCTCTCCAAATGGCCATGTCGTCCGGGGTCCAGGAGGGCGGCGTTATCTGGCTGCCCATCGACATCTCGCACCTCATGGGGCAAGGGGGGACCCCGGCCCTCCCCGTGCAGCTGCCGGGACACTTTCAGACAGACCAGGGGAACAGGACACCAAGAGAGGAAACTAGGCCCACATCCTTACTGAGCATGAGCCCGGTACCAGTAGAAATTGCACCAGAAAGGACGTCGGCGTCAGCTGACTGGGATTCAGGGAATGGCCAGTCACCTGTATCCGCTGCAGGCCATGAGGTCGGACTTCAAACGGGCCAGTGGGGGAACCAGGCCATAATCCCTAAGACGGAAAAGGTAGAAGAAGAGACCTATGCTGTCTCAATGGGGAGCGCTGCACCACCCACTAAGAAAGCCTGTTTAGTCAGTTCAGCAGCCAGCAAACCTAGGCCCCCTGAAGGTGGAAGGGAGCCACCAAGAAAGCAAAAGCCACCGCGCACAAAGAGAGCCCATTCATCCAGCATGTGTACAGACCCATTTCGTTCACCCAGCATGGCCACCACCGAGCCACAGGCCCCCCAGGGTGGAACGGTGCCCCGGAGAAAGCAAAAGCCGCCGGCCACAATCGGAGCCCGTCTGCTGGATATGGCAGGCACCAAACAAAGACCCCTGGAGAGAAAGCAAAAGCCACCGCCCACAAAGAGAGTCCATTCACCCAGTATGGCGGCCACTGAACCGAGGCCCCCTGAGGGTGGAGGGGTGCCAACGAGGAAGCAAAAGCCACTTCCCACAATGAAAGCTCATTTACCAAGTATTGCGGCCAGCAAACCAAGGCCCCCCGAGGGTGGAAGAGAGCCACTGAGAAATCAAAAGCCACCGCCCACAATGAGAGTCAGTTCACCAAGTATTGTGACCACCGAACCGAGGACCCCCGAGGGTGGAAGAGTGCTGCCAAGAAATCAAAAGCCACCGCCCACAACAAGAACCCATTCACCCAGTTTTGCAGCCACGGAACCAAGGCCCTCTGAGGGTGGAAGAATGCCACTGAAAAATCAAAAGCCACCGCCCACAACAAGAACCCATTCACCTAGTATTGTGACCACCGAACCAAGGCCCCCCGAGGGTGGAGGGGCGCCAGTGCGAAAGGGAAAGCAAATTTGCCCTGTCGACCAACGATGTGTCAACCAAACCCACCTTCGTCGCCATGTTATACAGACACACATGCCCTTCTTCCTCCAACCTGAGACCGTATGCTGGGGGTGCCGCACACAATACGCGCGAGGTGGCCCCCTGAGACCCCATCTACAGGATTGCCCGCGGGCAAGGCCCTTTGATGACGAGGCCCTGGAACAGTGGGTCTCGCTTTGTGCCTCACTGCTCGATGAAGTAGCAGGCCAGCTGGGTGTTAGACCGAGGGACCTGTGTGACCTGGCCAAGGGGAGAGAGCTAGTGCCAATGCGCGTCACAGTGTCACCACTCGAAGAGGCACTGATGGACCACTTCGATCAGTCCATGGGCACCACGGGTCCTGCAGATCGAGTGATGAACCCCCCGAGCAGCGTGGGCTGCTTCCTCCATTGGAGGTTGCTGGCCCCTCTGGTGGCAGCCTGCAGTGAGCAAGGCCAGGCCAGGATTAAGAAATGGTACCAGATGACGCGCCCCCGCAAGAAAGTGCTCCCGAGGGGGATGGACGCCCACTGCTACCTCCGGGAGTTGTGTCGGCAGCAGGGAGGAGGCCAGGCTATTGGTCAGGGGCACGACAGACTCTCATCTCTGACAGTGGTCAATGTTGACTGTGTCCCCAAGTATTGGGGGCAGCGAGCACTCGAGGTTCCAGGACTGCATGTCTTCAATGTGATAGGGCTGCACCCAACCTGGGTGCCATGTTGGGCAATCAAGGCCAACGAGATGCTCGCATCAGTGAGGGAGGCCATAAAAAAGGGCGCTGTGGCTGTCGGGGAGATAGGCATAGATATGGTGTATCGAGACTCTGAGGAAGCGATCCTCATGCAGCAGCTAGTTTTGGCCTCCCTTTCGGCTTTTGCTGCCGAAGAGGGCCTGCCCATCGTGATCCATGCACGGGACCGTAAACACAACCAGGAGGCGGGGGCAATGTGCCGGGAGGTGCTGCAGAAATCTGTGCAACAAACACAGAAAATCCAGCTGCACTCCTTCAACAGTGGGCTGGACGAACAGCGCCAGTGGGAGAAGGCCTTCCCTGGGGTGATGTTCAGCATCTCGGTAAAACTCCTGATGGCTGACCGTCACCCAGAACTGGACCAGGTGGTGCAGGGCCTGGAGCTGGACAAGCTCCTGCTGGAGACAAACAGCCCTTTCATTTGCCCCAGAGAGATCCCGTCCAACCAGATCGGGCCAACTTCCATCTGTCTTGTGGCGGACCGAGTGGCAGAGCTTCATGGGATCCCATCAAGCCTTGTCCTGGACATCACCTCAAGGAATGCCCAAAGGTTTTTTGGGATTTAGGTCTGGATGACCTACAGCTGTACATAGGAGTGACTAGATGCTAGGCCTTAAGCCTGGCACACTTGTAAATTTGTATATACACCTTTAGTTGTATAAGCCCTGAGGATCCACTCTATGTACATAGTGGCTACTTTATGCTGGACCGAACCCCGGCACACTTGTGATATGTATATTTAGTTGCTAGGCCACAGGCCGGCGATATTATTAAGAATAAGTTATAAGGCCTCAGTTCAGGCCTCTTCCGATCGAGGCGACCCTCTGGAAAAATGGAATTGGGAGGAGTGTGGCAAACGCAGAGTCAGCCTCGTGTAGGACCAGTAAAGAGAATCCCCCGCCAAAAGGAGCACTGTACATTACAATCCTTCCTCTGATGAAACTGCCTGCACCCGACAGCCTGGCCTCATCGAGAAGGGCTCGTTCTTTATCACCTCTGAAAGCCTGAGTAAGTACAAATTATTTCTATGCAACTTCTACAGAATTCACAAACCTGGCAGGTACAATCCCCAAAATTGAGGGTAATTACCAAGGTATTGAGAGGGGGGATGATGACAGTATATCCTTCTATAATTGAGTTTATGTAATTTTTGTCATATTTTACAATAGAAGTTGATAATATGTTTAGAATTGAGTGTGTGCGCATGTGTTTTTGTGTCGTAGTAGCATCGCGAATGCCCGGCTTAATGTATGGTTAGTCATTTTCCGATCAGCTGCACTGCAAGTGTGAAAGGTGGATTGATGTGTCACTGTCAGAAGGAAAGATTGGAATAGGCTGTCACCACAAATATAATCGCTATACTTGCCGCTGTCACTGTCAATATTCATCATGCTGTCATCAGTGATATGTTCGAAATCATATATTTTCATTTTCCAGTAATTATTTGCATTTTAATCATATTTTTATTTGACAATTTTATAGTCACTCGTTAACTTTCAAATATTGTTTGTTAACTTGTTTTACTATCTGTTGTGGTGGTCCAAAGAAGAGGTCTGGATCTTGAAATTTGTGGGCATGTGGAACATTAGCTTATCTAGAAGAAATATACATGCAGGAATGACAACTCAAAACTTAGTCCAGTGCAGGAATTAAGTTCTTACCGACAAGCCCACTGGTCGGGCGACAACCTTTCACCGTAATATAACGTGTCTTAGTTTTACTCCCACAGGACTGAAGCCGCTCTGGGACCACTACTGACAAGCCCACTGGTCGGACGACAACCTTTCACTGTAATACAACATGTCTTTCCCTTCCCGTAGGTTTAAAACGGCTCTGGGACCACTACCGACAGGGCCACTGGTCAGCCGACAAGAAGCTGCGGTTCCTGTGCGGTCAGTGCGGCCAGGTGTACAGCGCCATCAACGAGATCATGGACCACAACACCACCGCCCACGAGGTGAGACAACTGAATGATGTGTAACACCCCACTGGGCGATTTGGGCTTGGTGACCTGTCACTATGCTATATTGAAATGTATTTTTTTTATTTCAAACACTGGGAACATCGTTCATTTCAATATAGCATACAAGGAGAAAATTATCTTTTGTTTATGTGTGTAAGATGGCCCTAAGAGGTTTTGATGGCCAAAATGGAGATATGATCAATTTTTCAAAGGGATTTTTCACTTCATTGTGAGAAGAAATAGACATTGGTCTCATTCTTATTCTCCGGGATCGTCCTCGATACCTTCAGGATTGGTAATTCCCGGAGATATAAATCATATTTTTAGGCCTGGAACAAGCTCTGTCGCTGGTAGCTTTAATACACACTCTCCAGGTACAAGCAGTCGAAAATCTTGCTAACGGCAGAATCAGGATGTTTGTGCTTGGAGAATGTGAAGTTATAGTATTGGCTCTAATGGGGATTTTCGAATCTAGGTCACCCAAAGCATCTGTTCAGAGAGTGAAAACTTTCCAAATATGGTCATGTATAGTGTTTCTCTCATAAGTTGTACTATTTTTGAAAAGTTGAGCATGTTCGGTCTGTTGTTTGATCCTAAGGGTCAACATTCATTGGCGAAAGTATAGATTGGGTATTGGAAGCAAGGACAAATAATGATAGGCCTGTTCACCATGAACATCAAAAGGTTGAAGTGGGCAAAGGAGGATGTCGTGGCAATGTCATGGGGATATCATGGAATTGTCATGAGGATGTCATGGAATTGTCATGGGGATGTAATAGCATCATCATGGCATTGTCATGGCAATGTCGTAGCATTGTCATGGGGATGTCATGGCTTTGTCATGGGGATTTTACTGATATTTCCTAACCACATCTCTAGTATATCTATATAAAATCGAATACCCGGAGCTCTTTGGTTTTCTAAACCACTATCGAATTGATAATTCATTTGGGTACTTGTAACATAATAGGTGTATTTCTTAATGGTTTTAATGTGTTTAAGTGGCCTTTCTATGGGACACAAAAGATAAAAGCAGTGGGATAATGGATTTTTTAAAACGAATTTTATCAGAAATTTCCTCACATATTTCATGGCATTTTTAAACACCTTCAGATCAGAACATTGAAAACATGGGTAAAACAGGAAATTCGATCATGAAATTGGAGCGCAGCCATTGACACACCTTATAAGTAACATACCCATATATTTGTGCTTACATCTCACTGTGTTATTTACAGGGTCAGGCGACGGCACACGCGCTGTGCCCGACATGTGGGGAGAAGTTCCTGGACTCTGACGCGCTCGACGACCACAACAAGATCTGTACGGGCCCCCGCATGGTGTGGCCGCAGTGCAACGTCTGCAAGAGGTAAGCCGCACCTTTTTTTCTGTAATAAATTATGATATAGACCTTGTGTAGACATGGTCACGTGATTCATAAAAGTGGGGACAAAGAAGATCAACATAACTACAGACCAATTTCTATCCTCCCTTTTATTGCAAAATTCTTAGAAACTGTTATAAACAAGGAGTTACAAAATCATCTACTGGTGAATGATATAATCACAAAACAACAAGCAGGCTTCTTTCCAAAACGATCTACTTCAAGTATGCTCGTTAGTTTGACAGATGAATGTCTCACAAATCTGGATAAGGGCCAAGAGACTATATGTGTATTTCTGGACATAAAAAAGGCTTTTGACTCTATATCACATTCCTTACTGTTGAAAAAATTAAGACTCCTTAGTATCAATGACAAAGCCTTTGACCTCCTATCCTGTTACCTCACTGACCGGCATCAAAGGACAATTATAGGCGAGTCAATTTCAGAAATAGCTGCCATCACATGTGGTGTCCCCAAGGGATCTATTCTTGGACCAACTCTCTTCATCACTTATATAAATGATCTACCATCTGTTATTTGTAACTCAAAAGTATTTATGTATGCAGATGACACTGCCCTGACCATTTCAGGGACTGATACTAAGACTGCAAGTTATTTAATCCAGCAGGACCTGAACAATGTCAATAATTGGATGTGCCACAACAAACTGAGTCTAAATGCAAAAAAATCACAATTCTTAGTGATCACCACACCCCACAAGAATAAGACCAACATCCAGTTACATATCTCTACGGTGACCTTGACCAGAACCCGAGCTTACAAGTACCTGGGTGTTCATATTGATGAACACTTAAAGTTTAATCAGCATATCAACACTCTATCAGGAACAATCTCCAATAAGTCTAGAACCATTTTGAGACTCAGCCACATTCTACCAATGTGGACAAGAGTACTACTGTATAAGTCTCTTATCATCCCTCACTTGGACTATGCAGCTCTGGTCTGGGGCTCAGCAAACGACAGCACTGTAGCCAAGCTCCAAGATTTCCAAGATAAGACTCTTGCTCAAATACTTAAAATCAGAGACCCATCTCCGAAACAAATATATGATAAAACAAAAATTCTGACCCTTGAGTCAAGAAGAAATGAACAATTACTTATTCAAATTTATAACATCATGAACAATGAATATCATAATTACTTCACTTTAGAATTACAGCCCAGCAACCATAGATACAATACAAGAGGTAGTGGCACTGCCTTGAAACTACCAAAACCAAAATTGAACTTTCTAAAGAAAACAGTCGCCTACAAGGCTATTGCACTCTGGAACTCCCTGCCAGCGTACATTGTCACTGCTGACTGTAAAACATCCCTAAAGACAAGATATCGAAAGTCTGTATTGGAAAAGCTTTGTAAAAATTAACTGATTTTTATCTATACGAATTCTTCTTTTAACCTAAATGACAGTTATAATCTGAAACTTGGTGTACAACGGACTGAATTTTCATTTTGTATGAGCTTCTGTCTTTAACCTATGTGACAGTCATAATCTGAAAACTTGATGTACAACTAGGAGGCTACTGGAAATCAGCCACTTTGGCTGTGTAGTCCCTAGTAAAAGAACCACAAATAAAAAAAATAAAAAAAATAAAAAAAAATCACTTTTCGGTGATCACCACGTGGTGATCATAACCACGTGGCTGTGTGTAAATTAAAAGCTTATCAATTCTAATAGATGAGAATCGTTGATTTTGAGTCTGTGAGATTGTTTAAAATAAATTTGAGATAAGATTTTACATAAAATAAATTGTAACTAATACTACTTATTCATTGATCATCAATATGACGGCAGCTCATTTTGTAACATATGACGTCATCTGCACATCTATACAGGCATGCAAGACTTCCATGGAATTCTGTGATATTTGTGATATATTCGGCCATTTTAACATACAGCCACCCAAGGACGCCCCCTGCGGTATTTCTTATCATAAAACTCCCAAGAGGCTTTTTCATTTTAAATCCTGGGGAGAGAAGGGTTGAAGGGGTCCAGCTCTGATCGTTGATTCCTGTGTTTCAGGTTCGTGCCAGACGGGGCGTGTCTGGCCAAGCACCTGGCCCAGTACCACCCTGACAGCGAGACGACGTGCACCGTGTGTGACAAGAAGCTGACGTACAGCGAGCTCGAGAAGCACCAGAAGGAGCACGACACGAGTAACGCCAACGGCAGCGGTGAGTGGCAACCTTATACAGCCAATAGCAGGGATTATGGTCCTAAATTCTTTAGAAATAGCTGGTATGGTAGAATTAATATTTAAAATGTAAGGTACAAAAGTCGCCTATGGCAGAACAGCTGTACGTTTATTATTCAGAATTCTTTTTATTAAGATGATGAGAAATCTTAAATTTTCCGTTTTCTGGTCTTAGATAAGTCTTAAAAAGGTCTCGAATTTCCATAAAAGCGTAAGAACCCTGTGTTAGAAAACATTGAGTTTTGATAATAGCACACTGCTCAATAAATTGTATGACACTTTATATGAGTAAATTCCTGATAAAAAGATGTTAAGCAAACACAGAACAATTTCTGTGTATTTGTGATATTTCTGAAAACTTTTTGCAGTATTTCATTGAACTGTTTGCAATATTTCAGAGAACTCTGGGGATGAGGACGAGGAGATGGATTCAGAAGACAGTGAAGGTGGGTGTTTTAGAGGTTTGGGGGCTTTTAGGTCATCATTTGACAACATGCAGGTCTTAAAAGGTCGTATTTTCGTTGTGCTATTTATTAGCCTATTTAAAAAGTCTGTTGTGGGTCAAAAGGCCTTAAAAAGGTCATTTTTGGGCTCAATCCAAATTTATTACAAGATAAAAATTTTCTTTCTGTAATTCCCATTTTTACTTCTTTTTGGTAGAATGTGTAAATGTACAAAATTGTAATAAGAAGGTCTCTTAAAATTTCTTGAGAAGGTCATATTTTGCAACCTGACAAAGTATTTTATAGGTTTCATTTAGGTCTTATTTTGATTTCTGAAAAAGCGTTGGCACCCTGGATGACATTTTTTACATAGCATTACATACGGTGGTGGGATCTATCCACAAAAAAAATTAAATGATGTGAACAAAGAAATTAAATGATGTGAACGTAATAACCAACTATTCTTCTTGTTATTCAGAGTTCATTCTTCATTCAATTGATAACAGGGACTTTCCCTATTTGTTCCACTTTTTATACCTATAAGATCAGTGTTTCATCGTCAAAACATTTCTGTTTTTCAGAGTACAAACCCAAGTCTCGGCGAGGCCGTGGTCGCGGGCGAGGTCGTGGAGCCCGCGGGGGTGCCACCACCCCTACCCGGGGTCGGGGTCGTGGCCGGGGTCGCGGGCGGGGCGCTGCATCAGCCGCCTCCTCCTCAGCCGCAGCATCCACAACATCTTCCGTGACGTCGGAGGAGGGGAGTGACGTACAGTGTACATTCTGCAGCGAGTCATTCGCCAACTGGGATCTGCTTCAGGACCACTTCAACAGCAACCACGCCTCCGCCATGAACCCCGTACGTATAACCTGTTCACATCTCCCGATGCCTCATGGCTTTTACCAATGGGGAAAACGTCCATTGGTTTATGTTCTATACACCAGCATCATAACAGTATATTATACTGTCAGAGATGCCATTTTTCCTTTTTCCGGAATTTTCCCAATTCAATATAAAAACAAAACTGATATTTCAGTATAATTAGAAAAAGGTGATTTTTAAAGGAAGAAATATATATATAATTTAAATTTACCATACTCTGAGATGTTTATGGCAATTATAATGATAAAATTAATGGAGGGGGGAGATCTGGAATGATAGGGCTCAACATTAAGGGTACGAACTTTGCTGCCTGTCGAGCAGGTGTCAGTTCAGTTATAGATATATAATATCATAATATATAACTTAAATAGAGTATAACAGAATTTTACCTGCCCTCTGGCCAGGTGAATATCAAAATTTACCTGCCCCACCTCAAGTTTGACCTGCCCCGAGCAGGCGGGCAATGCTCAATGTCGAGCCCTGAATAAGTGCAAAATGCGACATGGGGCTGGAGGGGGTAAAAAAAATCTGCAAAGTACATCATTTTATAGGAATCCCCTAACAATGTGACATTTCTCTGTTCCAGGTGGTTCGTGTGAAGAAGGTGGACGGAAAGAAGAAAAAGAAGGTGGAAGAGAGCGAGGAGGAAGAGGAGGAGGAGATCGAGGACGACAGCGACCAAACCGAGAACATGGACGAAGACGAGGAGGAGGGGAGCATTGAGAGTGAACAGGCCGACAAGTGAACGCGGGGAAAAATCAACGGGCAAAATAATATAAATATAACTGATATATGAAGTGGTGTATGAATGGAATGGACAGACCGCTAAATGAACCGACCGCTGAATGAACTGATTGAACAGAGAATTTGTCAACCAGTAAACTTGTAGTCGAGCGAAATAACCGACTTCTCCCAAGAAAACACCCGAGAGACAACTCCCTCTCACATCGTGTGCTCCTGTTAAAGTTTTAAACCATTTAGACTTTTGTCTTACTTGCACCCTGTTTCATTGATGTCAATGCTGTTTGAAAGGTATTTTGACAGATATTGGACATGTTTAAAAACAACTTGCGGTCAGGTTTTTCTAAGCAGGCGTGGGAGATTTCCATCAGTCGTACCGTTAACCATGTGTACAGTTCGTAGTTTGTGATCAGTCCGAAGCTTGTCGTCCGTGCATGTGCTACCCGGGCTGGCATGAGCTTGTTGTTAGAGTCCTAATTCATTCAGAAAGAGGAAATACTCTGTTATGGACACTCGTCCGACAGGAACCAGTTTGTGAATTCTTTTTCTTACTATATTTAGATATTGGGAGAAAAAACATCGGAATAACAAAATGGATGTTTAGTTGGATAGTTGAGAAACGAAAGTAGCTCCGTTCCTGCCCAGAAACTTTATTATAAATGAGTATCAAAAAACAAGATGGCGGACCCCTTCAGGTCGTGTACTGCACATGTGGGGAACAAACCTCGCGCTGGATAAGTATCAAATGTGAAAATATACAGTTTAAACCCTCTGCCAAACTCTTATGTTTCACTGCTCGTCTGTGGACTTATCGGGGACCAGAAGGTTGTCTTTACTTTTAACCTCTTTGCTCCTACTTGTACTAGTACCAAGTATCTGTTTGAAGAATGGGAGAAGTATGGACGGAGAGTGAAATGACCGTTTGACCTTCAGAAGTCGACTGAAATGATTCATGACTTTCTTAGCGGTCAGTACGTTATGTATATGTACGACCCAAAGGTATCTTCTTGGATATGTACATGCCAGAACATTAGAGCTCTTTTTTTCGTCAGAGGTCGCTTTGTTCAGAATGTTGATGTGCTAGCCACTGTCCGACTTGAGATGTTTAGTTAACACTTAGGGTAGAGTAGTACAACTTGGTCAAACTTGAAACTACGGTTAGTGAAGAGGACTCAAACAGAGCTTTGTGTAAAGTATAAGTAGCGGATGGGTACGCGATTGGAAAGATGCTTCATTTTTATATATCTATTTAAAAAAAAAAAAAAGATAATTTTGTTCCTCTGTTTTTTGGTTCTTAATCAGGAATAGACCTAATGATACTTTTGTCTACCCAACATATATTATGTATTATAGGTGTGTAACAAACCATTTGGTCCTAAATCATCTTCAAACTTTGCACAAGAGTTATAATGAGAGGCAGTCAGTGATTATGGTTGTATTACCTCAAGGGTCCTGTGTTAACCAAAAACAAACATGTTTGAGCATACATCAATCATCTTAGATAATGAATCTAAAGAAAACTGAATTAAAGCACTTGTATATCTCTCACGAAGAATAAAATGACGTCAAGATTATGGTTTTGAAAAGCTGCCGCCACGTTTTGTCATATCTAAAATCAACGCATTTATTCGACCCCAACTTGCCTTAGATGAGTTAAACCTTCATAACCTTATTATTTCATAACAATATTTCTGGGTTATAGACGACACTCCCACCTCAACCTGTTTAATTCAGGGATGTAAGTTTTCAGAATTTTAGAAAAGAAACTACAATTAAAAGTGACTAAAACTACAGTGAAGTAGCAGCCAGACCTAAATTAGTCAACGACATTACGCAATCAGTTGAATGAAGCGCGTGACTGGGCCATAGAAGCTGTTCGGACCTTTAGATTAAGTTCAGATTACATAAAAAATCTGAAAGCTGCAGAAGGGAGTGAATAAATACTGCCTTCTGATTGGTTGATATTACTATGAATTTAATTTTTCTCTCAGTCTTCAGGCATAGACTAGATTTCAGACTTTTCAGCCAACCTTGACTTACATCACCGTTTAATATTGTCTGACATGTTGTGATAACTGTGTTGTACTGGTAAGTTGACCACCGTCGGTATAGGACTTTAGATAATCTCATTGTACATGTGCATCATTTCTCAAGTGCTTCGATACCAAACAACCATTGTGAAACTTCTGCATTTAGATATTAGAGTTTCCTTCGCAAAGTGTAGCTAAGGACAGCTTGTAGACGAATTCATGACCTTGACTTGTTGATCTTCTTTGTCGTTAATGTAACTTCTATATCGAAGTAAACGTATAAAAAGCTATTCAGCATCGATATCATTTGCTATTTAAATTCTATTCAGCTTTCCCTTTATAAAACATATAGAAGCATTGTAAATAGCAGCTGGGCCTTTAACTATGTATTCGTCTGTACTATATCCAGATTACATCGCGGTGTGAGAGGTTATACACGACAACCGCCCGAACCAAACATAATTGTCAGTGAACAAATAATAGAGGCAGCAATGTCATAATTATGTTATGCCATTTTTGCCATGAAGGTGAAAGTTAGATGTGGTTCTGTAACAGTCGACTGCAGTTTGTCTGAAGATGGCTGGCGTTATGTGTTCCTAGAAATATACAGCAGCCCGTTGCATAATGAAATGGTGAAACAATCCAATGTCTCGTAACAAGGACGTCGCTGTCACGATGCCTCCCGCTGTATAATTGTGACTGTTCTACTGGGGCAATTTTAATTCTGTGAACAGTTCTAAGAACAATGAGATTATCAGCCTGGAAATTTTTTATCAGTGGTTGAAATTTGATGTAGGATTTTTGCACAACAGTGCATGATTTGACAAAACCATGGTTTGCTGTTATATGTAGCACTATGCGATGGGCAACATTGGCCGTGCTGACACTCGGTCGTACACTGCCCACTAACCCGTCTGTGAACACAGCGTTTGATGAGTACTGCGTATGAGTATAACGTAGTCAGGTCCATCTCGAATGCAGAATGACCAGTTGATTCGCGAACCGAGATGCATGACTTATTCCGTGAATGAAATAAACATTAACTTTCCTAAGTCACGTGTGGCTGGTTTCTTTAGTACTGGAAATCTTAAACACTAGAAAGAAAATGTGAAATTATCTTCAAATGCAAGGGTCCCCACTGCAAAAGGAAAATGAAAAAAAAAAAGAAAATAAAATAACCTATTCCTGCGAATTAACATAACTGTCTTAGCTGTATTCAAGTTATGTGTATTTCATCAACCTTTGTTGCAATTTCATATTTAAGACAAGATTTGATATTCGGGCTCGGAAGTTAGGTTACAGCTTACATTTAGTTTTCATAGAGCCAGGGTTATGTAAGTTTTACCAGGAGAAAGCCCAGAAGACAGTGTGGCTTAAACTACAGGTTATACAGAGGTCAAAAAGACCTCAGCCCTACAAGTGGACTCGTCAATTTTATCTCATGTTTATGACCATTAAAATAATAAAAATGTCACTGGCCGGAGTAGAAAATAGTGCATTAAAAATTAAGTATCTAAAACGTTAAATTAGATTCTTTAAAGCTAACCCTAATGTACACAGTATGATAAGATCTTCCTACTAGAAAAGTGGGAATTAGTTCAGCCTTTCCTCCACCAGGGATCTTGAAAACTAAGACTCTAGCATACCCCTGGTGGCAAAAAAGAGAAGTATTCTCATTCAGAAATCAGCATAGGTCTCACGGAACTAATTGTGGTGCCATCTGTAGTGTCATATACCTTTCTGTCCTGAGGTGAAGGGAATGACTGGCTTTGAGTGGCTGATATTGAAATAAGGAAAACCGGCAGAATTAAACAAAAAATTACAGGGTACCCCCTATCATTTGTGAGTGGTTTGGTATAAATGAATCCTTGATCTCTGCTTGTTGGTAGGTGTCAGTGGGACTTCAATATGGGCTCTGTATCCTGTGAATTTGACCACTGCAGAACTGGCAAAATGAGGGTGTAGCAATATTTTGGACCCATGCTTTAGATTTTGATGGGGAACCTACCTTGAAATTTTAATATTTTGTGTGCCAAAGAAGCCACAATAGGTTTCTGTGTCACTTTCATGTGGTGCAAAGTTCTGATTTTTCTTTCTCAAGATCTGTTATATTAAACTATACAGGAAAACAATTAGTTCTGTGAGACCCATAGCCATATGTAGGAAACTTGAGATTGTATTCATTCAGATTGAACTTTCAACCCCCAGAGGCGGACATATTGTTATAGAGTATCAACTACTGCAAATTCTAACATTTACATATTTCCTACATTTTGATGGTGGGGATTGCCATCTCTGATGTTGGTAAAATAAACGCAATCTGACGAGAGCCGAAAGGACCCCAAAATTGGGGATACAGCCTAAATCAGAGTTTTGGGCCAACCTTAATGAGGAATCACTTGGATTTAGGCCAAACGAAATTAGATTCTGACAGTTAATACGAATGAACATAAATGTCTTTTTCCTGTCTTCAAGCTACGCATATTTCATGAACTTTATTGCAATTTCATGTTCAAGGATGTTCAGCCTCGGAAGTTCGGGTACATCTTAAATTTAAGGTTTTCCATAGAGCCAGGGTTGTGGAAGTTTTACCAGAAAAAAGACAAGAGTGCGGCTTTAATTACAGGTTTTACTGTAGTTGAAAAGCCCTACAAATGGACTCATCCTTTTTATCTCAAAGTGTGTGGCCATTCAAATATCACTGACCAGGGTCAAAAAAATAATCTATGCATTTAAAATTGGATATTTTGATTACTAAATTAGATTGTTTAAAGCAGTTAAAATGTTAAGAATAAATAGCAATTTTTTGTTAAGTCTTTCCAGACAGTTCTCAAGGATTTGCAAAACACTTATGAACAAAGAAGGACAAACACAGGTTTATTGTACAGATATATCCTTTAATAAGTTGATGCTCTATATTGATGTACAGTATGTTTACACTGTCAGATCTAGTTATCATACACGAGTATTTACACAGTATATACCCCGCTCGCTAACAACTCGCCGAGACCGGTCTGTTACAGCGCGTAACATCAACGACAGACCGCGGCACGTAGAAAGTATAACTTGTCATCACTTGAGATGTGTACCTCAGGCAACACTTAAAAATAAGTCTGTTTCTGGTGGAGTGGCCGGATGGGACAATTTTTTTTTTTCATTTTTCAAAGAGAAAAAAATTTGAAAATTTGAAGTTATACCCTTACCAAAAAATAAATGAATGAAAAAATTGTGGCCGCCCGGTTCACCTATATTTTGCCCACCCGGTCCGCCGGAAACAGATTTTTTAAAGTGTCGTCTCACTCATACGCTACAATAGTTTAACTAGTTTCATCCACTCACACTTTGTATTCCAACCTCTCACTCCAGATAATGGGACTAACATGTCATAATATGGTATTTATTCCATGCTCATACTCAGTTTAGTCATTCATAATAATGCATGAAAAATGTGTTTAATGATCAAATCCCTTAAGACTCATAGATCAACTATGACTGTGCAACTTAGTGTCTTTGGTTTGAAACATCTGACCCTTAAAATATGACAACTGCCAGCAAGTCCAAAAACCCATTTGTAAATTTCAACGATTAAACTTTCAGCCTGATACATTATTGGTACGTTTGACCCACCTTGGGTCCTAAGATGATTCAGTTAACTATTTGTACTTCTGCAGATTAAATGTTGAATGATCAATGAGAAATAACCATGAAGCACACAACCATTTTGTTGGCTCCCTCGTCCCCCGCCCGTCCCCGCTCGGCATTACAGTTACCTTGTATATCACTATGATGGAGGTGATCTGAATGATTATGAAACTAAATGAATTCATCAAATCTCAAGTATGCAATGCAGAATATGTTTTCATAAATAATATATTTACACATTCATATATAGATAATATTTTTGCTTCTCTAACTTTACCGTCCATTCCACTATCTCCACATTGTTAGTTTTCCGCACGGTTTCTTCGGTTAGTCCTACACTGATTCTTCCCCTTCGGGTAAGGGGTAGGTATGGTGCACAGTTAAAATGGAAACTACAATGTCGAAATAAAGAAAAATAACAAAATGACAGGATGAAAAGTCATCGCAGATGAAATTGAGCTGTGTATGCCAAACTTTCGTACAAGATCAAAATAAAAAAATACAAATATGTTCACCTGAAAATACCTTGAACACACTAACTCCAAAGTCCTCGACATCGTTGAACACAAGTTGACGGAAGCTGCCAGACCAGGCCCAGAGACTGCCCCTGGTCAAATGATATGAACCCTCCCATCCATGCCCTCCGAATGACCCACCCCTGTAAACTTAAAATGTCAGGGAAACAATAACACTGTTGACGGGTTTTCATGTCTACAAAATCTGTCTGCACAGAAAATATACCCCTCACGATTTGTCTCTGTTGAGTATTAGCAGAAACCAACTGAGTATTGTACTGAAAAATCAGTTAAAACGTAAACGTGCAATAGTTTGTCAACTCAGACCTTATGGATTAACTCATATATTACAAATATGTTATTCGGAATTCTGAAAAACTTTAAAGATAAAATAAATTCTCAGAGAAAATATTTGTAAACTCAGATGACATATTTCTACAATTTTGCAAATATTTTGTTTGATCATGGTATGTTGATTTAGTTCTAAAATTTGGCTCAATATCTTGTTTAATAGATTTTACCTGTTTTCAAACATTTGGTAAGATCATTCAGTTCCCAGAAATGCCCCCAAGACCGCCAAGATTTTTTTTCTAGGAAGTAGAGAATATTGTAATAATTGTGTGAAATAAATTTACGAATAAATTTTAAACAATGTAAACACTTCAATATTGTTTGAATAATTAAACATTTGCAGATGTATAAGTGCTTTGAGGGGCTATTCACGATATCTTTTCAACGTAAATCTTAACACAGAGAGTCATGCTGGTACAACCATAGAAAGGTCTGACAATGAACAGAGTACATCTCCGCACTACCTGCCTTCCCACTCTAAGGGTGGACCATAAAACCCCCGCAGGTGCTAATAATTCCGAGGGGAAGGTCCACGACCCTCCTGGTCTCTGGTCTCCGGGCTAACACGTGCTGACCTCACTGCATCACACATCTTGAGTATTCCAGTTTCATATTACATCATCCCCGAGAAGGTAAAAACCCAAATATGTTGTGCTCCTTTGTCGGTTGTGGCTCACTCACTCTCCACACCTTTGGCTGACACTCGCGGGCTGACATCATCGTCCTAGGCGTCACTGTATTTACATATATTTGGGAGTTTATATACAAATTGTGTTCCTCTGTGGGACAATTAGAGTCTAGGACCACAGAGTGACCTCTGTGTATACATCACATGTGGTGGGACGTACGCCCGCAGCCTTAGGTCTACCACGTGACCCACACCGCGGGACGCTCCGGCCACCACTCATTGGTCAATTAGTTTACACTTAAACGGCAGATCCTGGCAAGATTTAAATCAATGTAAAGGGTGGGACTTAAACAAGCCCTGCCCCCTTTTCCTGGGGGCCACACCCACTTTTCTGGTAAAGGGTGGGACTAAAACAAGCCCCGCCCCCTTTTCCTGGTGAAAGGTGGGACTAAAACAAGCCCCGCCCCCTTTTCCTGGTGGCCACGCCCACTTTCTGGTAACTCCGCCCACTGGTGACGTAAGTCCATCCTGTTGGGCAAGCAGACCATCCGGTGGCTTGCAGGCCTCAGCATAGCTCCGCCTCCTTGCGAGTAGCCACGCCTCCTCTGAGTTAGCTCCGCCTACTTTTCCAGTAGCTCCTCCTTATTTTGCATACAGAAACAAGTCTCCAACACAGAAATCCTGACACAACTGCTCCCACATTTAACAACCAGCATCCAAGGAGAGGTCCTTTCCTTGGCTCCACCCATCTCAACATAAGCCACGCCCCTTCCTCACTAAGCCACGCCCCCCTAATTCACCTCATCCTCATCGGGTGAGGGCGGGTAGTCATGTACTCGCGGTAAGTCTGTATAGGCGAGTATGTTTGAGTTATGCGAGGGGGCGGGCCCTCCGTTGGGCACTTTGGTAAAGTCTAAAGGTTCGGAGTTGGTGAAGGGGTGTGGGGGTGAGATGTGGGAGGGGCTCGGGGTGCGGGCCCCCCGCGGGGGCGTGTCCCGGTGCGGGATGTCCCGGGGCCGGTGAGGTAACGTGTTGTAACGCGGGTGGTCCAGTGTGCCCTCTGCGGAAAACAAATGCGTGTCAATGAAACAACTCAGTTTTTTTGTGGGTGATAGTGCACAAATGAGCAAATAGATAGGAAATGTGAAAGCTGATTGTTAAGCAACTTACTTTTCTGATAAAAGGGAAGGGAATAAAATAATTTGACATTTTGATAGAATGCAGTGAATAGAACTATTGTGTGAGTTAAGAGTACTGATACTATAAATAGCAGCATAGAAATGTAGCTCACAGGGAAGGGACTAGAGATACTATTTAACTAGATGTATGAACCTATTTCTAACTACATGTATGAACCTGTTTTGAATAATAATCCCCATCAAAATAATCTTTTTTTACAGCCCTAACAGAGAAATTGCCTCATGTCTACTGTAGGGGTATCTATGTTTCAAACATAGGAGGTTGGGCCCAAAATGGACCAAGCCCACTGATTGGTCGTCGAGGCCCGTAAGTTGGGTAGGGACCGGGAGGTAGAGAATAGGGCCGAGTTCTCACCGTTACTACTCATGTCGGTGTTAGTCGCCATGTCCTTCGTCCCCTGGTCTCGATGTCGTCTCCGTCTCCGGCGATGAGGCTTCACCCCTCGTATGGAGGACCCTGATTGGTCACCACTTGTGTGGTCGCTAGGATCGCCCGATGTCCGCCCGGGGGACCCGCGGGAGAATGTGGAGAGGCGATCGGCGGGTGCCATGTGGGTGAGGGGGATCAACTCGTGGGACTGTCGCCTCGGGACCACCACCACGCTGTGGGGGTCATGTGACCGCCGGGGCAGAGATGACTGGTCGAAGGAGGGGGCCCGGGGGACGGGGGCGCGGGTGGGGGGCGGTGTGTTGGGCGACATGCGCTGGAGAGAGCTGTAGTCCGGCGGGTCGTAGAGATGTTCGGTCTCGTCAGGACCGTGGACCGGGCTGTAAAACTGGGGTGGGCTCGGCGGTTCACCTACGGAGAGATAACGACAGTTAGTTTAAAGGAATTATCAACATGTTTAATGATTATTCCTGAAGTAACCCAAAGTTTCATGCAGGCAGATTACATTTGATTTCGTATATGATATTTACATTATATTTTACTTGTAATTTTCCCAATAGTTTTTTAAAAATCCAAATAGATTTAGACACTTCACAATAAACCAGACCCACAAATTTTTAGATTGGACTAGGAAAAAAAATGATATCTACAAATTTAAAGTAACCCCCCCTCCCCTACATATTGATTTTCTCTATACAAATGAACAAAACCTTTCCTAGTTTTTCTACAAAAAAAAGAAGAAATGCTTCATACTACATCAAATTCATAAAAAAAAGAAGCTATTTCTACGATTACAAAAAAGTCCCTTGCGGTCAGGAGCTACCTGAGTCATTACGGTCGAGTGAGTGTTGGTCGACGCTGCCATAGGTTATCTCACCGTAGTTGGGTTGTACCGCGGGCCCCGTCTGGGACAACGCCTCCCGCAGAGACGTACGCAGCTCAGCCAGCGACTGGAGGGGAAAGGTAGGAGCCATTAATAAGCACACTAATATATTCGTCTTTCTTCTAGTTTTAGATATTGTTTTGATATTTACGTGGCAATCCAAGTCTTTGAACATTATAGAGGAGAAATTGACCTGGGCCTGTGGCAGAAGAGGAACTGTCACTGTCACATTGTTGTAACACTTTATATTTGTGACACTTTTGTAATTTATAGATATAAATCATATCACAACTTATTGTCAATCACTGACTGCGATTCAGGCATAGACACTTTAATTCTCTCATGGTAACATATTTGTGCTGTTTGATGTTCTTAAAAAGAGTTATTTAGCCTTGTAATTAGTTGCGCTGAAACCATGATGAAGCAATTATATTAGATTTGTATGGCAGCATAATCTCATGTGAGCCATTATTGGTATTCATATTCATATTCATAGGTAACAGCGGTTAGGTGGCATATTTTCCAACATTACTTAAAGCACCCTCAAGCATCCAGTATCAAAGCCCGTCCCTACCTGCCCGTTCCGCGAGTCAGACTCGCTGCCGTCCTTTCCGTCCTCGTAGTCCGAGTACTGTCCGGGCCGGTCGAGGTCGTTCTCGGGGTAGTCGCCCAGACTCGGGTGACCGCTGTCGTCCTGGTTACGGCTGTCCAACTCAGCGGTCAGCGGGTTCACCGCAATGTTGATCTTTGACCCGTCTAATGTGGTACCGCTATGGTTCTGGGGGATCAAGGAAGGTGGGGTTTAGATAATTACAAGTTTTGTTAACAAGTAATTTAGGTTTTTACACGTTTTAGAATCAATCTATGGGGATGAATATGATGGCAGGGAAAGGTGGTCCAACAGGGGATTCAAACCTTGGCCAGCCTGAACAAATTCTGTTTCTGGTCAAACGCTTGATTGAGGGTAACTGCCGACTGAGACGGATCTTTTTCCCCTACTTTTGGGGGAACAAATTTTTCTATTTCTCATTTGCTCACAAGATTTAGTACTTTCCCTTACAAAAAAATAAAATTAAAAGAAAACTTTTAGAAGCCGGTAAGTCCATTGGAAACAATATTTTCTCATACTGGTCTTTAACAAGTGTTTAAACCCGTACCTGTAGTTGGTGCGTGTAGTTGGGAATCGGCCCGTGCCCGTTGGTGACCGCGTGCCCGTTGGTCATGGTCGGCGTAATCCCATTTAACATGAAGCCACCCGTGTAGCCGTACTTCTTACGCATACTGTCGATGTAGATGCTCTTCGAGGGGTCGTCAAACTTACGGATGTTGGCGTTGAGCGCAGCTACAAGGCAAGATGGAGATGTTAGTCTACTGAATCGTGGATTGTTTTAGTGCATTCAGTAATATTATCAACCAGCAAAAACATGTTCTGTACCTATTCACTTTAATATATATAGGCAGGTCTATAACTCCTACTAACGAGATTTAAGGCACATTTCTGTACAGATTAACCCCCTTTTACATTACTTATATCTGACAATTAGAGAAGAGGGATCTGGTATCAAGGTTCAACAATGGTTTTATATCATGTTTACGTAATCCTTTGATCTATATTAGAATGTTCAATATAATTATACTTTGTTAGCATTTAATAGCAAAAGGCTAACAAAGTACAATCGCAGTCAGCAAAATTGGCATTATTCTCCACTGGCCCTGGGAGGACATGAGCCTGCAAGATATATCAAATTTTCCTCAATTTTCCCAAATTTTTCACTGGTCCGGCTATAATTTTACTGGCCTTCAACCCCAGGCCAGTGTCAATTTTGCAGACTGCAATCGCTCATTTTGAATCACATAACACTAATCCTGCGACTCACCCATCATGAGTCGCTGTTGTCGCTGCTTCCAGCCGCAGAGGGCCATGAAGACGATGAGCAGTAACATCATGACCCCGAGCACCACCCCGAGCACCGTGTAGAGGAGCTCGCTCGACGACTGAGTGTTGATCGGGTTAGGGGCGTACACCGGCACCACGGTGGTCGTCAGCGGGGCTACGGCTACGGCCGGTCGTACCGAGGGCACGCGGGCCACGACCTCACCACCACCTGTGGGGGAGGAAAGGAAGTACTCAATGAGCTTTTTCTCTTTTAATTCTTTCAGTACAGGTTCTATCAAGTTTATGTTCAGTGATAGCAATAGAATGATACAGTCTATACAAGCAGGCCGTCCCGGCATTTAGAGAGCTTAGCCCCCAAAATTGACAGGCGACCTGGTCAGGGTATTCTTTTGATAGTAGGCCTATAGGTGCTTTTCCATACATGCGTTGCGGATCCGTTTTTACCATATAAGGTGTGCGGAGGTTATGCATTTTTCCATATATGGAATTCCGCATAGCCTCCGCATACCCTATATGGAAAAAAACGCATCCGCAACGCATGTATGGAAAAGCACCTTATGTCTCCACTCTGTCTCAACTCACCACTCTGTCCCGGCTCCCAGGCGGTCTGCGGGGGGTGGGGGGGCTCAGGGAGAATGCAGCGACCTGGATGGGGGTGGGGGGAGGGGGGAGGGACGCGGTGGACGGCAAGTAGGTCAGCCCCAGGGCTAAGGGGCGACCACAGGCCTTATCTGATGATCTCTGTGAAGCACCGCCTACCAAGGACCACATGGGGCCTCAGAAGGAAAACTTCAAACTGTCACTTTTCATATTTCAAAATACAGAGTAATTGTATATCTATCAGTTATTTTGAAAAATAATACTGGTATTAGATGCAATGATTTATACATGAATAAACCCCTTCATTGGAGTTGAAATGGGCATAGAAAATAATTATTATATGCCCGATGGCCATTTCCTTAAATAAGTTGTGTCCATATATAATTTTACTCTTCAAGAGCCTCATTACCGCTGGGCTGGTGGTAGGAGCATTTTGCTGAATTTGATTTAAAAAGATGGCCATATCACCTATTAATACTAATATCTGAGCATAGGTACGCTAAACTAATACCATTCAAGGGTTTTCACATCTATTGGTGGCATTTTTTAGGAGATTAGGTCTTGGGATCAACTCTCACAATGGGATGAAACATGGCCTTTCTCAGAGGTCTTCACTATGGTTACTAACAGAGAAAACTGGCGGAGGCTGACGTCACAGGGTAGGTCTGAAGTGGTTAGCAGAGACAGGCTGCCGGCTGGCACGCCTGTCAAAAACTAAACATCTAAAACTAGTCTATTGATTATGCATGTTTAACAGATCTAATGTTTTAGACATTCGTGTGAGAATAGATATAAAAATACAAAAATTCAGGTATTGATTTTTTTTGTTTTTTTATTCTTTGGTTTGGTTTTTGTTTTTACGTATATGCCTTATGCCTTTTCTTGTGACAATGACATATTTTTTCAGGATTTTTGATTTCTAACACTGTTTACGAAATCATCCTTTTTTTGTGTGAGAACGCTGACAACGAAATCATCCAGTGAGAAGTAGACAAAGTCATAAGAGATTTGTTTGTTTTTACAATTTTGTCACGAGTTAGTGTCTTATTTGTAATAGCATCTTGCATCCCAACCCCCCAATCCCAAAAATGTCTGTTTTTAAAAATTGTTTTCCAAGAATCTGTATCTCTACATCTGCGACACAGTTTACCATTTTCATGGCTTTGTCTACTTCAGTATCGTCTATTTTAAAATCATTATAAATGTTTTTATCAAATCTGGATGTTTAAAACTTATTTCTATCATAAATTAATTTACAGGCTAGGAAATTTCGGCCTAAAGTCTGGTCGTCAGGGGACGACCATAAACAAAAATCCGGTCGTCCTCCTACAGTTTTAGGTTGTCCACAATATAGACAATTTCTTATATTTCAACAAGCTCTCAAAATACATAAAAAAAATTACATGTTAACATTTTAACGATATAAGCCAGAATATCTGGTTGTCATGAGGACGACCAGAAATTATTTTCTGGTTGTCCACAGCCATTTTCTGGTCGTCGAGGACACGCGGACACGTGGATTTTCCTAGCCATGTAAGTATGATTTCCCTGTATTGACCCTTACCTAGAGTCCGGGTGACGACATTGTTACTCGAGTCGCTGGTTCCCGCTGTGTTAAAGGCCTGCATGTTGAGCGTGTACTCGGTGTCGGGACGCAGGCCGGTAATCAGGTGAATACGCTGGTTACGGAACGGGATCGGCAGTTCTGTGTGCACCTGTTTGGAGTGATACGGCCGGTAACGAACCATGAACCCCTCTATTGGTGACTGGTGCACGTCAAGGTACTGAAACAAGAAGTCGGGTTTTTAATTTTTCAACTTCACAAATTTACATATCATTCCAGTATACAGTCCAGGGTTCCCGTGCATTTTTGAAAATCAATTTAAGACCTTTTTAAGACCAATCTAAGACCAAGATTCAGGAAAATTAAGACATGTCAAACGCGTGCATGGAAGAATTTCAAAATATAAAATTGGAATTAAATTTCGAGTAAGTGTACTCATTTAAAAGTGGCATTTAAAATGTCCATAATTACTTATCTAAATTTCTCAAAAATATCAATTTAAGACCTTTTTAAGACCTCTAGCTACAAAACTCAAATTTAAGACCTTTTCAAGGCCTTAAATTTGAGAGAATCAATTTAAGACTTTTTAAGACCTGCGTGGGCACCCTGACAGTCCAATCAACCGGCACACATTATGTACTATAACTATAACTGAGGTTCAGTTCCTAAGTAAACGACTAATCTACCGTTCCACCTACCTGCCACTCTATGCGTATCTCGGTGGCTGACATGGGCCGAGCGCCCACGATGACGGGTTTCTCCACGGGCGGTGAGAGGTGGTGGGGCGGGGGAACCTCGAGGGTGAACCGGGCCGAGTTGGGACCAACCTGCACCACGGGGAGGAAACGAGAACACGGGTTAATTATTTTTACAACATAATTATTTCTTTCACTTCATAGGATTTTTTTTAACTCAATGTAATTCCAGAAGTTTACAAACTGCAGTATATATGTATAGCAGAACTATTGTTTTGCTTGTTACTGCTTTCATCAGTTAAAGTATTAAAGAATTAACCATAAATATCGTTAAATATTGGTATGAATTTTCTGTTAATTGGTCGTTTGATAAACAAATTGTCATAGCAGGTCTTTAGGTTTCTCCAATGGAAATAATTGTTTTACCCAATTTTTAATTTTTAATTTAAGTCAGTGCTCAACCTTATGGTGGAAATGAAAAATTCTAAAAAGTAAGGAACAGAGATGCCACTGCCGCCTGACGAAAAAGTGTTTCCTACTTTTTTTCTAAAAGCAACTAGGAGGGAAATAACCTTTAGTAATAGAGACCTGACATTGAATTTGTATTTGAATAGCTTGAAACTAGCAACAACAACAAATTCATAATAGATATTTTAAGTGATGTGGAAAAATCAGTTGCACAATCCAAAATCACCAAAATATAGGAAATCCTAAAAAGTAGGAAAAATGGCATCTCTGAAGGATAAACTCAAAAATAATAAGATAAATAAGTGCAAAAAATAAATAAATTGATAAGATAAAGAAAAGAATTCCTCTCGTACCTTGTTGTCGTTGTTGGAGTAGACGGCGACCACCCTGAACTTGTAGGTGTTCCCGGGCTGCAGCCCGCGTACCTCGTAGTTCCGGGCGTTCGGGTCGATGTCCTCGTCCAGCGTGCGCCACCCTTTGGACGACGGGGTGCGGGGGTGCAGGTTACGGTACTGAACCTGTGAATAAGAGGATGACAGGTGAGTTGAAAGATATAGTTGGTAGGAAGTCCCAATTGTAGCATTCAGCATTATTAGAGATGCCACTCGGGAGAGGTGGAAAAGTAGGAAAGAGATTTCCGGCTTTTCAGTTTAGTAAGTAAAAGGATGGAAATATTCCCCAGAAAACGTAAATCTATGGTTTGAATGGCTTAGAAACAATATAGCAATAATTAGAAAGGCTAAATTGGTGAAATGTGCAAGGGGAAATAGTAATTCTGTTTTTTAAGATATACTTTGAAGCTATTTGTGAAATTCACCAATTTATCGTACGACTAAGTGTTCAATTCAAATGCTTTTCCGGATATATTTGTATTGATACTTACTTTTTCATAACCAAATTTCCTTAAATTCATAAACCCTAGCCAGAACACTTATAAAAATTATATTACGGAAATAATTATGTGGAATATACCTATGCAATCACCATGAATCTAATAATAAAAACAGTAATAAAAAAGAGAAAGAAATTCAACAGAAATGTTGATAGGATTTTTTTTATCACTTTAATAATAAACAGTAACTTCAAACTGACGGTACTACAGGCTTAACTCTACCCCTTAGCGTCGTTTCTTCCTGTCTTCACTCCTTGATTTCACCACCAACTGACCACAGGATGGGCCCGGGGGGGGGGGGGGGGGGGGTAGGGTGTGGGGGAAGTATGGGCTTCCCTTAGCTGGGAGAAGTGTCGCGTCATAGGCGTGGTACCTAGCTGTCGCCCACACCTCAGATGTCACAACTCAACTGTCACAAATGTCACACCTGAGGTGTCACATCTTGTATCTCAGCTGTCACAACTCACACCTCAGTGTCACAACTCACGGCAGCGCTTGCCGAAATTCACACCATGGCTCCCTGGCTAAGGTGACACTATTTGTATGAGCGTTGGACTTAGTGGTCGCTTACCCCCTAACACCCAGACTCTATATCTTATCTTAGATACTAGCAGATAGGGACAGATATTTTAACTATCTGATATAACAGCTGACACATAAAATGTGAATGCCGACAATAAGCAAATACAACATGTATCTAACCTCCCCAAACACCAGACAAACGTTAATGCAAACTTTTATGTCCCCACTGAACCACTACATAGTCTACATGGCGGTTATGTGGACGCCAAGTGGGGAGTGAGCCAGGGTTATTACCAGAACTAAGTGAACAAGGGATAAATTGTCATTCAGAATTTTTTTTCCCAAAATGTACTTAAAGTACTAACACCCCCCAGGGAGTTATTTGAGATGTTACATTGGGTGTTTTAAGACACCCTCATAACGTTCTATTTATATACTACACCCTAAGTGATCTGAGGAGTTTTCAGACTCCCTCAGAAACCCCTACATATTTACTACTTACGCTCTACACCTTGCGTACGTACCTTGAAGAAAGTGATCTCGAGTCCGTCGTTGCTGGGCACGTCCCACATGAGCTGAACAGCCGTGTCCGACAACTTGGAGACGACGGGGCGGGACGGGGGGACGAGCACCACTGTAAGGGAAGAGAGTGAGTGAGTGAGTGATGTTTTACGCCATACCAACAGCCAGGGTCATTTTCACGGTTAAAACAAGTTGGGACAAATTCTGTCTTTGGTGATCAAATCTATGAGATGAAGGTGACAGGGCGGGCAAACAGCAGGGGATCAAACCTGGAAATCATTTTTGCTGTACCTCATCCCTTAGTGAACCAAGCACTGACTGGGAATTGAACCCAAAGAACCACTTGGTCAGTGCTGGGTCCCCCCTATCATCACCTTCTACGATCAGCAGGGGCTACTGGGGGCCCATTCTTCCCAGGAGCAGAAGCCCTACCCTGGCAAACTGGGGCGATAACTGCTGAGTGCATCAGCGGCCCATACTTGATTTATTCTATATCGATTACAGAGAAATTTTTTTTTTTTTTTTTTTTTACTGACAACACACAAGTATTCAGACAGGCTTTATTACACCTGGTAATGAAAAATGCCTACAATATACAAGGATGACATCACACAATGATATTTACTGGCAGGAAGAGGCACTGGTTCGTCTAACCATTAATGTTTATATTGCAGAATTATCATGGCTCCATTTAGGGAATTACACTATGCTGCGATTATTTCCAGGCTTTTATGTATCAGGAGTACAATTCTCTATGAAACGAGACATACGACACCAGACATACAATTAAAATAGAATTATATGAGAACCAACTCACCGTCCTCCCCTTCCCGGACCGGTTCCTTCTTCTTCTTCTTGCCCTTCTTTTTCTTCTTGCGCCCCCCACGGCCCCGTCCCCGCCCCCTGCCCCTCCCCCGCCCCCCCCTCCGGCCCCTCCTCCTCGACCTTGGTGACGTTGCCCCGCCCACTCGGGGGCGTGGTCACGAGGGGGGCGGGGTCGAGGGACCCGGGGGGCGGGGTCTTCAGAACAGCCCCGCCTTCTCGTGATGTAGTCCCTGGGTCTGTAGGAAGAAATTACGTGGGAATTATTGCATTTTTGAATACGTGTTTAACTCGTCTTCGGTGAAGGCCCACATATGACATTTAACAACATTTATATATATCCAAGCTTTTTTATAATGGTATCTAATAGAATTTTGTCTTCCCCTAAGATAATTACAGTCACATAAATGTAAATACTTCTTTTTTTGTATATCAACTTTATCTGTAAGACATTTCTTTGTAACAATTAAATTATTTCTCCCACAGTACATTATTATTTGATAACATTGTCCCTAGAATTCTCATATCATCTGATAAACCTACAAATCGTAACATCTGATATGGTCAATAAAATGTCTAAAATATTTTTAAACTCATATGGAGACCTTTAAAGGAGTCACGTAACCACCACCAAATTTTAGTAACCGAGCATTAGGCAGACACGCTGTTAACCCCCCTCCCCCCCTCCTCACCCTTCTGGTACACTGAGGAGAGGGAAAGGGGTGAATTGATCTCTAAAATCGAAAAAAAATTGTTGCTAAAATAGCCTTAAAGGTCTATTAAGGAATTTCCAACCTATTTTGGTAGCAGGCTGCAAATTCAATCTTTTTGTACCTGGTACACTAAGGTAGGCCGATGCGCTGTCACTTCCCCCTGCGTTCCTTAAAATACACGTAAAAAGCCCGCTGTCCTCCGGCCGAGCATTGAAGATCTGCAGCGCCCCGGATGGAGCCACTTTGTACCGCGACACCGGTGGAGCCCCCTCCCGGGACGACTCCGACGTGCTCCCACTGCCCCCCGCTGCAGCCTTCTGAGAGAGCTGGGCGAAGGTGATGTGGCGGACGATGGGCTTGGCATCCCGGTGCCACACGATGTGCAGGGACGGGGCAGGGTTGGTCGGGGTGCAGGGCAGGGCCACAGAGGCCCCGCTCACTACGGTCATGTTGGTGGGCCGAACTGAGATGATAGGCCGGGAAGCTGAGAGAGAGAGAGACCGGACACCGGGGTTAGGGAGGTGAAGCATTGGTTAGCTAGCAACAGGCGGAGAACTGGTTTATTATCAAAATAATAGATAATAATTTGTGTGACAAAGAAGAATTGGTAGAAATAATAATTTTTGAAATAAAAAAAATAAGTGGTTTATTACTTTTAGAAAATTATATATAAAAGTGTGTACCAAACAGAAAGATAATTTGTGTAATAAAAAAACAAAAATTATAAGTTTATTCCTGCTATGCGATGAAACCCCTATACAAAACAAGGGGATCTGCATCTTCCGCTGAAGCAATTCAGAGGTAGATATAGTTGACAATAAATTTTCTAAAACCCAAGAAAAATAGGAAAGAAAATACAACCACTTAATAAGAATTTTGAGTAAGGAATATCATATGCCTTATTACATGATGATCATTACTCCTAAAAGTAGAAAAGTTGATGTTTCTTTATGATTACTGTAACATAATAGTATTCTTTTCAAGTAGAAGTACTTCATCCTATTTTTAGTTGTTAGTTCCCTTCACCATTCCATAATCACCACCACCAACAGCAGTAAACCACCACCCTACTGACTAAAACCCAAAACTCACGTGGAGTGAGCGAGTCCGGGGCGATGTCCTGCATCTGGTTGGAGGACTGGGCCAGGTCGCGGGCCGTGATGTTCTCCCCCTCGTCCCGCACCTGAAGCCAGGCCGCCGCGTATGTCATACCCAGCTTGTTGTGGACCACGCACTGGTACATGCCCGCATGTACCTTCTGCACGTTACGAATTGTCAGCACTGTCTCTGTGAAACAAAAATAGGAGTGAGTGAGTGAGTGAGTAATGGATGCTTTATGCGGTTTTGACAACTAAGGTCATATTCACAGCGAAAACAATTGGGACGAATTCTGTCTTTGGTGATTGTATCTATCATTTTTGCTGAACCTCACCCCTTAGTGAACCCAGATACCAACCGGGAATTGAACCCAAAGAACCACTTGGTCAGTGCTGGGTCCCCCTCGCGTCACCTTCCACGATCAGTAGGGGCTACTGAGGGCCTATTCTTACCTGGACCCCCACGGGGGACAAAAACAGGTGTTATAAATGCACCTTCTGTATGTTATTACACGTCAGCACCGTCTCTGTGAACAAAAACAGGCGATATAAATCAACCTTCCGTACTTTACTGATGATCAGCACAATGTGTGAACAAAAACAGGCGATATAAATGCACCTTCTGCACGTTACGAATTGTCAGCAATGTCACTGTGAACAAAAACAGGCCTTCTAAATGTACCTTCTGCACGTTATTGATTGTCAGCACGGTCTGTGAACAAAATCAAGCAATATAAATGCACCTTCTGTTTGGTACTGATTGTCTCAAAATCAGGCAATATAAATGCACCTTCCACACATTAGAGATTATCAGCACCGTCTCTGTGAACAAAAACAGGCGATATAAATGCACCTTCTACACGTTAGAGATAGTCAGGACCGTCTCTGTGAAAAAAAGAAACAGTTGAAACAAATGCACCTTCTGTACTTTACAGATCATCAGTACAATCTGTGAACAAAAACAGGCAATATAAATGCATCTTCTGTATGGTACAGATTGTCAGCACCATCTCTGTGAAATAAGAACAACGATATAAATGCACCTTCCATACGTTATGGATTGTCAGCATCGTCTCTGTAAAGATGAACAGGGAATATAAATATATACATTTTACTGGTTATGTAAATATTTTTTTAGCCACAGCCTCAATTCTGACTTTTTCTTCGGACCTATTTTCAGAATCTGTTTTAGAAGTTTCATAGTGTTACATTTAAAACCCTTATTCAAGCTGTAAATGAAAGAATTAAAAAGTAATAATATTTTGACTGGACGCCTAAGAAATCAGAGTTTGTGATCCTTGCGCTTTTGATGCCCTTCTGAAAAACCTGAGGGTTTTGTATGGTTTTTTGCTTTCAAGTGTTTTGTGTTGCTTTTGGCATGGTGGTGTCAATATGTTTTGTCAAAAGTTCTTTGGTAAATTTTTAAACCTGCTGACAGTGGCGCTTGAGTAACGACTGCCTGTGACTGACAGAAGTCTGTCTCGATAAAGTTTGATGCGTCCAGGTTCAATGCTTTGGAAATTGCATGGAAAATAATTAGTTTGTGTGTTTTAAAAAGCTTTCTTTCTGTTTTTTTTTTGTTTTTTTTACCAAACTATTGAATATATGAAATTGAAATAATTCAGATGCTACAATCATTTTCATCTGTTCAGTTGCCAAGTTAAAAAGGTTCACCTCTTACTCTGAGCAAAAGTAGCATGATAACATTTTCACAACATTTGCATCAGTAAAATTTGATATTGATCCCTAAATCAACATGTTGGTAATAACCAACATATACAATACTGACAAATACTACTGACAAGAAGAAAATCTTAAAAACTAACGACGGGAAACTTATGACACCGAGCACTTTGATCTACCCACATGACAGAGACAGCAGAGAGTGAAGAGGTTTGAAAATTTATCATACCCTAGGGTGTTACAGGTCCAGTAGTTAGGCGATTAATGCATCACTGATACAGGCAGGGTGATAACCAGAGTGTTATCAACCTTCAGGGTGATACAGGAAAGTAGTTCCAGCAGTAGAAAATAGTTCCACTTGTTCAGTTAGTTTAAGCTTTAACATTTCACCTTAAAATATTGCCAGGGTATGATAAATCCATAACCAACCAGGGAGAAGTTCCTCGGTAGGTTACCAACCCTTGGTGTGTCAGGGATATCAGCCTTCGGGCAGCCCTGTGGGCCCTGCCCTCAGACTGATATCCCTGACCCACCTTGGGTTGATAACCCACCTCATACCTCCTCCCCTGTTGGTTATACGTATATCTTAATACGAGTAACGAAACATGAACAAGTGCAGAGAACAACAAACATCTCCCAGACCCAAGGCTACAGGCTACACAGAGGAAAATCAATCAATCAAACACAGTGGGGAAAATGAGCCTTATGAAACAGGGAGTTGGTTTTACTAAATCCTGTGCTACAAACATTGTCACAGACATGAGAACTTTCCATCTGTCATGTCAGCTACAAATTAAAGCCACAGCTTAAAATGGCCGACAAACAAAACCCGCCTTTACTCGCTAGATCTATCACGGATGATAGCATTGATTTTTGCTATTTTTTATTCTCCGGGTCAGAGCGGGTCTGGTCTGCTTACAATAGGCCCTGCTTTTAACTGCCCTGATTTTGTATTGATAATAAATTGGTCCTTTCTGTTACTGACAATAACCCCCAACCCATGGAAATCAGTCGCTAGCTCTAAACACGAGACAACATTCACCATCTACCGATACCGAGACACACTTAGCTCAACTTACCATTCTCATTTTCTGATTATTCCAAGTCAGCAAAAAAATTGCAAAATATCTATTTTTAGATTTTAAATTGAGTGGAATGAATCAAGCATGCACAATGGAAATGTTTTTTTTTCTATGAATAAATTTATACAGAGGAATAATCGTATCAGAAACAAAGATCAATATCCATATTAAAATTAAAATTAAACATACACTGTATTTTGCTCGAGGAAATAATCAAGAAACAGTGGAAAACTGTGTAAGAGGACTGGTTCAGTGATCTACAGGTCCCTGTTTCCATTCCAGGTTTGGTCTCCCACCAGAGTTAAAGCACCAGAACTTACAGCTTTAGACCAGAGTGGTCCTCAACCTATCAAAGGGTGCGGTTATATAGGGCTACTTCCTATGTGGGAGAGTAAAGAATTTTCTATCAGGTTCAGTAAGAAGTATAAATTATAAGGTGCTTAAAATACTGCTTTCTGACTTAGTTGTTATTAGATTACTAAAAGACAGCCCAATTTGCTGGGAGATGAGAGTCTTTATCACCCACACTGCCAGCGGGTTGTGCGTACAAGGGGTAGTGCGTATTGACAGGCTGTACATACCGCTACTCATTTTGATTGTTTTCTACATTTTCTGAAATTTTGTTAGGGTGATCAAATATAGAAGAACCTTTGGGTTTGTCCTTGTGCGGCTGTACAACCTATGGGGATTGTACAACCCTGAGGCTTCGCTCTCGGACCGTGACGAACCCCTGTGGGTTGTACAACCACGCTTTGATGCCCCCTGCAGTTCTTCTAGTACTGGTACCCACCCGTGATGCTGACTGCCCTGTCCACTAAAACAGCCTCTCCATTGTGTAGCCACCTCGTGTCGGTCTTGACCCGCTCGTTGTCCTGCGGCTCGCAGTGTAACGTTACCGTGGTGCCCTGCTTCACCACCTGGTCACCAGGGGGCACCCTGATCACCGGCCGCTCTGTATGATCATTGAGTACATTATTATTATCAAATACCAAGGTGAGAAAAACAGTTTTTTGTGGAACATTTAAAAATATATTAAGGGATCTCTATCCGAAAGTAAGAATTCATTAGATTGAATTTTGTAAGTATAAATCAGATTATTCTTAGTCTTGATGAATGTTTTTGAAGATTTTCCATACAACTGACTCAGTGCCAGGTAGATCAAACCATATATCAACTGGACTAAACAAAGGTCAGAACATAAGGTCTCACTTCTCAAAAAACCTCTTAATGCCATTTAGTTAAAGATATTTATATTGATTTTTGTACATTATCTCAATAAGTCAGTCCATACCTAGTACGTCGATGACAGTGTGTTTAAAGACGTTGGCCCGCCCACTGTTCCCCGCGCGGCAGATGTAGGTGCCGCGGTCCAACAGGTCCACCTCGTGTATGATGAGGTTACCTGCAACATGAAATGGACGGAGAAATTAGAGAAAGAATAACAGTTGTTGAGAAAATACAGTAGTATGATCAATATTTCCATTGAAAGGTATAACAAAAGTGCTTTTGGTTAATTTTTCCTCAGTTGCCCAATATAAATGTATTCTGAGGAATTATGTTGAATTTATTTTTGTTGATAGAAAAATTATCTTGGAAAAGCTACAATATTGAATAGAATTGACAACCAGCCTATGAGGAGTCACAGTTGAGTTTCAAACCCTTAATTATGCATAAGATAATTAGAAAAGGGGGATAATCTAGAATTCAATTCTTTTTTTTTAGTGACAAAATCGTACAAACTTGTAGATTCAACCACTCTGACTGACCTAGTCTCTGCGTGTAGCGCCCCTCGGGTAGTTGTCCGCCGTACTTCTCCCAGGTGACCACAGGGACGGGCGAGCCCTCGGCCACACACTCCAAGGTGAGGTTACCCCCAGACATCACCTCCACCGGGGTACGCGGGCTCTTCACGATACGCGACGGGGAGTTCACCACCGGAGCTGTGAGGAGGAGACAGAATAACATGTTTGATATTCAAAAGACAAATAACATGTTTGATACTTTAAAGACAAAATTAGTAGTATCACACACACAATGTAGGAAGAATTGGTTGTGCAATCCAAATCACAAAAAAGTAGGAAATCCTAAAAAAAAGTAAGAAAAATGGCATCTCTGAATAATTCACTAGGGTTCCCTAAATTCTGAAAGCCAAGAGTTCAGTCCCAAATACTGGTTCCTGAATCACTCCCCAGCGGGTGGCACCACCACCCAGTGACTACAAGATGGCAGCCGGCTTGGGGCGTCAAAAAATAACACCCCCTAAGGGGGGCCCTGCCCCCACCCCCCTATTACCCACCCCTAGCCCAGCCCCTGACCCCTAACCCCAATTTTCCTGCTGATGGCTGCAAGCCTCGCTTTGGGTGGTCCACGTGACCTCAACTGACCAATCACATGTGGGGTGTGGACAATTGTAGTGCTATATATATAATATATAATCGTAAAAATATATATTTATACACACATATATATGCACATATATGAATAGAATTCTTTGACAAGGTAGGAGTATCCATTTTGTTTTAAATCTACTTTCTATTCACAAGGACGGTAACGTCTTTCTATAAAGTAACGCCACAAGATAGCAGAATCTTATGAAACAGAAATTAGGGGATTGTCTTTTTTCGAATACACTTAACAGCTTGAAGTATCATGCAAATAAGAGGTCACATCTAGAACAGCAGACCCATGCCCAACTCGATGTCAGAACCCCCGTTACCTGAATCAACGTTGCCATGGCAACCTTACTACCACCTCCTACTAACAGACCCCATAAACTAACTCCTAATACCACCACCAGGTGGATAAACCCTAATACCCCCTTTATCGCCCAATTAGTTCCACCACCCCCCACCAGGGGAGGACACGGCGCCACCTGGATCACCCACCCAGGGTCAAGGTCAGGGCGAGGGTCAGGGTCAAGGTCAGTGGGAAGGTCAGCTGACGATTTGTACAGAGAGGTGTATGGGGTGTATAAGGGTTGTGGGCTTAGGAGTTGGGGGAGGGTATGTCGTTAGCGGGGTGTCCCCTCTGTGTGCCCCCCAACCGGGCCGGGCGATAATAAGGGATCACCCCAGCAGGGGTTTGACCCGATCACTTCCGGTCAGCTGAGTGTGACCAGGGACAGGTGTTTACTATTACAGAGGCTCATCATTACAGAACTCTAACTCTAATAACCACTAAACCAGATTTCAATAACCGTGTGGGTTAGGGTATGGTATATCGTTTATCATCTCCAAGTATTTTGAGGGATTCTTAAACCATAAACACGAGGGGATTTCGATAACTATAATAATAAAGGTCGAAATTGACAATAATCACCATACCATAACGCCCAAGATGGTGGTAGGTCAAATTTACCGACATCCAGCCTATTTCTATTTTACTTTCACTTGTTAATTTCAGCACCTATCTTATGTACATTTTAAAGATCAACACAGATGAAAGATAAGTATTTACGTAGTTTTTTAAATAGGATTATTCAACATTTTGGCATACGTGATCATTTTCATCATTCAATTACTCGCATGTGTGAAGTAGCATTACTACTCGTCAACATTACGAGTGACACTTCGGTTATAAAACCTCAGCTACAGAAACCGAAAACTGAATATAGCGAATCAGTGCGCTTCATTCCAGGGATTCGATCAAATGTTGTAAAGCCAATTAATTTACTAGTGTCAATAATTCTATTACGCAGCGTGCCCGGTTCTCCCTACATGTGTCGTGGGGGGGTTTGTCGACACTTTGAGACGCTGTTCGCTAAATCCCAACCAGGATCACCGCCAAGTTCCTTTTAACTCGCTATCTAAACTCAATTCCCCTTTAATGAGTTTTTCTCCTGAAATTATTATTTTTATCATCACACGGATTGACAGAGTGGGGGCTTGGAGGTGCGTTAAACTTTCATTTCGGTGAGAGCTTGCTCGCCAGCGAAAGGGATTACTCGCTCGTTCTGAAAGCCCACGATTTACGAGAGCATTTCATCGGGCTTTCTCGCAGACCATTAATCAGCTGGGATTATTGCCCAACATAAGGGTGGGGTTTGATCGATATCAAACTTCTGCAATAATTATCTGCAAGATTTGCCCGTCTCGGCTCCGTGGAGTGCATTTGCTAACACCTTGGGTGACGAATGATGTCGTAAATCAGTCATAATGGGCTCGTAAACTGAGTTGTCGGGTGAGAACCCAAACCACCTGGATGTAATCATGTTGCCATGGATTGGTGGATTAAGTTTTTAAACGGTTTCATTAATTAGCTCAAACCATTACGGTGACGATATAAATTTAATTCTGTTTACCTTGCATTACCCCACTACATTATTCCACTATATGGTATTTGTTTACGGCATCTTGAAAAGACGCAAGCAAACTGCCGCAAACTTGCTTGTGGTAGGGTGCCGTAAGGTGGAGTATAGGTGCTAGTGGCTGCTATTTTATATAGGTTTTCTATAGTTTGCTTGCGGTCGGGGATACAAACTTATGTTGGTATCAGAACCGCAAATTGCTTGTGGCACCTCAAAATAGTGACCGCAAATGTGACCTACCGCAAAGTGGAATATGGCCTTTATGACTTAAACTGACTTTAAAAGGAGTTCTCTAATCACAGACTCTTTCACACTTTTTGTGAATGATTTTCCTAAGTGGCATCTCTGGACTAAGTCATTGATTACCTTATGTTCATCAAATGCCTGCCATGCAATCACCCAAGTGACACTCTATGCCCTATACTAATACTATTCGACTGTCTTCACAAAGAGAAGACTAATCCTGGCACTTACGATTTATCAAAAAAACTGCATTAACCTGATTAGACAATCCGAGCGTTAAGCCCCATACCCACTTAGCAACTTTTACACAATTGGTCAATGGATTGGCACTAAAATCAGTTGATTGTTAGTACAGTATATTGAAATGTGCATGTTTAATCCGAATCGGTGTTAAATCGATTGATTCTAGGGATAGAATTGGCAATTTTAGCATAGATCCGTTGGCTGAGAGTGTAAAAATGTCCTAGTGGGTATGGGGCTTGAAGGAATTATATCTCCTAATATAAAAGTCTTGGACCGACGAATGATTTATATACTAAACAAGAAGCGTGCCATCATATATTTCATATATGCTTGCCATTGTGGGCCCAGGTTTCAATATTTATCGAGTATTTTGGTCTGACAGCACCAGAGAACTTATTGACAGTGTGACGGCTATGTTTTAACATTGAATGGGAATGACAGTGACTTAGGCCTAGACATATTAAAGTTCAGATTGAATATTTTGATGGTAGGTAAGAAAAAATGACACTATAGTGACAATTTCTCAAATCTTTTAATCTTTGGATCATTAATAATTGCTTTCGGAGCCTCCATTATACATTGACAGTGTTGCAGGAGGCTTAGGCCTAGCCTATCTGAGCCTGAGTCCAGTCATTTTTTCATACCATCTGTAAAATATTATTGCAAGCGTTTCCAGGCCTAAAATGCTAAAACTATATGATATATATGACCCTTAGATATATGGGAACATAGATATCTACATCACTTTCATTTTGGTAGGGGTAATAAGGCCTAAAATAATTATTTTTCAGATTGCCAGTGTCCGACCCGGCTCAGTCTGCTTACCGTGTCAAGGCTGAAGCCTCCTTGTGTCCGATCGATCCAATGTCTTTGCATTCGATATGAACGCATGTTTCAGGCCATTTCATGCGTTAGTATGCGTAGAATATCCATAATTCAATGTGTAAAACTTGATTAAATCCTGATATTCAGGTGTGGGGAGGAGGACTCCCCCCCCTGTATCGACCTGGTGGGTTCGGCCCGGCGAGGAGAAGACTGTCACTGTCATCTCTTCGCCTCCGCGAGTCCGACCCCCGCTATTTCTTTGATCACGAGGTTAAATCCATATTTGATGAAAAATACTCCATGCGATGCTAATATACAGGTCCACACGAATCTCTGGGTACAAGGTTTTCGTGGGGAGAGGCCGATTTCGTGTCTAAATACGGGTGCATAGGTCGGTGACAGCATGGCGGCCGGGTTCTTCTTCATCCTGCTCGAAGCACACGGGTAGTCACGTGGTACGAAAGGAGGACGCTGATTGGTCGACGGCCCCGACAGCGATATGCAAATGAGATGTCACGTGATCGAGAGGAGGGCGCTGATTGGTCGACGCCTCATTAAATATTCACAAGTTCAAGGCCGAAAGTCACGTGATCGAATGAAGAACGTTGATTGGTCGACGGGCCAAGCCTCCTCTTCCCGCCGACCCGAGAGGCTGGCAGGCGCTTTTCTGTAAAATGGGACTCAGAAACATGGCCCGAAAACGTATTAATACTGAATATTTCTTTCCCTTACGCTTAAGTTCACCGGTTGAGATGTTTTGACATATACTGATATATTTTTTTAGGCCGTAGCACTGTCAGAAATACCTCCGAATTTGGTGAAGAAATCGTGTGTTTGAGGCTTTTTTCCTATGTAAAAGATAGGCGGTGGTGACGTCACGACTCGGCTTTTACTGTCGTTCCTCGCCCTGGCTAGATTTGCGGGCCTTGGGGCCCACAAATAATAAAAACGAACTGCGAAGGTAAGATCAATGGCAGATTTAGAGGGGGGTGCCGAGGGCGTGCAAACCGCCCCCTCCCCCCATTTTGGGCCAAATATTAACTTTTTTTCGAATGTTAATTTCTTAAACATTTTCCCGAGGAACCGCCCCCACCGTACCCCCTCCTTTAAGCCAACTTGGAGGATTACATTTCACATTTCTATTCGGAGAGGTTTGAACATTCTGCCATCATTGATTGGTGCCCCAGGTCCGAGAGATGTTATCACCGAACGCCCCCACCTCCCCGAGTGGGGGGCTCCGGGGGTGTTCGAAAACCTCAAGTATGGGAACTTAGGACACACACACAAATTAATATAGGAATATATCATTAGTGTTATAATTATAAGAGTATAATATGAAAACTGTAGAATAACTGTTACATCAGTCATTCTGACATTATTGATTATTCCATAACTCATAAAGATATATATAATTTTTTGATACATTTATAATTCTGGGATAAATAAATTGTTTTTTTTTACAGAATGTTTTTTTTTGTTTTTGCTTGTATGTTTCCCCTCATAATCTCACTGTACAAAGACATTGTGTCACAATACACTCAGAGAACATCCATGACAGGAATCTATATCAAAACGGTAGAAAACAACTGACAAACTTATTAAGCTATTATCAATTTGCTACACTCAATTTGCTAGCCAAAATTCCCGCCCCCCCCCCCCCCTCCCTCTCTGTAACTCCCCGTTTTCACCTACAAGTTCCCCTGGTGGCCGTTTTCCGAACGTGCCCGGTCTGAGCCGGCTGACGAGATTATCGCGGACGCTGCTGGCGACGCGAGAAACCGCGAGAACTGCCCCAGAAACCACCTCCCGCTGAAATCAGCCCTTACAAAACAACGCTTTGATACCTGTTTGGTTTATCTTTGGATGTAAATAGCCACACTCTACAATAAAAAAAATTACTGCTCCCAAGAATTTATTATTGTAAAAGAAAGGACGAGATTTCATAAAAAGAATTAGTAGACCCCCCCCCCCCCCCCCCCACTGAGTTAAACCCGGGTGAAGGTGGCTCCCCCTGTCGGCACCCCGGGATTAGCACCAAATGACGTCATTTCCGGTTGGCGGCGCATGCGGATTAGGGACGAGGACTTTGTGGATTAGGGGCAATTACCGAAATGAGATTTCTGGAGGCAGCGGCCCTAACAGTGGACCTAAAGGGGGGACATAATCTCTGCAAGGATGTGCTGGGGCTCTGGATAGAAGATCCGGATGTTGCGTTTCAACTTTTAAAAATGGCTATGTCGCATGTCTTCGTCACTTATTTATCTCATTGTTGCATGTCAAATTTTAAGAAATATCCATGTCCCATGTCACTATGGTTTTAAGGCTCCCTGTCATGTCGTTAAGGCCCCATGTTGCATGTTGATCTAAAGAAAGGGCCATGTCACCGTGTCAAATTTTGTAGTCCAGACCCATAGAGTTAGTCGTGTGAGCAGAACGCTTCACGGGCCGTGGTCAAAGAGAACAGCCCTCAGACAAGTCAGTTATGGTTATTGACCAAATGAAGCAATTATCTCATCCTTTGTAAATATTAACTTTACAAAGACTTGGTTAAACTTTTAAAGCCGCGTTCACATCTGGGAGGATGTCGTTATTTGATATGTTTTAACTCCTGTAGCACCGTGCCAAATTTGTGACGTTACAAATAACTTCACTGGATTATATTCTAACTAGCAAAGGGAGGACGCGACTGTTCCTTTACGGTCTCTCTGTTCTAATCTTTCATACAACAAGATAACTTAGGGGGACCTACCTATTACCTTGTCATTAGGGGATGGCCTACCTATGCCGTTTTGGGGTGACCTATCAGAGTTAGGATGACCTACCTATGACCTTGTCACTAAGGGATGACCTACCTATGACCTTGAGGTGGACCTTGTTGGTTGCCCGTCGCTGGAGCCCGGTCACGGGGTTGGTGGCGATACAGGTGTATGTGCCCTGGTCGGCCTGCCGTACCTTGGCGATCTGCAGGTTACCTGAGGGTAGCAGCATGTGGCGGTCTGCGGGGGGAACAGAAATAACGTCAGACAGGTGGGTCATTAACCCTTTCCAGACCGTGGGGAAGCCGTTTTTTAAATGTTTTTGATGGAGGTGGGAAATAAATATGCTTATAATTGACTGTTTCCATTAGAAAATCACAACATATCATATATTGATGAAAAGCTTATAACCTACAGATTCTAGATTTAGCATTGAAATTACAAAATTATTATGGGGGAGAACAGAAATAACGTCAGATAGGTGGGTCATTAACGGACTGGGACATGAGAAATACACATAATTAATATCACAAAAGTGGGAAATATAGTGGCCTTTGGTATCAGAAAACACAGAAACAACGTCAGAAAAGTGGATCATTAGATGTCCTGAAACACCAGGCAGATAACCATAAGAAAAAGGGCAAATTTGTATGCAATAATGGCATGCATTCGCATTAACAAACGACATATTTCCCTCTATTTGTAGTTAAGGGATCCACCAGAAGATAGTGGGGGGGGGGGGTGTCAAGACCCCTTGGACCTCCCCCCCCCCCCCCCCCCTCTCCACATGCACACCCAGGATCCCCCAGTGCTCTATAGGCCTGTAGGGAGATGCTCCATGGGGGCAGCCATTGTCCCCCAGTTCAGGCCTGTCGGGGGACAAGCTAGACCCATCTAACACTGATAAGCTACCAAAAACCCACTACCTTTGTGTCACTGGTGCAGGGCAACAGTGTCTAAAGTGATAACATTATCATTTTATCTCAACAGCTGCAGTAATGAACCCCATGCTCCTTTTTGAATTTTTTGATAAAACTGAATAATAAGGAAGTTATAAGTAGCCAAAACTTATCACTGCCCCTTCCCTCTAAGGGACCCCTAAATAGGTTGTGTGTACAGTGTCTATCTGCACACAGGTGTTGCTGTTGTTTTAGGGGTTTAGCCATCAGGTAAGACAATGCCTGAGTGGGTTGACTACCACAACAGGGAGGTGTGAATCCTAGTCTGACACCCTTATCATGGCTCTTACTACACAGGTCTTATCTGTTAAAAGGTGTGAGGTAAACAGTGAGCAATGGGGCCTGGTATGGGGGATCTGAAAATGTGTTAAAACCAGCAACTCCCGACCACCCTATACTCCACCCCGACCTCTGATTCTCTCCACCGCGACCTCTGATAGTCCCTTCCTCTTAGTTCCCGCCGCTGACACCAGAGGGCGACACCGAGGTCAGCCGGGGTCAGTCAGACGCTGGTCGGTTTGTTTTCACGTCTCCGTTTCTTCCTCACTTTGGGCCATTTTCCCGGGCCATATTTCCAGTTTTTCCAAGCCGTTTTCCCCATTTTTCCGGCTGTATCTTGTTTAATACATTATCTCGTGTCTGTTCAGCGCATGCCCCAGCGTCTGACTGACACGTTTTCTACCAGACGACATTTTGACATAAAATGACGGAGACAATTTCAGTGGTTTCGGTGGGTTTTAAATTTCACTGTTAAAAAAGTATACTATAGTCTCCTGAAATCTTAAGGGGAGTCTAGATGGGGGGGGGGCGATGTCATATGTCGAATTTAAGAAGTAGCACTGTCGCCGTGTCGAATTTAAGAATGGCCCTTGTCGCTTGCCAATTTTAGGGGTCTAGACCCATCTTAAGAACTTGAAATCCTCGAACTGTGCACACAGAATTCCTTCTGCTTGATCAAATTTCCCAATAAGCCAATCCCACATAGGGTCGAACCAGGGTTGAACAAAATAGACATATACATATATATGCCCCCATGTCTCCAATACTTAAGTAAGATTAGAATAGAATATCCCCAAGTACTGCTAAAACATTATCATTTCTTTAATTTTATCAATTGACAGATTTGCAGGTTTGCCGACCAATCAAAATGAGTTTGTCGATGCAGCAGAGTGGTCCTTACCTGGGTGCAGTTCGAGCAGCGTCCCGTTGACCTCGAAGCTGGTTACCGGCGCCGGGTTACCGTGGGGCGGCGTGCAGGGAACCAGCGCAACGTTCCCCTCTGTAGCGTTAACGTAGACGTCACGTGACCCCTCCTCGAAGTGACCGATGGCTGGAAAAACAAAATGGAGGTTAAGTTAATTATCATCATTCTGTTTTTTCCTGATATGTTTACATATACGTTTTACACTGTGTGGATGACCGACCTTTAAACATTCACTTGGTGACCTTGCAAAGACAACTCAGATGACCTACCTATGACCTTGTCACTTAGGGCCCCTCAGATGTCCTACCTATGACCTTGTTATTAAGAACCCCTCAGACGTCCTATGACCTTGTCATTAAGGACTTTTCACATGTCCCGAATCTCTACCCTTTTAAGCTGCAGTTGTCTGTCGCTTAGCCTTATATCACCCCCTCAATTTGAAGAAAAAGCCCTGTCTCCTTATTGTTTTAAGAGGTCTCTTCCCGTAGACCCCCCACGACATCCCCCATCATGGTACTCCATCAAGTTTTTTGTCTTACCTTGTTAATCCACTAATTATGGCTGTCTTAATGATGGCCTGTTTACCTCCCAGCCCTGAGAATCAAACCCTGCACATGCTAACCTGAACTGCCTTCACACCAACCATCTCACCCTTCAACCTGCCTGCTTGGGGAGATCTACCGCAGTGGTTTGTTTTGTTTGTTGGGGTCGTTTAACGTCCAATCAACCACACAAGGTTCTTTCCAAACTGCACAAGGTAATGCTTTTCAGCTGATGGGTGATCGTATCTATGATATGATTTAGAAGAAACCCACCACCGGGTGCGATATCCTAATTGTTTCGAAGAGTGGCATGGGATCTTTCATATGCAAGCACTAAAGTCCCATACCCACTAGACAATGCACCAATGCGATTAACACGCCGATTCAGCCTAGTGGGTATGGCCCTTTAATGTACATTTGAAGCAAATCACATAAACTAGATGAATGTACAGTATTCTTAGCCTCAGTTAAATATTGCCCTGAAAATGTCAGGTATATTCTAGTAGATCTTTTAAGACTTCTCCACACACCCGGTGTTTATCCCCAATGACACTCATTAGGATCGTTTGTGGGTGATCATTCACTTCAACCAGGTCAGGAGGGCAAAAGCTACCCCCCTCCCCAACTCTTAACAAGACTCTATGTGATATACACTGAGAGGTCCAATATGTAGGTCTCAGGCCTACCTGTTGGTAGTATACTACACACCAGCTGCCAGTGGCATACTTCCCACTACCTTCTGGTAACATACTACTGACAACCTGGTGGTAGTATACTTCCCACTACCTTCTGGTAACATACTACTGACAACCTGGTGGTAGTATACTTCCCACTACCTTCTGGTAACATACTACCAACTTCTGATGGTAACTTATTTCCCCGCTGAAACACAACAGGGCGAATACAGGGGCGGTAGAGGGGAATAATAGTTTATGTTAATTTTAAGAAATAGCCATGTCGCCATGTCTAGGATGGGTCTAGACCCCTATATTTGACATGGCGACATAGCCAAATTTCTGCTTAGTGACATGCGACAGGCTTTTTTTTAAATTTGACACAGCGACACAGCCTTTTCTTAGAATAGGTATCCCAACAGGCACAGTTTTAGTGGGGTCCACCCCAGAAAAGTAATAACGCCAGGAATTTGTGCAAATCTAGGGATTAATGGGTGGTTAAAAATGGACCAATAACCACATTCCCATATATTTTTGACCAAAATAGTGAGATTAATCATGGTAGGCCAGAATAAGAAGTAGTTAACACAACCAACTACATGGGTGGGGGAAAAAACAAAATTTGCCCTTTTTCTTTTAAAATTTTATGGTATTTGTATGTCAAAAATATAAACATTTTTAGTGTCAAATTGAAGCTCTAATTATGAACTTCCAAGCTATATGGGTTACATGTAAGTATCTTGCATGGGGAAATAGCGCAAAGGGAAGTAGAAAGGGGGAAAATGGCATAAAAATCTACATTTTCTGGAAATTGTCCCATTTTTTACCATAAATTTGCATTTTAAAGGCATTTCTGAGCCATTTACCTACATACACGTCTGGTAACAAATTGAAGCTCTTATGATGACCTATCCTGTTAGATGCTTTCCATGTTTCCTAACTTAATGGGGAAATAGCGCAAGGGGAAAGTATGAATTTTCTACCATGTCATTTTTTTGGACCTAAAACAGTTGATAGTGTATTCTAAAAATCTCAAATTTTCTTCAATCAAAGTATTTTTCATGTTTTCTTGGAGTGTTCTATCAATAACTTTTATCAAAAAAAGTCCTAAACCCTTTCTGAAAAAATCATCTGTGACACCTACTTAGAACTGACATGCGACACAGCCTTTAGTGACAAATGACAGGGCTTTAACAAATATGACATGCGACATGACCATTTCCTAAATTTGCTATGTGACGTGGACACCCCCCCCCCCCAATCTAGACCTCTAGGACCATCATACTCCCCTAGGAACACTCAGGGCATCCGCAGAATGTGAGGTATAGGAAGTGTAGGGCAAAGAAATCAAATACTCCGATACGCTTTCTGAGGACGAACGTGAAAGCGACATATGGCTGATTCGTAACAAAAGAAGGCTCCGGCATCTCTCCATACCACAACACTAGGGGTGTAGAGGGGGTCTGTATGTTACATGTCGAATTTAAGAAATGGACATGTCGACTGCAGTGGCAAAACCAGAGGGGGGGGGGGGGGGCACCGCAGCGCGCGCCCCTCCCTTTTTTCTGAAAATTTTGCGGGTTTTTTTTAATGTCAAACTCGGCCCCCACCCCCACCCCTTTTCAAAACCTTGGATCCGCCAGTGGCCTATTACTATATTTTGGATCTCCATGTCGATTTTAAGAACCTTCTCTGTCGCATGTCGAATTTAAGGGATAGCCTATGTCATGTCATTTATTTCTGTCTTCATGTCACTAACCTCCACGTCCAATGTCAAATTTAAGAAATGGCCATGTCGCTTTGTCGATTTTAAGGGTCCACACCCATAACACTACCCAACAGGCTACTGCAAAAAAACACACCATAAAACTGAAAAAAAAGGGCAAATATCGATCAATAAAGCCAACAGAACTAAGATGTGGACCCACGTGGGGGGGCGCGGGGGGCGGTGGGCCGTAAAAGATGGATTACCCCGCAGCAGGGGAAGGTGGTAAGAAAATCCGGATTCAAAGATGGGGCAAACGAACTGATTATACGTTGATGGTCGTCGCTTGTGCCCGGCGTTTCCCATAATACACCGTTATATACAAAACGGTCTACAGGACCCGGATGGGGACGGGCACGTGACCCCACGTGACCTCTGGGATCCCACGGTGCGGCCACCTAGCGAGCAAATTGGTGGGTTTGTGTTTGGGGAATGATATAGTTCTCGTATTTTCTTTTTGGTTATATTGTCTGAATGTGCATTTTTGCTCCCTTAAAAAGCTGAAGGAGGCACTTAGTATTAAAAACGTGGGCAATTACGGAAAATTCAGACTGAAGAATCATTATGTCATTACACCCTTACACAGATGGTTAACTATGCAATCAAAAAATCTTAATCTTTTTTTCTTATATGATATTTCTTTATGTTTAGGGATGTACTGCCTTTAAAATGCGATTTCATGGAAAGTGTCGCTTTCTCTGTGATTTTAAAACACTTTCAAAATGCCACACCTCCTGCCCCCCCCCCCCCCCAAATCCCTGCCTTCCTACTTGATACGTACGTACTTAATGTAAAGCCCCATAGATGGAAATTAGGGCAGTAAAAAGTAGGAACGGGGGCGGGGAAGGAGGGCAGGCTGAATTCTGAATTCTTAAAAAAAAAGTCTGACTTCTGAAAGGCCCTCTTGCCGTCTTTGTCGTCTAAATAAGACCTCACAGATCTCAGACGGCGATGAGTCCAAACACTCTGTACTGAGATTGACGATTAGGGAGATGAGCCACAGATTAAACGATGACGGATGGAAACAGTCGTGATTTACAGTACATGGAGGTCGCCGTGTAACCTAACGATCTACATTCAGGGGTAGAATGGAAACAGTCATGATTTACAGTACGCAGGAGTCGCCATGTTACCTAACGATAGGTGTAGGGCGAATTAATACTCTGTGTGTAATGGTTAAGGCGCGTGTATTACAGTACACGACATGAGCTGTGATATGACAATGTCGCAGAAAAAACACACATATTAGAGACAAAATACATTGTTGCATATGTGTAAATACTCTAAATTCCCATTTTTTATTGATTATATCACTCCTGCCAGTGAATTGGCTGTAATATAATAATATCGTGTTGATATCGCAGCTCAAGTCGTGGAGTGTAATAGGGCCTTAAGAGAAGGAGTGTGAGGTCTTCCCACCTTCAGTACAGATCGAGGGCCGTCTAGAGAAGGGTCTGTCAGAAAACTTAGGGACTGGCTACATTTCGGTGATGGGTTCTCACGTTTTCAATAATAAATTTGAGTGAAAATGATAAATTTGGGCTTAAAGATATATGTTTACAAAATGTGTAGCAGGGCACTTGGTAGACCTGTTTACGAGGTATAAACTGTCCCCTGAAACGATTAATAAATCACCGCAGACCCATGTCCCATAGATTATAACTGTCCTCTTACATAGCACTTTAACCACAATCAACGATTAATAAATCACCTGTAGACCCATGTCCCTAGATTATAACTCCCCCTCTTACATAGCACTTACAAACAAGAAGGTAAACAATACACAAATAGAAACTTAAAAGTATCCCTTAAAGAAAAAAGTACAAAAAGTAGAATGTAGATTCTACGGCCACACCTACGGCTCTCCAAAAAGAAAGTAAAAAGAAAAGAGAAAGAAAAAAGAAAGAGAAAAAAAAAGCAAAAAAATAGAAAGTAGGTAGAAAGAAGGAAATAAGTGGGAAAGGGAGAAGACTCTATTGTGAGAGCGGTAAGAAAAGTGTAAAAAGTGGTAAAAAGTGTAAAAAGTGTTCGCACTGCCCCCTACCGGTATCCCTCTCACCTATCCCGGGCCCTGTAATCAGCATAACGCTGCGGCGCTGGGCCGACTGACAGCCCGAGTATGGATTACACAGGTTCAGGGCCCCGGGTCACTGCTCAAAGCGAGGCCGGGACGCCCGCGCGGGGCAGGCCGGGTAATCCGTCAGCCATCTTGGATGGGCGCGCACACCGGAAGACGCCGGCCGCTGGGCCCCGCGTGTGGGGGAGGGTGTATTGTGGGCCGACCAGCAACAAGCGAATATATGCAAATGTCTAACGTCTAGCAATGGAACACTTCTTTTTTCTCCCTTTTTTTCAGTCTTTTTTTCTTCCCTTTCACTTCCTAGCTTGTTGGTGTACTTATCGATCACCTGGCCCTGTTCAGAGTTGGCCTGGCAAGGTATAATAGGAGGGGGAAAGTTTGTGGCATGCAGGGGTATGCTGTACCAACGAGAATACTTCTACCAAAAAGACTACAGGAGTGCTGTAGTCTCCCCAGCTCCTATGTATACTCGTCGGCTGTACTAAGATGGATCGGTGGGGGTGGCGGTGGGAAGGGCAGGAGGGACGTAGTAGAGTGGTCAGTCTGTAGGTCCTTTATCCACAATGGGGTCACTATAGGCCTAAGGGCGGTGGACCCTGGATCATGCACCCCCCGAGGGGGTCACCCTTTTGTGTGTTTTAGACTTTACTAAATGCCCCCGTGGATGGATGAAGGGCCTTCTAAAAGTTGACGACGGTATCCCTGGCCTATGGTCGGGCTAGTCCGTTCTGACCCAGGGCACTTCTCACATACTGGTAGTATGAGCAACTGGCGGGCTGGGGTTGTACTACAGTCTACGCCCCACCACGCCCCCTGGTGGCAACTGCCCCCGCCGCCTTCCCAGCGTCCTTTGCGCCGCTCACCGGAACTAGGGCCAGACGCCGCCGGAAACCGCTGGGAACCCTGGGAGGGCGCAGGCGACTGGCCTGTGATTGGTGGAGACTTAACCACGTGACTGGACGCTGGTCTGTGATTGGTCAGGACCTTAACCACGTGACTGGGCGCCATTACCCGGGGAGGGGCATGCGCAGTGGAGACTTCCGGTGTGGGAACAGAGGCACGACGGGAAGGTGTGACCTGGGACTGTAAGTTGGCGGTGGGGGGTAGGGGCTAGAGTGGTAGGAGGGAAGGAGGGTAGGGGGTTAGGGCGTAGGGGGATACGACATAGAGGACAGGGACGGTGGGGAACAAGAGTGGAGACTAAATAATTTAACCTTACTCTCCTGGAGGTGAGAGAAAGGAAAGGACGAGAAAGGGGTTGATTTATCTTACAATTTCTCTACTAGAACAATGTGCTTATCTCCTTTCGAGTCAGCCCCATTCCACCATTGAAGATACTTTCGCTGGTTCTCTGCATACAAATACAGAGCGCCAGGTCCCAGCCACTGCCCCCCACCCCCACCCCCCCACCCCACCCCCGCCTCCCAGCGGCAGGTCGCGGAGTCACGGTCCCTGGCAAATTCTTTAAAGACTGACATCATAACTTCCACAATGTCAAATAGACAAAACGTTATTATATGATAATTCTGTCCTAATTATTCTTAACAATTTTATTTACTAAAACTTAAGTAAATTACACATGTCTTCCTTCAAATCCAGCTTTAATCTATTCATACATCCTCCATGTAGAATCAAACGAACTGTGTCACATAAGTACAAAGTTAAATGTCCCTCACCTGCTCTGTCGACTGCAGCCATCCTGCTGACGATGGTCCCTGAGTCAGTGGTAGCCACACACTGGTACACCCCGGTATGGGACTCCCCCTTCGGCCGGTGTCGGAACGAACGGATGACGAGCGTCCCGCCGTCCTCCACGAACACGTCCTTCCCCGTCACGACGACCTCCCCGTCACGCCGCCACGTGACGCTCGCCGAGGGAGGTGTCACGTGACAGGGGAGGCGCACCGTGGAGTGGGGGCGGACGACGAGGGGGGACGGTTCTACAAGGAACCGCGGAGGTCCGTCTGAAAAATAACGAGAAGAGTTTTAGTCACGTGGAGGTATAAATGATGAGGGGGGACGGTTGTACGAGGAACCGCGGAGGTCCGTCTGAAAAATAACGAGAGTTTTAGTCACGTGGAGGTATAAATGACGAGGGGGGGGAGGATTCTACAAGGAACCGCGGAGGGCCATCTGAAAAATAACGAGAGAGTTTTAGTCACGTGGAGGTATAAATGACGAGGGGGCATTCTACGAGGAACCGTGGAGGTCCGTCTGAAAAATAACAAGAGAGTTTTAGTCATGTGGAGGTATACAAGACGAGGGGGGATGGTTCTACGAGGAACCGGGGACGTCCGTCTGAAAAATAACAGGAGAGTTTTCGTCACGTGGAGGTATAAATCTGTCTGAAAAATAACGAGAGTTTTAGTCACGTGGAGGTATAAACAACAAGGGGGAAGGGGGCTCAATATTGGTTTAAACTTTAAATTCTGAATATTTGTCATGATTCATGAGTGTCTGTCGAGTGTAGATTTGTATAAGTGTATAAGTGTACTTCGGTCATATCAACCCGAGCGGAAGATCACATGTTTATTTGTGAGTATGGTTTGATAAAAGAAAAAAAAATTCAAGGCACAACATGAAATATACAGAGACAGTTTTTACAGGTATATGTTAAAGATGTGAATATGACCTTCAGAAACTATCGATGTCAAGTTGTTTAATGTCATTCCACATAGCCCTCCTGCCAGTCCCGAGTCTCTGTACAAATTGGTAATATTTTCCACCCATCTTCCTGCCAGATACACCTGGAACAGTTTGATTTCATACCATCCCCACTGACATCACTCCTAGCCCAGCTCCAACTCCTGGGCCCAATCGGAATGTCACGGTTGCTGCCCCCATGTAAAATCGAATAAATCCATTTCAAGGTCCCTAACATTAGTCTTACTAACCCTACTGTGTGAAACATGAGACCAGGTGTGTGTGTGGGGGGGCGGGGGGGGGTCCTCGACTTCAGTTTGGGTACCCACTGCAAAACGGACTCCAGGAGATGTGGCTGTGATCGAGGCAAAGGCAGGAAAAAGTTGGGGCTGTCACTGACCAGACAACTCTAAAAATGGGGGCTGTCAAGGCTTACTGTCCTGTAAGGTCTTCATGGGATAGCTTTCAACGTCAGAAGAAAGCATCAAGTCACATTTTAAGCTATTCAAACTCGTTAGTAAAAGTAATTGTATTATAATCTTTGAAGAACAATCCTCATTGTATTTGTTTTTAGCCAAACACAGTAGCTGTAGCAAAAACAAGGGGCTGTTCCATTGACATGTCAGAAAATAGGGGGCTGTAAACCAACCGGGCGAATTGCACAGAGCTGTCATATCGCGAAAAAGGACGAGTTTTGCAGTGGGTACCTACCCTCAAAGAGTGAGTACCCCCCCCCCCCCCCCCCCGGAACCCGACCCGCCCCCAGTCCCCAGCAGACCGTTTAATGTTTAAACCTCCCACCAGACGGCGCTAACGTCTTCTCCAGGGCCTCGGCCTTTTATCCCCGTGACGCATGCGCACCAGGCTCCACTGCACCCAGTTCCGGTGCTGGGGGGGGGGGGAGAGTGTAATAATCAAACTGTGCTGATCATTTCTCCATCTGTTCTAACCCAACCCCCTCCCCCATTCCGTCGGATATAAAATGTTACCCCCCCCCCCCCACACCCCACACCCCCCCCCCCCCCCACCCCGGCGTCCCCCCGACCCACATCCGGGACCCACACCCCTCATCTCTGGACCGGAACCGTTGCCGTGGTAACCGCGGGGAGTTCTGGGAAGTCCCATCATGCCCCGGGCCTGGTGGTGGCGCCGCGCTGTGGCGGGCGGGAGAACTAAGGGTACGGCAGGGTGTGTCCGCTTTATGTATATGGACGAATATCAGGCCCGTATCCAGGAATTTCTGCAGGGGGTGACCATATCCAATTTTTCAGTAACGGAATTCAAAGCGTAGGAAGATGATATAGGCTTTTGTATCAAAATGAATATGCCACAATAAGGTATGCAGAATTGTCCTAGACTAAGGTTTGCAGATTTCACCTAGAGTTGAACCTCATTCAGACGAGAAAATTAAGTTCTTTTGAAAGAATAGTTTGTTTCACTCAATTGTTGCAACACTGATAGGTAACAACGTGAATGGTCAGCAAGCGGCTTTCGGTGATACCACTAAACCAGACAAATATCAGAAGAGTAGCACTAGCAGTAAAGAAAAACCCCACTGGTCCGACGTTATTTTCACTTGCCCCGGGCTACGTTACAGACTTACCCTGGGACTAACCCTCAGACTAAATGATCCCTGACTTGGGGAAGATATCAACCCTCCCCGCCGCCCCGCGCCATGTGTGACCCCTGACCTTGACCCTGACACGAGGTCAGGGTCAAGGTCACTCCCCAATTAACCAAGGTCAGCCGGTGAGTGGGTGTCGGAGGGGATTAATCCTGTACAGTCGGGGATTGGGCGGCTTCTGAGAGCGGTCTCTGTACTTGGACGGTCTAAATTGAGTCTTGTATTACTTTAGAAGGGTTCTCCTGTGTCCTAAAACAAACAGGGTATCTCTACTCCCTGGGTCGTGAGCAGCAAATGGGAACGACTACAAATCGAACCCACGCCTCTGCTAGAGTCCATCCATCCTAGACTCGAACTCACCACCCTTAGCACAAAGCCACTTTTTCACTGATGCCAAGGGGCCTTCCATTAAGTATGCACACATCAAGTGGGGAGGGGGATCTGAGATTTTTGAAAATGTGCGTAATTACTAAAAGGAAGGCCCCCAATCAACAAGCTTTCTTTGCATACCGAACAAAAAGTCCACAAGAAACTCTTCTATGTAGGCCTTGAACTATAGGCCCTATAGTGGCCCTATAATCACTGCACCCTGCAGTTCAACAGACCAAGTAGCAGCTCCAATGCAGAGCGGAATACTCTGTGGCGGATCTAGGGAGGGGGGCATTTTTTTTAATGTAAAACTCTGCCAACGAGCAATGAAGGAAAAAAATTCCAATACCGCCCCCCCCCCCCTTTTTTTAAAAGCCTGGATCCGCCAGTGTATTCTCTAGTTGAGATGGTCGAAGTGGCAGAGTATCGTCATCTCTCCATCTACCTCCGAACACTCGGCAACAAGTGAAGGTAGACAAACCTCCCTACCGTTTGTACTCCCTCCACTCCACCTTTTATCGTCCATTCTATTTTTAGCCCCTTGTTATCTGCTCACTCTCCCCCCAGGTCACAGGGGTCAGGGGTCAGAGGTCACTGGGTGCAGCAGGTCAGGGGGGGGGGGGGGTTGATCCAGGGGTGGAGACAGTATCGCTGATTCAGCACTTTTCACCTGAGTTCTAACCACTCGCCACCTCCCACGTCTTAAAGCCTTCCTCGGTCTCAGGCAGCTAGCTATTTAAGTTACCAATCCCTGTAGTTGTCTTCATTTGGTGACTTGAATGAGGATGTCACTTTTACTTAAGACAAGTCCCTCCGGGATTCGAACCCACAACACATGTGTTTAGATGGGGTTGCTAACCCTTACACATCAAGCCACATAGGGGATGAGAGGGGAACTAAAATAATGGTGTCATGACCTAATTTGCTGGTTTCCTCAGTCCCCTCATTACAGTGTTTACAAATCCGTAGTACAGATGGGTTGGCTGGTCCCCTATGGCACCGCTGGTTACTGGTGAGACACAGTGTGGGCTAATAGGTCTGCACGTGCCGTCGAAGCAACAAAGATTTAGAACAAGTAGGGTAACTATAGCACTTGGAGTACAATGGCGGATCCAGCATTTTGAAAGGGTGAGGCGACTCGGATCTTGAAGTCTTCCTAATATAAGGTAGCCTGCCGGGGGTATCTCATCCGTGTTTCCTTTCTTTGTGACAAGGAAAAAGTTAGAGCTTTGGCTTGATATTACATGTTTTGATTGAGATGTGGCTAGATGAGCTGGCCTTCCAAGCAAAAAGAAAAAGAAAAGAAAAGAAATTATACATTTGTGCATGAACAGAACACGCACTGTCACTACATTCTGCATGACGTGCCATTAGAGTTGCACCTTGGTAACAGTGAACTTACAAGATTATCAGAAAGGACGAACTGTCAGGAGGAGCCAGAAAATGTTCAGGTATTTGAGTGGTTTCTTTTGTCAATGATCTATAGCTTTGGGCGTTCTGTCCCAGGCTAGACGTTTTTATATTCATGAGATAGTAGTGACGCCATCAAAATACGCTACTATTGACCTTGAGTATTGGCAATGTGACCTTGAGAGGGGTAGAATAACGATCTGAGATTAGAGTACTGAAGGGGTCACAAGGGGCAACGCTACTGGACTGAACTTATTTACCTTTCTGGTCACAAGATGTTCTGGTGTGAGATATATCAAATTTACAGGGTAATAACCATGTCGCCTTGTCGTATTTAGGGGTCTAGGGCCATGATATATATATATATATATATATATATATATATATATGTATATATATATATATAAATAATGTAATATGTAAATAATGTAAAACAAACTAAAATGTGCCAGCCCCCCCCCCCCCCCCCCCACCACCACCACCACCACCACACACACACTTTCTAAAATTCTAGATCCGCCCCTGATGGGTATAATCATGGTAGATATTTTACTCTCCATGGTATAATCTGGAAATAATCTGACAATATATCATACCCTCCCCCTACCCCCGACAGGGATTTCTATGCGCCCTGCTTACAAATTAGGGGCCTCCCGGCGCCCCCCGCCCCCTCAATCTCCGCTGATAGCCGGAGTGGGAGGGTGCTGGTGATTGTGGGTGAGGGGGGGGGGGGACGGGGTGTAGATAGGGGATACTTTCTCCCCAGGCCCCCTGATAAGAGATACCACCCCCCTCAGGGCACTGATAAGACGACGATGGACTCCGTTTAACACAATGGGAGACCCCGCAGACCCCGGGTGAGATAAGGGAACCAATCAGGGCGCTGGTCTGTGTCACGTGACCCGATGACGTCACACGTCGCCATGACTACCTGTTGGACATAAAGTATCTGTGGGAGGGGGTGGGGGTGGGGGGTCTGTTGGCTGAGAATGGGAAAAGAGTGAGTGAGTGAGTGAGTGAGTGAGTGAGTGAGTGAGTGAGTGAGTGAGTGAGTGAGTGAGTGAGTGAGTGAGTGAGTGAGTGATGTACCTCATCCCTTGGTGAACCAAGACACCACCCAGGAATTGAACCCAAAAAACCACTTGGTCAGTGCTGGGTCCCCCCTGTCGTTGCCTTCAATGATCAGCAGGACTACTGGGGGCCTCTTCTTCCCCGGAACCCCCATGAGGTGGAAAAGAAGGAAAAAAGGAAATAATCCTATCTAGCTGGTAAGAAATAGCTATGGTTTCCCTGGCGTACCAAATTACGAGTTCATTTGTCTGTTTCCCGTATTAGTCTCCCTTCTGTTTGTCACCTTACAGTTCCGACGTTTCTATGGTTACCCGTCCACCCCCCGGACACATTCCTTCCCAGCCTCCCCTTCTCCAGGGTCGAGCAGACGACATTTTACCCCTTCTGGTCGCGCAGACGACATTTTACCGGTTTCCCGCCGTGTGTATCTAAGAGTTTCTGGGTCTGAGTGTATATCCAGTTTCAGGCCTGGCCCCATCGTTTACACCTCTGTATCGGCCACGGTTACAATGGCCCACTGCAAAACACTTTTTTGTCAGCCAGAAAATGCAACAAAAGTTAAATTTTCACAAATAATTTGATAGATTTGAAGGTATTACATGGGTTTGTTCTTCGTGTGTGATTTGTTAGGGAATTATTCATGTATAGGATCAGCAAATGGCGAGTTTTGAAGATTTTTGGGTAGCAGACGACATTTTATATGTTTTCCACTGGTATCCGGCGTCACGGGCGTGCTGTGTATATTGGGAGGGCGACCTGCCCAGGACCAGCGCAGGACCACTCCCAGAGTGCACTTGGAGTTTATGTGTATCCGGCGAGTTGTTAGTTTAAAAAAATATTCAAAACGTCAAAGAGGAAAACAGCCAGGGGGTTCCCTTTGTGGTCGATGTAAGAAAGTCGTCATAAGACTACCTGTTGTTATGGTTACAATGGCCGATTTGGGGATAAAAAGGACAAGGTGGAATGGCGCATATAAACGAGGGACGGAACAGACCCAACCACAGGGGAAACAGGCAGATTGTTTGAGATTATTTCTGCGTTTTCTGTTATCATAACAATTCCTCTGAAACAATAACTATTAAGCAACCAGAAATATAGATTACATAGGTATAATTCGTTGGAATCCCATTAATATGCCTAAGTTAATAATGGACTTTACTTAAAATAGTTAAATTGTACGTGTATATCACAAAATCTCAACATTTCTAAAAGTTAATTTTACCGCTAAAAAGTTCCGGATATGCAAGGTCTAGTTTTAAGCCGGGCACCATGTTTTGATTTGTGTTCAACAAGGGCTCCGTCATATTATGGTAACCAGGGAAACAGTGTGCAGTAACTAAGTGACGCAGCAGACGACATTTGGAGATAGACCGTCAGAAGGAGGCTCCGTTCCCGCCCTGCCGCCTGCTGTGACGCCCCCTCGCGGCCGACCGGCGAAACATGATTAATGCCCCCAACATGTTACTTCTATCAGAGGGAAGGAGATAGCTTAATTACATGGGCGTCGAATCTTGTCTATATTTTTTCCATTTACTATTTTTTCTCTTGCAGAAATTATGAGAATGAGAACCCTTGAACATTATGACAGGGTAACACTGAATGCAAGAACACCTTACCCAGAGTCATACTTTTCTCAGCATTTCTGTAATTTTAGAAACCACTTTGGAGACTTCTTAACTTTCCATTTTAGGGCATTCTTTCTCTCATTTACCTGTCCAACAGAGAACAGAATAAAATTGTATTTTTTTAAAATAGGAATTCCCGCTGGTGGCGCCACCTTTAGTGCCGTCCCCTTGCAACAAACCGGAAGTTGATGCCCCCTGCGACCGGAAGTCACGTGCGGTGACGTCACCGGTCGGTTAGTTCTCCGTCCTCTCACCAGGGGGGACGGGGGGCGGGGGACAGACGCCGTACCCGGGTTACCATGGTAACCGACGTGTCGTCTGGTAGGGGGGAAATGGAGAGGTCCTGATAACACGGGGATGTGCGAGAAAAAAAAGAAAAAAGAATATATAAATAAAATGAAAAATAAAAACAACGGGCGAGGAAATAGCTGACAACCGGAGAAATCGTGGTCTCTTATTTCCCTGTGAAATGCAATTGGGTCCAGATCATAAATATCTCTGGCGATTTATTGTCTGTGTGGACGGGTCGGATTGAGACGGAGAATAGCACTGACTTTAGTAAGGCTTCATTTTACTCTTCACACTCTGAAAAGATTAGACAGGCGGATATGGGACTTTCGAAAGCACTGGCGGATCCAGGACTTTTAAAAAGGGGGTGGGGCGCCATTGGAAATTGTTTTCCTTAATTACCTTTTGGCCGAATTTTACATTTAAAAAACGTAAAATTTTCCAGAAAAAGGGAGGGGCGCCCCCCGCCCCCCCCCCCCCCCCGATCCCCTTGTGGAATGGGGGACGGGGGGAGATTAGGCTATGTACTAACATGGCGTGCATTCACACCCAAGCGTTTGCCATTTTCCCCTCCTTTGGGAGTTTAGGTTTTTTTGTGTTTTTTTTCTTTTTTTTCTAGGCCCTGTCTATCACAGAACGGTATGGGTCGGGCACCTTTTTTCTGGAAAAACATCAATAACTACTTTTTAGTAGAATGTTACATTAAAAATCCCAAATTTGCCCTCGCCCGACCTTAACCCGCCGCTGCGGGATACCAGGCGAATTTGGCTGACGCCATCTTCCCACAATCCCACAGCGGTCCCTTCCGGTGAAACCATCCTCATTTTTCATACCAAGACGTCCGCGCCCAGTGGGGGCCCCCGTACCCCCAGAAACCCCCCCTACAAGCTCCTACAGAACAAATATTGTCCACAGAAGATGTCCCGCAGTAGATGTTGGTCTCGGCCGCCAGGTGTCAGAGTTAGACCGCTAGGTGGCGCCCCGATACCTCCTTCCGGGGGCAGCCTCCTTCCGCTCCCTGTTTTCCCGCCCTTTTTTTTGTCGTCTGCTCTTATTGACTGGGAAAATAATGTCTAAGATTTCTGCGGAGGAAAAACACGAATGGCGGCTCTCTTAGTGAGTAAGGCGACACCCGCCCCCCGCCAGGGATGTTTTCGCGCGGCGAACATTCGGCGGGACACCGTCAGTGGTGGGATGTGTCGCGGGGTATGTGTGCCCCTGGTATTTTCATTACCTCCTCCCTCTCTGTTCGCCCTTTTTATCCCGTGAACTCCGTAATGTTTGTTTGCTTTTGGTATGTTGCCTGCGGCCTTCTGGCTTCTTTTTCTTGTTCCCAAGGACACCTGGGGCCATAAGGGCAGCTCACAAGGTGACCTTGACCTAATTTGGGTGACGGTGACCTAGTTTGGGGCCTGCCGTAGCATGTATTGTTGTGTGAGGGAAATTCAGTGTCTGGGAAAATGTGATAGGTCTATGGAGGGACCTGGGCTGTCTTTGAGAGACGGGCGGATCCAGGAATTGAACGTGGAGTTGGGGGGGGGGAGCCACAAACATACATGTACTGGGGGAGGGGTGTCCAAAAACGCCCCCTCCTCCACCCCCACCCCCCGTATTCGCCACTGAGGGGAGGGAGGGAGACCCGGGAAGGAGATCTCAATGACAGGTTGAAGGTCCACAGTCAACAGTCTTAGTTTACAGGCCTGTCCTTGTCTTTGGGGAGGATTGGATCTACTGTTGCTTAGTTGCACTCGTTGGTTGCATGCTAGAGTAACTTAGGCTTAGCAGCTCTGGAGCACTCGGTCGTCACCTTGCTCCTGGATGATAGAATCTGTGAGAAGGTAGAGGCCATACCTCTACACTTTTACCAAGGCAACTGTTCTGTAATATGCAACATCCCATAGGCAGGGCACCACATACAATGGCTCTTGGCACTAGACCTTTGATAACACAGGCACAGGCTAAAGGGGGATGTATCATACCATAGCAGCAAGTTAGAGACTTGAACCATTAACCTGCAGATGACGAAGCCAGCAGTGATCACCCTAACCAGGTGCAGATTTGGGGGGCGGGGGCGGGCTTGCCAGGTATCACCCCCCCTCCCTATTTTGGATCTGTCACCAAGACAAGGAAGTTGGGTACCTACATCTTATAACCCTACTGCCCCTGACAATACTGAAAGATTGAATGTATAGAGAAAATAATCTGTGTAGGGACATACAAAATGCTTATGAGGGTATAGAGACAAGAGAGGGAAAAACAGCAATAGATAGTCGAGCTTTTCCTTCCAAGACTGATTGAAAGCGCTTCATTGAAAACTTACCAGAATGTTTCCTAACCACTAATCGAAAGCTCCTGTTTACAAAGGAACAGATCATCTCCAATGTCCAATGAATCAACAGTTGTTAGCGCCAGTCACCGGGTAACTGTAACCCTGGTTACTACAAGGTAACGAGCTCGTCATGTTAACCATCTAAAATACCTTTTTTTAAAAGTGTTCCCATGGTAACCAGGTTGACTCTAGCCCTCCTCGTTCATTTTACAACCTCCTCCCGGCCCAGTTAACATGGCCCCTCCTACATCATCCCCTTACCCCTACATCATATTCTCATTTACCCCCCCCCCCCTCCCCCCCCCCCCCACCTGATAGAACGCCTCCTGGAGGTTGCCATGGTAACCGGGTCAAGATGGCCGTCGTCTATCTCCGCCTCCGCCACAAAAGAGCTCCGGTGGGCCTCAAAAGGCGAATCGTTGGCGGCGCGTACTGGAGGTTGTCACAAAAGGTGGAACGTGTACGGTGTAGCCGGAAAGGCTTTGTTGGGGGTGTTTTGGGGGTGGGTTGATTTATCTGACGAGCTAACTGATATCAAATACTGGCTGTCGACGCCTTGCCCGCCAGGCTGAGGCAACAATACGGGTCGACTATGTCCCTATCTGGGATTTGTAAGGGTCTAGACAGTTAGATTCGACAGCAAGACTCGGCCATTTATTAAATCAACACAAGACATTGCTGTTTTATGAAACAATGAGTGAATGCTGCTTGACAGGGACTTTTCTTGAATTTGACAGTGTGACAGGGATATTTCTTTAATTTGACATGGGATAGCAGGATTTTAAGGGACATCAGGTGACAGGACCTTTTTTAAAATTTGACCAAAAAAATTGCCCCCCCCCCCTCCCGAGCCCCCATTGTGGCTTGAGGCGTCCATTCACCACAGACCCTGAAGTTAGGCGTCTGTACGTTTAACTATAGAAAACAGCCTTTTGTAGAGATACAAAGCAGTAAGTTTATTGTATTCAAGATTTCTAAAATGATTTAGTTACACAATACACGTTTTTTTCTGCATTTCAATGTTTCCGAAGTAGTTTTCTTGCCCTTCTTCAATTCTTAGCATTCCGCTGTTCATACACACATTGGGCCCTATAGAACGTTTTTGTACCTCTTTCATCTAGACATCTACTGGAGACTCAATAAACCTGATCGTTATACAAACTGACTGATAGCAATATTTGGTAGATTTCTGAGCTTGAAATAGTTGGTTCCACACAGCCCTGTAGGCCTACCTATTTGACTCAACGTTTCTAAGAGGTTATCTTGACCTTGAAAATTACCGTTTTGATATTTCAAATAATAATTTCAAATACCTATAACCAAAATGACCTTATTTCAGAGTGGCTCGACAATCTAGTTCCGGTGGTGAGACAATGTAGTTCCGGTATCTCTGATTGGCTGACTGGGGACCCTCATAAGCACTATCCCGACTCACTTCACAGTGGACCTCTAACACTGTCCCCCAGCAGGGACCTCTGTTCAACTTGGGCTGCTATTTCTACACCCAGCCCAAACCTAAAGCTGTAAAGTTGACAGAAAAGGAAATTGCTTTGGGTCGAGTCCATTTTCTGTCGATATTCAGTCGTAATCCGAGCTCCGATCCCAGCCCCCTTCAATGTCGGCTCAATGTCAGCTCCCAACCACCCCAAAAAATAATCACCCCCAAATTCCGGTGGGATATCAGGAAATTTTGCCCGTTTTTCTACTTTTCTGCATCAGGGGAGGGCGTTGTTCGCGCATGCGCAGTAGAAGTGCTGTAATTCCCCCTATTTGTATTCATCTCCAGAGGTGGTTTTTCCACGTCTCGCTAGACGGCGCTATACATCAGACCTCTGTTTGGAGAGTGTGAGGGCGCCTACTGTGTACGACGTAGACTGCGCCTGGAGATTGTAGGGTCTATAAATAGCAATGTGGACAGAGGGTGGACTCTGGACAGGGGGCGGGGGGTCCCAATGTCGCATGTCAAATTTTAAAAACGACAATGTCAAATGTTTCTGTCACTCATTTTCTCAATGTCGTATGTCAAATTTAAGAAATGTCCATGTCGCATGTCACTAAGGTTTTAAAACTGTCTGTCGTGTCATTTAGGGTCCACGTCACATGTCGATTTAAAAAACGGCCATGTCGCTGTGTCGAATTTAGTGGTCCAGACCCATAGAGGGACAAAGCAGGGTGGGGCACCAATGTATGGAGAGTGTGATTTGAATGCGAGGCTCACTCTCCATACAGAGTAGGCGCCCTGGGCCCTATAGGTCTCACTATGGTGAATAAAGCAGCAAAGAGTACACAGGAAATACAAATCGGAACGTGCAAAGAAGGAGAACTGATCAATGTTATCGGGCCCCGGATGGCTGTATCCAACGGGGTGATTTGAGACTGCACCCATCTATCACCAGTAGGCAATGATTGAGTTATCAGCAACTCACTGGTTAAGTTTTCATGAGCAACTCATTGGTGGAGTTATCACGAGTACCTCACTTGTTCACCGTTGAGTTATTGGTTGAATTATATTGTGTAACTTATTGGTTGAGTTATCACTAATAGGTCATTGGAAGACTTATAGTGAGCAACTCACTGGTTGAGTTATCATGAGCAACTGGTTGAATCATTATGAGCAACTCAATGGTTGAGTTATCACAACCAACTCATTGGTTGAGTTATAACGGGTAACTCAAAAGATGAGTTATCATGAGCAACTCACTGGTTGAGTTTTCTTGAGTAACTCACTGGTTGTTATCACAAGCAAATCAGTGGTTGCGTTTGTTAAGATATCAATGTGTCCCTATGCGGAATCACAGAACTCAACAACTGGGGTACAGTGAGAGGTTGTTTATTAACAGTGACATACCCGAAGGTATATGCGGTGACAAGAATACTCAATGGCTTTGATGTGTGATCATGACGACCTGTTCAACTCACAGGTGTAGACAGGTGCTAGGCAGGTAGGCCTACAGGTGCTGGGCAGGTAGGCAGGCAGTCAGACAGGCAGGCTGGCTGGCTGGGCAGGCAGGCCGGGCAGGCAGGCCGGGCAGGCAGGCAGGCAGGCAGGCAGGCAGGCAGGCAGGCAGGCAGGCAGGCAGGCAGGCAGGCAGGCAGGCAGGCAGGCAGGCAGGCTCCTCTGGTCTTGGCCTGGCCTGGCCATGTAGAGCCATACATCCTGGGCCATGCTGGGTCTCTGGGTCTTCTCTCCTGGAGGGGCCTCTGCTCTCCTTGGCCTCCAAGGCCAGTCTGTCTCTCCAGTGGTCAGTCCAGATACTTATACCCCTGGAGTAGCCCACCTGACACCCCTGGCACCCTTGGCATGACAAGCCCCCATAGGGGTCTGGCATCCATGGCATGAAAAGCCCCCATAGGGGTAATTGCAATTGGCCCACATTCAGTGTCATCTCCTTTCATATGCCATGAGGGCATTATCACAGTGCCATGAGGGCTCACCTGAATGAAACATGTGGGTATGCCTACATGCTCCCCCTGGTGGCCAAAAACCACAATCAAGCCTTACATTTTTATTCATAAATATCAAAATATCAAACTTATGCATACATAATCATTAATTCACATAACAAATAATTTCATTGCATTCCTCTCATTATTATGATTCTTATAAGTATAAATACATATAAGTTCTTTCAACACCAAAAGAAATAATTCCTATGCTTTCCTAATGCAATATAACTGATACCTCAATACTACATCATAATATTCCAACATCACACCCCCCTTGGGAAAATTAGGCATTACCACTATGCCAAGAAAACATAATTAAATCAGACATCAATACATGAATGCAACTAACCATAATGAAATAATCAACTCATCCAAGTTCTTTCTTCAAACCCATGAACAGTAGCAGGATAACAAGGCAATAGTTAGCAAGTACACATAACATACAACCATAGAAAATTATCAATGTATGTATACTCTCTCAGTATATTTCCAGTCAACATAAGCTTCCCACAAACCAAACTTGAACAGTTACTTATCAAATGAGGGTCACTTTTCCTTTCATAGAATAAAGTACATTAGAGTTACCATGTTTTACCTCAAACATGTTTTGGCTACTTAACACAACTTAACACAACTCTGTCAATACACTGACATCACAATAAATATGTTCTACCTCAGAACATCTCCATGTCAAAGGCTCTCTCCAGGCCTGACATAACTATCCAGTTACTAATACTATGTTCACTCTCAGAACATTTTCTAAAGTTGTGTCCTCTGCCTACAGTAACTCATATGATGTACAATATAAATGAATTTAAAGCTTTTCTCACAGAAAATATTCTTTATACCTTAGTATTGTTCAGCTTAGTTCATGAAAACAAAAGGTGGCAGTATGATTAGAACATATATGCTTCCTTTAGGATAATATATTTACTAGTCAGTATGCTGAAGGTTATTAACACCAATAACTGCACCAACTCTAATATATATCATCTAAGCAAGGAAAACATATCTAATCTGTGTCACATCAATATCACTTGGTAAAATCTGATCTACAATAGACATTAATATATGACCACTAATTATAACTTAACATGGGGAATAAACACTAAGTAGGCCGGCTAATTCCTACAAAATTAACACTAACAGTAGCCCTTTGCTCAGAAATGAGTGACTTTTCTCCTACCTAAATATATGTAAGGGGTCTATGTGCTATCTGTCTACACTCATATGTTATCTCCCCAGATACATACAAATGGCTAATAGCTAACAAAAACAGTAGTCCCTTTTCTCAGTATTGAGTGACTTTTCTCCTCCCTCCATATAAATAAGGTGTCAATGTCTTATTCCTACCCAATCATAAGTATACTAGGGCAATATTAAACCTTAAAACATCATATCCATGAAAATCAAAAAGTCATAAATAGTGTATAAAGGTTTTTACCATTGTCAACATCGGGATAATTGAACATACACAATGGAACTGAAACACAGCTCAACATTCTTTATCCTAAACTCAAAACTACAATCTGTCTTAAAGCTAGCACTGACATGATCATAGGTACCATAGGATAATTTGGAATATGTTTAGTGGCATGGTCCGGCCATTCACTTAAACATATTAATCATAGGAATTAATTGATAAACTTAATACTAAACTATATACATATTTACACAAAACATTATCATCTCTTCATTTATCTCAAATCAGGAACTTCACACTTAATCTCTGTCAAACATTCTGGCCATTCTTCCTCTGGGCCAATAGCAACAATGTTAATGCATGTTAATAAAGTCATTGTCCAGTAAAGTTGATCCAACTTGGATCATGAAGTCTAGTTGGGTTGACATGTGAAGATCTATGTCCATGCTGGCCAAGAGAGTTGAGCTGTCACACCCTCTTGTGTTGACATGACCTCGTGAACATCTCTCATAGTCCTAATCGATTCTCACATACCTGTAAGTCCTTTTGTTTATCCTCCAGGAGTTGAGTGATCCTGAGCAGGAGTCCTTCATTGTCCATGTTGGCAGTTTTGATCCTGGATCCACTGTCACCTAATCACAATTCACTGTCACCTAGTCACTGTAGTACCCGGGTTGGAACTCCACCAGTCGATGTTAAGATATCAATGTGTCCCTATGCGGAATCACAGAACTCAACAACTGGGGTACAGTGAGAGGTTGTTTATTAACAGTGACATACCCGAAGGTATATGCGGTGACAAGAATACTCAATGGCTTTGATGTGTGATCATGACGACCTGTTCAACTCACAGGTGTAGACAGGTGCTAGGCAGGTAGGCCTACAGGTGCTGGGCAGGTAGGCAGGCAGTCAGACAGGCAGGCTGGCTGGCTGGGCAGGCAGGCCGGGCAGGCAGGCTGGGCAGGCAGGCAGGCAGGCAGGCAGGCAGGCAGGCAGGCAGGCAGGCAGGCAGGCAGGCAGGCAGGCAGGCAGGCAGGCAGGCAGGCAGGCAGGCAGGCAGGCAGGCTCCTCTGGTCTTGGCCTGGCCTGGCCATGTAGAGCCATACATCCTGGGCCATGCTGGGTCTCTGGGTCTTCTCTCCTGGAGGGGCCTCTGCTCTCCTTGGCCTCCAAGGCCAGTCTGTCTCTCCAGTGGTCAGTCCAGATACTTATACCCCTGGAGTAGCCCACCTGACACCCCTGGCACCCTTGGCATGACAAGCCCCCATAGGGGTCTGGCATCCATGGCATGAAAAGCCCCCATAGGGGTAATTGCAATTGGCCCACATTCAGTGTCATCTCCTTTCATATGCCATGAGGGCATTATCACAGTGCCATGAGGGCTCACCTGAATGAAACATGTGGGTATGCCTACATGCTCCCCCTGGTGGCCAAAAACCACAATCAAGCCTTACATTTTTATTCATAAATATCAAAATATCAAACTTATGCATACATAATCATTAATTCACATAACAAATAATTTCATTGCATTCCTCTCATTATTATGATTCTTATAAGTATAAATACATATAAGTTCTTTCAACACCAAAAGAAATAATTCCTATGCTTTCCTAATGCAATATAACTGATACCTCAATACTACATCATAATATTCCAACACGTTATTGCGAGCAACTGAGTTATCGCAAGCAACTCACTGGTTTAGTTATTACGAGCAACTCACTGGTTGAGTTCTCACGAGTAACTCATTAGTTGAATTTTCACGAATAACTCATTGGTTGAGTTATCACAAGCAACTCACTGGTTGACACCTAAACCAAATTATGTGGAATATTATTAATACAGTTCTCACAATTTGTTACTAAAAGTTCCGCCTGGTAGCACAGTATGAAAAACATGTCCTTACATGATAAAGTGACTGAAACTTTGGAGGCAAACTCCGAGGGAAAAACATGTCGCCATTTATACTATATATACCACAAATATGTATTTTTCAACTAATGCTTAACGTGTCTCAGAATTGTTGATTTCATTTGCCACTTTCCTACTCGAAAATATCCTTATCAATACGTTTTACATCAGCGGATACCCCTTCCCCCGCACTACACAGTGAGGCATGTATAGCATTAGTTAGAAATAGAAAGAAAAAGGGTGCCGCTGTAAAATACATTTCACACGTTTTATACATACCGGTAGACATTTTTTTCCGTTCCACTTTTGATATTTGAGGTGATACATAATTACAGTACTTGGAAATTCCGATAGGTGTCGTGCCGTGGTAGGAGGGTTATTGGTGACTCTGAGCATGTAGAATCACTTCTCAGTCCTACACAAACAGACCTGCCCGGGGCTCTCCCAGACCGGACTCACGTTTCAAAATAATGTCGACAAGCAGACAGAAAAGAGATCACAGTTTCCCCACTTTTCAAACGACCAGTCAGCCCTGTCGGAGCCTACGTAAATCGCAGAAATCCAACCGCCCCCCCCCCCCTTAACTCCAACACCAAGGGGGGCGGGGGGGGGGGCACTTGGGCTTGAAAAGGTACCCACTGCCAAATGGACCCACGAAGGCAGTCAACGTCCAAAAAGAGGGGTGATGAACCACTTTTTAAGCAAAAAAGGGGGGCGGTGAACTGCATAAATAGGACAATATAGGCAATAACTTTAAATTTAGCTTTACTGGTATATTATTTTACAGTTAAAACTAATAGAATGTTTTCCTAAGCAGTTTTGGAGATTTCTGGTATTGACACACCCTGATTTTTTATTTATTTATTTTTTTTTTTTGGGGGGGGGGGGGGGGGGGGGGCGGTGATCTGTGTCCCCTCGAAAAATGGGGGTGGTCAACTAAAATTCACGAGTGGTCAGTCACACAAAGCAGGGGGCGGTAGTTTGGCAGTAGGAAGTAACCTTCAAGAGTCAATGCCCCCCCCCCCCCCTCCTGACCACCCCCCCCCCCTCCTGCTTCTCTATTCCCAGCCCAGAACGTCTGTTTTATGGGAAACGCCCCTCAAAAAGTCATCCCTGCTAATTCAATTACGATTCGATGGGTTTTTCCGTTGTTTTACTTTGCGCGGGAAAAGGCAGCCGACATTTGACCCGCGCCTGTCGTCGTATTGTTGTAGTCGCCATGTTTGTTATGGAAATCTCATTATGGGATGGTTTTATCATGGTGGATGTCGGAGGGGAGTTAACTTAAGGGGGGGGGGGGGGGGGGCTATTTTCTTCCTTTTTTTTTCTTCTCCCCCCCCCCTCCCCCCCTTTTTTTTTCTTTTTTCCTTTCTTTTTTTTTTTTTTTTTTGGGGGGGGGGGGGGGGGAGGGTGTGAAAAGACACAGACACTGGATCCAACTTCACACACGACCAATCAGAGAATATAGACCCATATTCAGCCCTCTTGTTTCCATGGTAACCTTCCATCCTATCTTCAATAGCTACAATGAAATTTACATATTCACTCGCCTTCATGCCATCTCAAACTTAAATCCATTCCAATTCATAATTTGGACTATAAAGAAATACAAAATATACACGTTCTAAAATAAGTTCCTTATATAAGCTTAAATAAGATTCCATCATAATTCAAAAATAGGAACTAAAAGGTAAAAAAATAATAATGAAATATTTAAAATACCAAACCCACAAATGTTGCCATGGTTAAAAGGACAGTCAATGGAGGCCGTAAATATGACAAATTACCTCCTCACCCCTACTCCTCACCCCTCCTCGTCCTTTATCAAATCTCATCCCCTTCATTTGCATGTATGAATATTCATGAGTTGGCGCCCATTTTGTGTGTGGCCATGACAACGGGCTCATTAGGACCAGACGACATTTAGGTGTTCATTTCACGGACGCTGCCTTCACCGGAAGTAGTTTGCGGCGTCCCTCGCGCGTCCGACAAATTAAAGATTCTAATCTCTGAATGGAAAGGGAAAAGTCGTGGATGAAGTTAACAGAACCAAAGAGATTTCTGTTAGTCTTAAAAATGTTACATTTCTGATTACAAAAATTAATGAAATCTGTATGGGTTCTGAAAGTCTGAATATAATGAAAACAGTACTGAAAACTCGTAACTTAGGATAACTTAATATGGTGTTATTTATTCTCAAACTGAACCCATATTCGCCTTATTGCATGATAGGCCTCAGTGTTTAAATGGAGTCGTGCCGTGGGGGCACCAGGGTGGGGCTTCTGCTCCTGGGAAGAATAGGACCTCAGTAGCCCCTGTTGATCGTATATAAGATGACAATAGGGGGGACCCAGCACTGACCAAGTGGTTCGTTGAGTTCAATTCCCAGTTGGTGCTGTGGTTCACTAAGGGATGAGGTACAGCAAAAATGATTTCCAGGTTTTGATCCCCTGCTGTTTGTCCGCCCTGTCACCCTCATCTCATAGATATGATCACCAAAGACAGAATTCATCCCAACTTGTTTTCACCGTAAAAATGACCGTATGGCGTAAAACATCCATCACTCACTCATTCACTCAAACGGAGTCGTCATGTTATTTTAACTGGCGTCAGAAATAGGAGGGTCGGTGAAGTCACATACTCCGTCTTAATGAGCTCAGGCCGCCTCAAACAGTGTTCACATTTTATTCATACTTTCCGACAGCTCAAAAGACAAAACAATTCTCTCAGTCAAACAAAATAAACCATTCAAAGCTTGCTGACGCTGCAAATTATGGTTAATGACTATAAATCAAAGACTGAAGTGAGGCTCTCCTCATTATCAATATAACCTCTGGGGGACGAAAAGAAATACTCCCGCTTAAAAAAACAAGGGACTAAGGAGTTAAAGAGCGGTGCGGGTCACTCTGCCACTTCGATGCTCGCTAATGGCGAATCATCTCTGCACTGTAGCTTCCACTGGGTCCTGCCGTGACCAGTTATACGCAACCAGCGAAAACCGCGGGACTATTTTTTAGACTGCAGGGCGTAGTAATATTAGCCGCTGATGGTGAGTTTTCTACCTACATAGCAGAGTCTAGTCTCACAGACTCATTTCCCGGCGCGGTGGTAGATCTCGATGCAGAGTGCGGTGCGGCATACTCCTTAGTCACATCGGATTCCACATGTAATACTCGCTCCGACTACAGCCTTTTTTCATCACACACTTTTACTGTAGTACTGCGCAACCGCATCACGCATGTCTCCCGCCGCAAAAATATAGTTCTTAGAGAAAGTGTTAAGTCAGGCTGGTAACCAGTACCAGCGAAAAGTAGTCCCGGCACTGCCCAGAATGCTACAGTCGGAGCGATGATTACACGGGAATCTGAAGCAAGAAAGGAGTTTGCGGTGCGGGTGTAAAGAGTTAAGGACGCCATATTTGTCGGTGCTGACACTCCAGACAGGAGATAAATTAATTAACGGTCCCTCTGAAGCTGGCAGGGCCCTAAATGACGGCTCCCCGGCCTGGTGGGTCTTTTTCCACCCAGCACAATTAGGACCTCAGTTTTAATCTGGTTACCTGGGGAGTCTGTGGAGTCAGACCCACTGTTTCCCAAAGTGGGTCCGATACGACAGCCATTTAGTAGGTATCTTGGAGAGTTTTCAAGGGCTAAACCCAGATTAATGGGGTTATTGCCATCTGAAAGGGCATAAAAAAAGAATAAGAATGGTACTTTGATCTCCTTACTTGGTGCATTACTTGATTTTCTGTGAATTTTTGTATATTTATTATTTGGGGAAATTTTTGAATTGTTTCAAAAAATGCAATAAAAACTGCAATCTTGGTGTTATCTTATATAATCAAAAAATCTAAATCTGAGAATGTGCCACGTAGAGAGCCATTCCTCAAGACCTGAACTTTCTCACTGTATATATGATGAACCCCCATATAGCATGGTGCAAATGCAAGAAAGATCAGAAAAGTCATCATAAATCATAATTATGACCAATTTGTCACAGCCTAAAAGATCACAAAATATTACTCTAACAAACTACCACATTTGAACATGTTCCCAAAATTTGTCATTATTGTACTATATGCCATTGAACTCCTCTTGAATCAAGCTTTCCAACAGTATAAGTCTTATCATGCTCAGACTCAGTGTGTGTCCATGAGTGATACCTGAACATGGACATTTTTTAAGGGATTTTGACATTTTTCAGATGAAAAATGCACTCTCGGTAATACCTAATTTTACACAACAAAAAATCAAAATCTGAGAATGTGCCATAGCCTGGGGGATACATCAAGACCTGAAGTTTCTCGCTTTATATGTGGAAAAGCCCCTGTGAGCATGGTGCAAATGCAAGAGAAATTAGAAAGGCCTCTTACATAAAAAGCAGTGTGACAAAATCTGAAAGTTCACTAAATATGACCCTTACAAACACCTGGTTTTGAGTATATTCCCAAAGTCCATAATTAGTGTACTATATACCATTGAACTCGTCTTGAGTCAAGCTTTCCAACAATGTAAGTATTGTCATACTTATATTCAGTATAATGGCCATGAGGGGTGACTGAACATAGCCCTTTTTGAGGGGTTTTTGACATTTTTCACATGAAAAAGGTCACTCTCCAAGATACCTACATTTAGGTGGGAATTCCCATCCAGTATCCCAGCATGCTTTGGGGCCGCTGGTTTATGGCAGGGAGGACCATAAACCAGCCAGCAGCCCAACAACCATTAAAGGGGTTACCCATGCTATTTATAGAGGGCCAATAGACCATGGACTGTTGTGGTTGTACAGACACATTATGTAATAGCTAATCTGGGTAAGAGCGGACCAGGAGGGAGGACGATATATAGCTGAAGTACAAAATGGCGCAACTCAATCTATGCGTCTTAATCTAATCTCCAACTAGTCCTTTCTTGACCTAGATTCCTCTTGCATAATAGGTCCTTACAACCACAAGAGTCCATGGCTACTTGACGCTAAGTGACAACTGTTTTGTCACTTAGCGGCTTGTGCAGTTGCTATCCTACAAAAAGATCCTAAGTGACAAAATTTTGTTGGATAGCATCTGTTTGTAGGATAGCGTCTTTACACCCCCTAAATCTGTAAGGAATTCTTTTATTGGCCCTCTGTAAATGACATGAAGAACCCTCTTGATGGTTATTTGGGTGCTGGCAGCCCCAAAGCATGCTGGGATACAGGGTGGTAATTCCCACCTAAAATGGTTGCTGGTATACAATCCTAGTCTGAGCGCCTAGCGGACTTGGACGTAACTACAGTCTAAGGACAGTATATCTGAAGTACAAAATGGCGGGACTCAATCTACGTCTTGATCTAATCCCCGCCACTTCCAGAACGAGGCTGGCGGCCGTCCGCGCAGGCGCAGTGGTGCTCAGGGTGGTACACACAGTTATACCGTACTGTGGGGTACAGGACAAATAGAAGACTTTGGGTGGTGTGTATACATTATTTTAGAAATTTTCTTCCTTTTTTTTTATACTGAGAAACAGGGCGTCAAAAACAGCCTAACGTCGCCGAAAAGGGCATTTTGAGGCCCTTGAATTCTTTTTCTGTCGAAATATTGATTTTTCTAGGGGAAATTCTAAAGTTGCATGACAAATTTTCTAGGAGCTTTTAGGGCACCCGGGCACATTCAATGTCGACCCCTTAGACCTAAATATAAAGCTTTGTTATGTATCTATCAAATAGCTTTTAAAGTCCAGAAGCATTTAAAAGCCACTCAACAGTTGAACCGTCTGAAATATTTCTGAAGGTATAGAGTGAGTTGAGTTATTCCAACAATGTCCAACTCACCAATGCCCCCTAAAAAAAAGAAACCTCCCCAAACTCATCCCCTCAATGTATCCTCCCTATATATCCCCCCTCCCAGCCGGCCCTGGCCTCTCTATCCAGACTTCTCCATATTCTGTTTTCTTTTAATTCGTTTCTCTCCCTGGGCGCGCGCCGCCCGGCCGGGAGCGGGGTAATTAGCTCTTGTTAATGTCAAAACCTGGACCGTCTCCGGGAAAACAGGGGAAGTAAAAACGAACCCGAAAATAAGGAAAATAAAACCGCCCCCTCCCCCACCCGACCCCGCCTCCCTAAGGGCCCGAGGCCCGGGCTGACGGGCTCTGACGGGCAGTGGACCGACGGGCTAGCGGGCGACTCACTTTTAATTGACAAGGCAATTTCTCCTGTTTTCTTTCATGTTATGCTGGTCTGGTCTTTAGCCCTCGATGGTAGTGGGCAAGCACTATAGTTATGGGTTTTATAAGATGGGGACATTTTCTTAAAGGTACGTGATGCTGTACCTTGGCGCCACCTGGGTCATAGAGTAAGTACTGCCAAAAAATATCTTTGCTTGAAGCTGTTACGTACATATCCAATGATGCTAGGAGAAGTAAGTTTCCTAAAAGTGAAACGGCGACTAGCCATCTCTTTATACTGAAGAGAAAAATGTCATTAAGAATAGGGAAATTGTCAGAAAATACATGAACAAATTTAGTTTTAACTGTCATTAAACTCACTTAAAAAATGGCTCAAGAATTCTGTTTCGGGCTCTATATCTCTGATGTCCCTATATACCGTCAATACCAAATCATAAGGCCTATATAGGAAGCAGGGGGAAATCCAGAGTCAGCGCTCTGGGGGCGGGGGGGGGGGGGGGTGGTGGGGGGTGCTAACCCTGACCCCCCACCCCCTTATAGAAATATAAATTGAAAACACCAGATTTACACAGATCTTCCACTTTGAGATGCCAAAATTATTTCCCCTGGATCTGGCGGAGGGGGCAGGGCAATTGCCACCCCCACCCCCATTGGATCAGCCACTAGGAAGGTCCTACACACATTTTTCTGTCTCCCATCCTACCAGCTCACAGTGCCAGCCAAGCACTTCTCCCCCCCCCCCCCCCCCCCCCCCCCCCCCACCCCCCGGTCCTTAGAGTAAGGTGACACCACACTGTTTCCCTCTACATGTCCCCTCCCCCGCGCCCTCCCCACTCACTCTGTTTGCCCGGCCCCATTTACTGTTGTGACACCTGAAACCCATTTAGCGTTGTGACACCTGAAAGTCATCGACCGCTCTCCAAGCACAACTTGGGGGGCGTCCTGGTGGGAATCTGACCAGGACTCGGGGGGGAGAGACTGCCGAGTCGGGATTCACCGAATTCTACGTGATCAAACATCTGGAGTTCATCTGTTTTCTTTCGCTGTAAGTTTCTTGATCTCTTGTTCTGGACTAGGAGTTGTGCTTTTCACCTAGATCTATTTCACTGCATTTTTCTTGGACATCTTCCTCAGAAAGTCTGTTCTTTCTTTAGGCTAAGTTCTTCTGGAAATATAGGATAGGATAGGACCAGCTAATTTATCCTCATTCTTGTTCCTATTCTTTCATATTTTATTTTCTTTGATTGCTGTTTTTTAAAGTTAATACACGCTTTGGATAGACGTGATTAAATCTTGTGAACTTTTTTTCTCCCTTAAAACAAATACTTCCTCAAGGAAAAAGAATTTCTTTAGGACTGACCAATACATAAAAAATTCTGGTAACTCTATGTTGCCAAGGTTTTGATTAGAGGGGTAAGTGTGGTGTTACTAATTGGGCCCGTGTTCGAGTTCCGCCGGTTGGGTTCGGTGTTTTTTCACGGGGAAAGAGAAGGTAAAGGATGGAAGCGTGTGTGTGTGTGTGGGGGGGGGGGGGGGGGGGGGTCCCAAAGGATGTGTCTGTGACTGTGTGTATGATGTGTGTGTGTGCGTGTGTCTGTGCGTGTGTGTCTGTGTCTGTGTGCTGGAATTATTGTTTTTCTTACAGCATTTGGGTTTAGTGTTTGGTCTATTTTATGGTTTAACATTCAGACTTTCAGGTTCTACCGTTTTACCTCAGACCCTACAGACCCTTCTCAGCTGACTCCCATGAATCATTGCGCCGTCTCTAAGGTAACACCTCCTGAGAGCTGACATGCACCCCCCTACACCCCCCCCCCCCCCACCCCCCATCAGTATAGTAAGGGCCCTGGGGGGGGGGGGGGCTACTTGAGTCTCAAAAGGTACCAACAGCCAAACGTGGGGGTGGTGAACGTTAAAATTGAGGACTGTGAACCTTTATGTCAATGGAGGGAGGGGGGGGGGGCAGTAATGGGCAATAACTCTGAATTTCATATTATATATTATATTATTTGACATCAAAAACCTCAAAGCAATTTTATCAGGAGTTTCCCTAAGCAATTTTGGTCATTTTTGTCTATTTCACAGTATTGAGACCCTGTGATTTAGGGGGGCAGTGATCCGCATACCCCCAAAATAGGGGGCGGTCAACCAAAATTCAGTAGTGGTCAGTCACAAAAAGTAGGGGCGGTAGTTTGGCAGTGGGGAGTAACCTTCAAAGAGACAGTGCCCCCCCTCCCCCTAGGTAGGTAGGGTGGGGAATGTTGAGGGCGCCGCACCCACCAAATACCCCCACAGAACACTAACACCGCCAAAATGCCAAAAAGAAATCTCACCTCCTGAACCCCCCAAAAACAAAAGACTCCACTATTCTGGTTGTTTAAAAAGTAGGCCAGTGGAACAGCAGGTAGTGGCCCTTTTTGCGAGTAGTTTTATCTTTCTTTATTTTGTTGTTGTTTCTCTGGCCCAGGGGTAAGGGGTAAGGTGCCTCGGGAGGAGTGAGTGAGTGATGGATGTTTTACGCCATACCGACAGCCAAGGTCATTTTCACGCTGAAAACCAGTTGGCATAAATTCTGTCTTCAGTGATTGTATCTATGAGATGAAGGTGACAGGGTGGGCAAACAGCAACAGATCAAAACCTGTACATAATTTTGGCTGTACCTCATCCCTTAGTGAACCCAGACACCAACCAGGAAATGAACCCAAAGAACCACTTGGTCAGTGCTGGGTCCCCCCCCTATCATCGCCTTATAAGATCAGCAGGGGCTACTGGGGGCCTATATTCTTCCCAGGAGCAGAAACCCCACCCTTAGACCCACGGGGTTTGCCTCGGAAGGTATGAATGGTAGGGGGTGGGACAAAGGGTGTGAAATATAGACAGCAAAGAGGTACCGAAGAGTGGAGACGAGATATATGCACTGAGCGCTGTGAGATGGGACTGCTAGCTGCAATTCCTGGAGTAATTCCTAGAGTGTGAAAGGATCGGGAAGTGAGAACGTTGGGGAGCTATTCAAAATTTGTACTCCATTCGATTAGAAATCGTTATGCCTTCTTTAGGTACCTCAAATAGAAATATATAATTGTGCAAAAAGTCTTAAAGTATTAAACAATCTGGGAATGTAAAATTGACCCGGGAGGTTCTACTGTAATAGATGTGAATCGTCTTGGGGTTAATACCAAGAGTAGACTCCTTGATTCTCTGCATTCTTATGAGACTGTGTTGATTTTGTAAGCAGCAAAGTGGCTAAAAGTGGCTAAAAGTGGCCAAATTGTCGGCTGTAAATGAGCAGACGACTTTTTTCAACTAGCAGACGACATTTGGCGGGAACCAGACGACAATTTGCTAAAAGAGCGGCGTCTGACAAAGCGCGGGAGACGCTGGGGCACTCCGAACGCCGGCCGGAGAACGCCGCCCTTTTGCCGCCATTATTGGAAATCAATCTTGTCAATTTGTTCCAATTGCAGACGACATTTAGCCACCACAATGCCTCCTCAATGTTCCCGCCGCCCGATTCCCGCCGTTTTACTGCCGCGTCTACTCAGTCCTGAGAGCGCTCGGCGAAAACTGCCTCCTGAGGCGCAATGCTGGAGGTTCGTAGTCTATGTCTAAAGTCTAAAGAAGAAATATCTGACCAAAAGATCAAGATTTATTTAAAATATGAAATAAACTTTTTGAAGACGTGGATTTTGATTTTTTACGGTGGGTTTGAAATAATAATTATGGTGGTTAGTACTTCATTTCAACTGTAGGCATAGGTTTCTACTAAGTTTATGATATAAGGTTGTTAGAAAAGGTATTAGGAACTGTGGCTGTGGAAGGAAGAACTAACGGATGCAATCAAAGGCCATTTGGCTGATCGGCTTCACATAATCTTGGGCCGTACTAGACAAGTAACCCCTCCACAAACTGTGGAATAGGGTCACATTAGCCATTTTGGTATGAATCTTAGTGAGGTAAAAGATGGGAGGGATATATAATAAGTTTGCTACCCATTACAACATTGACTGGCATGACTTACAGAACAAGCTTTGAGCTTATCTGAGGCTGGAACCTGCCCAGTGTGCATGCGCCCTGTTGCGGACGGTAGACGAATCCTGTCCGGTATATAAATCATGTGACACTGACTGCCTACTAACCATGTTATTGGAAATATAAAAGATAATTTCCTCTTTCTTTCGGGATAATATGTCTAGTAATAGAGCTTAGGATGGCATTTCCCTCCCTCTGTACCATGGCCCTCTCCGCTGGTACCCCACCCACATCAACTACACTCAATTACAACACGTCGGGAACCAGTCAACTCAATAAGGGCCTCGTTTTCAGCTCCCTCTGATCTGATTGGCTGAGACGGCCCGCCCCGCGCGCACGCGCAGTAAACAGGCCGCTGATTGGCTGAGGGTCAGACTTCAAGGACTCAACTAACGGGGGGGGGGGGGGGGACATTCACTTTTCTGACAGATTTCTTTTTAATCTGATTGTTATGAAAGGTCCTACCAGACCTAACAGCCACACACCACATATCGTTACCTCAAATACTATTTTGCATTTCTGAATATTTTTTAAAAGGATTTTGTTAGCAATAATCATCAAGGTTTCCCTCGGTTTTCAGAGTTATTATCCTACACTATTTAGTTATTCTTTAGATTTAGCTTTCATTTTTTAGGTATTCTGTGAGCTTTTGTTTTTCAGACGGCCTGTCCAGTCAGCAAACCAGTCAACTCTTAGGAATAACATCTGACGCGTCCCTCTTAATAAGAAAGGCAACGGTTTAATGGCTTGTTGTTATAAGAAAAATCACCCCCTTTGTGATCCATGGCAGATTTGTTAGATTCAGAGACGAGAATTCCTGGAGTATTCGTGGTTGTTTATATGTTATATATGGAGAGTAAAGAAAAATATCATTGATATTATCAGAGATGTAAGTCGGGGTTAATGAAAAAATCTGAAACACCAGAGAGAAAATGTAGAATAATCTTAAAATGCTACAAAACACCATGTAAGGAATTCAGTTTGAAAATTATTATTTGAGGTGATGATGTGAAAAAATCTGAAATCAGATTAAAATCTAGAAACTTAGGCCTACATCCCTGTATTATGCGGACTGTGAAGTTCATTTGAAGGGCGTGGCCGTGAAGGTTTAGGGGTCACCGGGGGTCGTGACCTCTGGGTCATGTGGCCTTGACCTCAGTATTACGGGTGACCTTCGCAGCCCAAACCCTTCAAAAGTCTCATTAAGGCTCACTTCCGGTCACGTGACCAAGACCCGCTCCTTGCCGACCGGAAGTAATCGATGGCCAACTTCCGGTAATGGCCGATCGTCGATTCGATTTGCGTCGTCTCAGAGGCGAGGTCGGGGGAGGGAGGAGTAGGGAGGGGGGAAGGGGGGGGGGGGGGGCTTTGGGCTATTTCTAAGGGGGTATTCTACCACACGACTTGGGCTGTGATTTGACAATGTCGCAATGAAACTGCACATATTACAGATACAATTGCTATGTTACACATATGACACATGCTACTAATTGCCATTTTTTAACCATAATGTCACTATTGTATGCAACTTTGTCTGTAATATAGTCACATTGTGCTGATATCAGAGCCCATGTCGTGTAGTGGAATACCCCCTTGAGACTGAGAAATGTCTGTGAGTGTAGGGGGAGGGTGCTTGAAGGGGCGGGGGGGGGGGGGGGAGTGGTCAGAAAAGTACCAGCTGCCTGAGGTCGGGGGTTGAAGGGGTCAGCTGGAGAACCTAAAACAAAGTTTAATATCACCTACCAACCGCTTAAACGGAACCATTCTTTTTATTGTTTTTTCATATGAGTTTTTCATTTTGGGAATACCTGACATTCAGGATTGAAAACATGAACACTGAAAGAGAACATAAACCCTCCAATGACAAATAAATGACAGTTTTTAATCATTTTTAACATATCAGAAATGACAAAAAAACATCCACTCACCAGCTACTGTTAGACCGGAAGTGAGGAGCAGCACCAGTAGTACCGACGACGACCACCAGGGGAGGACGTGGGGTCGGGACCCCCCTGACCCCCTGAGGGAGACCCCCGCAGACCGATGACGTAATCCGGGCTCCATGGGGGCGTCTTCCGGCGACTCACTCCCTCAGCTCGTACCACTCCGCGCGGTCATCGCCCTCCGCCACAAGTCTAAGGGGAAGAAAGAAAATAGTCCGATAATTATTCAGGAATTCAGGAAATTGTATAAATTTATTTCATGAATAGCTGTGCTCGCGAGCTTTAATAAAGGGGATTGGATTTATTTCCTTTTAATTAGCGTGACACTTTTTTGTGAGTACACAAAAAGGAGTGCGCGCGGTTTGGGAGGTGAATGAGTCCGATTGTTGGAAGTAAAGTAAGTATTAAAAAAAATAATAAATTTAAAAAAATGTTGTAAGTCAAGTATTCAGTATGTCCAAACCTAGCTCGTCTACATGTGACTGTAGGGGTAATAATGATGATTTATTTGTAAGTAAGTCTAATAAATCGTGTGTTAGACGGTGTGTAAGAATCCCTCGGTTTGAATTTCAAAACCTTTTCACTAACGGCGGCCATAACTCATGTCGACCTGCCCCCGGGCGGGGGAACTCAGAACTAACACGACATGCAGTTAACAAATTGAATATTGACAGTCGGCAAGAAACTTCCTCAATTCAAAAAAGAAAAAAATAAAGGTAAAAATAACAGTAAAAGTCATATTAACTACTGACTAGATCTAATACGTTCATGGTTGGGATGGCAGGACACAAATAAAGATATGTTCATGTGTTGCCGTTTTGTGTATTCATAATGTGCATTCATGCTTGGATGACAGCACGTAAATAAAGATAAGTTATGTTCCTTCAAAAAAGAAATTCAAAATTCTTTAAAAAAAAAAAAAAAAAAAAATAAAGATATGTTCATGTGTTGTCGTTTTGTGTATTCATATTGTGAATAGGCCGTTACAAAATGTGACATTTTACTATGTTTTTCTTTATTTGACACGGTCTAAAAACGGCCGCTTGGTTCAGGATTAATTGCGGTTCCCGCCGCTGGGAGCGCTGACTGTCACCGTCAAAATGTCGTCTGCTCTGAACAAACGTCAACAAAAAGAACGAATTTCAAAGAAAACCGAAGCATGACAAGTCCCGCCGCGGGGAAAAATAGCCCACAGAAAAATGACAAACGACAGAAAAGTGACAAACATTTCTGTTTGGTAAAAGAAACTGATCGACAAAATCGAGATGTAGTGACTGTGTATGGTGTCGTTATTAGAGCAGAGGCCCGAGCCTGGAGGGCAGAAGGTGTTACCACAACAAACTGACTGAAGTTTATGATTTATCACATTTTGTATATGTTTATAAAGTTCTTTTCCCTTTTATGTAGCCTTTGTGCATCATGCCTGTGCTTGTCCTTAGAATAGTCCTGTTTTGGGGTCTACACTGATAATCTAGGGATTTCAAAGGTTAGTCATACATGGCTAACTCAAATTAGTCATTTATTGGTCAGTCATTTTGACCAACTTTGTGACTACTGTGTTAGTCATTATGACTAAATGATTGGTCAAAATGACTAAGAGGTCACATGACCAAATAAGTGATCACATGACCACCAGGAAGGAGGCATACAAAAGTAAACAGACTCCTAAACTTGGTAAGTTTATCCATTGTCATACACAGTGCACATTGTGCATCTAACTTTTAAACACATCCTACTTGAAAGAACAGATATCAAGGATGATTTCTAAAGTAATTTAGATCCATGAAATGATCTAATTAGTCATAAATTTGTTAACTTGAGTGAAGATAGTGAGGTGTCTCTCAGGGTTAGTCATAATGATCAACGTTAGTCAAAATGACTGGGACATTGGTCATATATGACTAACTCTAAAGTAGTATAGGGTGTCATTTTCTATAGAGTTGTGTTGCAAGTTTTCTTACATTGAAACAAGAATTTTATTATTTTTATTATTAATTGAAACATTTAAATTAAATAATTTGAGAAAATCTATGAATTCATCTACATTTGTTTTATTCATTGAGTATGAATTATCAGATGCAATTTTTCCTGATGGCCAAGAGGGGTCCCTGATAGGTGGGAGGGGTCCCTGAAGGTCGCGAGTGATCCCTGATAGGCAGGAGTGGACCCTGATAGGCAGGAGGGGACACTGATAGGTGGGAGGCTAGGGGTCCCTGAAGGTCAGGAGTGATCACTGATGGGCAGGAGGGGACCCTGATAGGCAGGAGGGGACACTGATAGGTGGGAGGCTAGGTGTCCCTGAAGGTCAGGAGTGATCCTGATGGGCAGAAGGGGTCCCTGATGGGCAGGAGGGGACCCTGATGGGCAGGAGGGGACCCTGATGGGCAGGAGGGGACCCTAATAGGTGGGAGGCTAGGTGTTTCTGATGGGTGGGAGGGGTCCCTGAAGGTCAGGAGTAATCCCTGATGGCTGGGAGGGGGTCCTGACAGCCTTGAGGATGCCTCAACTGCAGGAAGGAGACCCTGATGGCCGGAAGGAGATCTCGACAGCTGGGAGGAGACCCTGACAGCTGGCAGGAGACCCTGACAGCTGGGAGGAAATCCTGACTGCAAGGGGGAGGCTCTGACAGCAGGAGGAGGCTGTGATGGCTAGATGGAGACCCTTACAGCTGGGAGCAGGTACTGATGGCCTGGAGGAGGTCCTGTTGGCAAGGAAGAGGCCCTGATGGCTGGGAGGAGACCCTGACTACAATGGGGGGCTGACAGCCAGGAGGGAATTCTGACAGCCAGGAGGAGATCCTGACATCAAGCAGGAGGCCCTGATGGCCTGGAGGAGGCCCTGGTGGCCAGGAGTAGACCCTGACAGCCAGGAGGAGGCTCTGATAGCAGGGAGAAAACCCTGATGGCTTGGAGGAGACGCTGACAGCTGTGGGGAGACCCTGATGACAGAATGAGACCCTGAGGGCCAGGTGGAGGCACTGAGGGCCAGGTGGAGGCACTGAGGGCCTGGAGGAGGCCCTGTTGGCCAGGAGTAGACCCTGACAGCCAGTAAAAGACCCTGACCTGCTGATAGTGAGGAGGAGACCCTCCCAGCTGGCGGTGTGACGTTATAATAACGTTGCAGCAACGTTCTGGATTGGTGTTTGTTACGTTACAGTGTAGTGTTGCAGCGACGTTATTTTGATGACTCCCAATAACGTCGCTGCAACCAACTGTTGCGACGTTACATTGTGACGTTCTTATAACATTATTTATAAGGCTGAGACTTGATAAGAACATCACAATAACATTCTGTTTAGGTGTGGTTGAGACCTGGCTAAAAGAGAATGTCACAATAACATTCTGTTTAGGTTATGTTGACACCTGACCTAATAAGATAGTCACAGTAACGTTCTGTTTAGGTAAGGTTAAGATTTGACCAATCAGAACATCACAATAACATTCTGTTTAGGTTAGGTTAGGACCTCCCTTGGTGAAGAAGTTACAATAATGTTCTTTTTAAGTCAGGTTTCAACCTAACCTAATCAGAACGTCACTATAACGTTCTGTTTGGATTTGGTCTTAACATTACTTTCATTAGAACGTTATGATAACATTCTTCTTTGGTTAGGTCTCAACATTTCAGAAAAATAACGTAATGGTTACGTGCTATTCTAGTAAGTAACAGACTAACCAAAAAAGTATGGTTGCATAACATGACCGTTATGTCGCACTCCGGCTGAGCTGACAGCCAGGAGGACCTGGACTTGCTGATAGCCAGGAGGAGACCCTGATGGTCATGGTTGTCAGGACCCAGCAAGCGGTATGACGTTATAATAACGTTGCAGCAATGTTCTTGATTGGTCTTTGTTATGTTACATTGTAATGTTGCAGTGACGTTATTTTGATGACTCCCAATAACGTCGCTGCAACCAACTGATGCGATGTTACATTGTGATGTTCTGATAACATTCTTGTAACATTATTTATGAGGCTGAGACTTGATAAGAATGTCACAATACCGTTCTGTTTAGGTGTGGTTGAGACCTGACTAAAAGAGAATGTCACAATAACATTCTGTTCAGGTTAAGTTGATACCTGACCTAATAAGATGGTCACAGTTACGTTCTGTTTAGGTTAGGTTAAGACCTGACCTAATCAGAACACCACAATAACATTCTGTTTAGGTTAGGTTGGGACCTCCCCTGGTGAGGAGATTACAATAATGTTCTTTTTAAGTGAGGTCTCAACCTCACCTAATCAGAACGTCACTATAACATTCTGTTTCGATTTGGTCTTGACATTACTTCATTAGAATGTTATGATAACATACTTTTTTTGGTTAGGTCTCAACATTTCAGAAAATTAACGTAATGGTTACGTGCTATTTTAGTAAGTAACAGACTAACCAAAAAAGTATGGTTGCATAATGTGACTGTTACGTCGCACTCTGGCTGGGGAGGGAACCTGATGGCCCTCTCTGTGCCTCTTCCCAAGACCTCTCCCAGGCCCTCTCCCCTTTCCTATGTACCTATGTTTCCATTCTCTTCCTGCTCCTTTAAACAGCCCTCTCTTGCCCCTCCCTCTTATCCTCTCTGTCCCTTCTCCCTAGCCCTCTTTTGCCCCTCTCCCTAGTCTTTTCCTACCCTCCTTCCTTATCCATTCCTTGATGGGTCTGGACCACTAAATTCGACACGGCGACATGGGCATTTCTTAAAATCGACATCCGACATGGGGCCTTAACGACATGACATTGACCCTAAAATCATAGTGACATGCGACATGGACATTACCGACATTCGACATGGGCTTTTCTTAAATTCGACACGGCGACAGCACTATTTCTTATCTCCGACATGCGACATCAGGACCCCCCCATCAAGGGCCCCTCCTTGATTTACTGTATAGCTCTGTAATGAGAGCTCAGAGAGCTTAAAAAAGGTTAGTCAACAGTGGCTAATATGCTTAGTCAGAATGACCAACTGATTCCAGGAAATACAAATATTCTTAGTCAGAACTACCTGAGGGTTAGTCATAAGTGACCAACCCTTAGTCAACAAAACTAACTTCGGTTAGTCTTAATGACCGATACCTTAGTCATCTTAGCCTATATTTTAGCATCATTCCTGGAAATATTTTGACTAACTAGGGGTAGTCAGAGTTGACTAATCTCCAAGCAAAAGGGTAGCTAGATTTGCCACAGCCAAATTGACTAAGAAAGTTAGTCACATATGACTAACTTATCTATAGCTTGGATTATCAGTGTACATCTTTATCATTATCATCTACTTCTATAATTAAAACTGTTCATAATGTGCCTTGATCAGTTCTAAGTACCCTGTTTGTATATATTTGGGAGGGGGGGGGCCTCCCACATGTGATTATATCCCCAAAACAATGTTCAAGGTACGAAATACCGGAAAGATGGACCGGTGCATACTGCCCCTCAGTACGTACCTCCCCCAATATGCACCGCTCTTTAACACCGGTAAACGTTTAAAAGAAACGTATAGGCTTGCACCTTTCATAAAGGTAAAGACATGGTAATCTGTAATTTTATTTAAAGCGGATAAAAACACATAAAAGAAACCTACTTAACTCCTCTGACTTAACAACTAAGGGCATCAAATAGTCGTTTATTGCTCAACTAATCGTCTTTTTTTTATTTTTTTTTTTTACCTCTCACTCCCTCCCTAATCCTGTCTTAGTGCGGACCTCAGTGATCGGGCTGAGAATTGATACCCCCCAGATAATTCCGTCCGTCCCGCCTTACCCAGACCCCGTCACAGCTTCCATCAAAGTGGGCCTGTATGGGCGATAAAACAGGATTATCCCCTATTACCGCCCACCCAGACTCACACTGCCACCTGTGGGCGGGGAGGGGAACTAAGGGGGGCGGGAATGGAGGGCCGGAAGTGCATTCTGGGTAAAGATGGATCCTTATTAAAGGCTTCAAGTGTGGCATTGTAGTTGGGTTTCGGATCTGGGATTTTTAAAAGGGGTGGGGGGCGCTTTTGATTTGTTTTATCAATAAAGACTTTGGGGCCATATGTTAGATTGAAAAACACAAAATTGGGGCTCTGGGCGGGGGGGTCAGAAGTTGAATTTAAGAAACAGTAATGTTGTATGTCTCTGTCACTTATTTTTCTCAATGTCACATGTCCAATTTAAGAAATGTCATATGTCACTAAGGTTTTAAGGCTCCCCGTCAAGTCGTTAAGGCTTCATGTCGCCTGTCAAATCTAAGAAACGGCCATGTTGGGCTGTCAATTTTAGTGGTCAAGACCCATAAAATTACTAGAAAAAGGACCTCCCCTGGAACCGATAATGGCTCCAGCATTGACTCATCCAAGAAGAAGAAACCCCAATATAGAACTAATTGTCAGTTTTTTAAGCGGTTCAAAACACCTTATAAGAATCACACCCCTTTCCTGACCTTTCCACTCCCACCTTCCACCCGAAGTCATCAACCGATCCATCCTCAGACCCATCTATTCCACGTCAACTTGCCGCTTATCAGAAACTCCCCTCTACACAAACCAGTTGCAAATCCCACCATTAACAAGCCATGATAGAAAACAGTTGCAAATGCCGAGCCACTTATAAAACAAAACAAATGGGAGAAACATTCCAACTCTCCTGGGCACAAGTTACCCGCTACATACTCACAGACCTATCTTAATAGGCAATCGGCAAGACTGTCAGTGGACTGCCTCGCTAAGCCATTAATTTCAAAACTCAACTATAATTACGTGAAGTATATGACTAAAGCACAACATTCTCATTAATAATTTGGACTCTCTCATCGAGCAAAGTTGCTAAAATGACATTCATAAATATTTAACTGCAGTATATATTGGCCCTCCACTGAATCTGAAATTCAAATGTAATTTTCACAGGCTCCTGATAAGGCTGGCCGCTAGTTCGAGTTCGGGACTGCGTTAACCACTCGTATTGCTAATACCTCATTCATACTGAGCGAGTTTGGAAAAGTTACTTGTTAATGTATCTGCCAGAAAGTTATATCTAACTTTGCTGAATATTTTAGATTTTCCTCTAAATTGCCATGAGCCAGTTTGACATTTCCTGATTTATGGTAGATATTATGGGGACATACATACATTCAGACTGTGATGTCGGTCACTCTCTCAGGGCTGGAAGATGTGTGAATAAGTAGTCCCGCCAGTGGAAAATTGAGTAAAATTGAGAAAAAATGTTCATTTGGCAGCCTATATATTTTGCATAGATCTTCGGAGTCAGACATTCCCATTCAACTGACCAGTGTATGTATATGTTCATACCTAACATACATATCCTTCATGTATTATGTATACATATCTGGAATAAGCACCGGGCGAACCACTCTATAAGGCCATGCCCCGCACCTCATATATAAGCCTGCTCAACATGCCCCCTTCTATATAGCCACTGAATAAATGCACGTAACTGCTATACCGTGTACCCAGCACCTACTAAACAACACTGCCCGTCCGACATGCCGCCCCCGTGTATATTGGAGGCTGTGGTTATTGCCGTTATGAGCGCCCATATTATGGCCGTTTTATGTAGAGGGCAACTTATTTCCAGCCGCCCCCAAAGCCGGGCCTGTGCAGACGGAAGGGACTGGTCTTGACCCAGGACCTTTACCAATCAGTCAGGGCAGAAATGGTCCCGGAGTATCACAAGGTTGTTCATTAGGTGTCTTGGCGCAAATTGGTTAGATCGATACTAAAACGGGGCGATCTTCTTAGCAGGTCTTTGCTGATTGCAGCAAGATGGTACCTCGACAGGGGCAGTGTTAAGGCCGGCTGATTAAGGACATGTGTAAAGTGGGTAGTAAGGGACATAATAAGAAGCACCGCAGGGGCATCTGAGGGTGGCCGTACAACCAATAGGAGATCGTCACATACCGAAGGCAAAGCCATATGTTGTACAGCAAACTGAGGGCGACCCCAAAGGTCCTTCTTTATTTCATCGCTGAAGCAATATTCAAAATATGTCAAGACAAGATCAAGTATGTTAGGTTCTAAAGAACCTAAAAGCTCCGTCTTATCCACTTTGTTAAATAGCTGATGACGTGATGGCATGACGTCCGATGACATCCCCATGACATCCCCATGACTTCCCCAAGACTTCCCCATGACTACCCCATGACTACCCCATGACTACCCCCTGACTACCCCATGACTACCCCTTACCTACCCCTTACCCCCTTACCCCTTCACCCCTTCAGCCCTTCACCCCCTTACCCCCATACACCATGGATGAAAAGTCTGAGGTCATTTGTGTGAGGAGATTGTATTGGTAATATGCAAATTTATTCAATATGGCCGCCTCCAGTGGGGGAAAGGGGTATTCCCGACCTACTTTGGTTCTATTTTTAGAATATCATTATGACATCATCTCGTCAATCTCCGGACACAGACTTATTTATGCTAATTAGTACACTCTCAAGGCATTTTCTATGAGGACAGCTTCAATCTCCAAGCAGATTCTTTACTCCAGAAATAGCACAGTGTGTCCCCCCCGATTTTTAACATTGATTCCTATGGGAGTTGGGCCAAGTTATTACTCCGATATATCGGACTATCGACGTTATCCACTCATCGAAAACGGAGAATAACTAAGAATGACAAGCAGTACGAATGGCCTGGCAATAGACACTGATGCTAATATGTACCACTCGTTGGTCGCACAGCTGATGAATAACTATATATGCATGTGGGCTTTAGATACACAAACCCAAAGGCTCTCCCCCACCCCACCGTTTGACCAGTGAAGTCTGATACCCCCTCACCCCAACAACCAACCCACCCACCCATGAGCCTGGTCTCTTCAAAGTGTGACCACAGCATTGGTTATACATGAACAGCTCATCCAAGGCCATGGACTGGGGCGTTCGGCGGTGCATGACCGAGTCGCTTACCGCTCGCCTTACCTCATGCATTATGCACCCGACCCACACATGGGCCAACACACTACAGACGCGCTCATCTCAGGTCTCATCAACAGATATAGGTTCCCCGTGGGGGTCCAGGTAAGAATAGGCCCTCAGTAGCCCCTGCTGATCATAAGAAGCAACGATAGGAGGGACCCTGCAGCACTGACCAAGTGGTTCTTTGGTTTCAATTCCCGGTTGGTGCTGTAGAAACTTATTTCCAGGTTTTGATCCCCTGCTGTTTGCCTGCCCTGTCACCTTCTTCTCATAGATTCAATCACCAGAGGCAGAATTCGTCCCAACTTGTTTTTCACCTTGAAAATGACCCTGGCTGTCGGTACGGTGTAAAACACCCAACACTCACTCACTCAACAGATACAGGGTGGCCTTCTGGGTAATGTGAGGATTCTGAACAAGATGTCGGTTGATTATGAGCATAGAAACAGGTAGAAACAACTCTGGTTTTACTTCAATGTAAAACAAAACTTATGTCTCCAGGTGATTAAATATGATACATGGCTCAATTTGACTACTTGGAAGTACACAATTCACCTGAGAAAGTGGTTAATGAATAAAAGACAATATGTTGAAGATTTAATTGTGATTAATTGTGGGGTATTTCAAAGATGAAACCCCAGGGCTGCTATTAAAGTTTGTTCTTATATTAACTTAATGCCATTTCATTTGTGAATGTCCAAAACATAAATATGTACATTGCCTGCAAAGCAACCAGAAAATGGTCAGAAACAGCAATTGGCTTGGGATTTTGTGGAACCATAATAAGTCAAATATACCAAGTTATATTCCAAAAGCTCAGAACTATGTCTAATCACCATGCAACAACTTCTCCATTCTAGTTCTTGAATACAGCTCGCCTCGTCTCATTATTTCCCCATTTCACCTGTCGTATTCGCTGTGCACCCAAAGCTCCGCCCTCCCCACACACTGGTATTATTAAGCTGACACGATGCTGGTACCTTTAAGGCTGACATGCATGTCAGTGCAGCATTCAGGAACCAGCTCGGAGTCTGTCGGTTTGGTAGGAGTGGAGGCTCATGTAATATTCACAGGGGAGTGTAGACCGTTTAACCCAGCCGGTCAGGGCCACTGTTAGCCTTCTGTTTCACTGTTTGAAATTGGACTATTTTGTAAACCAACCTGGCGCACATAATGTTCAATTTTTCACCTTGATGGCTCTTAATTCACTTAACATTGTTTAGGTTTAATATACAATCAAAAAGAATGTGCACATCAAGGCAGAAATTGTGCCACCTACATGGAAATTGGGCGATTCAGTGACTTCACACATTGTTAAGCTCTAACAATGTGTTTCAATATAAACCAGGACAAAGAGGTAGAGAGGGTACAGATATAGATTATTGGATATTGACACTGTTAATTATGAGTAGTGCCAAACTTTAGCAACCTATCAATTTTCTATACTTCTCGAGAATCATTTTGATAAAGCCTTTTGAAATTTTTCCAAAACAAGAGCACACTGGGAGTCATGTGATATTTTCCAACTTTCCGCTCTTCGATCTTGCTCCATGTGTTAAAGTTAACATGAACCAAGGGGGGTGATTAATACAGAGAGATATTGGCATTTCACTAATCTGCACATTACTCACTTGGATGAATAATATTTGAACATTAATTATTCCTGGCATTTTGAGTACCACCCACCCCCCCACCTCAAACCCACCATCCGGGTGCCAAGCGATGTCAACCCACTAGGTGGGTTCCCCGGAGACAGGGTATAAAGAAGTGAGCCCCTGAGGGCCCATGGGTCCTTTAGTTGAAAAGAGTAACACAGGAGACAGGTAGCTGGGTTGTGAACTGAAGAACTGTATTTCTGCACAGGTTTATATACACACAAGTCACACTCAGATTGAGGCTGGGTCACATGACCAGATAACCAAAATGAGGCTAGGGGTCACATGACCTGTCAATCACTCAGATAGGTGGGGGAGGGGTGTGGCCTAGATGGCCAGCCCCCCTTCCCCAAATGCATGGGAAATGTAATGCTGTTGTTAAGCCTGGAATACTGGAGAGATAAGGATAAGCCTGATTCCAATATCTAAAGCCTCAGACAGAGGCAAGTCTTCTGGGCTCATGATAAATCCAAGATACAAGATAAGCAGGCTTTGCATGCCAGAAACTTTTATCTACATATTACCTGGACTGGACACTTATAATCAGTGGAGATTATTAGATCCTAAGGGAGAGCTTATCATTAACACAGAGCCAAACTGGAACAACAAAATACAAGCTTCCACATGTACCCATACAAACCCAAAAGCTAGACACATTAAATTCTATAGAAAAGACTGTATATTTTACATTCGCCATCCACCAATTGAGATTTTTACATACATAAAAATCGAAATAAAATAAAATAAAATATACAATCATTTCTTGCTCACCCCCATCCAAAATAAGAAATTTCATCTGTTAACCTGTAAACAGAGATACTCCACAAGTATAATCATACAGTCTTTCAACTCCAGGCTTGAAAATTGAGGCTATTTCCTAAGGCAATACATCAAGACAATCATAGCTAGCTACACATTCGCAAAACATAAACAAATATCCATGTCACCTGAATTGTCAAACCTTTTAGTAAGCCTACTTGGCAAGCTGAGTCAGTGCCTTTCAGTCTTAGGTCTTACCATTGTACAATCACAGGCCCACAAAACAATATACAGATCTGATCATAAATGCTTTAAACTAGTATAGCATCATAACAATATGATTTGATATATCTTTGAGGATATGCATTGGGAGGGGGAACAATATTATCTGAAATACTGCTCTATCTAATACAATTAATGGACCAATACCTCAGGATATTCTTACGATAGGGGGAAACATGTCAGAAATGCGTAAACCAAACTATGCACCAGGTGAGTTATCAATAAGACCTTAATCAAGCTTACTTACCAACCATGTTCGGTCATTTTCGGTCTTGAGTCTAATTATATATATAACCACAGATACACAAATCGATATACACAAATAATCATGAATGATTAAACCACGTTTTGTTATGTAACAATCCAATTCACCATACTTTTATATCAAGCTGTAATAGGGGGAAACATGTCAGAAATGTATAAACTAAATTATGCACCAGGTGAGTTATCAATTAGACCTTAGTCAAGCTTACTTACCAACCATGTTCGGTCATTTTCGGTCTTGAATCTAATTACATATATAACCACAGATACACAAATCGATATACATAAAAGACCCTGAATGATTTAACTAAGTTTTGTTATGTAACAATATAATTCACCATACCTTTATATCAAACTGTAATAGGGGAAAACATGTCAGAAATGTATAAACTAAATTATGCACCAGGTGAGTTATCAATTAGACTTTAGTCAAGCTTACTTACCAACCATGTTCGGTCATTTTCGGTCTTGAGTCTAATTATATTTATAACCACAGATACACAAATCGATATACATAAATGACCCTGAATGATTTAATCTAAGTTTTGTTATGTAACAATATAATTCACCATACTTATCTATCAAACTATAATGGGAGGAATCATGTCAGAAATATATAAACTAAATTATGCACCAGGTGAGTTATCAATTAGACCTTAATCAAGCTTACTCACCAACCATGTTCGGTCATTTTCAGTCTTGAGTCTAATTATATATATAACCACAGATACACAAATCGATATACAAAAATGATCATGAATGCTTTAACCAAGTTTGTTATGTAACAATACTATTCACTATACCTTTATAATTCATAAAATCTGCAGTAAAAATGAATCCAATAAATGATTAGTGATTGGACAATACACATTGCACCAAGTACAAGTGCATTTAACTTGATCCTACATTCCTTCCCACCAATGGTTCAAAGGCCAATTACTAATTTCAAAGTAATAGTCCCTTTGAACCAAACAAAATAATAGAGATTGATGGCATGATTCAATAATATGGACACATCCAGGACATATAACCGCCACCTGACATATCATCCAACCCAAATCTAATCTAAGGGGAGCCCACTTTGTTACCACCCTAACATACACAAACAAAAGGGGAGCCCACTTTGCTACCACCCTAACATACACAAACAAAAGGGGAGCCCTACTTTGCTACCACCCTACATTACACAAAAAGGGGAGCCCACTTTGCTACCACCCTACAATAGACAAACAACAGGGGAGCCCACTTTGCTACCACCCTACAATACATAAAAGGGGAGCCCACTTTGCTACAACCCTACACTACACAAACAACAGGGGAGCCCACCTTGCTACCACCCTACAATATACAAACACAAGGGGAGCCCACTTTGCTACAACCCTACACTACACAAACAATAGGGGAGCCCACCTTGCTACCACCCTACAATACACAATCAATAGGGGAGCCCACCTTGCTACCACCCTAGACTACACAAACAGTAGGGGAGCCCATTTTGCTACCACCCTAGACTACACAAACAAATAGGGGAGCCCATTTTGCTACCACCCTAGACTACACAAACAATAGGGGAGCCCATTTTGCTACCACCCTAGACTACACAAACAAATAGGGGAGCCCATTTTGCTACCACCCTAGACTACACAACAATAGGGGAGCCCATTTTGCTACCACCCTAGACTACACAAACAGTAGGGGAGCCCATTTTGCTACCACCCTAGACTACACAAACAGTAGGGGAGCCCATTTTGCTACCACCCTAGACTACACAAACAGTAGGGGAGCCCATTTTGCTACCACCCTAGACTACAAAAACAGTAGGGGAGCCCTTGCTACCACCCTAGAATATACAAACAAAAGGGGAGCCCACTTTGCTACCACCCTAAAATACAACCAGTAGGGGAGCCCATTTAGCTACCACCCTAAAATACAAAAATAAATAGGGGAGCCCACCTAGCTACCACCCTAGAAAACAAACAGTAGGGGAGCCCATTTGGCTAGCACCCTAAAGATATAAAACAGTAGGGGAGCCCATCTAGCGACCACCCTAACATACAACTGAAATGAAAGGGGAGTTCACCTAACTGCAACCCTATAGAATACTCCAGAAGGGAGACTGCTCCGACCTTCAAAGTATCAAATACAACATACATTGAAATGAAAATAACCACGGATACAACCTATACGAGTAATACTGAAAGAATAAAACAAATAATGTGCTTAGTTACACCTGGATAAAAGGCAGCTAGTATACAGCGTTCACCCTATTATAACCAGAGGAAAAGTAACATCATTCATAACATGCATAAGAACACCATACTACATACCTGTAGGCACATGAAAAAAATGTAGTATGTCATACTGTCAAATTGATTTATAGACTCCTATATTCAACTCTCAAAAGAGGGGTTATTTTCTATACCCTTAAGCCATAAATAGGGGCAGGCAGCTTCTACCAGCGTACCTTTCTACCCACCAGCTTAGGGTATACATTTCCCCTCATACAGAGAATATACAGCACAATAAAATGCTTAAAAAGCATCATATAACGTACATGTGAATATCCAAAGCAGATTTGGACATCGACCATAAAATGATAGCATTGTATAATATACATGTGGGAAACTAAGGCACACAATACACGTAAAAGATAATTAAATAGGGGAGGCTGCCTTAGCAGCGTACCTTTCTACCTATCTTACTATCAAATACTATATGCCCCAATGCATGGAAATATCCCAACACACATAGTATCGGTTTGATTGATCTGAAACAGGTAAGGCAGATATCCCATTGTACACCTTATTGACCCAGACTATAGGACCAATATGTCATTTTATGAGGATATTTATACACTCATTAGCCATAGAAGGGGTAGGCAGCTTTACATCAGCGTACCTTTTCTACCCATCATGGTTTACATTTTTAGAAATAATTATTGGTTTAGAAATGGGTAAGGCAGTTTTCAAAGGGGTAAGGCAGTTTTCACAACGTACACCCTATTTTCCCAAAACTATTAAACCACTTCACCATTTTAACATACCACTTGGCCACAGAGGGTGGCAGCCTCACCAGCGTACCTTTCTGTCCTATTATTCATGCATATATTTTCTCTCCACTTTAGGAAATATAAATGATGAAAATAGAACAAGAGCATATAAGATCACCATACAACGTACATGTAGATGTACCCAACTGCCACCTCAAATATATAACAGTAAAATAGCACATATCAAAGCATTAAAAGTATATCTGCGTATTGTAAAATACTATAGGCTACCTACTGACATAACATCAACAATTCAGTGATCAAAGTCAAATAGAATGTCGTGTCCCAAGTTCGTTCCTCCGGTGGGAGGGGTTGTGGTATATCCCAGCGTGTTCTCCAGGGCCACCGCCGACTTGAGGGACCACTGCTGACTTGGCAGGCCGCCGCCGATCCCCAAACAATGTCACCAACCTTAGAGGGCGCCGTCAGCTCGATAGGGCCGCCCCCTGTCCTCCCAGGGCCGCCATAGGTCTCCCAGGGCCGCTGGACATCTGGCCAGGCCGTCAGACCTCAGTGGACGCCGCCAGGACTCAGTGGACGCCGCCAGGACTCAGTGGACGCCGCCAGGACCCAGTGGATGCCGCCAGGACTCAGTGGACGCCGCCAGGACCCAGTGGACGCCGCCAGGACTCAGTGGATGCCGCCAGACCTCTGTGGACGCCAGGGGAGGGCCAGGTGGTCGTACCTTGCCTCTCTAAACACCCCAGCTCGTCCAAAAGGTTGCCCACTCGTTCCTAGCGTCGGCCACTCGTACATATCATCAGCCACTAAATGTAGAGGCCAGGGGAGGGTCAGGTGGTCGTACCTGACCATCCCAGCTCGTTGTAGCAGCTGCCAGTTCGTTGTAGAGGCCAGGAAAGTCGTGCCTGCCTCTCCAACAATATGTGGTCGCCATAAAACTCATTAAATGACCGCTTCTAACTTCTTCAAAAATGCAGTAGGCCAGTCCCTGTCGGGACTGGTAGAGAAAGATACTCAAAAGAGTACATTCTTTCTCCAGTCTCGTCTGTGGTCAGCCAATATAAAGAAGTGAGCCCCTGAGGGCCCATGGGTCCTTTAGTTGAAAAGAGTAACACAGGAGACAGGTAGCTGGGTTGTGAACTGAAGAACTGTATTTCTGCACAGGTTTATATACACACAAGTCACACTCAGATTGAGGCTGGGTCACATGACCAGATAACCAAAATGAGGCTAGGGGTCACATGACCTGTCAATCACTCAGATAGGTGGGGGAGGGGTGTGGCCTAGATGGCCAGCCCCCCTTCCCCAAATGCATGGGAAATGTAATGCTGTTGTTAAGCCTGGAATACTGGAGAGATAAGGATAAGCCTGATTCCAATATCTAAAGCCTCAGACAGAGGCAAGTCTTCTGGGCTCATGATAAATCCAAGATACAAGATAAGCAGGCTTTGCATGCCAGAAACTTTTATCTACATATTACCTGGACTGGACACTTATAATCAGTGGAGATTATTAGATCCTAAGGGAGAGCTTATCATTAACACAGAGCCAAACTGGAACAACAAAATACAAGCTTCCACATGTACCCATACAAACCCAAAAGCTAGACACATTAAATTCTATAGAAAAGACTGTATATTTTACATTGGGTTAAAAGAGCCATCCCTAACCTGGTTAAATGCCTTCGTTTAACTCTTTGTGTCCACTAAATCCCCACTTTAAGCCCATTTGTCCCTTTTATCTTCCCGCACACCTTTTGAAAAAGAACCAGATCAAACACGCGCGATGAAAACAATCGCTCCCAGCATAGGCATTGCCTCTGCTTCTTTTCAAACGCAATTGTTTCGCAAATAATCATTTCGATTCCTCTGTTGTGGCCTGGGAGGGATTCAGAATTAGAATTCAAAGCATTCTGATTTCAGAGAACAAAGTTGGGGTTTGGCTCTGGGGTTAGGTTCTAACCTCAACCCTCCTAGCCCTCCCCCCCACCACACCACACCCACCACATTCACACACACTACTCTCCCTGCTAATGAACAAACCCACATTAATTTGTCAAACCCACCCTGCAATGAACATTCTCCCCAGGAAGGGCGATAGACTTCGCTTTATTACTTCCCAACCCCTCCTTCTGAACGCAATAGGCAGTGACAGCGTAATGATAGCTGTAAAATCAATTTGTACCTTCGCCCTTCAATCCCTAATATCATTTCCGCATTTAATCACAAAAACCGGCTTCGCTTCCAATTTGTCGGCATAATTCTGAGCTTAGTGCAAGTGTGGGGGATCGGTGCAACGAATTATTAATTATTCAAGAAAAAGTGTTGCATCTGATTAATCTGGAAAACCCATTCGTAATGACTTGGCGATAAATAAGATTATACAGGCTTCTGATGTGATTGTACACCTTCGATGTCAAGGCACAGCCTAGATTGTTAACCCTTTTCCTATGCCAAATACATTTCATTCAGGATTTAGAATATATGCCAATGTACATTAATAGATAGTCTCAAAAGACACCAGATATGTCACAATGACACTATGTAGACCTATAATGAAAGCTATAATTGAAATATTGTACATCATTTTCAACAATATTATATTAAGATATACTATTTATGGAAGGTTCAATGTCCCAAAACAGTCATTATCATTTCTTATCAGATAGTAAGTTTTGAATTCACTTTTATGAGATATGTGGAAAAGATGCCTCAGAGCATCTGGCGTGTGGAAAGGGTTAAGACACTGGAAAGAGGAAGCAACTTTTCTATATCAGGCTATAATGTTCATTTCAAAATGCTCTTCATATAAACTGCCAGCACCAGGTAAAATGTAATGGTAAATAACCGAGACACTCTCGGTCTTATCTGTCTAACACAGGTCTCTCACATGTTAAACATCGACATGATGAGAGGAGCATGTCACACAACATGTCACCACGTCACGCCATGTGACGTCATCAGTGACGTCACCAGCCACGCGTGACGTCATAATAACGTCACGTGACCAGTAATCTCAGGTCTGGTAAAAAGACATCTATTGATTTTACAATATTCTACAAAAACAACCCCCCCTGGTGGGAACCACAGTAAGCTGACGTTCCCGGGCGTCTCACTAGGGCCGTTTTTGTAAGGAGCGTCATTTAATGATAAGAAACTTTAATGGAATCACAGATACGGTGAACTGTGTGTTTTATAGAGCGGGAATTGGCCCTAAGGAGCCTACAGGGAGACTTTAAACCCCTGACAGTAAACCCACTTTGGTGGTATCGGAGTTTTTAACTTACCAGCCCTATGTCAGTTATGTCTATCAGCAGGATGAAATAGGCCCTTTTTGATTCTTTGAGCTATGCTGTGATCCATGGCATCAACTCGCGTTCCGCTAATGCTATACTGTACGTAATAATAAGCTACTGCCAAATTTGTCAGATTTTGACCAATTCAATGTCACATGACAACTTCTCAACCGATCAGACGGCCAGAAAAAATGGGGTGTACCTGCAGTCTCTCACGCTGAGTCACCCTAGCGGAGAGAGCGGGTACCAGCATAATATCTTTGAGCCAGATCCACTCCTTGTCCCAGTAGGCAGTGTTCTACATCACTCTGCCACTCTGACAACCTCACTACGAGAATGATTTTTCTGCACTGTAGCTGCCACTAAGACAGCCCCAGCGGCCTGAACCACAAAAGCTAAAATCACTGGACTACTTTTGAGCCGCAGGGTGTAGTAATGTCATAATACCAGTATATAGTTAGCAGGGCTCACGCTGGGTATTAGATTTCTGTAGCCAGAAAAACCGCCAGAACCCGTTTATTGTTGCCAAATTCTAATACCAGCAACCAAATGTAAGCTAACGTTATTACATATAATCATTAAATTTGTATGTACCATACTGGCCTGGAATTTCGGTGGCACAATTAAACACAAGATAATTACATGTACTTAGCGCTGAGCAGTACTTAGTCAATTTTGATGACATTGATAAATTTCCTAAGATACATTTCTGAGTTTCTCCTGTCGCCAGAAAAATCGCCAGATCACGATTTTTGTAGCCAAATAAGGGTATATAGCGCCATTGGCGACTTGGCGACTGGGCAGCGTGAGCCCTGACAGTTAGTGGCTTTACATAGCAGAGTCAGTTCTCATGGACTTTCTTTTCTCACATAGAGGGTGATCTGGCTGCAGAGTGAACCACCCCCCTGTCACGCGACCACCCCTTGATCCACCATGTTTGTGATCTTCCCGAGTCATCCTCCTCGACTTGGCAGCCCCAGTCAAATCAATAAACTTCACAAGACTCGGTCAATTGTAATAAAAAACACTCTTTTAATCCTTTTGTATTTGCCTAGACGGAGAACGGATTAACTAGATGTTATCTTTATTGATTAATCTGGCTCCACTTATTTTTGAAGTAATTAAATTGCTCGTGTATTTTTGACACTTCATGTCAACAGATGTTTGTTTAGACAACAATGAGTCAACTTTTATTGCCATTTTGATTATGTTTTCAAGTTCTCGGAATGTTTCCGGCAGCATTTAAATGTAAGTGCATGTGTCATTATTACCGATTACCGGAATTGTAAACCACATGACCTGAGGAGCACAGATTAATATAAATAATATGGAGCCGTGGAAGGGACCAGTACGACTTTAATTAACAATAATATCCATATTTCTTTTTGGTTATAAAGTTGCATTCTTCACTTTGATTTTTTTTCTCGAATTTTAGTTGGACCAAATAGATCTCTGTCGTTAAGACCTACAACAATATTGATATCAGCTTAAATTAAATCTGAATAAGGTAATAATGGCATTCAAAGAAGCCAGGGGGAGTTTTTGTCTCTAGACAAAAACTCCTTTCGCCTTTTTATCTTTCAGACTGAGCCTTTACATTTTACTCTGGGCAAGACCAAACCACAAATATATTCTTACAATACAGACACAATACAGACAACTTGTAATCAGCGGCCAACTTTGTCTCAAACCCTACAGTGGACGTATGTCCAAATAGCCCTTTTATAACTTTGAGAGCTGGGGGTCAGCGCCCCCTCCCCCTACATGGTAGCCCCCGGTAACTACAAATAGGTGAAGAGTGGAGAATGGGCCGGTATAGTGCTACTTCTCCACACAACAACCCTCTTTTGTCCCTCCTTTCTCTCTATTAATCAATAAACACAACTTTAACCCTTAACCCTACATTAATGACACAAACTAACTTTATTTCTTTAACATGTTCACAGTTTTTCCGAAGGTAAATTCACCAATACACATGCATCTGGAAAATTGCATATATGCGATCATTCAGAATTAGGATAAATTTTCAATGTTGTGAGTGATTCCATTGTAAGTAGAAAAAGGCTACAAAATGGTTACCCCTATACACCCCACAGGTCAACAACCTCCCTGGGTGCAGTAATTGCCTGCCGACCTGCCACTACCTGTCACCACCCTTAAGGTCGTATTACACTAGACGATTTTGACCACCAGAAATTTGGTTATTTATAACCTTTCACAACTAAAAGGGCAAAAGACTATACATCATACATATAATTTTAGAGGGTTGAAACCCTTTTCTTATTATATATTATATTGTCTATATTTAATTCCTATTACCATTGGCAAATTCTGAAATAGTGAGTAAAATCGACTAGTGGAACGCAGCCTTTACAGAGGTGTGGGTAATGACCCCCCCCCCCCCCCCCCCCACTCCCGCCACCCCTCCGTATGCCCCGCGGGCAGTACCCGTACAATACACCCCTCCCCCCACCACTCCCCCTAGCGGTCACTGACCAAACAAGGCCCCAATTAGTCAGGTATCACGGCCATGTTTTATTAATTAAGGTATCACTGTCCTGTTTTATTAATTCTGGGGTACCTGGGAGTAGGTGGGAATGTGGGCTGGGAACTCACCTGGTATAGGGCTTATGGGGGTCCTGAATCAGCCAATTAGAAGGACTGGAACTACATTGTTTTTGACCGGAAATAGATTGTGAAGCCACCCTAAAATATTATATTTTCCATGCATATGGAATATGTTTTTAATTTAGAATCTTTAACCTGGCTATTTCAGTGATATGACAAGTAGGATAGGGCAAAAATACCACCTTATCAACTCAAATTAATCATAACTACTAAAATTTTTTATAAAGAACCAAGATGGTGGAACCCACAATATCGCTGTACCGGGTGGGGGTGGGGTGGGGGTGAGTTTTACCTGTGTCTTTACAGGGGTCACGACACCTTTAAAGGCTAAAAGCCTCGTACCATGATCAGGACCTGCCAGCCCCCCTGCCTGTCAATGTGGTGTTGATTGATCACCTAGACTAGTTTGCAGTATTGAAACGTACATTTCTGGTCTGTTTTGATCTGAACATAGTCTTATGTATCTCTATGATCTGAATGACCAGTGACCACGGGGCTTCCTGGTCCTACTGTAGGATTTTACGTGACTTTATTGTAACTTGAAGCATGTATATTAGAATTACACACTTCTATTACGTAGTATCGCTTATATTTTCTAAAATATCTTGATTTAAATATGGAAACCTATGGAAATATGACCACCATACCCCCTCCTATAAGATGATGTGGCAGAGAAGTCGAACATATTGTGAGATAATTAAAATTGCCAATTTTTATTATTATATCACTCCTATATGAATTATCTGTAATATCATCATATCACGCCGATATCACAGCCCAAGTTGTGTAGTGTTATACTGGCTTTAGAGGACAGAAAGTGCTGAGTTGGCGCTTTACTTTTATTGCCTTTGTCTCTATTTGGGTATCTAACGTTACAAACAGGTGCTAATTATTTCTGCCATCAAAGCATGTTTGCCAAGGGCCCGTCCTTTAGTTAATGCGTCTTCTCCTGAATTCTGGACAACCCCTAACCCCCCCCCATCCATCCTCCTCCTCCTCCTCCTCCTCTCCCCTTGGCTTGACGTACACAATAAATTTGTACATGGACGCACGTATATTCTGAAGAAATTCGACCCTCCCCCCACCCCACCATCACCTTGATGCGTCAGAGGCAGATCCAGCATTTCCAAAAAGGGGTGGGAGGAGGGTCCGGTATATAGGCTGAGTACTAAAAGTGCATTGACATAACATGTTCTTTCTTTGTCTAGTTGAGGGGTCCACCAATAAAAGAAAGAGAAAAAGAAGAAGAAGAAAAAAAGAAAAAAAGAAAAAAAAAAAAGGGGGGGGGGGGTCAGCCCCTGTGCGGACATAATTAATACACAACCTCATAACATAATTCTATGTAAACTAATACATGAAAGCTGAAGCATCTGTCATTATAGTTGAATTATAGGGGCTCTATGCGTATTTTTGCATTGTTCAAAGATTATGACGCAAAAAACGATACCTTCTGCTGGTTTCCCACGACATATGTAAGAGACCAATCCATACCCGCCGGCCACCAGCGGCCGTCTTTTGTACCTCCTGCGGGCCCAACTGGAGAGTTCTCACGGCCTGCGTGACGTCACGGCGTTCGTTAACTCCCTGGTGTAGTGAATTTTTCATCACGGCAATGACAACATTGTTTCCGAGTGTCAATGGGATCACGTTCACATAGACGGCCTCCTTGAGACTCCTGCCCCTGTATCCGAGAGTGTTGTACTATAAAGTGTTTCTAACAAAATTTCATAAAATCCCAAATCAATCTGAGGAAGGTCCAGAAGATTTTTTTACCAAATTTGCTGTTCTCAGTTGAGTAACCTACAATTGTCAAGATCTCAGGGAATTCCAGACAACCTAGGAGCCCCCCCCCCCCCCCCCTCTTTGCTATATTCCCAAACAAAATGCATTCCATCCAGTTCAGTGGTAGCTGGTATGGGGCCTTCCATTTAGTACGTACGCACATTTTCCAAAATTCTAGACCCCCCCCCCCCCCACCCCCCTTGGCCTATAGTACGCATTGGAATTGTATAGGAACATACGCAAATTTTCAAGAATCTCAGACCCCCCCACCCCCCCTTGTTGCGTATATACTTAATGGAAGGCCCCTATACACTTTGGTTCAGCTACTGGACCTACCGATATAGAATATCACCCGCTTCACCTACACTGCACGGACGGACCTTAGGCAGCTGCAGGCCTATGATTTACCATTGAGGGCTGTAATTTAGGCCTGGGTAGGCCTATGATTAAGGCTTACCTAGGTGAGGAGGCCTCTCGGGATCCCCGGTAAGTATATGGGAGAGGACGGCTCTAAAGTTACCTCAGGTATTTAGAGTAGGACTTAACCCTTTATCTCCGGTATTTAGGGGCACCTGCTTAAGACTTAACCTTTACCTCCGGTATTTAGGTACACGTCAGTGTTCGAAATTAACATTATAATTTTTGCGCCTGCCGGGCACATGTATACCAAAAGAATGCACCCGGGACCTTGTCCATGCACTCCCCTCATGTATAGATATGAAAATCAACTGAAAAAACATGCACTCACCGGGTGCAGAGTGCCTAAAATTGTGCACCCGGCGGCGGAAATATGCGCGCCGGGCGCACCCTTAATTTCAAACACTGCACCTATATAAGACCTAACCCTTTACCAAATGTATTTAGGGCCACCTGCATAGGACTTAACCCTTTGCCTCAGGTATTTAGGGACACCTGCATAGAACTTAACCCTTTACTTCAGGTATTTAGGGCCGTCTGTGTAAGACTTAACCCTTTATCTCTGGTATTTGAGGGGCACCTGTATAGGACTTAACTCTTTATCTCAGGTATTTCTGGGGCACCTATACATAACAGAACCCTTCAATTCAGATATTCCAATGCATCCAGATATAACTTAACCATTTATTTCTAGTATTAACGGAATAGCTGTATATAACCCTTCATAAATATTCAGTAAACGTGGCACATATGCACCACTTAACAAGAGCATCATCAGTAACCTCGACATCTGTTTCTTTTATAAGTTATAAAACGTCATTGATGTTACCTTGATCAAAACCACCTAAAGTGATGCGTGCGTATTAAATGAATGGCCTCCAAAGGACTGACTACTCAAGCCTCAGAATGTCCAAAAGGAGACAAGACACTCAAATTGTCGCGACATGCGACATGACCATTTCCTGGTAGTGGTACGGGCCATGTGATGGGTGGGGTGCAAGGCCTCGGTCAAGGACACATTACACTTTGGCAATTTGGACCGTTTATCACATGTGTAAAACATGCTTTTATTTCTCATGTATCCGAGTTGTGATGAGATACCACCTTTTAAGACAAGTCCTAAATCAGGGGTGGATCCAGGAATTTGAAGGAAAAAAAAGAAGAAAAAAAAAAAGGGGGGGGGGGGGGCATACTATAGCTAAAATAGAATCACGTTGGTAAGTCTTAGCTCTGCCACTCTTCTTCTAATTTTCTTATTTTTTTACAAACATTTGTTATTTACCTGGACGGATTTCAGTTTACATAACTGGTTTCCTGCCCGCCCAGTGATGTCGCTTTACGAGAAATTTTGGCTGGCACAGGAAATATCTAACATCACTTACCTTTAACATCTAGAAGGATTTAGGTGAGGGGATTAGGAGTAGTTACTCACCTGAAACGTAAAGAAGAAACAATACATTAGAGATTAACATCTATGCAATTATTTATGAGGGCCTGGATACAGAACTGTGGGCCCAGGATTTTACATTACAAATATTAATATTTGTATTCCAAATAAGGGGGGTGTGCCCCCCTAAATCCGCGCCTGCTAAATGGTTCAGGTGGGTTCGGGCGGCTCGTTCAATTGAGATTCTTTCCTCTACCATTTCGAAGGCGGAAGTACACCTCTGAGTCCAACGGTAATAGGAGAAAGGTCCCTGAATGTCCATTCTACAAGATGTAGGACCAGAGAATCCATGTCTACGACGAATGTCCATTCTACAAGATGTAGGACCAGAGAATCCATGTCTACGACGAATGTCCATTCTACAAGATGTAGGACCAGAGAATCCATGTCTACGACGAATGTCCATTCTACAAGATGTAGGACCAGAGAATCCATGTCTACGACGAATGTCCATTCTACAAGATGTAGGACCAGAGAATCCATGTCTACGACAGGAGGGAAAAGTGGGGAGTGACCTTACAGATACAGAGGTCAAGGTCAATCACGGCCCACTGACCACACCACTCAGGGGTCAGGGGTCAAGGTCACATGTCAAGGTCAGGGGTTAAGTCTAATGCCCCAGGTAAGTATGGTGTACCATGGAAACAGCATAATGTTTCACTCTACTTTTTCAATTTATCGATTCAATTTATTTCTCTGTGACCAAAGATGGATATTCGAGCCAGAGGATCCTCTGTATCGCAGTGGTCTTATACACTGAAGTCAGTTTGTCTAGTCTAGATGCCACCATGAACCAATGAAAAAGACCACTTTTCCTACTTTTATTCTAGAAGTAACTAGCCACCAACGAGTAAATTGGCCCTTGGAAATAGACTTGAAACATAAAATTTGCACTTTGACAAGTTGATAGATTTGAGAGTAATGTAGGAAAAGCCAGCTGTGCAATAAAAATAAACGGTAGGAATTTTTTAAAACTGGAAAAAGTAAATGAATAAAAAAGAAAAAGGAAATGAATAAAAAGGAAAAGAAAAAGAGTTGGAAAGTTTGCCTCTCTGGTGGTGCTGCCATGGACCTTCTCTCCCCCAGAACAGAACCAGTGGCTCCACAGTCACTGAGAACCAATTAATTATTCTGATGACCAACGTGCCTTGATAAAGGGTCATTTTTAATGCCCACCTACCCGGAAAATGCCACTTCCCCGTCAAAAAGAGCCCCCCACCCACCCTGAAAATGACCCGGCCATCCAGAAACTGCCCGCCCCCCTACTTCAGTGTCTCCCTCTAGCGGAGAGACGACACAATAGCGGAAGTAGGGCGCCCCCAGATTAAATTAGGTCACGATGACCTCATTCTGCATGATCAAGCTGAGGGAAGGGACGTTCTGCGCATGCGTGGGTCCTTTTTACGGGCCGTAGCCGCCTGGTGGTGGAAGAGGGGACTAAGGGAGGGGCATTGTGGGATAGGCAGGGCCTGGGGTCTCTGGCCGTCCGGGGATTGGGAACTGTCTCTGGGTCTAACTCAATTTCATTTTCCTCTTCCAGGTCTGCGTCCTGTCTTAAACTCACGTTCACGACCGTACATTAAGTATGCTCGCATTAAGGGGGGGGGGGGGGGGTATTAGTACATTTAATGCAAGCCAGTTTCCAAAATTATTGGTGCACACATCAGGTTCAGAGCCTTTAAATTATATTTGCATATCTAATATCTAGGTAGAAATATTTTATATTCAATAAATCGTGGATGGCAGAGGCTTACATATGTAGATCACCAGATGGATTTGCTTCTAAAAGAAAGGGGAATCTAAGGGGGAATCTACACACAAGAGTTAGACATGAATTCCTGAAGGAACCTGATCAACTCCAAAAAGCCCCGGATGTGTCACCCGGCGTCTCCTTCCGCAGACGACATTTCACTTGACGCCACTCTCCAGCAGAGGCTTGGTTTCAATTCACCATTACAGCCTTACAAAGTACCTGCTTAGAGAGTGAGATTCACCGCGGGATGGCCTTAATTGGTGTTAAAGGGGAGTGGGGGGGAGTGAGTGGGTGTGTGGGTGGGTGTGCAAGGAAAGAAGGAGGGGGATAAGGATGAGTTGGCGCGGGGGGGCGGCACTTGGGTTTTGAAAGGGGGTACCCTCTGTCAAGCGAAGCTGCAAAGGGTGGGGGCGGGGGAGGGGCGGTGGATGTCAGAACATGGAGGGTGAAATACACCCCATGGTCAGAATTGAGTGGTGGTCAACCACTTTTGGGGAAAAAGGAGAGCAGTGGTCTACTAGAACAATATAGCAATATTACTTACAATTTAGCTTCTTTGCTATTACATATATAATGGAGAGTAAAATAAATATATTATTTTACTCTCCATGCATATATATATTTCACCAAAAAAAAATCACATACATTTAATCAGAACTTTTCACAGGAAATTTGGGCGATTTTTGTATATTTCCAGGTATAGACACACTCTAATTTTTAGGGGAAGTGCTCTGTCCCTCAAAAATAAAAGGGCAGTGAACTAAATTCCAGGAGTGGTCAGTCACGAGAAAAAGGGCAGTAGTTTGGCAGTGGGTAGTGACCTTCAAAGACCACCCCTCCCTCTCCACCCCAACGAATGAGGTGTCATACCCGACACCCAAACACGCCCTCAACCCACAGGGTGTTGGGGTGGAGAACGGCTCATTAGACGTCCCCCACAGCGACCTCTGGGGGAGAGTGGCCCTTTACACACCCAGGGTTAGGTTTTTTTTTTATTTGTTCCATGTTGATCATGTCAAGTGGCCGACTTTTAACCCTTTGTGCCTGGGTGTAGGCTCCTAATTAGAGAGATGGGGACCACCAAGGTGGAGAGGTGGTGGGGAGAAGGGGTGGGGGGACCCGGGGGGGGGGGGTGTTAAAGAAAGGGTATTGGGGGGTGAAGAAGGGATAAATCAGTGTTGGATTCCTTAATTTCTATTTGACAGACAATAGCTGTTGTAAGGAAAAAAGACAATGGGAAAAGAAAGATGTTTCACATGTTAAATCTCTTTGTTGTAATGGAAATATGTCTCATTTAGTCAAGTGAGGAGTGCACGATTGTCGCATTCAATATTTTTCTGACACGATCATTGCATCTGATGAAATATGAGCCAGTCCTAATGCAAAGTCTCATTTAAGAAAGCTTTATACAAGTGGGTCTGTTCTCCAGGCCTATTACACTACACGACTTGAGCTGCAATATCCGCACTATATGATATATTTACAGATAATTCACGCACAGGAGTGATATTATTGTTTGAAATTAGCAATTTGAACCATTTTACACATGTGTAACACAGAATTATGTTTCTAATATGTGCGACACTTCTTCGACATCGTCATATCGCGGCTGAAGTCGTGCAGTGTTATACGGCCTTCAGTGGGTGTATGCCGGTCTGCTGGTCCCTTACAATGAAGGCTCCCCCACCCTGACAGCCCCCACAATGACTGCTCCCTGCCCACAACTCCCCCTTTATCGTCCACCCCCAACTCCCCCTTTATCGCCCACCGCCTGTTGCCATGACAACGCCCCATCCATCATGGCGGCCGGGGTTGTCAATAGCAACACGTGGAGGGTCGTGTATGGGGTAAAGGTATGGGTGCACCGGGGGCTGTCTTAGGGACCGCCTACATGGACATGGTAGGTAGGCAAAAAATAGAGAAAAAAAATAAAATAGTGACACTGCCTCCCAAGTTGTATTGCAGAGGGAGTTCCAGCATTTCGTGCAGTATTTTCCCCTCTCGTTGTAGATCAGAGACACCTTGATCCGCCTCAATAGAGTGTATAACTCGAAAAACGGTTGTCAAATCTCTAAAAAAAAATTATCTGAGCTTCTTTAATATGCTGGGGAGTTTGCTTTTGGGTACTTTTTTGTCTAGCCAACCTTTCAGGGTTCTTTCCAGACTGCACAAGAAAACAGCTTCGGGTGATCATATCTATGATATGATTTAGGAGAAACCTGCCAGCAAGATCACTACCTTACTTTTTTCGAAGAGTGGCAGGGGATTTTTCATGTGAAATATCCCATAGAAAGGACACCACACACCCTGCCTTTGGTGACCCTGTTGGGGGCACAGGGTGTGTTGGGGAATTAACAATATCTTTAATGTTAGCGCTAATGTGTATAGTATCTCCATTGCATCGTCCCTGTGCAGAAATCACCATGCAGTGGGGGTTGCAACCTAATTACACTACCTTGATTTAAGAATTATCGCATGACTCATTAAATTCTAATAAAACAAAAAACAATTCCAATTTCCGACCAAAAGTGATCTGATCAATCCGCTAGAAGTAGTCCGCGGGCTTAAAGCCGGTGTAAACAGGGCTTAAGTCCAGCGGATGAATCTGGGGGTAAATCGGTCGTACTTTACCCTGACAGCCCTAAGCCGATCCACCTAATCGACTCACCCCCTCCGCAGCTTAGCAGTGCGCATGCTCAGAGATATTAGCCGGCTTAACACCTGACCTGCAAAAACTTCCTCACTTTGCGAATGGCAAAGCGCTCGACTGTCATTCCTCAAGCCACGGGAACTACTTTACTGCTGCCCGCCCTGCGTCCCAGATTCCTGCGCCGGGGAGATTTATACGCTTATGCCACTCAAAAGGAATGGACAGGCGGAGGAAAAACATGCGCCTCTGTATATCATCTTCTTTCTGAGGTTAGGGGGAAGGAAAACGTCCTGAATCTATCAGATTTCTGTCAGTCGGTGAGTTTAGGGGAAATAATATATAAGAGTTATCATTGGACGGGGGCGCCTGCGTAGAGGGGAGGCTGATATGGACGACTTCCGGGATAAACCATTTCCGGCATGATTGATTTCCGGTTCCTGTTGGGGTGTGATTTGTCTTCTACTCAATTCAAAATGGCGACTGGTTGGTTGGCGAGGATGTGTATTTCTGGGGTATATTTAATATGGGCCAGTATATGGGTATCAAGGGTAATGTTTATACAGTTTTAACTGGTTGGTTGGCGACAATGTGTATTTCTGGGGTATATTATGGGATGGTATATGGGTAACGGGGGTAATATTTATACAGTTTTAACTGATTGGTTGGCAGTGATGTGTATTTCTAAGGTATGTTATGGGCCAGTATATGGGTACCGGGGATAATATTTATACATTTTTAACTAGTTTGTTGGTAGTGACGTGTATTTCTGAGGTATATTAGTAATGAGTAATGGGCCAGTATATGGGTACTGAGGGTAATCTTTATACAGTTTTAACTGTTTGGTTAACGGAGATGTGCATTTCTAGGGTATATTATGGGCTGGTATATGGGTACCGGAGGTAATGTTCATACAGTTTTAACTGGTTGGTTGGTAGCGATGTGTATTTCTGTGGTATGCTATGGGCCGGTATACGGGTACCGAGGGTAATGTTTATACAGTTTTAACTGGTTGGTTAGCAGTGACGTGTATTTCTGGGGTATATTACGGGTCGATATACGGGTACCGAGGGTAATATTCATACAGTTTTAACTGATTGGTTGGCAGTGACGTGTATTTCTGGGGTATATTATGGGCCCATATATGGGTACCGGGGGTAATGTTTATACAGTTTTAACGGGAATGTAAGCCGGAGTATAGGAGGGGCGGACCACCACACACCAGGACTATTCATCACTCGATCGATAAACCCAAGCCCCGCTGGGGTATTCTAATACTACGTAAACCCTCTCCTGCTTGAACCAATCAGCCACCGTTTTACATCCATACATCCCTGACCTAAACCCCATCCCCACATGAACACCTAAAAGAAAATGGCCGGGATTTACTTGGGCTCATCAAGGCAGGGAGAATATTTACACCTTGGGAAAAACTCGTTAATCTGGCGGTTGGTGTGATTTGGCGCGTTTTTTTTTTAGGCGAGCAGACGACTTTTGGACTGAGGGCGGGAAAGGAGCTGGTTCCCGGTGGAATGACGTCTGCCGAGCACCAATCGATATCAATTTGAACGCCGGCCCATCCATTGCTCTTTTGTTTGCTGGCAAAGTGCCAGACATCTTTCCAGGCCCTCACCACCCTCTAAATCCCCCTGCCACACCCACACCCACACCTTGTTGATTCCTGATTTATCGCTCAATTTTAACCTCGCCTATCTGCTTTAAAAACATCTCGATAATTTCCTACTTCTCAGCTTCTTTTTAAAACTAATTCCATTTGATTAAGCGTTTCAATGTGGTAGGTTTAAAGAATGAGGAGATCTAAGACTGATCATTTTCTTTTCTGGTTTCGCTCTGTGTGAATCGTCCGGTTGATGTTCATTTCACGAACGATGCCCAGTTGTCAGGAGAAATGTCACGTGGTACGCCTCATCAGCCAATCAGACGGCTCCTCTCAGTCTACCAGTCACGTGCCCACCCATCAACCAATCAGAGAGCGGCTCTCATGCGTGTCGGTCTCACTTGTCCATTTCCCTATTTCATGCCCCACTTCAGGCTATCATTATTCCTCTCATTTTTTGTATGACCGCACCCTAAAAATACCCTTCCCCGCTCTTCTCCTGCCAACCTCGTAAAGGGCGGGCGGCCACAAACAAAAGCCTGCCAGCAAGCAACGGCTGCCATTTTCACCGTAATATCAATAAACTCATAAAAGGGTGACCGAAAGCGAAAACCATGAAGCGGGTTTAACGAATGGTTCGTGTCATTCGCAGACTGCTCCCGCTCTGACGGATATCGCGACTAAATGCCAGCACAATTTTTGTCGGGATTGAACGCAGGAAAATTGAAGTTGACAGCGACTGGAACAAACATGACATAAGGCTAAAACTTGTGGGGTGGGATTAATGGTGTTAGTGACAATAGATTAATCTCCTGCTAGCAAACTCCCATAAAGAGCACAAAAAACTCCAGGGATGGCTTTCCCTTTTTATGTAATGAATAAAACTTTGATGACAGCAACATTAGGTTAAAAGTTAAAGCAAACAATCTGAGATGCGTAATTTGAAATGATAAAAAAGCCCACAATAATTATTACAGGTAATGAAAATGGTTATCAACATGGATCAGGATTCAGAGCTTAAACGGCAAAAACCTTAACACGCGATTCGGCGAAAACTAAATTAAAGTGACAAAAAGTGAACACGCAATTGCTCCCAAAATGATAGAATTACACAAATGTCCCTGCTTGTTTGTTGTCATGGCAACCATGTATACTGGGCCCACAATAGTGTAGTAATTGCACCCCCACCCCCCAGATTGTCTCATTTGTAGGGGTGTATAGGGGTATCCGCCCCGATAAATCGGCCTAATGCTAATGACAACAAACCTGATTCGCTCATTGCATGTCGCGACATAGGGGTAGGCGTAATCCTACTACGCGTATTACTACGCAGTCTATTACATGCTATTGATGGGATTTGTATACGGGGTTGCATTGGAATTCCACTATTTGGGAAGTAATTGAACTGTTGAACATGGATGGGTTTAGGAAGTTTGTATGTGGGTAGTATTCTAATATTCTGTGTGAAACATCCAACCATATTCTGTGGGTTATTAAGACCATTTGAAAGGTTAAATGCAATATTTCTGGGCATAATTGAGTAACACAGACTTTAAATGAGTATTTCCTGCGCAATCCCATACCTCAACAGGGGCGAATCAAGGGGGGGGGGGTCCTGACCCCCCCACCCCTTTGGTGGACCCCAAGAGTACCAAAAGAGGGCAAAATGCCACAAGCATGCACGAAAATGCACGCCATTGTAGTTCTTAGCCTATATGCTGAAACCCCCACACCCCACTTTTGGAAATCCTCTATCAGCCCCTGTGGTATGATCAGTAGTTTAGAAACAAACCAAGTTTTAAGCTTGGAGGCCGGGTGCTTCAAATGCAGATTAGATCTTCTACTATTCATCACCTTAATGTGGATGTGCTAGGGGTAAAAGCAATCACAACAGATCTTCGTGATAAACCATCCCTTTTTATTCATATAATCAGCCATTCAAAATATAGCACTTAGTTCGCATACATTGGCTGGTGAAATAATGCTTCAGTTGTAATAAATCTACCAGAAGAATATAGCCTTAAGTTTAAAAAGACCTGTCATGGAATAGAGGTCCCACCCCACATTTATAGGGCAATGTATCAAGCCCTTTTCCCAGGGTATAGCTACCCAGTGGTTGAAACTGACCTTTCAGGGAGTCAGTCGTCAGGGCCAATACGCCTTATATTTAAGCTTAAATGAGAAAGTATCTCAGCCATCCAGGCTGATTTTTAATGTTTTCCCCAAAAATCTTTGGCCCTGCTGTGAAATTTTCAGACTGGCCCCTGAATGCTTGGACTTTATATCGAGCCCTGCTCAATTCACGTAGGCCTATATCAACTAGGTCTGCTGACCAAGAAAGGACCGAAAAACTTAAAACTTAAAGTGTGTTATGCCCTATAATAAAAGCTGATTGCAATGTCATAATATATTTCTGTAAATGTCTGATCTATATTTGAGAATTCTTAAACATATTTGCCTCGTGACATTATTTCCTTGTGGTATATTTAAGCACCCATAGTGTTAATCAGAACCCTTTGATTCTTTATAAAATAACTTCACATGAACAAAATCGTTCCTTATTTTATAGTATGACTGTGTTAAGTTGTGTCGGGTGAGATAGCTCTAGTTACATATATCTCCCAACTCGTCCGACCCCAGGGACATAGCAGTCACCTATTGGGTCCCATCACTTACCCAGGCAGGTGCTCCCTAACCATCCTGCAGCTGTCCCAGTAGCCCCTGCAGATCGAAAGAGGTAACGATAGGGGGGACCCAGCACTGACCAAGTGATTTATTGGGTTCAATTCCCGGTTGGTGCTTGGTTAACTAAGGGATGAGGTACACCAAAAATGATTTCCAGGTTTTAATCCCCTGCTGTTTGTCCGCCCTGTCACCCTCATCTCATAGATACAATCATCAAAGACAGAATTCGTCCAAACTTGTTTTCACTGTGAAAATGACCCACTGTTGGTATGGCATAAAACATCCAGCACTCACTCACTAGCCATAGTTACATATATCTCCCAATTCGTCCGACCCCAGGGACGTAGCAGCCACCTATAAGGACCCATCACTTACCCAAGCAGGTGCACTGTACCATCCCCCAGCTGCAACGATGAAAAAAGGAGGGCGGACAAAACGTCAGCCCTGGAATTCGGATGGAAATCTTTAAATCACGAATAATTGGTAGTCCGGACAAAAAGCGAACAGACCCAGGTAACTGAAATGGGTCGGTGAGGGCGACTGGTCGAGCGGAGAAAGGCCATTTGGGCGAGGAGGGTTGGCCAGACGGTTTGTGGGGGGAGTATAGGATGTGTAATCTACTTTGTAGACCCCTATGTGTTTGGATGGGGGCAAGGGGGTCCGGGGGTGTGTTGGGAACGGAAAGGGGTTACTCAGTCTGAAAAAAGACCTTTTAAGCTAGTATCCCAAATATATATGCACTGATTTCCTTAATTATCATGAAACCTGACTACTTAAATTCATCTTTATTTATCATGGATTATAAGGATTGAGGAACTGCAACACTAATTAACTTTTATGTGCAAACAAATCATAGTGCCACACTGAATAAAATAATGACTATAGACTTTTTTTAGAATTTGAAATCTATGTCACATGAAAATAGAGTCAGAATTTTCAGCTGGAACCCCATGAGATTTACTTAGAATCCCTTCAGATTTACATGAAGCTCCCCCAGACCTTGTGGCTAGGTCCCTAGATATACGGTCCTGTGTCTGGGTGTTTGACCAATCAAGGTAAACATCGTTTGCCGAGAATACTTCTCTGAGCAAGCTGCTCATTTCATCAGTGAGTGCCCCCCCCCCTCCCCAATTCGTAAGCAGGGTCCTACGTTCGTCCACAGTGTGCACTCCCCATTCCCGGATTAAGACAGGTCGGACCACTCGGCCTAACGGCCTCGGGCCTCGTCTAAACTGATTACAAGAAAATGTCCCATCTTTTATTTCCCTTTTCTGTTTAGGTTTCCTTCTTTCACACGTTGTTCGGGAAGTCTTGTCTAATTTGGTGATTCAAAGAACTGCAATGTGAATCAACTGCAATCCAAAGTTTACTTTCTAGATCTCACTTTTTGAATCCTACTTTCATCTATAAGATCCTTACATATACATTATTAAAAGCAGGATTAAACACTGGATGTTTTGTTTTGTTTTTTTCTTTTTCCCCTAAAACTGCAGTCTACATCATTAAATACAAATGAAAAAACTCGTTTAGGAGCCTTACATTTAGTAGATTTGCACATTTTCAAAAATTCACATCCCCCCACCTCACCCCCCCCCCCCCCCCCCCCTTGATGAGTGCATACCCCCTTATGCTTATGAAAGTTTGATTATTAGGAGAAAAGTAGGATTGACACAAATAATCTGGGAGGGAATCTGGTCTTCTGGCCCCGAGGGCCGACGCAGTTTTAATTGACCCTCATCAACTTTTTCCTATCTTTTTTTAAAATGTGTTTATAACTTTTTTTATGTCCGTCCCCTTGACATCCCTCCGTCTTATCTCCCATCAGGCCCTCGGCGTCCCGGTAGATGTCGCCACTTACTCACCACACCCCATCGGACAAAATTGTTAAATGTCGTACAACTCTTCAAATTTCTTCCCCAAAAATGACTCAAAATTCACACAGAAAATCATAAGTCATAATTTAAGCACCAAGTAACAAATTTCAGTCAAAATTTAGTGTGGAATTTGGGGGAGAAATATAGAGAAATGGAGAAATGTAAGAGTTTTGGTGCAGGAATGCAGGAAGCATTGAACAAAACTTTTATTAGTCGTAAACTCTTCAAATTTCTTCCCCCAAAATGACTCAAAATTCACAGAATATCATAAGTCATACTTTAAGCACCCGGTAACATATTTCAGTCAAATTTCAGTGTGGAATTTGGCGGTAAATTAGGGAGAAATGGAGAAATGTAAGAGTTTCGGCGCAGGAATGCAGAAAGCATGGAACAATATTGTTAAAAGTCATACAACTCTTCAAATATCTCCCCAAAAATGACTCAAAATTCGCACAGAAAACCATAAGTCATACTTTAGGCACCCAGTAACATATTTCAGTCAAATCTTAGTGTGGAATTTGGCGGGAAAGTAGTGAGAAATGGAGAAATGTAAGAGTTTGGAGAAATGTAAGAGTTTGGGCGCAGGAATGCGGGAAGTCATTTGGGGACGCTGTACAAAGAGAGCCTCTTTGTGGCGGGAAGAATTAGGAGCAGACGACAACCAAACCTGGGCCACTCAAAAGGCGGCAAATATTTGATTCACCCCCTTCAATAAGCAGACGAGATTTGACTCTGCCTCCTACGACTCTGACTCAGAGTCAACTCTTGTCACTCCTTTCCGCCTCCCGATTCTCCTTCCCGCCTTCTTAATTTGGGCCCTTCAAAGGGTCCAGGGCCGAGATTTCTGAGTTTGAGATGGGGGAAGTGGGTAAAATGTCGTCTGCTGTCTGTAGAGGGTGAGTCACACAGATTGAGGGGGTGATAAGGTCCACTCCGCGTTCTGGGACTCGAGCAGACGACATTTTGGGCCTGTAGCTCCGGGCGTTCTCTGGGAGAAATGTTGGTCAGGGAAGGAGGGGAAAAACTGGGGCAAAACTCTATAATATCAAATCATTTCTTATTATTATTTCAACAGTTTTGTGAGAAAATACTAGCAAGGTGCATACTTGTTTATTTTTTTCTCTTCACAATTTTGAATCACCATTTCTTCAGTAGAATGCCAAAGCTCATTTTAGAACGCCTATAACTTAGTATAAGGCGTTATATTACAATATTTTAACTAACTCCTGGAAGCCTTTAATTGTATACTCCTAGGAATATCAGTTAATCATTTTTTCAGTTGATGAGCTATTCGAAGTTACTAGATAAATCTCTTTTTTGTATAACAATTTATAAAGAAATCCGATTAAAGAGACCCATTTCACTGAAGTCAGAAGAATCACTTTCTCCAATTAAAGAATTCCAGTGAAGAAATCCCAGGTATTCCACCAATCAGAGGCCAATAAAAAAAACCATCAAACCCCTAATTTCCTCCCGATATCCCCCCGACCCCTCCCCCTGACTGATAACGAGACGCCCTCCAAATCTCGTCACCTCACGTGACCCCCGCGAGACGCGCCCTCTGACCTTTGACCCAGATGTGGACCAGCCAATCAGGAGGCTCGTAACAGCTGGGGCTTGTCGTCGGCGACTTTATCGACTTATCACGGCCGTTTTAAGTGGTCGAGGGAAACCTGAGAAGGGGAGATAGACAGACTCAGTGTCTGTGTTATAAACCGGGGAAAACAAGATGGCCGCCAAGCTAATGCACCACAAGGGGGCGCTGGGGGGGGGGGGGGGGGGAGCCCGGGGGGGGGCACTTTGGGTTGACCAGGTACACACTGCCAAATGGAAAAGTAAAGTCGGTGAAAGTCAAAATTGGAGGCGGTCAGCAACTTTTAGGCCCGAAAGGGGTGGGGGGTCGGGTGATTTATGAACAGTATAGTACAACATAGGGGCAATGACTTCAAAGTTAGCATCATAGAATACATTTTTCCACAGAAAACAAGCAATGACAATTCATCAGGAGTTTTCCTTGGCAATTATGGTCTATTTCACGGTATTAAAACACTCTTGATTTTTTTAGGGCAGCGACCTGCACACCCCAAAAATAGGCGCCTGTCAACAAAAATTCAGGACTGGTCAGTCACAAAAAGTAGCGGTGGTAGTTAGGTAGTGGGTAGTAACCTTCAATGAGACAGTGCCCCCCCCCCCCCCCCCCCCCCCAGGTTTCGAGGGAGTTGGCCGAGGAGGGCAAATATTATTGGACCGGTAGAGGGGCACCTTATTGAGTTTCAGGGCGGGGATTGGGAATATGATTTTTTTGTTTTGTTATTTCACTGAAAGTCATCCTGTTTTCCCACACTTATTACCTGACTGACAAAATACCCATAATGCACCACGCCCCTGAGTCTCTGACACTAATGCTGGGGGACCGGGCTACGCTGATTTCAAGGATTTCTTGTATCATGTTTCTATACAAAGCCACTCCTTTTGTATAAACATCCTCCAAAACCACATTACCCTGGCCTGAAGCCCACAATGTTAAAACAGTGGCAGTAGGGGTCCTCACAATGAATATAGCCTGCGTATAATTTCGAAAAAGCCCGCTTTTTAGATTTACGTTAGTTTGTTTTTGATCATACTCTTTTTAAACTTACTTCGGTTCAGTCATAATCGTCCTGAGCCCTCGGTTAGAGTTCAGCTTTAACAACCACTTCTTACCCTCAACACGTTGTCAACTTGAGTCGCGTGAAGGACAAAACAATTAACTCGTATCAGATGTCACTGGCCCCTATCCCCTTCTCCTAAATTACCCTGCCCCTTCTCCCACCCCACCCCCCTCCCCTACCTCATACCCAATACCCGTCATCCCAGACTGCACTGAACTCCACTATTCACCCACATGGGTCTACGCAACAAAACATCGACTCCTTTTACTACCGCAAACAAAACCTCAACAGGTATCACATGTCGGTCAAATTGAGGGGAGGGGGAAGAAATGTAGGAAAATGTATGTAGGCTGTTTACTTTGTAGACAGGTACTGTAATGTCAATATTCTATCCTTTCTGTGGCTGAAAGCTTATATGGCTTATGGATTCAGTTTTCATATAACCAAGGACTTCGGCATCAGAGGATCTGTAAAGTAACGTATAAAACTACCTGAATATGCACTGAGTCTGAGGCAGTATTCCACTTTCTGATTCTGAAAAAAGAAAAGAATATATTGCTACTACCTCACTATCGCAGTTATCAATTTCTTAATCCACATGACAAATTTTGTTGTTCTGTCACCGATTTCAAAGCATAATACTGACACTCCTACTTCCAGCGGACAAAATTTTTCAAAGTGTTGGTAAACTGAATATTGAACTATTGTTAATGTTTGATTTAAGACTGCGTCAGATTCGTGTATATCCAAGTCTTCGTAAGTTGCTTTCCAGAATGTCTGAGTAATTCAGACCGCGTTTAAAGTTTGTCCATTCACTTCCCAATAGTTCAAAAGAAATGAACGATGAGGGAACTTCTTAATATGAAAGGGTTTTTATTCAATAAACATCTCATCCCGAGTCAAAGCCACCATGTATAAGTCTTCATCAGTCCACCTCCCATCTCCTATCAGCAATCAACCACATTTAGAACACAAGTTGCTCCAACGCCTTCTAGACCATTCTAGCATTTAGCTCTAACACAATCCTATGTCCGAGGTAGTGGGTATTGGTAAACTCCAGTCTGTTACATGGAGTCGATGTACTTACTCCAGGTATAACTCCTTGGTTAAACATGTTTCTTCTAACCAACTAACTCACTAACTTTTCACTAACTGCTCGCTCCCTACCTTGCAGCGCCTTTTATACTGGTTAACAGGTGGCGCTAGGAGCGTAAGATATTTCTCCTAGGAGTAGACTAGAAGTAGACTTGCTAAGCCTGATCCTTGTTGGATTATTTATTATGACAATGTATTAAAAGTACTAAGCCATTAGTACATTCGACGGCGGTCAGGTGTTTGAGTTTAAGGAGGTGGACGACATAGCTCAAACCAAATGAATATAATGAGCTCCCAATTTTGATGATTGGATATATTTGTTAACCCATGGTGGGGTGGCCTTGACTCTCGTGGTACATTCAACACAGTATCAATAGATTTGTAGATCCGGTTTCAACACAAATTCACAGTGAAATTATTCATTGAGTTGATTTCCACATTTTGAAGCTCAAGGTTAGCAGAACTCGTTCATAAAATGACAAGGTAAGTGTTAAAATTGATAACATGATTATTTGGATAATAACGTAGATGATGGCATAATCATGGTTACAAAATGACAAAGTCAACTTTAGAGGATGAAGTATTCGTCATCTTTAGGTATTCACTTGGTACGTGCCTTGTACATTAGAGTCAGTTCTCAGCATCGTTAGCTGATTTTAAGATTCAAAGATTGCGACACCCGTGCATAAGGTGACAAATTCAGTTTTGACTTAGTACGCGCGTGTACAGTTTCTGATATTTATGATTTGTAACACAAGTCAACAGAACTCAACATATATACAGTGTAGGGTTGTCTTAAACTTCTAAGAGTAACAAGTGTACATCAAATCCAATTTTCAGAACAAATTAACACAACATAAGTCAATTCAGAGAATTCGGACATTTTGAACGAACGACTTTCATGATACAATGCGTGTTGAATTTCAATCAAACTTCAACCAGAACAACATTATTTACAATAAATACAAGGTCTCTGTATCAGGTTTAGTAATACCGAGCAGTTGGAACCAGAAAATACCACCATTCCCGTCACGCGTCCGCCAGCTATACTTAGTACACGTGTACTTAGCGGGACGCTTGACTGGAGTTCCCCCCCAAGGTTTGACCTCGATTTGGATCCTTCGGGCGCAAAGCGCCCGGATGGCAAATTTCTGCTTCGATCAAACTTTCAAGTTTGATTGTTCGACCTGATATTTTGGGCCGATATGAATTAATTTTGTCGCTTGATTACGTTGGTTGGGGACCTAAACTTTAGTTTAGCACAGATTTTATAAGAAACTATACGATGCTTTGATCATGCTAGCCGATTTCAGAATTTGGATCTTTTGGATCAAAAAGGGGTTTTCCAAATTAGCCTCGTTTTGACGTCATTTTAATCAGTGCCGGTGGTTATTTTACAAGAGGCGGACGTTTATTCTTTTTGTCACACCTAATCTTCGATCTTTTCACCCAACCACGATGGTCGGAATTGCCGTGTTCTGCTCGGACAGAGAGGCGGGGATTGAAGGATACCCGGACCTGTTGCTAGGGGATTCGGACCACACAGTTGCGATTTTTCCTTGGAAAAACGCCACAACAGCGGAACTCTCCGGACATGCCTTTGCTCATCATGTTATTTTCCCCGATGACATTCTGATCGTGGTGTGCAACATCCTTGATGTCCTCACCTGGGACCCGAAGCTCGATTTGTACCTTCCTCTTTTTACTAAGTCGGAGGCAGCGGCAAAGTTTTATGCTGAAACTTTAAATAGGGCGTTCTACAACCTACACTCCCACCCGCTGCCGGCCACTCTCGTCATCGCTACCCCGTCAGGGTTTGACGCTGGAAGGTGGCCGCTAACTGACAGTGACCAGTCGCTGCAAAAATGGGTCAACCGTATCATCACCAAGGTCAGCCGGGAGGTGAAGAGGTGCAACGATTGGTTCGGGGTACCCACGGTGAACACCGGACGAGCACTTCATTTAGTAAAGACTGTAGCGGATGGGACACTAACAGTGAATCATTTTGGAGAGTTGGAGGACGGCTACTCACCGTCCCCACGGATAGTACGTCGTTGGGCCCGGGCCCTTGGCCGTTTTATCGCCCGCCTACCGCTGGCCCCGCAGTAAACCACCGGCATTCATGTATATAATAATTTTTTTTTTTTTTTTTTTTTTTTTTTAATTTATCGGAGTGATTCCCAACAAGTAATTTCTGGATCCAATTCCCGGCCTGTGATTGGAACACTTAATTCCGGGTTGTTTTCACCGAGTGATTCCGGTGATTTAATTCCCGATCAGCACCTAGTCCACTAAGATGTATTTTATCCAGGATACCCCGGACAGTGTTTCTTTTCTCCGGAGGCCTTTGGCCAGATGTTCACCAGGAGCCGCAGGAACATAAGACTGTTGCCACGGGACCCGTTGTCTACCTTGCTCGTTGCCGGGCCTTCGTCCTTCTCGTGGAGCCGCCCTTCTAACCACCGCTCCGAGATCGGGTAAGTTGTATCTTCCTTTTCCCACCGTTTCTTGCATGTTAGGCAGGCTACTAATCGTAGATTTTAAGGAGATTGTTGGCCAAATTCTTCTTGGTGGTTCTCAGCTCGCCCTCACGTGGTTGTATTCCGGAAGCTGATGTCACTCCCGGAACCAGAAACTGTGTTTCGCTGGTAATTTTAGTAACGGGTAGCGGGGGTGGCCACCTAGTGTTTACTTTTGGTTCCAAGATGGTGGACGCGGGCTGAGAACTAGGATCTTGCGTACTAAACTTATTATCTTTTCCAGGTCCTGCGGTATGTTAGGGTGATGTAAATGAAGCAATTTGACACGGTTGGCACTGAAAAGCGTCAGGCTATATAATTTTAGTGGGCGGATTGTTTAGACTAATATGATCAAGCATTTTACTTCGCGCGTGGTTGGGCGATATTAGGGGGTTTTCTGATTAGTGGGGTGTTGACATTACCGATCTAAGTAGGTTTTCTGGAGTGTGGGTAATTCGTATCGTATTGTTATTATTTGATACTATTAACTGTTGGGGATTGACACTGCACATGATAATCAGGTATGGGTGGCCAGAGATTCTGGTCTGAGAGTGACAACATAAGATTTGCTGTAACAGGATTCTTTGTTTAGTCGTTATACGTACAGAACATTAGTGTAAATGTCTACATTGGAAACAATTCACATGGGGTGCCCTAGGTAACAAGCGCCTCCCAGGGTGCTCACCCTGGTAAGTTTAAGTGACAGTAGGTGACCAAGTATTTTGGTCCAGACTTCCCAGCATTAGATTGGCTGTGACAGAATTCTTTGATGAGTTGTCCCCCTTACAGAGTACTGGAAAGACTGACGTGTCGGCCACGTAAGGCGACACCACAGGTGGAGCCGTCCAACGAGCTGTTGGCGACTCCAAGGTAAGTTTGAGATGTAGTGGCGAAGGCCACAGATACCCATCCCATGTTTTAGTCTAACAGCAAGACTTCGTCAGTGTCATTGTGTTAGAATAAGTGTTAGAGTGAGTATTATTGTCAAAGTCGTCTCGAAGAGGAAAAAATACTACTGTGAGGAGACCGAGATGAAGTCTCTAAGACACTGAATGAACTCCCAGATGAAGATTCTGTATGAATATAATGAAAGAAGGAATGGTATCCTTATTAAGAGTTAGAAAGGCACCAACATCACAAAGATTATCAAGCGTCCCTTGCAGAGATACATGTGTGTACACTGCGGCAGCTCGTGCGTTCATAGATCGGGCCCATGTGGGCACCGTTCCACTGAATACAGAACCACGCCTATCAGCGCCTGAGGTTTCCAAACACCTCAGATAGTGATATCTTTGCGATGAATGCGTGAAAGCCTGTACCCACAGGTTGGAGTTGAGCCATCACAAGAACATCCACCTACAAAGGTTTCATGAATGCCCGAGATGTGAGGCAAAACCGTCCCGCTCAGATTCCCCAAACGACCTCATGGAAAGACAAGAATAATGATAGGAATTGGATCCCTGGTGATTTACCTTAAGAGGTCATAAGGTTCAATACTCTTGATAACACTCTTTCTGTACAGTGTGGTAGAATAATTACCCAACACACTCCAAAGATTTATACGCAAACAAGTTAACACCCCCTTCAAGGGCGACACCTGTTCTAACATATTTGACTCCATTTTGTGAAGTATCCGCTCTAAAACCCCAGTTTTGTTCTTATTGATTGATTTTGTTACGACAAAATCCCTTCTCTTTTTGCTAGTTATAGGTGGTAACTCGGCGTTCACCCCCTACATTCAGCCTGGGGTCTGAAGACCGAGTTCCACTTTATATTGGGTAGCGGCGCCCTTCTGATAATGCAAACTGGTGCGCCACCAACTCCAAACAGTTCACTGAATAATTATTATACCTATGTTACCAGTAACATCTCATTGTCTACCGTATACACTATATTATATGGAAAAACCACATGACTAGCGGTGGGGTAGCGTTTTCATTCCGTGAGGTATAAATGTCATTAAAGGACATTAAGTATTAACTGTACAAGGGAGGTCGAGATTATTCGTTCCTTGCTTAGTTATCACTAGAGGATCGGGTCTCAGATTCAGGTTCATTTCTGATCTGATTCCCGGTCCTTATTAGTTACACGTGGTTTGTCGGTACTTTCCCATTCATAGGACCAGAATGGGTAGCACCGAGTTTCCATTGCTATAATTGGGAGCAGACTGCATATATATTTTTTTTTTTTTTTTAATATGCAGCCTACACCCCCTTTAAATTATAGAGATGTGTAATTACATCTCCTTAGATCACTTACTTCCAGACAGCACCTAGTAAGTCGGGCCTTTACCGAAGTACAGTACAAGGTTAAACCCGTTTTCTTGTTCAGGTCTATGCCCGTTTCTCTTGTGGAGAGTCAAGACTACTCCTGAAAAGACTCCGCCCCCAGCTTATCCTAACTATGCGCATGCCGGGCAGGGATAGGTAGTGCTAAAGACAGAGTTAGAATTTCTTTTATCTCCTTTCTAATAGATTGGGTAATCCTATTAGCTTTGGGTGTCAACCAAGTTTATTGTAGCTTGTTCATCAGGGAATCAGTAATCCATGTCCCCCCTCTTCAGCTCAACTGTTGAGCGGAGACCTGGATACTTTTAGCGCCACGACGGCGGTCAAGACTAATTTTCATTTATTTATTTTATTTTATTTTCCTCGACGGCGGTCAGCTCTGAAGCCGCTCATTTCCTTTATTAATTTTAATTATTTCTAATTTTTACCCGGGTCGAAACTTGACTTTTTGCCGTTTTGTCTCTGTCCCGATTAAAACTGGTCTAAAAGTGGTCTAAATAATTTAGTCTTGAATTATGGGCAGTTGTTCATATACTAGTTGTCGTTGGATCCTGACTTTTATGTTAAAGTCAGGATCCTTTGACCTAAGACATACGGTGATTCAGTGGTCATTTACACATAACCAAGACGACGGGGCTATTAATAAGGACAGCACCTCGCTCCACCGCCTTGTGAGTTTTCGCTACAGCTTCTCCCCCCCAGGGATAGCTTGTCCCGTCTGAGGGAGTCGCGATATAGTGAGAGAGAGTCGAGCACCCTGTGAATGTCACCAATTCGCTGTTGTCCCGTAACTTCATTTCCTTGTGACCTCCGTTATAGCTCCCAAATATAGCACGCCTTGTCAGGATTTGCACATATCCTTGCCGCTGCAGCGTGTCTATGCCAGGAGCAAACGAGCCACGTATAAGGTACTCTCGTGTGCTGTCACAGAGCGTCCCCCCTGAGAATGTTACTAATTATTCTGCGTTCTTATTATATTTTGCCCAGAATTCCCTGAGGAAGAACTCTTAGTTACACAAATATTGGTTTGCTTTATATATTAGTTTTTTAGGTAAATTTCTTTCTACTCGTCGATTTTTTTTTTGTGATGAAGGGACCGCTTGTCAGGAGCCAATCCACCCGGGGCATAGTGACTGCCATGGTCGGGCGTCCACCCCAGTGCCCTTCGCAGCGTCGGTGACGCGTAACCCCAACGTCCTGCCTCCTGTCAGGCACCACTGACACCAGGCCTGTGGGCAGGCTCCTGCTGCTTGTGCAACCCCCTCATCTTTGAGAAGAGTATATATGTAAGCATGCTAAAGAATAGACAGTGGCGTTCCCCAAGTGGCTCCTGTACTGCAGCCCGATCCTAGCAGTAACAACAGCACAGGGGTCAGGTGTGGATGGTACTTGCTTGGGGAAGTTCACTTCGCTCGTTGGGAGCATTGGTCCCGTTGAGCGCTCTTAGGTTTTATACAGAATTTTGAGTTTTTCTTTTAAAATGCTAAAATTTTGCGACACTAGGATCGGTTCCAAATGGTTCCCTACTTTTAAAAGAGTTGCCAAATCAATAACAATTAGAGTGTTGAGCTAGGCTACCGGGCATGGGACACTCGACTTGAGAGAAATTTAGATAACCCATGGGTCCATAGAGAGACGGTTGGACCAGCCTACCCGAGCTAAGTTTTTCCTGACTGGTGAATCCTTATTGCTCAGGCTAGTCAACAGAACCCTACCTACCCAAACAGGTATTGTCCAGCGAACTTCCTGTAACATTTTAGTTTTCGTATTCGTACCTCTGTGTTATTAATTCACCAATTTTACCTGTACAGTACTAGGTCAGGTTTTACCACTCGTTACATTGTCATATGATAACTTCATAAACCGTTCCTGGATTTATTTCGGATGTCCCTGGCCTTATTGTCTTTCGTGCAGATCCTGTTCCGGTCGCTGTAGAGGTGGGCGTGGTCGATCTAGGAGGAGCGTTAGGCATTGTTCCTTGTCCCAACACCGGTTGAGGCCAGTCCGCTCCGACATCGGACCACCCTGCGTCGATGAGGCGAGGTACTCCCATGGGTACAGGAGTGGCTAGCCCCGAGGAATATCTCAGTAGTCTGGCCCTGGTATTGTATTTTAAGTTACTCATCATCAGACGGGCGAGTTTTTTAGATACCCTCAGGGTGTCGGGTAGTGGCACCTTAGATGGGTGCTGTCCAGGTCTAGTTGCTGCTCCCATCAGCTGCGCCCCCCAGGTTACCGTCAGAGTATACTTCAGACACAGCTGGGTCACCAGTAGATCCCTAATGAGCACATAGCCTTCAGTGTAAGTGTGGTCTGAAGGCATAGCCAGTTCGCCCAGGAAGATTGTTTCTATCATATGTGGGTTGGCAAACTGTACGTACAACCCATCCACAGTTTTTCCTCTAATATTTCTCCACTTTCGCCACACGAGGACCACTATGGCGATGACGAGTACTGCCAGTAATATAGCAAGTACTGCCACCGCAGTGGGGTTGGCGGTCGTGTCCGGGCATCCAGTTAGTTCCTTTTCACTGCGCAGCAGCTCCTCCGGGTCCGCCGCCTCCAAGGCCATGGCCCGAGGTAAAGTCATGGTTAGTCCGGCTAGGGCAGCCTTGCCTTGGTGGTTCCGCCAGCACTTCCAGAGAACACATCCAATAATTGTCACAGCTACCACTATGCAAAAGATGGTTAGGAGACCAAAACCGCCTCCGAAGTTGCCTATAGAGAACCACGGGGCGTGTTTTTCTACCTCATAACGGTCAGTCGCTTTCTTGATACCCTTGGCCAAGTCTTTACGGTGTTTTTGTATTCGTTTGGCCAAGGAGGTTACAGGTATTTTGGCCTTCAGGCTTTCCTCGATCTCCAGCAGGTCTTTCCTAATTGTTTCAGGGATAGGGTCTGATTCCAACATAGTGGGTTCGTTTTTGGACGTCGTGAAATTCATGTCCCACCCCTTCACCCGACTTGCTGCTTCCAACAGGTCATTATGTGGGTACACAACCGTGGTGATCCTGGTGTGCCTGTCACAATTTCGCAAGCTATACGGTATCCATGCTCCTTGTGTTTGGAATGCACAGTCGCATTCCACCTGAACCCTTGCATAATTTTCTATGTTTACTCCGACCGCAGGCTGGTTTCTGCAAATCATTTGGCCTCTGGTGTCGGCGCTGACCACTAGCATATCTCCGTCGTCTAGATACACTGCCATCTCTCCGAAGTCTGCTTCCAGTAGATAGTCCAGCTCACATTTTTCTTGGATCGCTAGGTCGTCGCGCCTCAGTAGCGCAGCAGTGCAGGTGTTGTCTGTAATCTTTTTCATATAAGGTAGGTCCTTACAGAGCGTGATGGTCTGTCCATAACAACCTGACCAACTGCCACTAGCCAATGGTACGTAATACTGGCGGGACATGGACATGGCGACACTTTTGGGTAGATTAACAATTTGGAGAGCGTCCTTCTTACGTCGCCCCCTAACCGTCACTGGCACAGGAAAAGTTAGTACTTCGTAGACCCGGAACAAATGTTCATCAGCCACCACAGGCACCCTTACATACACTATAAATTCCTGAGTGGTTTCATTGAATTTGAACGAAGGTTGACTGTTCTCGTAATAGAAGGAGGGATCTGTGAACGCGACATGGAACCTGGGGTGGATCCCCTTCAGATATCTGTTCACTTCCTGGACCGCTCCGACCATATATTGGCGGGGTACCAAGTCCATAGTCAGCTGGCCCCGCGTCAGGCGCTGTACACCTTTCCTGAACACGCGAGTTTGCTCTACCATTAGTTGAAGATACACCATTTCTCCTAACTTGTCTTTTAGAGCGACCGGTATCATATTCAGGTACAGTTCCATCCAATCCACCTTATGTTGCACTAGTTTTAACCTTCGGCGAGTCGTGTTGTGTGCCTTATTTAGTGATCTTAGATTGTCCAGTAGGCCTATCACGACATGGTTAACCTTTTCGACAGCCTCGTCATGTTTTTCGTTCATCAGAGCCAAGTCTTCGATCATTTGGTTCGAAGACTCCTGCAATACTCTAATCAATTCTCTGTTATATTTGACATCAGCCGCCAGCCCTTGATTCCAAGAGGTTGGAAGAGGAAAGGTCGGCCACCCTGGATCGTCTAGCATTGTGGGCAACTTCTTCATTCTTTTGATCCTTCCACTAGATTTTAACTCCGACTCTTGATTTTGAAGGTCTTGTTGAGTGTTTTTTATTAGGGAACTTAAGGTTTCATTAAGAACTTCTCGGTACCGACCCTTAAGCGCCTGTGACGTCTGATCCATCCAACTGACCAGCGACCTGATATGGTAGCAGGCCCGATCAAGGGCGTCTCCCCCCTGTAGGTATCGGTGACAGACCTGGCCAAAGGTAGCCTTGTTGAAGGAGCGCCTCCTTGGAATAGTGATTAGGAAGCCTTGTCGGACGTGTGTTATATCCGCGGTGGACATTAACTTCCCTGGTTTTAACACTACTCCATATTGTTCTAAGGCTATCACTTCAGCGTTAGGGGCTAGCCCTTCAGGTGGGCTGGAGTCGTTATGCACTCCCCTAATGCCCCCTATTATAGCTAATACTACCAGCACCAGCCACTTCATTGTCTTTGTTTTGGCCTTAGCGATAGTTTGAGAAAGTTAATTTTGCAATTTATCTAAAACATGTTCACAGTAAAGTTACCTCATTTTTTTCTGCGCACTACTATCATCCATGCGCCGAAAAATGCTCTCCTCTTTGGCCTCCTGGTCTGTTTAGTTTGGTACATGCTCGTAGAGATTTTGCCCGTTGTCATTTACCACTCGCCTGATGATCCCGCTCTCATCCTTGGTGACCGTGACTCTTAAGCCTCTCATACGTTCGCAGGACGAGGGGCGCATTGCTCTGAGGGGTCTTGGCCTAGTAGGGTCCAGTCCGAAACGGCCCCCGTTGGGTCGTACGACGGTTGGCTCGAGGGGTATGGGTTTGGTACTTGCGGAGGGTTTGTCGTTGGGAGTGGGCTCGGCCACAGTGGGCCCCCCGGCTGGCTGGTTGGCGTCCACTGCTGCTGGTTCCATAGCAGTGGTGAGGGATTGGCGTTGCAGCTCGTTGTCAAGCTGCTCAAGTCTAAACAAGCGGGGTCCGCAGGCTGCAAGTGGTGGAGGAGGGGAGCTCCCGCTGGCCCGTTCCCCACCGGTGGGGTTGGCGCGTGTTGCACGGGTGCTACCTCCACTTTTAGTCCTGGAGCGGCGACGGTTAGCTGTTCCCCTCCCGATCGCCTTTCCAGAGTGGGCAGAGGTCGGCCGCCTCGTGTTGTTTGTAGGCTGGTACTTTCCTTGACGCATTTAGAGTTTTGTGTGGTCCTTTGAATGAAAGGAGCTATCTGAGTTTTAATCTCAGCTAACTGTTTGTTTGATTTTGGCACATCTAGTCCTACTGTTCTCCTAATTTCGTCAACAGTCTCAAATAGTTGGAACAGTGGTTGCGTAAGGTCCCAGAACCAGCCGGCCTGTATCTGCACTGGTTGGTTGACCGATTCCTCCTTCTGAACCGGCTTGGCCAACGCCGTTAGCCTTGGCTCGGGCTCCGAGTCACTCACCTCAGATAAATTGTAGAAGTCTTTATCTGCTGTCTTCTTTTTGGCTGGAGCCGATTTAGCGGACCTCTTGGCTCCGCCTGTGGTCGTTCTGGTGGGCCGCCGGGCTGGTGTCCTTGGCTTCTTCCGGGCAATCCCGGCGTCGGTCGAGTCCGGACGGACACCGCCCCGCCCCGGCCAACTCCACCGCCTAAGGGTCTGAGCCGGTTGTTTCTTAGCACTCTCCTTCTCGACTGCCTTTTCTTTCATTTGGTAAAATCCTAAAAGAATGGCCCAACGAACCTTCCCTTGGTAGGCAGTGCCCTCAGGGTGGGCCGGCTAATCCGTTTCCTTCTCAGGGGGACGATAATCCTTCCCTCCGTGTCCGCAGGGAAAGTAGTGGTTCCCTTTGGATTGCTATGTGGCCGGAGGGCTAGACAGTTCCCCATGAGTCGGTGGATCAGTGTCCCACTAAGTTCTCTTTCTGCTCCTTCCAGGAAAAGTCGGAGGCTGAACAATTTCTATCTCCAACTTCTGTTCAGAGATAGAATCAATATCTATCTCCGTTTCGTCCCGGGCTGGGTTGCGCGCACAATCACCTGCAGCAGAGGTGACTGTCTGGGAGCAGAGTTGCGGACCGACTGGTGGATCGGCGCGGATCCCACGAAATTATAACCGATCCGCTTGTCCATGCCGTCTCCATATTTGGAGCTGTATCCTGTTTCAGGTGGGGGGGAACGCTTGCATCCGGTCCCAAAAGATGACGCCCAACCACTGGCATCTCTCTTGGTGTGCGCACCCTCCCTTTCTGCCACGCCCCTGGGCGCGGCAAGGTGGCCGTGAGGGAGACCACCTGTTCCATTAGCGCTGATGCTAACGGTGCCGCTCCGCCGAACCTTTATTTTCACAGGGCGGCTAAATTTCCTGCATTTATCATTCATGTCGTCGCTCTCTCCGCCGTTGGACAGAGCGACGTAGTTAGGGCGGCGGTTCCGACGTAGGTTATAGCCACCTTTCGTCGGGACATGGTCCTTTACTGTTTTTCCTGGGCTCTGTTCCGACGTATCCAAGATCGGCACATCACCGCAGGGTAGTTTTATGGGCTTGTTGTTGCCTGGAGGGGATCTCCCCTCCAACGGCTGGTTTTTGCCCCTTCGTTTAGCTCGTTTGCGTTTCCTCTGTCCATTAGCGCCAGCTGTTCCCCGTTCACAGGCGGCTTTATTAGGAACAAAGGATAAGTTTGTGGACAGCGTGGTGTCCACACTGGTGCCCTGACCATCAGTGATTTGCCCATCCGTTTCTGCTAAATCAGTGGGACTTGGGCCAGGTTTTTGTGTAGGTACCTTCCTGGTCATAGGAACTGCATCATGCTCACGGGGACCGGTCGTTCCCGTTGAGTTTTCAGTCTCAGCACCCCTTATTTCGCCATCTTCCTCAGCGATTTCACCCGTCGGAGTGTGATGCAATTCAGGGTTTCGGTCAGGATCTGCCCCTTTTGAGTTAGTGATTTTCGCTTCTCTCACCAGTTTGGGAATGTTATGAGGGGCAGCGGGAGACCAGGGCCCATGTGCAGGTTTGAGTTTTGAAATGTTTACTAGATGTGGGACCTGTTTTCCAGTTTTTAAAGACACTAGTCTAACAAGGTGGTCTCCTTTTGTTTCAATTACCCTGAATGGCCCAGTATACCTGTTTGAGAACTTAGATGCTTTATTTTCACTAGCTAGAGGGTCGTACATGTATACCATATCACCTTCGTACATCTGAGTGGGCCGCGCCCGCTCGTCAATTCGCAGTCTCAGATCTTTTTCGTAGTTTTGAACTACCCTTTCAGCCATATTCCTAAACATAGCAATATTATCCTTGGTTTGCATGAAAAACTCGCAGTCGTTCAGCGTTTCAGGAATTGTTCCTTGCTCAGGCATTCCCATACTGATTGGATCTCTGCCAAACAGCAGGGTGTGCGGGCTGTATCCCGACCGTACACTGATTGTGGATCTAACTGTCCATAATGCAATGGGAAGTAGATCGACCCAGTTACAGTGATCGTCAGGGATATAATAAGCAATCAGGTTTTCAATGGTTTTATGTAGTCTCTCTACTCGAGCGTTGCCAGTCGGCATTCGCCCGGTAGTGAACGTTTGCTTGCACGCTAGTCGTGTAGTGATTTCCCTGAATAGCCCTGAGAGGAAGGCCGCCCCCCGGTCTGTGTGCAGGCGGTTTACCCGCCCATACCGACACACTATTCCGGTTAGGAAACAGTTAGCCGCGGTCTGCGCGGTGGAGTCTTTAGTGGTGAAAGCCTCCGGCCAACCTGTCAGTAGGTCTATGAAGGTCATGATATATTTTGACCCATCCCTAGCCTTCTTTAGCGGCCCGATGAAATCACACTGTACTACCTCAAAGGGTCGGGTTGGTCTCTCCCAAGACTTAGCTAAGGCCTTGAAATGTGGGGCTCGTCTCCTTAGAGAACAGGTCTCACAAGCCTTTACATAGTCTACGATGTCGGCGTTCATGTTCCGCCAGTAGAATTTGTCAGAGATTTTGGTAGTGAGGTTACTGATCCCTACATGTCCCCCAGCCAAGATGTCATTATGTAATAGTCTCAGGACTTTGGGAATTAACTTTCCTGGAACTATCATACGAGGTTTGAGTCTGACCAGTTGGTCTTGGTGTTTGTTATACCTTTTGATGTTGAACCTACACAGTACTCCCGGTGCTACCATTCCTACAAAATCAGCTTGGTCCATTATTCGCCTAGCTTCAATGGGATCTGTTGGTAGGTCTCCGTCCTGCAGGTAGTCTATCAATTGCGCGCACTCTGCATCTTGGAGTTGCGCGTTTAATACCGTAGCCACAGAGAGCTCTTCATCCTGAACTTCGGCCTCAAATAACTCACATCCCACAGCGGGCTCATATTCCTCACCTGGGACATGCTCATGATAGACTCTAGACAAATAGTCCGGTAGAAAATGAGTCGCTCCTGGCTCATATATGATTTCAAAATCGAAATCTGATAACGCTAAAGCCCACCGTCTCAGCCGGGCTGACGGGGCTTTGTAGGCACTCTGTAGCAGGGGAATCAACGGTTTGTGATCAGTCACTATTGTGATTTTAGCTCCCTGCAACATGTCCTCATAGTTCTTAATGCCTTTAATTACTGCCAGAGCCTCCTTTTCTGTTACCGAATAATTTAATTCGGCGTCCCGGAGAGTACATCCCCAGAAAGCAACCGGACGGTAGATTTCATCTAGTTTGTGGCAAACCGCTGCACCGCACGCGGCGTCTGATGCCGCTTGATCCCTTCGGTTTTCCCTTATGTCATCAGACATAGTGGATTGCAACCTGAGCTGGGACCCTTTCCAGCCATAAGGCTCTCTCTGCTTCCCAGAATGTTCTTTTCAAACCTGATGTTTTCTGATCACAGAGAGCATGGCTCAACCATAACCTACGCTAATCCAAGGAATGAGGTCTTGAATAGGCATGTTTAGCTTTACCATGGCCTGACTGTACATTGAGCCCTCTCCGACGCGATAGGTTGCAACAACTCTACCAGTCCGACAGAGACGACCGGCCAGCGACCCAGTCGATAGCGATTACCGGTCCCAAGTCACCCTGGGTGGTCACCGACGGTCTGATCCAGGTGAATCGTGCAAACCCACACTGAACTTTGACCGTTTTCACTGGCCTTGCCTGTTCACTCCTGAGTGATGGAACTACTGTCAGGAGCTAGGTGAGGTCTGTCAACCCCGTACCACGCACGTACCACTTACAGGTGGCCGAAAACGAAACCACCGGCAGCCCGATATGTGCGCCGACTAGACGGTACCACAGTAGGATGTTGATTCATCCTTCGCTAGACACGGGGGCCTTCAGTACTTCTCTCCCCTGCACTATATCTACTAGTTTTAACGTGTCCCCGGACCCTTGCGAGCCCACTGCCGCCTGTTACAGACTACCCGTTGAGGAGCTCATCCCTCTTGGTAATCTGTAAGTAGATAAAAATGCCCCCCTATATCTGGATGAATTAGTAAGGGCGGCGAGGTTAGCAATTTCTTTAACTGTTGAAACGCTTCCTCGCAGGCCTCTGTCCACTCAAAATAGACTTCTTTCTTTAGCAGCCGGTTTAAAGGCTTCGCTAGATCAGCGAAATTAGGGACAAACGATCGGTAGTAGTTACACAGTCCCAGAAAGGATTTAATGGTTTTCACATTATGTGGACGGTTAAAGGCTGTAATCTTTTCTGTGGTTACCCTTTGTGTAGCCACACCTTCCGCGTTTACTACGTGGCCGAGGAAATTGATTTCACTGCGGCACCACTCACACTTTGACGGTTTCAGTTTGAGATTAGCTCTCGCCAAAGCTTGGAGAACCACCTCAACGCTCGCCAGGTGTTCTTCAAATGTAGTGTCGTAGACAATTACGTCGTCTAAATATGCTAAGCATGTTCTAGGAATCAATCCCTTTAGCGCTATGGCCATTACCTTGGTAAACTGCCAAGGTGCGCCAACTAAGCCAAATGGTACACGCTTATACTGATACACCCCCATCGGGGTTTCAAAAGCGGTATATTTTCTACTGTCTTCTTCGATTACACATTGATGATAGCCGCTCAACAGATCTAAAGCTGTCCACATAGTGGGTTTCTTGTAAGCCATATATAGGAAAAGCGAGCGAGCCGTGGGCATGGGGAATTTATCTTTAAAAGTGACTTGATTAAGCATGCGAAAGTCTGTACAGAGCCTAGGTTTGCCATCTTTCTTCTGCACTACCACCAGCGGGCTTCGCCAAGCCGATTCGCTGGGTTCTATGACACCTATATCTATGAGTTGCCTAACCTGTTCATCGATGATATCCATTTTCTGTGGAGAGTATCGGTATGGTCTGGAACTTATAACTCCCTGCGACTCATCCACAATGATTCTCATCGGCGCTATTTCACAGTGACCTAACTCTTCCATTGAGAACGCTAGTGCATTTCTATTGTTATTAAGCATTTGCCTAAACCTTACCTGTTGTTCTTCGTTTAAGCACGACTCGGTCAGATCTATTTTACTTACATTCTCATCCATTTTACCTCGGGATTTCTCCTCAGAGGTTTGGCTTTCCATTTGTACTGCGTCTTTCATTACTTCTACAGAAATCCTGCAGATGGACATTGGGGTCTCTGTTTTAGTTAGATAACACAAGTCTAGGAACTCCTCTATCTGATTTTGGTTTACCTCAGGCACTGCGCATTCTTCCGCAAAAGCTAATACTTCCTGGGGAGTGATTTCTTGCATTACATCTAGCGGATTCATGACTTTGATCCACCACTGGCTTCCCACCGTATTCACGCACCCCTCCACTAGGACTGGTGCGGTTACCGCCGGTGCGCAGTAAGCTACCGGTGAGTCTAATCCCAGCGGCTCTCGAGTGGTTACCGGTATGATGCATTCATTTCCCGGCGGAATTTTCACTGTTTCTTTGCTAACTATAGGGTTTCCACAAAACACTTCTATCTTTGCGCCTGGTAGAGATAAATCTGATCGAAGCACTGTTAATAAGTTTCTCCCGATTACTATTAGGTGGCATAGATCGTCCACTATGTTGAAATCATAGCAGACCACCGATCCCTGGATTGAAAACTTACATCTAATTTGTTCTAGTATTACTTGAGACGAGTTGTCTGCCAAACTGATGTTTCCCTTCGATACCTTCCATTCATCTAAAATGCATTGTTTAGGGATCTGTCGTTTACAATGGGTGGACATGAAGCAATCGCTCGCTCCGGTGTCTACTAAGGATCTAACCTCCTTCTGATCATCAAATCTTAACGTTAAGAAAAATGCTTCGTCTCCTATCTCTCTCCTAGCCGGTCCGTCCACTGCGCCTAATTCTATCGTGGAATGAACGGACCCTTCCTCTAGTTTCCCTGATTCTTTTGTTCGGTACCACTGGCTTTGCTATCTTTGTAGATCCGCGGGGGTTTTTCCCTCAACCTATTCTTTAACCACAAGCACGCTTCTGTAGAGTGACCATGTTGTTGATGAATGATACAAAACTTACTTTCATCAAAAGGCAACCTGGGTCTCTCTACTTTCTGTTGAGTTGGCAGATTCTTTCCCTTATCTGCCTCTCTGTTCGGGGCGATATTGGATTTAGGCTTCTGATCTGAATTTCTTTCACCTTTCTGGTTTTCGTACCTATCTTTTCTCTCATAACCTTGCTGTTTAAAGTTACCACCACTCTGGGGAGTCCCGCTTTGCCCTGGCTTTGGTTTCTGAAACCATGGAGCGGCCTCCAGTCGGGCCAGCACCACTCCAAATCGTTCGGAGATGGAGTTTAGGGCCGCGGTCTCCTCTGATTCTTGGCCTCCAGCCAGTTCGCTCACTGCATTAGATATTTTAGTTCCCCCTTTGCCTTTGTCCAACGATTCTAGCCTCGTCGCACAATCCACCGCTTCGGTGAACGACTTAGGGTCCAGTATAGCTACTTGCCTGGCTACGCCCTGTTTTAATCCCTCTAAAAACACAGCTAACATCATGCTTTCACTCGCCTCTGCTTTAACTTGCTTTTGTTTCAGAACACCTGCAAATTCGATCACGCTCTGGTCTTTTCCTTGTTTAAGGCCACAGAACTCTGCGTGTTTCTGCCACTTAGCCCTTCGATCACCGAAGATCTTGGTCATTTGGGCTTCTAGTTTCTCAAACGAGTCTTTCTCACTTTCAGCTAACGCTCCTGCCCAGTCGTCGGCCCTTCCCTTTAGGCCTAACAGCGCCATATTCAGGAGATGGGCGTCCGACCAGTCATAGATAGCTTTCAGTCGTTTTAATTCCCTGAAATACTTTTCTATTTGCTCGTCTTCTTTTCCACTAAACCACGGTAATCTAATGTTTGGTCCCCTTTGGTGACCACTGTGAGTCGTTTCACGCACTGGCGCTGGTGTTTGCCCCAGTGCCTGGCTCAACTGTGGTAGAATTTCCCAAATATTTGGTTGATTCGGTGGGTTTGGAGGGTTGTTCTGACCTGGTGGGCCCGGTGGACCTGGTGGTCCGGGCGGCGGAGGGTTCGGTGGGTTTGGGGGGTTGTTGAGTTGGTTAAGGAAAGGATTGTTATTCTGGTTCGGGGGAGGGTTATTGTGTCCTGGTGGATTTACTTGATTATTCTGGCCTGCTGGGGCTTGCTGACCCTGCTGGTTCCCCGCCCCTCCTCGGCCTGCGTTAAGATTGGCTGCGAGTGCCATTGCCTGCAATAGGTGAGGGAGCAGGTTTTGATCGACCCCACCTCCTGCTGGCTCGGCCCGGCCAGGCTGTTGGCCTGGTTGGCCTCCCCCATCATTTTGTTGCAGTCCCCCAAGGTTTACCCCAGGATTAGGCTGCTGTATTCCCGGATTCACACCACCATTTCCCCCTGCACCGGGTTGCTGGAGTCCCCCAGGGTTTATCCCCAGATTGGGCTGATTCGGAGGGAGATTATTAATAGGGTTTTGAGGAGGGTTATTGAGAAGGTTTTGAGGAGGGTTATTGAGAAGGTTTTGAGGAGGGTTAGGCCCTTGTGGGTTGGCCTGATTATCTTGGTCTCCCTGGACCTGCTGATTAAGAGGAGGAATAAGTCCTTGAGGGTTGGCCTGATCGTTCTGGCCCCCTTGAACTTGTTGATTAAGAGGAGGAATAGCCCTCTGAGGGTTGGCCTGATTATCCTGGCCTCCTTGGGCCTGTTGGTTAAGAAGAGGGTTGGCCTGATTATCTTGGCCTCCTTGGGCCTGTTGACCCTGTTGGTTTCCCCCTCCTCCTTGACCTGCCTGTATAGGGGCTCCCATTGCCTGCCTTATGAAAGGGTACAACATATTTTGTTGTATGGGCCCAAGGTCTATCCCGCCTCCTGCCGGCGCGCCTCGGCCCGGCTGCTGGATTAGGATCTGGCCATTCCCATTGTTTTGTTGGGGTCCCCCAGGGCCCATCCCACGGTCAGGAGGCCATGCCCCCATATCTACACCCCCAGCTCCCCCTTCATCGGGTTGCTGGCGTTGATCCCTATCCTCTCTTTCTTCTACTAGATCCATCAAAGGAACGCCTCCTTCCGCCATATTATTTTCGTGGAGGTTTTGTATATCGTGATCGTCCCACTGTTCTTTCACAGGTATTTCCTCTACACTAATTTCGTCCTCACTTTCAAGTTTAGCTTTCTTACCTGTGTCTAAACCATCCTCGGTAATAAGTTCGTATGAAGACGAGGTTGATCTATCTTCTCTAGCTAATTTTCTATCAGGACTACCTTTTCTGACACTCGCGATAGCTTGTTCTAATTCCCTATCTTCTTCTTCGTCTTCACTTTCGTATTTATCATACAATTCTTGAGTTGGAGTGTTAAAATCTGGTGCTTTTAGCGTTACATTTTCCTCACTATCCTGATCGCTTAGCCTCTCTAAATCTATGTGCTTTTCGGGGCCTGTGTCTGCCCACTGCTTTAATATTTCGGCTGGATCAAAGGCCTGAGCTTCCGCTCTTTTACCAGCTTGGTCTAAGTTCGTTTCTACCCCGTAAGTTAATCGATAGGGTTGTAAATTACCTACTTTCTCGCTGTTTCCCTCCGCTTCCCTTCCCACTCCCCTATCCCTTCCCACTGTTTTTCCTTTAGCTACAGTGGAATAAGGAATGGACGCCCCCGGGTTGGGGTGAGTTGGTGTTACCAGTGGGTGACTGATAAACTCAAGTCGTTGGGGTAATGGATAGGTGAGAGAGCTCCCATCAGGTAGGATTACCGGATTTTCGGGGCGTTTTCCCCCTGATGGGCTGGAGTTATCCGCGGTGTTTTGTCGTTGTTTTAGATTTCCTGAAGAAAATAGGTTATCTCCATTGGAAACTTCCTGTTCGCCTTCACCTCCCGCTGCGGGCAGTAAACGATAAGGAACACTTTGGTTACACCACGGATTGTTCACATCAGATTCACAGGTGGAGCGAGAGCTAGTACCAGTTTCGTGGTCCGTAGGTGGTACGTACCCTGGGTTCCAATATTGCTGATATTCCGTGAGACGGTTCTTCCCTTCAACTCGTCCCGAGTGTGTTAGGGTTTCAAGTCCTTCGTCAAGAACCGGCCTATCTTTGGACCCTAGGTGCCAGGGAAATGGTTTACCTTTGCCACGGGTTTGGTAATTTTGTGCACCTTCGGGGCAGAGCTGCTTGGGTCTGGCTGCGACCTCCTGTCTCTGTGCCTCCCCGTCTAAGGGATTACCTACCAGGTGGCGGTTTTCCACACTCCCTGTATATGATGTTGACACATCGTGTCCTGCGGGCCGCAAAGATTGAGGCTTGGGGTTAGAGGAAGCCTCAAAGTCACCGGTGGCTGACATCAAGGATGAGCAAAACGGCACAAGTCATGTTTCGGGTATCTCCACCAAATGAACTATTGTTAATGTTTGATTTAAGACTGCGTCAGATTCGTGTATATCCAAGTCTTCGTAAGTTGCTTTCCAGAATGTCTGAGTAATTCAGACCGCGTTTAAAGTTTGTCCATTCACTTCCCAATAGTTCAAAAGAAATGAACGATGAGGGAACTTCTTAATATGAAAGGGTTTTTATTCAATAAACATCTCATCCCGAGTCAAAGCCACCATGTATAAGTCTTCATCAGTCCACCTCCCATCTCCTATCAGCAATCAACCACATTTAGAACACAAGTTGCTCCAACGCCTTCTAGACCATTCTAGCATTTAGCTCTAACACAATCCTATGTCCGAGGTAGTGGGTATTGGTAAACTCCAGTCTGTTACATGGAGTCGATGTACTTACTCCAGGTATAACTCCTTGGTTAAACATGTTTCTTCTAACCAACTAACTCACTAACTTTTCACTAACTGCTCGCTCCCTACCTTGCAGCGCCTTTTATACTGGTTAACAGGTGGCGCTAGGAGCGTAAGATATTTCTCCTAGGAGTAGACTAGAAGTAGACTTGCTAAGCCTGATCCTTGTTGGATTATTTATTATGACAATGTATTAAAAGTACTAAGCCATTAGTACAATATTGTCAATTATTAAAAATGTGTATTGCAACCTTTAATAGTTGATCAGAAGCAAATCGTAATTAAATAATGCATGGTTGAATATAAGCTCAAATATATAGGATACTCCAGTTAGTGTCTGTATCAAAGTCCTCAGATTTCAGCCTTATGAAACACATCTCATGAGGGATACATTTCACGATGAAACATATACAGAAGTACGTCATGACCCCCCCCCCCCCCCCCCCCCCCGCCCCCTTCCTACACATGGAATGTTGCATGTCGGATTTCAGAAATATTGAACCTGAATCCTTCAGATCTTTTGCCTTTTTAACGACATACTAAAAGTATCCATTTGACGTGGAAACACCAGCTCTGCCTGCGCACTTACTGAATACTCCTGTCTTTCTCCACTGCCTCACGACAACTATTTTCTCGAGAACTATTTTCCGCTTTTCAGAGTGTGTTTATCATACCCCTCGTCCAATGGGCCATGGGGCTATTCTCGCACCCCATTACCCACCCCTGTCACCCGGCCCCAGTCTGGTCATCAAATTACTCCGAGACCCGAGCCCGCATTCAACATGGCGGAACGGGCCGACAAAGGCCGGCGCAGCGCCACCTTCTGCCTGAACAGAGCGGGAAAAAGGGTGAAAAGAAGCGCCGTATGTGTGAGGACCCTCTTCAACGGACCAGACTGTGGGGGAGTATGGGTCGGTGCCCCCGGGGGGAGGGGGGGGCACTCAGTGTATGAATGTAGATACCCGCTGCAAAAATATAGCCCCCCTTTTTGGGTATTTGACAGCCCCCAGAAAACCTGGGATACTCTGACAGACCCCCTTTTTGAGCATCCCTCATGGACAGCCTCTGGAAATAAGCATTAACCTACACATTTCTTGGTCACAATTAATCCAGGTCCAGGAGGTGATAATTTGTTTGAGAACAATTATGAAGGAATTTGATAACCTACAATTGACTTTTCGCCCAGTATCAGATATAATCTATTATTGACAGCTATCCTAAAAGGTGGTTAGATTGGTTGATGGCACCCCCTTTTTTAGTGAAATTGGCAATCGACAGCAACAGCCACTTGATGCTCCGACTGCAGTTGGTACCCATTTTTATACCAAGTACCCCCCCCCCCCTGGTGCGTACAGTGCAGGTTGGTACGGCCCGGTGCGTACAGGTGGACTGTACTGACGTGGGGGGGGTAGGTTTATATTGAGGGGGTGGTATTAAAGTGAGGGCACGGGGTGGCTCGCCTATGGGGGTTAGATAAGACAGTTGTAAAACTAACGTCAAGAGTAGGGAACAGATGGCTACTGAGGACGAAAACGGTGAGATAAACACAAAAGGGAAATATGTTTGAAACGACATTTTGGATATTGGACAGTTGTATGGAATTGAGATGGTGAAATGACTGAGGTCGAAATAACAGTTGGTAGAGAGGAAACTGAAGTAAGTAAGTTGTAATACCTTTAAGAAAATTTGACAATAGTATACCTATACGAAAGTTAGCAGAATGATGAAGATGTATCTTAAAAAGGGGTGAGATACTGAATGACCTTCGTCTATTGTTTTCAAATATGATAGGCCTATACATAATACATATGTATTTTCTATTTTCTTAGGGGACAGTCTGCCCGTGTGAAGTCATGAAACAAGAGACTACGAGATAATGTGATGACAAAAATAGACAAAACCACCGTGCAATAAAAATGGAATATCACTTGACCAAGGGGAGCCTCTCATCTCAATCCACACCCCACCCCCACCCTCACCCCCACCCTCGGCTCTCTATTCTGACGTAACTAGTGAGACAGAAACTGTGTTCTAAGGGTATAAGGAAACCACATTCAGATCGGCAAGAAGGGGACAGGGTTTTGAATAATTCTTTTAATTTATGTATATTTATTTTTTTCAAATATATGGCATAATGACTTGGTGTCTTGTCCACTCTTTGAGTGCCACTCCTGTCTGATGAAAAAGTAGGAAAAGTAGGAAACACTCTTGCTATTTTTTTCTAGAAGCAACTAGGAGGGAAATAAATTTATAAAATACTTATGGCCTCAAAGAATAGAGACCAGGCACTGAATTTGTACTTGCACAGCTTGAAACTAGTAAAAAAAAAAACTAAAAAATATATTAAAGTGGTGTAGAAAGATCGGCTTTGCAATCCATAATCACCAAAAAGTAGGAAATCCTACAAAAGTAGGTAAAATGGCATCTCTGCAGTGACAGAGTTCATGGGTTTTGGGGTAGGGGTAAGTGGAGGGGTGGGGGATAGAGGAGGTGTGTGGCAGCTTGTCAACGGCCCGACACTGGCGGTCCACACATTCCGTGACAAGTTTTAACCCCCAGCCCCCCACCCCCCACCCCCCACTCCGACACCTTCCCGACATCCTCTCTGCTGACCCCAAACCGAGGCTAATGACAGGCCAAGATGGCGGCCAACATGTGGTCAGCCGGGAGGTCGGGACCCCCCGGACCCCTCCTGACCCGCCCCCTGGTGTAATCAGACGGACATCAAAAGGGGAAATTTGGGGGCTTGGGGCGGGGGGACGAGGGCCCCCACTAGGATAATACCCGAGAATGTGGGTGTCTAGTGGGGGGGGGGGGGGGGAGGGGGAGATGGAGAGAGGGGTGGAAGGGTGGAGGGGTGCTTCTAGACCCCAGGGGGGGGGGGGGGGGGCACTTGGGTCCCAAATGGGTACCCACTGCCAAACAAGACTCGCGAAGCAGAGGCAGTGAATGTCAAAATTGAGGGATGGTCAGCAACTTGTAAACCAAAAAGCGGTGGCAGTGAACTATTTCCATATAGTACAATATAGGGGCAATAACTTGAAATTTAGCCTCATTCTCAGCAAAAAAATAATGACAATTTTCTCTCAAGGTAAGCTTAGCAATTTAGGTGATTTTGGCCTATATCATGGTTTTAAGATCCTCTCATTTCAGGGGGCGGTAACCTGCACACCCCAAAATAGGGGGAAGTCAACTAAAATTCAGGACTGACCAGTCACAAAAAGGAGGAGTGGGGGGTAGTTTGGCAGTAGGTAGTGACCTTCAAAGGGTCAGTGCCCCCCCCCCCCCCCCCCCCTGCAGGATAATGCCCGAGAATGTGGGTGTGTAGGGGGGGGGGGGGGCGAGAGGGAAAATTGGGGGCTTGGGGAGGGGGTTCTAGTCTGGAACACAGGTTGTCATTTTCCAGAGGCGCTACTTCCAAGATGGCGGCCCCTCTCCCCCCTAATTTACCCCTGACAGCGTCTGGGACGCGGGGCCCAGAACGAGGCTGTGGAGTAGACTACCACGCCCCCTGGTGGGACTTTGGGGAGATAAGCCGCCAGGTAAATAGTACCTTACACTGCCCCCAGAGGGCCGGGGGGCAGGGGGCGGGGCGGGGAGCCGTCATTATCTACACACCTCTCAGGGACCCGTCCTTATTATTAAGACCTGCAGGGACCCGTCCTTATTATTATGTCCTGCAGAGGCCAACGTTTCAGAGTTTCCTTCAAAAAGAACCAAACCACACGCCGGGGGGCAGCGAACCACCCTTCGCTGGTTTCGCTGGTTCTCAGGGGGCGGGCGCCATTTTCTCCGGTTTCCTTGGAAACAGTCGGCTGGACCTTGGGGAAATCGGCGGCGCTTTTCTTTGGGAAATATATTCAAAGTCGACTCTGCAACTTTTCAAAGGCGACCTTTTGTTCGCTCTGTGGTACGGATGGAAGCTGTTATTTGATTTGCAGAGAAAGTTGTACACTTCACTCTTAAACTTGAGTCCCTCTTGTCCTCTGATATTAGTATAATCTGTATATACCCTAGCTCTATGTAAAACTATTTTGAAATGAAAGACCCATAATCTAAATTTTGTTTACTGTTTACTGCATCTGCCAAAGTTCTATTGTATAACAAACCACCTTGCCTTCAGATAAGTTATGATAATCCCCTCCAGAAAACAAGACCAGAAGTTACCAGACATGCATAAAACTATTTGAAATATATATTTTGTAGGATTTCTAGACGATTTCCCCGGGCTAATAAGTGTTTTAAAACTACTGGTCAAGGGTCTCTGATCAAAGGTCACGTGGCAAGTCTAGGGTCTCTGATTAAAATGTATCTTCACGCCCACTTTTTCGCCATCTCCATTTACCAACAGATCACCATGCCACGGCCCAAGGGGAGGGGGTGGGGGGTTACTCGATCCAGAAATAGGTCAGAACCTCCAGGGGCTGAAAAAGCGGTGCTGTCAAATAATCAAACCACCTTTTAAGAGAGCTGTATTAGTTGTAGTTTCGCATTGGTTACCCAGGGGCGGATCCAGTGGGGGGGGGGGGGGGGGGATCCAGGTGGTCTTGACCCCCCCCCCCCCGCCTTTTTCTTTTTTTGGTGAACCCTTCAACTACAAAAAGAGGGGGAGAGAGGGGGGTGTATCCACAGCTGCACGCGGTTTCAGTACTTAGCCTTTATGCTGACCCCCCCCCCCCCCCCCCTTTCCTCTTTCCAGAATCCTGTATCTACCCCCTGGTTACCTACATTCAAAGACAGTGCCCCCCCCCCCCCCCCCCCTTTGAGGGGTAAAGTTCTGGTTGGGGGGGGGGGGGGGGTTGCTTGTTGTTGACAGACGTGTATCCTCACGGCGTCCCTCTATCTGTTGGCCACTTCAGACGTGTCGGCCGCCGCCCGCCACACTCCGCTCAAATGTCGGCTGCTCCTCACCCATTTTCCCGCCAAATCTTAATTTCGATCAAATTTCACTGAAAATCGCGAAATTTCCATACAAATTTCACTGAAAGTTTTCCATATGAGTTTACTTTGTCCATTAATGGTGAAATATGTAGGTTTTTATTCGGTATATTGGAAATATGAAGTGGTTAACTTTCCAAAAGGGGCTATTTCTGGAAAGGGTTAAGTGTTTTATTATGATTGCGCCAGTAGAGTAGAGTGGGCTCGGTCAGAGTTGAAATAGTTTAAAACTTTCTTGTGGCTACCCTCCGTTGCCCCCCCTCCTCCCCTCCCTAGATACCAAATTAGAGTTTTCCAAGCCACAAATTCCGCTCATATCCATAACACTTTCAACAATCACTGCATATAAAAAGAACCCCCAAAAGTCGATTATGGGACTATATTGATATATCCCCGCCCTACCTTGCCCCTCCATATTTGTGAAGGTGCTTTCATTGCTTATTTAACTTGGTTTTTTGTTGACTGAGCTCCCTTTTTTGTTTACTGTCTCTATTTGATGTCTTCCCGCCGTACAATGACAGTCCGTGATAATTCTTCTGTCAACGGTTTCAGGTCAAATGTCGTCTGCTGGATGTAAAAAGCGCCAAACGCCAGATTTAACCAGTTTTCTTTTAACACTCGCTCCGTAAGGTGTGAAATGTAACTTATTTAACTCTTCACTTGTGTGAAATGTAACTTACTTAACTCTTCACTTGGTCGTTATTTCTCCGTTGCTGCTTAAACTTCATTATTATACTTCTGACGTGAAAAATAAAAACATACTAAAACGCCATTGCAGCTTTTGTGTATCTTTAATTATTTGCAAATATGTAAGTGTGTGTACCTATTAATATTTAAAGCTTTTGGACTCATGAAAAGTTTAACATTGCTGCCTTCATTTTCCCCCATACTATTACAATTTAAAAAACATACAGTTTTTCTTCAGTCATCAGTATATCAAGATTGATGTCTAATGAATGGAAAAGAAACATTTTGACAGCTGCTTCTTCAACCTTTGTATAAATATGAAAGACAATTTTGGGAATAAAAGTATGTAATACTTCTAATTTTACCCAGTTACGACTGGTGTGACGAGTGTAAAGGGTTAACACCGCTGGCTTCCCTGCCCCCTAAAACCACCCGTCGTTCTCCGACAAGGCTGATTCAAAGCTCAGGTGGTGAATAGGTTAACATCGGATTGGTCACAGTCCGATAAACGAGATGGCCAAACAAAAACTGGTCCAGATCCAATCTGGTCTCATGTAGTTTTACGATGGTTGTAGCGATGTCAACGCTAGCGGCTATATTTGGTTTACTATAGCACGTTCTGATTCTACCTAAAGTTAAAATCCTTTTCTTGATTTCAGTATTACAACCAAAAAATGTCACGGTTGCGGAATGTGCCCTTGGCGCATTAGAACAAAACTGTTTGAATAATACACCCCTGGAACATTAAGGATTTTAAACCATAACGTGATGCGTCATTTCCACTCCAATGCACCCTAGACCTAAGGCATGCGTCTGGCAGCATATACATTAAATTGTCTGTGCATTAAATCGCAGTAATTGTTACATAGGCTTTAATTGAAGAGTTATATATTACATTACAATACATAAAATGTCAATATATGAAGTGCTTATTATACTACAATGAATACAAATTAAACATCAACATATTATGGGATTATTATAAGTCTTTCTGCCTCAGTAACCATGCTATATGCTGCTCTCATTTTGACATGTCAGGGGATTTCATCGCGCCTTCCGCAGATAAAAACGTGTAAAACTAGGCAAAGTAACACTGTGTAGCGTAGCCCATCCCACTCACGTGGTCGTTTGGCTTTGTTTCGAGCCGGGGCTCGGGGCTCGTGGTGTCAGGGAGGCCGCTGTGTAGGACAAGGACCCCATTGACGGCTCATCACGGGGCGTGGGGTGAACGGGGACTGGGCGCCCCAGTCTGGGCGCCCCAGTCCTACATGACCTGCCCACTATAGTATAGTATAGTCTGTGCCTGGGTAGAAGAGGAGTGTGTGTGTGTGTGTATGGGAGGGGGGGGGGGGGGGGGCACTGACTCATTGAAGGTTACTAGCCACTGCCAAACTACTGCCCCTGCTTTCCATGACTGACCACTCCTGAATTTTAGTCCCTTATTTTTCAGTCCCTTATAAAAATCAGAGCGTGTCTATACCAGGAAATGTACAGAAACCACCAAAACTGCTTAGGAAAACTTCTGATAAATAATATTAGTTTTTTGGTTAAAATAAAGTATCAATAAGGCTATATATCAAGTCATTGCCCCTACACCGATCTACTGGTGTTGTTCAACGCCCCCGCCCCCCCCTTTTTTTGCCTTGATAGTAATTGCCACCCCCCCTCCATTTTGACATTCACCATGCCAGTTAGTTAGTAGACACTACTAAATACTTGATAATTCAGTTGAGCCAAAGGGCTCGTGTTCTTCTCATGGTGGGTATTCTTTGATTACTGGCCCTGGGCATGGAGTGTCCCTTCTAGCATGAGTGATACTTCACTTCGGGACACATTTTTCAAGAGTTTTGTTGTCCTTAATCTTTGAGACTTCTCAGACACAAAAGAACAAAACCTTTTCATTTAACTTTGTCCAACTCATGAACATCAAATATTTGACTGCTAGAGCGTTGAGTTGACTAAATACAGCTTTAAAACAATGCCTTTTCAAAACACTAAATGTAAACTGTCCCGGATGTGGACGTCCTTTGTCCCCTCCTGGTCCCCCCTGGAGACGGTGGTTACCATGGTAACAGGCTGGTAACAGGACGGTCACCATGGTAACTGGCCTCCTGTCCACCCCGGCCATGCTCTTAACCCTGGGTGACGGGAGGGGGGGTTCACGGGTGAAAGGGTTAACAGTGGGAGGGGTGTCGGGTTCGGGAAGAACCCCCCCCCCCCCCGACTCCAGGGCCCCCTGGACCCCTAACCCCCTCTACCCCTGATACACCCCCCCCCCCCCTTTACATGGCCCACTTACTAACCCCAGTACCTCAGATAAGGACGTCTAGTTTGGGGTTTGGTGACAAGTCTCTAACTTAAAGCCCTATTACAATACACGACTTGAGCTGCATGCATGTGATATGACAATGTTGCAGAGAAATGGCACACATGTGATAAAATCAATTTAAGACCTTTTAAAACTTGTATGGACAGTGAGGGCTCCCCTTTTCATACAAGAGGGCGCCTCCATACTGGACCTCATGTCTACCGTGTTCAATTTCAAATCTTAATACATTATCACACAAAACAAAACAAGTTATCATTGAGGCTCAAATGTTCTATTATTGTTACCATTAGCACTTCGAATACTCTTAAAATGAAATGACCATGTATTATAAAGTCGTTCGATATTTCTAACAATAAAACAAGCCTTCAGCCGCTGAGCTTATTTCCAATGCACTTGCAATGGTTTTTAAGTCCAATATTACTCTTTTTTGGATGAACTATTGGCCTTCGCATAGGTCATACGTAAACATGGAAAATGGGGTTGTCGCGGAGTAAAATTACACGACATAAATGTTCCGCACTCAGTGTAAGACACCCCACTCCTGTCTCCTAAAGAGATAAGAGATAATTGTGTGGGGGCCCTCTTCATAGCCATGTTTTATTTTCATGACATAAGTATGACAGCGTAATGATATAGCCCGGGGCGCTTAACGAAGCAACGCAGAGTCAAATACTTAACTGACAAAACTATGGCAAGTAACAAGGAGCAACGACATTTACATTCACAACATTAATACTGTGAATGTACTATAAACAGAAATGTCACTCCTGACTGATGAAAACGTAGGAAAACATAGGAAAGACTTTTCCTACTTTTTTTCCAGAAGCAGATAAGTCTAACTTTTACCTTCAGGAATAGATTCCTGACATAGAATTTGTATATGAATAGCTTGAAACCACCAAAAAATCCTCTAAAATAGGTATGGAAGTGCTGTAGGAAAATCTGTTGCACAATCCAAAATCATCAAAAAGTAGGAAAACCTACAAAACTAGTAAAAATGGCATCTCTGTATAAAAAAAAAGTGATACTGTTTTGAGTAGAACTGAAAAGTGTGTACATAGAGGAACCAATACCTGACAATCGGTACCAAGAGGTTCCCTTCTGGAAGGTAACTCCGAGTAGGAAGTCCTTTTTATCTAGTTAGCAAGTCCCAAGTTATAAACCTAGATTCTGCTTGAAGAGCATGCAGGCCTACTCCGCTTGGAGATGGCTTTTGAACTTCCTGTGGGTATAAAAATTGAAATGCCACATTGTAGCGGGTATGACCTAATTACTTATGACAGGAGGGGCCGTTTTTCCCTTTACCCCCGACTGACCCCCCGCTGCCCCTCCTGGACCCCTCCCCCTCCTAATCTAACCCAAACCAGAACGCCGCCGTCTCAGCCAATCAGAGCGCTCCATCCGCTTCACCGCGGGACGCCGCCAGACGTCGCAGCCAATCAGACGGCGACATATGGTTTGGTGCGGAGCGGGCCTGACCCTGCCACCTAACGGTGACCTTTGCGGATCACTGACCCTGGAGGAAGGGGCGGGCGGTAACCATGGTAACCACCACCTCCCCGGGTTAGAGCGTTAGCACCCTCCGCACCAGGCGACATTTGGGCAACTTTTCTCTTTCAGTTCTGCTGGGGGTTCTTGACAAGTGTTCATGATTCCTGATGTCATTCAGAAACGCCAAACTCGTCTGTCTTGGAAATTATGCACAAGTGTGAAACATTCTAAAATAAAAAGCAGGCCTAGCATAGCAGAAGTATTTGAAGAAATAAGTTCTAACAATTTCCCAGCTACAGGCTTATAATAAGACCAAGAAAGGACTGAAATACTTAAAACTTAAAATGTGTTATGCCCTATAATAAAAGCTGATTGCAATGTCATAATATGTTTCTGTGAGTGTCTAATCTATATCTGAGTATTTTCAATAATTTCCTCTAGACATTTTGTCCTAGTGGTATATTTAAGCGCTCATAGTTTTATAATTAGATCTCTTTGATTATTCATAAAACAAGGTCATATAAATCGCTGGTCATATGAACAAAATCGACCCTTTTCCAGCGGACCTATAGCCTGGTGATATATCGCTGTAAAATGTCGTCTGCTGAGTAGACGCCATGTTTTCTTATTCCCGCCTTCAAAAGTTGGCTTCCGGCGGGGAAAGTTCCCGGCGTGTCTGGTATAACGCAGACGACAGGAGGCGGGAACCAGCGGAGGACATACGTCACTGTGACGTCACTGGGCCCCTACCGTTTCCGCCGTTCACAATCCGAGTTTTTACCTCCAGAAACCGAGCCACAAAATGGATCGGCTTGGGGAAAACGAAACGGAACCAGCAATACATCGTTCAGGACAGCGTTCTACTGCCATAGAATACTGCTGGAATCCGAATGGAGATGTTTTCTTTGAAACGGAAATCATAAATTACTTCTCCGGAATATCTCTGTTCAAAAATCGTCTGTTGAAGAAGAGTTGGTTATTGCCACATAGATCTATTTAGAGCCTTTAGAGAATAGTATATAGAGCCTATGTCCCTTAAAGCCAGTGTATCGTCCATGTGGCAGATGTAATTTGCTACGTTGTAACTCTCGTACAGCCGTGCCAAATTCATGATGTGACCAATAATGTCGTCAGATTACGTTCTTACATCGCAAAACACGTCGTTAGCTGTGACGTCGTTAGGTTAAGGGGTGGAGCCCCTAACGTGAGAAATGCATGGACGATACCCCGGCTTTTAATCTGATGCATAAGTCAGACCAATGGGATGTAGGCGAGGTAAAACATTTATCAAAAATGTGTAATAATACACGTATTACAGTCCATGAAAGCTATCCCTTTGCCCTTCTCTCTCAGCTCTCACCATTCCACTGCCTTTGTTATGGTCCTATCCTGACTGAGGCTGAAGGAGGTTCATGACATTTCCTGAGTCTCAATATGGCCGTTAGCGTTAACGATCTCCGCCGAATACATAAATACAGTCCTTTGTACTCAGTATCAATTAAAACTACATCACAACGACGTCTGATAGTTAAACAGGGCCAATAAATACTTACATGTAGTCCTGTGAACTGAGTATCAATTAAAACTACATCAAAGCATTGTCTAATAATCAAATACTGCTCACATGTACATATATATGTACAACAGACAGTTACTTTGGCACTGTAGCTTTAAGCCCTGGGGTTGTGTGACGTCACAGTCCCTTAATGCTCCATGTTCTACATGTTAAATCATGTTGACTACATGCTACTAACATGTCAACGACATGCTGGTAGCTGGGGGTCACGTGACTCGGCCCAAACTAAAATGTTGTCTGCTGCCAAAAGGTCCTACCGGAAGGGCCTGAACGCGCCTCCGGGGGAGGAGAGTTCTACTGGGGTCATGTGACCAGGCTGAGGGCCTTATCCCGCCTCCAGGGCAGGAGAGTTCTACCCCGGGGTCATGTGACCAGTTCGCTGGTTCCCACTTGGCGCGTGGATATGTGTATTAGTGCTGGGATTATTACGGGTACTAGCGGAATGTGTGATAAACCAATTTAACTATACTGTCAGATGGGCACTATAATGCGTTAAGCGTCATAGGTAGTTAATATACAAGTATTAACTCGGTAATATGGGGGGGGGGGATTATACGTGAAGAGGGAAATACTGTTGCGACAGAAGGATCAACAACCAAGTTATATGCAATATTGCCTAGTTCTAAAAAAAATAGATGCATCCCTGCCGATTATGTATTGGACAATGGACGAGTAACAATGCATTATTTCATCCCATACACCACTACTACCGTGCATTATTCTGACAGTAGTACATTATCAACTGAGAATGCACTGGTAGAACAAAGGAATTCCGAGTGAGAGTGGTTTATTGCTTGATAAACACGTTTTGAGAAGTGAAACCAATCCAGGCGCACGTCAGGGCTTGGAAATAGGGATTAGGGGCATTTACCAAAATGGGATAATTATTATAGTCTCATCCATTACCTAAGAAGGTGTTGGAGCTCTCTGAGATACGTCTGTATCAGTGTATGTAACTGGCCGAAGTAGCACCATATGAGGGTTCACAGATTCGGGTTTGGGGTTCAGACGGTTGGGGGGGGGGGGGGGTTTCAGGTGTCTGCATTGGCCACTACCACTGCCAGCAGTCCTTCAAGTGACCAGTGGTCAATAAAGGTAATCCCCTATAAACCACTCAGACTGACCATCACCCCCTAACCCCACACTCACGGCCACTTGACCGCTGGGTCCAGTAACTCCAGGCTTACACCACTCTGCAACACACCCCTCTCTGTACACAGAGAACTGCCACATGGTGCAGAATGCTCCACGAAAACACAAAATTACTGTATTAGCGCATAGTAATTTTTGCCTGCTGGTGAAGAGTTTTCTATCTAAATAGCAGAGTCTAATCTCATGGACTCACAGGGGTTTTCCTTAACTTTTTTTTCCACTAGTCCACCGGGCTAGTGCTTAAGATTTTACACTAGCCCATGATAGATTTCACTAGCCCGACTAAAACACCTTTCAATTGATTTATTACATATTAAGATCCTGTCTACAGTTTTGGAGATATTGTAATTTTCCTAAACAGGTCATGCATAACTTTATTGTTAAGGATGTTATATTTTCCACTAACCCACAGGGCTAGCTGCACAAAATTTGCACTAGCCCGACCAGGTTTTTACTAGTACCCGGTACTAGTAACTCTATGTTAAGGTCAAACCCTGCGGTCACTCATTTTTCGTCACGTAGGTAGATCTCGTTGCAGAATGAACCTATATCAGACATAATCAAATTAATAATTCTTTGGGGCATGCCCAAAATGAACATAACTTTAAGACATTGCCATCCGACTCTGCTTGGTTTTAGGTCTTTCAAAAGCTCACTTCACCAGGCTGTTTCCTGAGGTCTATAGATTCAAGTGTATGATTCAAAGTATTTTGTTCAATCAAAACTCTTAATTGACTCTGGACCGACCACACTACAGTATATTTGTTGTTGTTGTTCTTGTAAATACACTTACATTGTCATTTATCATGGAATATAGATGGATCATAAACATAAAAATTAAACACAGACTATATTCTACCCCACTGCCTGTTGCCTGGTTTGTCCGACAGTTTGCCCGTTATTTCCCGTTACCCCCAGTTGTTGACCACAGATGCCGTGACCAGTCAATGTGAACTCAGAACAATGGCCGCCGCCCCTCGCCATGGCAGCTGGGCAGCGGGATCAACTGACGGATGAACAACTTTATTGACCACTTCATAACGCACAAAAGCCCGGGATTCTGACATAGCAGCCTGTCTGGGCCACCATGTGGAAATCTCGAATCAGACAGAATTTGTAATTCTATAATTCAATTGTAATTGCACCAAAGCCTTTTTGTGTATAGGGTCAGATACAGATTTCCTGAAAGGAAGGGGCGGGTCGGTATAAAAGCCATGTTCTAAAACAGCATACATTTGCGCACACTCAAAAACATTTCCCTCTCTTTTTTTAGCTTAGCGGCCAACCAAAAGGGGGGGTCAAGACCCCCTGGACCCCTATATCTGCCCCTGATGTAAGTGTTTTATTAGTTAGAAGACATTTACCGCTTGGCTAAATCAACTTGCACTGAGCTGGGGAATGCACTCAAATGCCAAGAGCATGATTCACAACATTAAACTGAACTACGAGAGCTTTTTCTGACTTGACTCCTAGCCTTATTTCAACTAGCCAATGGGTAAACTGGTCAAAAAACATTAACCCTATGGCATTTCCTTTCAGTTGACAATTCAGTCAAACAATTCTATCAATTGTATGTATACATAAATAATGAGCTCTATGGATTAGTTGCTCATGAAATGAACGTACCATGTTTGCACTGGTATTTAATATTTTGCGCACCATCTATGCAACCCTTTTCCAAACCGACAACAATCGTCCTAAAAGGTTCGATTATCTGGACCGACAAAGTTTACGTGCCCTGAGGAGGAATTTCACAAAGTGGTATAGATTCCACGGTTTATTTTTCACGCCGCTATGTTGTGGCAGCGATGCCCTACTTTAGATAAACGCCCGCTTTCCCTGGGAGGTTCCCGTTAATCAATATAGTCCCATGCCCCCCTGGTTATGGCCGTCTCGTCACACAGACCGGGAGACACGTTAACTGGTTTACGTCAGCTAGGCAGCGGGCGACGGCCGTTATTAAGTCAAGGCTACGTCAATAGTGATTTTCACATGGTAAATGAGACACCAGAGTGTTCGATACGGGGGAACACTGAACCTTTGCTGGAGTAAGATTTCTAAAGCTGCAGCTTCTGGTATTATTATGAAATCACTTTTAGAATATTGATACCGGTATCACAGTGATTCACAAGTCCAGCGGTATTCAACCTTCTCATATAATTTCCTCCCTTTAAAAGTTCATTGTCTGAATATGACTGTGTTTTCAGGAATGAATAAGTTCTACCAGCAATTCACCTAGCCCAGTTTTCTGTCTTCCTATTCCTGCTTATTACTGGTTTTAGGTGTCGCGCGGCCACCCTAGTCAGGTACCGGAAGTTGATGGTAAAGATTGGGGCTGGATGCAGGGGTTCCAGTAAGTACTCAGACAAGAAACTAAACTTTTACTATAATATTCCAATATCAAAGATATGTGTATATACGCATTGCTGGATGTTAATTTTGAATGGTGACGTTTTAAATTTTTGGAGAGAGAAAAAACCTAAACCTGAAATTCCCTGAAACTGGCATCTCTGCTCCGGGAAGTAAAGTGTACCTCTGGGTTCATCCCCTTATGTTAGGCAGGGGTGGATCCCGCAGGGGGGGGTCAAGGGGGTCCTGACCCCCCCCCCCCCCCACTCCCCTTTTGGTAGACCTCTAAACTACAAAAAAAAAGAGGGGAAAAGAATATGCGTATGTGCGAATGCACGCAATTTTAGTACTTAGCTTTTATCCCTCCCCCTCTTTCGAAAATCCTGTATCCGCCCCTGTTAGGTCCTTTGTAGTCGGTATAGTTCTACTCATAAAAGGTGTCACTCTGAGTTAATCCCCCCTACTACCGTGTAGGCCTAACACAATGAGGTATTATCGGCTGTTGGGGTTGTACATTAAGGGGTATTGGGGTTGTAGATTAAGGGTTATTGAGGTAGGAGATCAGGGGGTGTATGGTCCAGGGGTAGGCAGGTCGGGGCGTGCATCTTACACCCCAACTAATGGGATTATTCTGTGGCGGATCTAACGGGGAGCAAAAGTGACAATTGCCCCCCCCCCCCCCCCCCCCCCCACCAAGACCCAAAGGGAGAAAAGGTTGGCATCTTAAAATTGCTTCTAGTTACAACACGGTTAAAATGATTACTTTTAAGCCATAAATTTGAGAAAATAAGATTCAAGACCGCTTATAACGTCGGGTCACTTTAACCAGCAGATTGGTCCTAGAAAGGATTTTAAACAATGATTTATATATATATTGGTCAGTGCAAATCCAAAACAATTTTTCCGTCAGTTTGTTTGGGAATCTTGGGATACTCAGAATACAAATTATGGTGCTGTCAATAAATTGACAAATACGGAAGGCGAAATCCCGTCCTCTAATACTACCTACTTCAGGTAGTCCTCAAGGTCACGAGAGGTGACGAGAGGTGACGAGAGGTCCTTGTGATGTCAGGAGAGGTCCTTGTGACGTCACTAATCCCCCTTACGCTGGTTTTCCGCCCCTCACTATAAGTTTAAGCCCCACTTGACTTTCCCAGCGGCCAATATTCCCCTATTATCGTCCAATATTAGACCACCTGACCACTTGACTTTTGTCTGGTTCCCGAGTCACGAGTCAATAAGGCTGTAATACGGGCAGACAGGCGGACAACCAGCCGGGAAACCAGCTGACGGTCATCGTGTGCTAGGAAGTATGCCCTTCTATGTCTGCTGACCAAGAGAGGACTGCAACTTGTGCAAGACTTGAAACTTAAAATGTGCTATGCCCATCATAAAAGCTGATTGCAATGTCATTATATGTTTCTGTGGGTGTCTAATCTATATCTGAGAATTTTCAAAGATATTTTCCTAATGACATTTTGTCCTGGTGGTATATTCAAGCGCTCATAGCTTTATAATTAGATCCCTTTGATTATCTATAAAATAAAGTCACATGAACAAAATCGTCCCTTTCTTAACCAGCGGACCTTTAGGATGTACCAGGCAGGATTGGACTGCTGAGGGTGTCTATAGTCAACCTGGAACAACAACAACAAGCACGTGTGACAATCTGGCAATGGGGGAGCTCTCGACAGCAGACCGGTGACCAGGTGGTCATTAACTAGACACTAATTAGGTATTGTGTCAACCCGTGAGATATACAACATATGGCGGCCCTTACCCCCTCCTCTCACATTTCTAAGGGAGTCCCCTCCACTCTAAGTGTGGTTTCCCTGTTCCCTGTTCTATTGTACGGGGATATTAAACATATTTACAATGCTGTATAAACAATGGACCTAGAGCAGTCCACAATTTCCTCATAGAAATAGTACTTACAAGATGTGGCCATTGAACATATAAAAAAAAGGTCGTTTGTTCAAGACCGGGGAAGTATTGCAATCTTTCTTTTGTACAGGATACGTCTAAAATTAGTAAAAAGGGAAAGATCTTAAAAAGGGAAAGCTAAGGGCAGTCCTTGTTATAATAGTCTTATCTGTAACAACAGAGGTCAGGATACCTCCCAAGGTCACGGCACATGCGCACAACATTCCGCTGGTAGTACTCCCCCTGCACGCCGACACCAGCCGACGCCGCAGGTTCCCGGCGTGTGCCGGTAACAGGACACGCTGGTTTCGGCGGACCACTTCCGCCCACCTCCTCCCACACAAAAAAACAAAGGACCATCTGCTCTCGATATTTCAGACTCCGTCTTTTTTATCAGATCTTTCTGTTCCTGATGTAATCGGAGGTATTCTAGGGGGTCTAGATGGTGGGGCCCAATGCAGGGTACCGACCGAAATTCCATTTTCAAATTGAATTATTCCCTGCGTTTTCCCTGAGAATTCCCTGTCCCATGGCAATTTTTCCCCGTGTCATATCCAGCAAGTTGTTCAAATTTAAAAGCCTCTGCATGCAGACAAATTTGGACAACCCAATAACAAAAAACTGAATCCCTAATATCTTGAGAATCAGGAATTTCAGAACCTGGCCAAATGAAATTCCCTGTGTTTTGGTAAAATTTGCAAATTCCCTGTGTTTTGCCTGTCAGAGCTTATTTTCGCCATTTTCCTGTTTTCCCTGTGTGATTGGTACCCTGCCAATGTCGTGTGTCAAATTTTAAAAACATCGATTTTGCATGTCTCTCTCGCTTGTCGAATTTAAGAAATGTCCATGTTGTATGTCACTATGGTTTTAAATCTCCCTGTCGTGTCGTTAGGGCTCCATGTCGCATGTCGATTTTAAGAAACGTCTGTGTCGCCGTGTCGAATTTAGTGGTCCAGACCCCTATTCTAACCCCACCTGCCTTCTACAGTCAGCCCTGACCTACTGACTCCATTCCCCATCACACTTCTAATGACATTCTCCTCACAAAGAAGGAATACTTTTATCAGATTATTGTTTAAAAGTTTTTATCATAGTTTTTATAGGAATAGAAATACCGAGACTGCCTTTCTTCCAATTACTCAATGGAGAAAATTTACAATTGGCTTTATCGGTGTGTCGGGTATTATACTGTCAAAATTACATTCATACATGTATTATTTCTTGATGACCTACAATTAGATGGAAAAAATTATAGAGCTTGAATGGGTGTTTAACTGTGAGAGGTAAATAATGTACAGCCATGCGTGTTGGCCCTCGTGCGCCATGATGATGATGATGATTGTTGGAGTTTTAACGTCCATTCAGCAATTTTTCAGCTATATCAGGACGACTCACTTTGTCAGTTGTTGACTTCCAAGTCAACGATCGTATCTATGGGGGTAAAAATGACGGCGAGGCAAGCTGGTGTAACAGGCAAGGCCAAGACTTGAACCCAGTCCAGCCAAGTGAGAGACGAGAACCTAACCCACTACACCATCCCGACCCCCTCGCGCGCCATCTTGTTTTGGTGATAAACAATACAGACCTCCGGAACATGTCTCGGTGAGAGCAGGTAATAAGTGGTGGTGGTAGGATTGGGGGCTGTGTATATAATTATATTGTTAATTGTGTCAAGGTAGATGACTAGACAGGGTCATTAGCAGACATACCACTTCCTCCCCCCGACCGCCACACACGACATGACCCAACACACTCGCCATGTTACTTACACCGGTATAATCCAAGAGGGCACCATTTGGTTTGTTTACATTTTCCCTGGCCTAAATAAAATCATTCATACTCTGACTTTCATCTTTCTAGTTATATATTTTAGAGCGGAGAAACTCAGGGTCATTAGCAGACATACCACTTCCTACCCCCGACCGCCACACACGACATGACCCAACAGACTAGTCCTTTCATGACCTAGATACCACATGCATAATAGGACCTTACACCCACAAGAGTCCATGGCTACTAGTGGCCACATAAAATCTGTAAGGAATTCTTATATTGGCCCTCTATAAATGACATGGGGAACCCCTATGATAGCTGTTTGGGTGCTGGCTGGTTTATGGTCCTACCTGCCATATACCAGCCACTGCAAGGCATGCTGGGATTAGGGTGGAATTCCCACCTAAAATGGTTGCTGATTAACAGTCCTAGTTTGAGCAGATTTGGACGTAACTACAGTCTACCAAGACACTCACCGGTATAATCCAAGGTGGCGCTATTTGGTTTGTTTACATTTTCCCTGGCCTAAATAAGATCATTTAGAGTCTGACTTTCATCTTTCTAGCTACATCTTAGAGCAGAGAAAGAGGATATATGTATCAACATTCATGTTCAATCCCCCCTCCCCTCCTCCACCATCCCTATTCTTAAAGTTAAAGTCTGATAATTTGTTGGAATTGTTGTCACTAAACTGATGATTTGTGGAAACATCAAGTCTGAGCTGTAAAATGTGTTGCCCTTGCTACCAAAATGAAGTTCTTGGCAATTAAGTTGGGGCACCCCTTAAAAAGAGAGTGGGTGATGAGTGAGTGATGGATGTTTTACGCTGTACGGACAGCCAGGGTCCTTTTCACGGCGAAAAACAAGTTAGGACAAATTCTGACTTTTCAGACACGTGTTTTGACTTGTTGTCATTTTCATGGCAAAAACAAGTTTGGATGAATTCTGTCTTTGGTGATCGTATCTATGAGATGAAGGTGACAGGGTAGGCAAACAGCAGGGGATCAAAACCTGGAAATCATTTTTGCTGTACCTCATCCCTTAGTGAACCACAGCACCAACCGGGAATTGAACCCAAAGAACCACTTGATCAGTGCTGGGTCCCCCTTATATGATCAGCAGGGGCTACTGGGGGCCGGTAGTCTTCTGCGGAGCAGAAGCCCCATCCCGGTACCCCCACGGAGGGCGTGCCTCCAGAAGATGACGGGTCCAGTTTCAGTGACAGGTAAAACCACAGGTGTGACGACCGGGCAGACCACAGAGAGACAGACATAAAGGACAACTCTACCAAGACCCATGACCAAGACCTGCAGTGTTTGAAATTAAGCTTTTATTTTGTGTGCCTGCCAGGTGCACACATTCTGTAACTGTGTGACCAGAACCTTGTCTATGCACTCCCCTAATATATAGATATAATAATCTATTGAACTAGTGTGCACACACCGGGCGCACAATTTTTAGAAAATGTGCGCCCGTCAGTGCACACCGTTAATTTTGAGCACTTACCTTTATAGTTGCAAAATCAACCAAATCTCCCACCCAATCTCAATGCGATGTTCCTAGCTTTAACCAGGAAAGATAGGCATATAGCTAAGCATGCGCATTTTATGTGCTGAAACAGAAGCATCAAACGATAAGAATTTTCTTAATTTTTGGCAGCCAGTTGTGCAAATGCATGTTGTGTTTTTCTAATAACAATTAAGGGCCATACCCATTAAGCAACTTTAGCAGCGACGGGTGACAACAACCATTATAGTCGGTGCCAAAATCGGTTGATTCCTATAATCACCTGTAGGTATAGCATATTGAACTGTGTGCGTTTCATCTGAATAGGCGCTAAAATCGGCCGATTCTACCCTTAAAATTGGCTGATTTTAGCACTGATCAGTTGGCTGATTCTGTAAAAGTCGCCTAGTGGGTATGGGGCTTTAGTAATTTGTAGTTTTCCTTTTTCCTACGCAAAGCACGGGCTGTGTGACCCATCCCTTTCACTCCAAGACACCTAAGAACACCCCCCCCCCTACCCCCCAGTTGCCCTGGACGGTGGCCAAACCCCAGTGGCGGGAAACCAGCAGACGACATTTAGCCCAAAGCAGACGACAAACGACCGGTCGTCATTAGTGGTCGGGGAGGGGGGGGGGGGGTATGTGGGGGGAGAGTGTTCCTTGTAAGTGTGGGGAGAGTGGTCAGGGGTGGGCGATATTAGGGTGGGTGATATTAGGGGTAGGAGGGGTGGGCGATATTAGGGAGGTTACCAAGTACAACCACCTTTGTTCGTTTCTAGGTAACGCCAACAGATGAACTGATACCCTTTATACTGAGAAACTCAAGATTCAGAAGTGATTCCACCTGCTTTAGATATTAAACTTTAAAGTCAGTGATTCCACCTTCTTTAGATCTTAGATTACTTCAAAGATCAACTGAAACTGGTCATATAGATGGGCTTGATTTGTATACCAGAAAGCCTTATATTTCCTGATAATCAAAACTTTTTGTGTAAAGGTAAGGGGTTCTTGGCAGATTTGAATTTGAGAGGGTTCCAGGTACATTTGACTTTTGAGGAGGTTCAACATACATTCAAAGAGGTTTCTATATTTTTTTGGGTTATTCATATAGAATCCCTCCAACCCTGGACCTTTGGGGACACATCATCAGAATGACCCTGTTTTATAGCAATCATTTAGGGAGTGTTCGCCAGTAGCGACTGGAAGTGGCCCCAGCCGGTCACCAAACTGCCCAGTGTGTTGATTCCAGGTCCCAGTGGCCGCTGGTCAAGGTGTCCACCTGTATATACCTGGCTGGTACCAGTTAGGCCCTTTTGCACCGCTATTTGGCTGGAAATGCCCTATAACATTTGATGTTCAACCCACGGTCCCATACTTGAGTGCCATTAGAAATAGTTATGTCTGTGGCTTTATTCTCGGAAATTTACTGTTGTTTCCCAATCTGTGTTTTCTTTTTCTTTTTTTAGAATGAGACAGACAACACTGCCACTTTGATAAACTCATGATCAGAATAGCTGTAGCTGCCACTACGTCAGCCGGGGCTTAACCAGCGAAAACTGCCAGACTACTTTTGAGCAATTAATAATCTTATGCCAGTATATATGACCGCTTTACATGGCAAAGTCAGTTCTTACGGACTTTCTCCTCTGTCGTGGAGGGTGATCGGTGGCGGAGTGACCGTTTTCCCAGCCCCTCCCCGGTAACCATACACCCCCCTAACAGTGACAATGATCCCGATCACTTTTTACCACTTTTTACTTCCCCCTGTTGTTTAGCATCGTGTTGACCAACACAAACCGACTCTTGTTGTTCTGGGACTCGGGTCGAGTTACTCCTAAACTAGTCCAGGGGCTAGAGCTGGGATAAGGAGCCGGGGGGGGGGGTGGGGGTGGGGGGGCTGTTCCTTAAAAAATAGACCTAAATATTTGTATGATTAGTGCAGTATATATTCAGGATTTCAGAAGTTTTTGTTTTTTTTCTTTTTGCGGGGGGGAGGAGGGGGTGGTGGTGGCTCCATAGAGGATTAGTACAAATGTTTTACCACCATGTCAATTTAAAGACCACATAAAAAAGTGTGTGTGGGGGGGGGGGGGGTCAGAACCCCCTGGACCCCCTTCCGCTCCAGGTCCGCCCACCAGGACTCTACCTCAGACCTAACAATTTGTTATCATGTACACATGGCGTTGTCCAATGAGAAACTAGGACTAGGTGCGTGAATTGTCACTTTTAATAACCAAATATGTAATAAGACCCCCGCCACCCGAGCTCTAACCCCCTTGTTTTTGTCGGCTAATGCCTACAGTAGTCGGAGGTGATAGGACGACGACAGACGCGGAACACGGCGTCCGGAGACCCTCTATACGGCGTCCGTACAGCGTCCCAGCCGCCCCGTATCGGCGTCCGTTCGGATCCAGCCATAAAGTAGAGGTTATATTCCATGATCCAATTTCAGGGGCGTACCCAGCCCTAAAATCTGATGGGGGTGCTCGGTAAATTAACGGGGTCCATGCAAAACTGAGGGGGGTTCTGACCATTTATTTTGATAATTCCCTATATATATTTCATTGATTTCTGGGATACACGGCTATATGCGAGGGGACCCTGTCCGGCCGGGGGGTCATGTTAAAAAGTGATGGAAAAAATGTATTGTATATATATAAATCCCATCAACTTCTGTAATAATCCTGAAAATCAAGGGAAGCTCTTATGGACTAATATGTTATAAAACCCTTAAAAAATAATGGCACAAGTAATAAATAATGTGGTGATGGACAAGAGCCATAGACCACGTCTACTCCTCCTGGAGGAATCCGCACTCCATTTCTCCCCCGGGGAGACGGGCATCGCACCCCTCAGCCTCTCACCCCCCCCCCCCCACCCCCATTTCACACCTCACCTTACAGCAGATCCGTCTCTCCTATATCAGGGGAACACAAAGACAATAGTCAGGGCTACGAACCAGGGATGCCAGTAGTCTGGAGACGAGGTTTTTGATTTGATATTTGGTGTGTGTATAAAGTATAATTTCCCTCTAGTATCCTCCACTCTACCCCCCCCCCCCCCCCCCCACCACACTCACACACACACACCATGTCTTTTACAAACCTCACACCAGAAATCATGCTGTCTGGCCATGCTGTCTGGAGAGAAGGCTTGATACTTATTTTTCTTTTTTCTCATTTTGTGTCTTTTCTCTCAAAAACAATGTTCTGTTTTAAGGAAGGGGCACACTCCTCTCGACCTGCCTGTCATTTACTTTACACCATTTTTTCCCTTCTACAACCCCCAGCCTACTCGGACAGGGTGAGCATTATGCGCACCCCTCTGTGAGAGGGGAGGGGTATGTGAGTGGGTTTGGGGTTTGGGCTGTCTAGGGCTGGGGTAGGAGTTCTAGATCCCATTCATATATTAAGCGGTCCTCAACTCCAAGTCTTTGTTATAGTCCATGAAATGACATAGGTGCGATGAGTTTACATCTAAGATGGGTCGCCAACATAACAAATCAAACCTCCCTTTGCCTCTTTTTTTTTATTATTATTATTACATATATACCTGCATCAAAAATACTCAAATCATAAATATGACATCATAATGTCTAAGCCCTCGGCAAATATCGTTTTCATACATATTTATAACTCACTTTTCGATATGCAATGTGTTATTGTGGTTGTGATCGTAGCTCTGCTAGCCGGGTATCCGTGGGTACCCAGGGCGGACAAGTCACTTTGAAATTTGAACTTCTTCACTTACATTTCTACGGCCCAGTAAAAGCAAACCATCGGGCCTGGGGAGGTCGGGGGAGGGGGGGGGGGGTCGGAATGACAGGGTTCAAAAAGACCTCTCCCCTCTCGACCCGAGTCGTCCCGGCCCCTACCCTTACATAAATACACTCAGCCCTCTCCAGTCCTTCTTCCCTCCCCTTCTTCCCTCTATCCCTAACACCCCCCGAGGGGAGGGGGGGGGGAGGCACTGACTCTTTGAAGGTTACTACCCACTGCCAAACTACCACCCCTGCTTTTTGTGACTGACCACTCCTAAATTTTAGATGACCGCCCACATTTTGTTCAAAATCAGGGTGTGTCGACTCAATATCAGAAAATAAACAAAAAATACCAAAACTGCCAAGAAATACTTGACACAGTCCTATTAGATTTTTTTTTATAAAGTAAGGTGGCAATAAAGCCAAGTTTCAAGTATATTGTTCTATATATGTGCTTCACCTCTAACCTTTTTTTTTATGTCTAAAAAGTGGTCGACCGCCCCTCAATTTTGACATTCACCGACCCCGCTTCACAGGTCCGTTTGGCAGTAGGTATCTTTTCAAGCCCAAGTGCCCCCCCCCCCCCACGCTTACACCCCTTCCCCTTCTCCCGTCTTCCCGCACCCATCTAACCCCCCCCCCCCCCCCGCTCCCTGAACCCCTACCACCCCTACGTTGCGTACCCCTGGCGTAAACCTGGAGGTGTTAGGGCCAACCCCGAAAATAAACTCCACACAGCCCGCTTCTCCTAGTCATCTACTAGTACGCCAAAACTGAGGGTTTATTCATAAAGTGGTGTACTACGGTGGCCCAGAAGTGCAAACTATGTATGCTGCACTCTTCACCCTAAAACCTTTACTCTCATGTACTGGAATGTAATGTTTTGCTCCTTTACTTATTAACTGTAAAGCATTTAGGGTAGAGGAGCATAGTTATGAGATAAAAGAATTTTACAGGTCTCTCGGAATTTTTAAATGGCTTTTTAAATGGCGGAATTTTTAAATGGCTAGGTGTCCTGCGGACACCCTATGGATCATGGGTGTCCTGCACATAAAACTGGGAGTCCCATTGCCTCAACCTTGATATTAAGGTATGATTTGAAGGGGTGTTCTGGACCTTTAGGGGTGGGGGGGGGGTGAACAGGACACCAAGGACACTGGATTTGGTAAGGCCTGAATTATTAATAGCGACATCATATTTTGAAACTCAGAGCCACCGTAGGAGCGTCCTTAACAATTGGTAAGGAAAGGGAACAAGAAAAAAAAAAGAAACTGTCCTACCCCCCCCCCCCCCCGGCCGGTCGACCGGAAACAGATTTTTTTAAAGTTTATTTTTCATAAGGACAACCTAGGCGGACAGAGGGAGGCCTATGCTGGGCGCCTGGCCAGCAACCCCCTCCCCATGATCCACTCCCGACCGTCAAGCCATAATCCTGTTATTGTTTTGTTGGTACGATTGCCTTTCCTAATGCTTAGTACACACTGTAGGCCTACACCTTAGGCTTCCGCTAAGCCTATATCCCCGCTCCCGTCGGCCTCAGACGGCGCTCCTGAGCCTATACATGTGTGTGCCTAGAATTATTGTCAAAGAATAGGGGTATACATTTACACTTTCTCTCGGTGTAAGCTTTAGCTTAGGCCTGAAGTATGGCATAGAGCCCCCGGGGGGGCACTGAATCTTTGAAGGTTACTCCCCACTGCCAAACTACCGCCCCTGCTTTTTGTGACTGACTGCTCCTGAATTTTAGTTGACCGCCCCTTGTTTTGGGGGAACACAGGTCACCGCCCCCCAAAATCAGGATCTGTCAATATCAGAAAATATACAGAAATCCCCCAAACTGCTTAGGAAAACTTATTAAAAAGTTATTTCTGTAAAATAAAGTACCAATAAGGCTAAAATTTAGGTTATTGCTTTTATATTGTTCTATTGATGTAGTTCACCGCCCCCCTTTTTTGCCTAAAAATGGGTTCACCGCCCCTCAATTTTGACGTTTACCGACCCCGCTTTGCGGGGCCGTTTGGCAGTGGGTACCTGTTCAAGCCCAAGTGCCCCCCCCGGGCATAGAGCCTAGATGTACTTAATATTCAACTTAGGTATGTAGTTAGGCATAGAGCCTGGAAAAACAAACCTAGATTACATTAATAAGAAGCCTATACATCCTCACTTACTTTAGGTGAATACAAAACTCCCTACCGTCAAAAAAAACTGATAAGGAAATAAGGAAATAGTCTAGGCCTGCTGTCAAGTTTAAGCTTTAACTTAGGCCTGTGGTTAGGCATAAAGCCTAGACATTACTAAAGAAGAAGTGGAAACAGGTATAAATTAGAAGATAAGTTTTAATAACGTGTGGTAAAATAGTTACAGTCGATGAACTGTTTGAACGTAGAATAAGTAAGAAGTAGAACGTAACTCCCTCCACCGTTGGGGCTCGATAAGAGCCAAGTCAGTGTCTGGCCCTAGAAAGTTCATAGAATTAAGAAAAAAGGGCGTGGTGGGCGGGGAAAAATTCACCTGCAGTTACAATGGCCGGCTGGACAGAAGTGGCGGGAGCCTATGTGTAAGAAAGGCTGTGAATGGTCAGGGGAGTCCATGTGACCCCTGACCAATAGGGAATGATCTTCTATCCCTGTATTGGTAGGGTAATGAGGCGCCATTAGCCAGCCGGCCAATGCCTGTCCACATTACTAAAGAAGAAGTGGAAACAGGTATAAATTAGAAGATAAGTTTTAATAACGTGTGGTAAAATAGTTACAGTCGATGAACTGTTTGAACGTAGAATAAGTAAGAAGTAGAACGTAACTCCCTCCACCGTTGGGGCTCGATAAGAGCCAAGTCAGTGTCTGGCCAAACCGTTTGGATAGTTTAGAGGCGCTTCAGGGCCTTATGCACTGAGTTGTAGGCAAGCTGATCGGGCCTTATATAGGCCCTAATGGCCTGGGACCTCCATGTCCCGTGGTGCATGACGTGTGTTATATCTGCCTGTCCCTCATTATAGACGTACTGGGCGGCGCCCCTCCGTAAGCTATGGAGTGAGTAGGTGGCCGAACGGAGACCCAAGGGGGCCAAAAGGGCGGCCCACTGCTTCCTGAGGTACGGGACTGTCAGAGGGTTTCCGTCTGGGAAAACCAGGAGGGGGGCGTCAGGAGGTAGACAGGGGGGCCGAATGTCCAGGTAGGCCCTGAAAGCCCGAACAGGGCAAAGAAGGGGGTCGTGCGTCGGAGGGAGTAAGAGATGCGTAGCATCGGCCGACGACTGGAGGGTCTTAGTCCACTTGACGTTGAGGTGGAGTCCCTTAGGAGTGTCCGCCACGTCCGATAAGAGTAGATGCCTGGAGGGGTCGAACCCTGAGACAGAGGGCGGAGCCAGGGGGGGAGTGCGGACCTACCCATGATGCACCGCGCATATCTTTGTTTACGTTTCGGCGAAAACGCACGTGGGCTACTTTATTTTTGATTGTGGAATTCAAGCATTTAATGTGTTTTAATCCAAAATCTAACTCGCTAAGCTTTTTAAACACATTCAAAATACCCTAAATGGATGTATTCATCAATTCGGATTTGTGTTTTGATAAAGTATTTCAAAAGAGAACATCCAGGTCCCAGACTATGAAATCCATTGTTTACATATTTTGTATGACGATACAGATATCACATGACCATCTAGAAGGTCACATGGCATATCATTTCCATATTTGGGCTGGAAACAGCCAGTAACAAGCGAAGATCCCCATAGGTCTCCCCAAATAAGGGCACAGGGCCCTGCACAAGTATAGGGAATCCAGGTTTAGGGCAGGTTAGTGGGCTTGTCAACTTTAACATCTTCTGAGAATAAACTAGACACTGTCACTTGATGAAACTATTTCAGGGTAATGCAGGGAGGTTATAGGGAGTGGATAACACTTTCATTTAACCAGGTTCAATCACTTTAATTCATAAAAATGAGAACCATCTTGGGACTTCTCTCTTCGCCGGGCGTTCTGCACTAGGACAGAGATGTTTGTGAGTGCAGAGTGGTCTGAACATCAAACTCAAAAAAAGGTAGTTAAACTCGCGCAGATCTTTCTAATGTAAATCATGTGAACTATTTTGATCACCATTATCCTTATTCAGTACTAGTTAGATGGGGAGAGAGGGTTTTAGATTGTTATTTGGGCATGTGAACAGCCCAACAGCCACTCGACAAATGGCGGCCGCGGGCCGACGCTGGTTGGGCCGCGCGGTGCATCATGGGTAGGTCCGCACTCCCCCCCTGGGCGGAGCAATACTACTCTGCCTGAGAAAGCCCATATACATGAGTAGGATGGCCAGGTGCGTTAAGCGATGGTTGGTGGCCTTTGGGGCTCGACTGAGGATTCGTCTCAGGAGGTCCGGGGAGACCGGAGCTTTGGGGTTCGGTACATGGCGCATTGTTAAGTGGAACGCCCTGGCCGCTAGGCACACTCGAGTATGGTGCCACGGCCTCGTATCCAGGCCGGCCATGGCATAAAAGGTCCTCAAGTGGGAGAGGGCGTTGGATATGGTTGAGGGGTTAGACGTTCCCCTTGCGATGTATTCGAGGTACCAGCATATCTGGTAGTAGGTAATGACTTTATAGTCAATGTTGGTTTTCCGGCAGAAGTCCAGGAACCTCCTAACCACAGAGTCCCGTCCTCTCACCGTCCCAGGCCTGTGAGCTGCTCTCTGTCGAGCGTCCGCAGCGACTTGGAGAGGTCGGAGGAAGGGGTCTGTAAATTGAAGAGAGAAGGTGGTTACATAAATGAGGCGTATGCGAACAGTGCATCAGAGACGGAAATCTCCGTGAGACGCATCTGAGACACGAGACGTTCCGCTGTAGCCTTGTGGGCTGGGTCCATGTGAAGACGGCTGAGGGCGTCGGGGAGGACCATCCCCTCGCCTGGTATGTGTGCGAATTGGAGGTCGGTTTGCGTCTTGGCTGCATGGAACCACATGGCCCTGGCACAGGCTGCCAGGACCGGGTCCCTAGCTCTGCCTGACGCGTAGGTGGCGACGCTAGCCTGGTTGTCGCAGTAGACTTCTATCACTCCTCCGGCGAGGGAGATGTCGACGAGCGCTCGGACGGCAGCCAGCAAGTTGATGGCCTCCAGCTGCGATATGTGATGGCGGGTCGCTACTGCCCGAGAGTACTGGTGGCTGTAGTACCTCGTCCCGTCCGTTGCGCCCGCTCCCGTCAGGCATGAGTCCGCCCACACTCTGAGGACGGTCCTGAAATGGGGAATGATGGCCCGTACGTTCTCTTTGTGTAGGAAGCGACTGAACCAAGCCAGGTCCGCCCTGACGTGTGGGGTGACCGCGATGACGTCGCCCTCAGCTCCTCGAAGGGCCGCCAGCAGCCTGGAGATGAAGACCCTAGCCGCGACCACCACCTTTGACACATGATTTATATAACCAAGGATTGACTGCATGTGCTGCTTTGAGATGCTCCTTAGTCTAGCCGCGGCGGCCAAACACTTGTTGATTTTGACCAACTTATGCTCCGGAATGGAGAGAGTGTTGGTGTCTAAGTTTATGGTTACTCCTAACCACGTGACTGACCTCGCCGGGGGCTGTACCTTGCTACGGGCCACCTGAAGTCCGAGCTCCGTTAGAGTGTCGTTGATGACTGCGAAGTGTCTGTCAGCCTGGGTGGCAGAGTGCGACACCATGAGGATGTCGTCCAGATAGATGTACGTGGTGACTCCCCTCGCCTGAAGTGCACGCGCTATGAATCTAGCCACGGATTGCATAGCGTATGACGAGAGTCTGGCCCCGAAGGGCAAGCGCCCGTCAAAGTAATAGGATCCTTCGAAGTGGATGCCCAGGAGGGGCCAGTCAGTGGGGGGAACAGGAAACTGGCGGTATGCTCGAGATAAGTCAATGACCGCCAGCCTGACATCCCCTGGGGGGGAGCGAGCTATCGCCCTGACAGCGTCCTCCACGCTGGGGAGGTTGTGTTCTGCAGGGCGACCATCAAACTCGTGTGGGCGTATGTACTGATTTAGGCCGCCATGGGGGAAGGACAGGTCCACGATCACCCTCCGGTCCGTAGAGTCCGGCTTCTCCCGTGTCATGAGGGGGCTGACATGGAACCAGGGGGTGAAAGGGGGGCTGCTGAATGGTCCATGGAGTGCCCCCATGGCGACCTCCTTGTCGACGTACGCCCTAACGGCGTCCGAGTGCCTGACAGCTGATGAGTGGTTGTAAACACTTACTGGTTGAATCTGTGGGGGGCCTGAATACTGTATGGAGAAGCCGTGTGATATGGCGTCAAGTATCCAGCCATCGTCGGGGTGGCCTGTTGCCCTTTCCACCCACGCTGCCACATTAAGATCCGTGTGTATGATAACAGGGGATCCTTGCCTTCCTGCCAGCTTCCAGGCCTTAGCCTCGTCATAGGAAGTAGCAACACTCGAGTGAAGGTGTAGCGTAGGGAAGGGCCAGGCGGCGTAGGACACTACTGGTGCTGAGTGGGGGAAGGCCCCGGCGAGGGCAATGTTGTCAATGATGTGGTGATCGGCGAGTTCTGTGCCTTGGTGAACGGGCTTATGAAGTTCACCGCCTGTTGTGGCTGGGTAACCCACCCGCGCCAGAAAGTCGGGGAGTGCACGGTGGTCCCTTGGTTGATCCTGATGAGTCTGGCCACGGCTGTCGGGTCTGCAGGGGCGGTGACTGGCGGCTCCCTGTAGGTCTGCGTCGGCTGGTGATAGATCACATGTCGATGTAGTGGGCAGACGTACAGGGCGCCCCACTGCCCCAGTGACGAGGCCACCCCGTACGATCGTGGCGGGGCAGGGTGCCGAGGAATGGAGGATGGTGGCAGGCGGGGGGCTGGATGCGCGTGGTGATATGTGTTGGCCCATGAGTCCCAGAGTGGGGCTAGTTGCTGAGCCTTGTCGACGTACACGACGGATCTCCACATGGTGTTGCCAATGAGTGGGTCTGTGCTCCTGGGCATCGCAGGGGCCGGGGCGGACCGCGGCCTGGGTCGGAGGGGCTGCCGATGTGGAGTCGTGACTAGGGCGGGAGGGCTCCGCGCATGGCGGGGCGTTACCTGAGTCACGGTCCGCGGTTGGCGTGGGTTGTTGTGTCGCTGCGTATGAGCCTGATTCTTCGGTGATCCCGTATTGTAGGGAGGGCTCAGTGCGGCGATCTGGTGCATAGTTTGGTGCGTGTAAGTCAGCGGCACCGGACGATAATGGTAGGTGAAGTGCGGTGTATCCACGTGAGTTGTGCAGGGGGCGGCCATCTTGTATACAATGCTCCGCGGAGTGCCGAGGGGAAGTCGCCTCCGATTGGTTGAGAGAGCGGATGTTATGGTCACGTGGTGACCGTGTTTGTAAACAAGAGCGCACGTGGGCGGTTGGGTCGTGCGAACCATCAACCGCGACCTGTTGCGGGGGCGTGAGCCCTGTGGATTCAGTAACAGACTGTGTACTCACGCGACCGAGTTGATCCGCTAGATCACTGTGCCCGCTGGGTTGGTTGTAAGAGTCGGGGCAGGCCCCCGGGCGCCCGCACGTGCGTCCGGCCGGCCCCGTCCCTAGTTTTTTGGGCGGTGATCTGGTTTGTCCTTTTTCTGTGGGGCGTTAAAACGCCTTGCCTTAGGGTCGTGCTTGGTCTCCTCACCCGATCTGAGATGCGACTTCGTACGGCAACCCTTTGCCGAATGCGAGGGGCGTTCCTCACCCAGACCGTACAGACAGACCGCACATACATGGGTCCAGGTGACGCCGTCGGCAACATGGGTGGCCTTCTGCTTACAAGCGTCTTGGTTGAAGTGCGGGCAGGGGTGCCTGTTTTTGTCCGCATCCTGCCTGCCCGGAATCCACGATAACCGCGTTCTTTCACTCTGGAATAAGTCGTAGTCAGCCCATGACGCGTGGCCATCTTCAATGTGGGCGAGACTCGCCTGTGACCAATCCCTTACTGCGGTCCACGGCAGTGTGGCCGCGTCCTGGGACACTTCCGACAAGTGAGTGAGAACTGCATGCACTTCAGACAACGGGTCGATCAGAGATAATACCATCCTAAGGGTTAAGCACACATACTCAGGCAGTGATAGGTCCCGCCGCGAGCGCCTTTCCGCCGCTATCTTTTTAAGTTGTGGGGGAAGACATTTATAGGGTTGTAAGGTGATATCTCTTGATTTAAGCCGTTTACCTGTCAGGGGGTGCGTCGATGTGTATTGAGACTCCAGGGCTCGTGCTGTGTCTCGATGGGCGTCGTCCCTTCTGGAGCGCCTAGGTGAAACGTAGCGGTCTCTGGATGACGATCGACGCCGTCTAGGAGATCCCGATTTTCGTCTGGAGGATGCTGAAGTAGATCGTCGGTGCCTTGATGAGCGATCGGACGATCTCCTCCTCGATCGTCTGGAGGTCGACCGGCGTTGTCGCGACTTGGACCTTCGACGTCTGCTATGTGAGCGTGCACTCCGCGGAGAGTAGCCATGGTCATAGGGGGAGCGAGTCCGGCGCCTAGCGCGGCGGCTGGACGACCGCCTTGAAGTTGAGCGAGACGGTGACCTGGAATCTGTAACCCTCGATACCTTCTCGTTGAGCTCCTTGATCATGGAGTGGAGATTCTCCAGGGTGGTTGGTTGTTCAGGAGGAGCAGTCTCCGGTGGCTTCGCTGCCTGGCCGGACTGGTCAATAGCAGGATCAGTCTGCGTGGCCACAGCGTCCGTAGTTGGTGGTGTAGCCATGTTCGTATTGCCGGGTCGAGTGTTCTGACTGATGGCACTGAACCGAGCCGGCGGGTGACCAGTGAGGGGGGGTAGACCTGGCAATGGCGCTGAACGGGTACGTACCGGGTCCCTTGAAGTCACACCTCGCGTGGTCAGTTTGATTAACGCGATAGTTTTTGCAGATCTTTCCGGCTTCGATATACTCCTTGGATGTCCTGGCATGTTCTGGGGCCGTCATGGGTAGTGTACCATTTTGCGTAAGGCTCCAGGTCCAGAAAGTATCCAGTATACGAAAAATTCACCTGCAGTTACAATGGCCGGCTGGACAGAAGTGGCGGGAGCCTATGTGTAAGAAAGGCTGTGAATGGTCAGGGGAGTCCATGTGACCCCTGACCAATAGGGAATGATCTTCTATCCCTGTATTGGTAGGGTAATGAGGCGCCATTAGCCAGCCGGCCAATGCCTGTCCAAAAACGAGCCTAGATTTATTCAAGAAGTCTTTGCATCTTACCTTCAGTTGAATACAAACTGACAAAGCATACTGATAGTACCTACTCTAGGCCTACGGTCAAATATAAGCCTTAACTGCCTAAAGTTAGGCATAGAGCCTAGCACAACGAGACTAGATTTATTAAAGAAGAAGCCTTCGCATAACCCTAGACTTGCCGCCACGAGTGAACCTTTACTAAAGACCTACAGTCCAGTGTTTACCACTAACACTGGCCTGTAGGCCAATGGCCGACAATTTGAGAACAGGGCCGACAATTTTCACAAAAATTAGGGTCAAATAGGCCCTGATGGCCGACATGGAATTTCTTATGGGTTATTTTTTCTGTATTTTCTGATCATTCTAAGAGTTTTACCTGTAAAATGGAGACTGACATATTTGGAACCCTATCCTATGGAGTCAAAATCAGGGCCGACAGAATGCTATCAGGGCCGACAATATCTTAGCATAGTCGGCCCTGTTGGCCGACTGGCCAAAAAATAGTCGCCAACACTGCTACAGGTAGGCATTATAGAGCCTAACAAACTGAGCCTAACAAAGTCTATTGCTAGAACCATGCTCTAGGCCGGCCACACGTTTAGGACATAACTTAGGCCTGTGGTTAGGCATAGAATGATAGAGCCTATCTAGCTTAACAGGCCTAGATTCAGGTGAAGCCAAACTGTCAAAGCCTACCGATAGTCCGTTCTCTATGCCTGGTGCCGTTGTGCCTGGTTTTGATCTTCATCAAGTTCATGGACCACGGCACACGACATGGTTTCTGCTCCACCTAGACCTCGACAATTAGTCTTATATTCTACGAGGACAGGCCCAGGGTCTAGGGACACTAGTATCTGAGACCTATACGACACGGCATGGCTTTCCCTGCCTAGACCGCGGCAGTTAGTCTTATATTCTACCGGGACAGGCCCAGGGTCTAGAGTCACTATCTGAGACCTATACGACACAGCATGGTTTCTCCTAGACCTCGCCAATTAGTGAGCTAGTCTTATATTCTACCGGGAGAGGCCCAGGGTCTGGGGACACTATCTGAGACCTATACGACACTGCATGGCTTCCCTCGGCCTACACCTAGGCAATTAGTCTTATAATCTACCGGGACAGGCCCAGGGTCTAGACACTATCTGAGAGTTAAGCCCCAGCCACACTTACCAACTCAACTCAACTCGACTGTCGGGGGTCCCGATGGCGCCAGGCTCTACGACTGTCTGATCTTAGCAAAGAAACCCTACCATGCCATAGGTTACAACTCGACTGTCAAGGCTAGAAGGGTATATTTTATATAGACATATCTACTACACGCCCCCCTACGACCCGACGATCCAGTCGTACATCTTCATCTTCCCAACATGTACGACTCAACTCAACCGTCGGGGGTTTAGCTACGACTGGCCCGGCCACACTGTAAGACTGAGCCCAACTCAACTCAACTGTCGAGTTGAGGTCAGTCGTGCAGTGTGGCCTGGGCTTAATAGGCACCAGAAAGCGCAAAGGCCTAAAAATAAAAATAAAAGTTCACATCCAAAACTTTAACTGAGCATAGGCCTAAAGTCTACCAATGAGCCTAAATGATGTTCATTCTAAATTTGGCCTATACTTGTTGAATATAATCAGGATAGGCCTAGGCTATCAGATGCTCATTAGAGTCAATCTAGAAAATAGCTGAAATAATGTCATGTCAGAAGGACATTAACAAAGTATTTTTGTCCCTCTGCTCGTAGGTAAATAACTTGCCTGTAGATTGGTATGTCAGATAAGTTAATTGACTCCAATCCCACTGATTAACTCTAGCGTTAGGCGGATCTGACAACCCGTCACAAATAGGCTGCAGCTGAGGCCTCTGCAGCCTGCCATAACGCTCTAGGCTTGGCTTAGGCCGAGGCAGGCCTAGAAGTAACTGAGAGCCGTGAGTCCATAATATTTTGAGAATCAGGAATTTCAGAACCTGGCCAAATGACATTCCCTGTGTTTTCCTTGTTTCTTGCTAAAAATTGCAAATTCCATGTGTTTTCCCTTGACTTTAAAAAAAAATGGCCATTTTCCCTGTGCTGTTGGTACTCAGTAACTTAGGCCGGGGTAGGCCTAAAAGTAGTTTTTTTATTTTATTATTTTTCCACTCGCTCCCATGTGTTGAACAAGAATTTCCCCATGTACATGGGTTATTCCTATTCTTCACATGAGATTTTGACAAAAAGATTTTGACAAGGGAATCCCTCACTCAGCCTCATCCCCCCAACCCTAGGCTTAGGCCTAACTGAGGCTAGCAGTGCCAAATTTGAGAAACCCCACAACAAAAAGTTTAATCCCTAATACTTTGACAATCAGGAATTTCAGAACCTGGGCAAATGAAATTCCCTGTGTTTTTGGCAAAATCTGCAAATTCCCTATTTTCCCTGTCAGGGAATTCCCTGTTTTCCCTGTGTGGTTGGTACCCTGTCTAGGCCTAACTTAGGCCGGAGTAGGCCTAGAACTGAGCCTAGCCGTGAATCAGTGTCAGGGTGCTAACTCCCCCTAGTAGTAGTACCCACATCCCCCACCACATCACGGGGAGGTAACCCTGTAACTCCCCCCTAAGGTTCCCCTCTAACCCCGGCCCCAGAGTCAGAAGTAGGCCACAACTCGTACCTAGGCCGACCTGGGCCTCCACCACCACAACACAGAGAGACTGAGAGGGGCTTCAGGGAGTATGGAGTAAGGAGTTTGAGACTCTAACCCCACTCTCTCAGTCTCTGAGACACCGCAGAAATCTGTCCCAAAACTACACAAATTTAGGCTGGATCGAGTCAGGAACTAATACAGGGTTAGGGGAGATGTGTGGGGTATGTGTGGGGTAAGTATTGTGGAGTTTGGAGGTGGATTTATGTAGATCTAGGGGCATAATCTCCCCGTCTTCATCCATGTAGTTTAAGACTCTAACCCCCTCTCTCAGAACCCAGACTCTCCTCAAAACTGAGAAAACATGCCCCAGGAATCTGTCCCAAAACTACACAATACTAATACAGATGGGGCTAATAATGAATAGAGGGTTAGGGGAGATGTGTGGGGTGTCCATGGGGTAAGTTTTGTAGAGTTTTGGGGTGAATTTAGGTAGATTTAGCCGCAGAATCCCCGGGTGTTCGTCCCCGGTGAATGTGGGGCATCCCTCCCCGGCCTCCCCCCGCCCGACCCCCGGCCAGCAGGGACGGCCTCCGAACGGCCTCAAATACACCCAAAATACACCTAAATCACACCGAATAAACACTCAAAACGAAACCTACCGTATCCAGGCACGTCCGCATTACTCCGTTTTGGTAAAATCCTGTGTAATTCGTGTAGAATGTGTCATTTAGAGGTGGTATTTTGAGGTAAAGTCCCGCAGTACTTTGTCCCACGCTGTCTGGTTTTACTCTGAACTCTCCTTTCTCCCCTCCCCGCGCGGAGAGCTCCTAACGCCGCCCGCCGCGTCCAGGGGGCGCCACTGAGCCGGGGGAGGGATGAGAGGAGCGTTCTGATTGGTCGAGACGGGAGAGGGACGCTGGGGGGTGGGGACGGCGTTCAGCATGAGGTGAGAAGGGGAAGCTGGATCCTGTGACTTCTACGATTTTAATGTAGGAAAAGTGTGAGATCTTTTTATAAAGCCAGGGTGCAAAGTAGAAGATTAGAGAGGCCAGGATCCCGGCCAGGATAGAAAAATATTTGTACTGTCTATCTTTGCATAACTGAACATTTTCCTAGGGAATTATTCAATTGTGGACTAAAAATAATTAGGTCTAATTTAAACTTAAACCCTCAGTGTATTTATAAACAGCCACAACCAGGAGAACAAATTTTTGTAAAGTGAAACACATCAAACTTGTATCACTTTATATATAGGGCCTAGGCCTACAACCAGTATCACCAGTTTGCAGGATGAATTGTTGCACACCTACACATGAACCAGAACCAGTGCAATCCTATAAGCCTAAAAATGACCATAAGGATTTTGGCGGTCTCTCTGTGTAAACCCCCTTTGAGCATGCGACTCTCAATAATATGTAGGTAGCCTAAATATCTATCTAAATCATAAATTTACATTTTTCTAATTTACCAAGAAAATTATAAATGCATTTAAGGAAAACTCTTTAATTAAATAACAAAAGAAAAATGGACCATTAAAGGGATATGGAGTTATCCAAATACAATTAGGCCTATAAGATTGATGAGTGGGCTAGTGTTTGGTCATCCATAAAAGATAGTTAAACGGATAATAGGTCAACTTTACCATACCTTTTTTGTCCATTATTTTTAAATATTGACGTGTTTATAATTAAATAGACTTTGCGCAGACCTGCATGGTCACTTGATCACTTATTGGTGATTACCATGTTTTCATTGCAACCATGTCTAAACTTTATCAATTCTAAGTAATACTATATTCCATATTAATGGGCAAATATGACGCCGCCCCCTCTCCCAATTTTTGACAAATTTAGATATAGCCCTATCAATGTAATTCTAGCCACCGAAGAGGGCCTCTAAAATGTTTACATATGATAATCAAAGGCGCCTCTCCCCTCCCTTTGAAATCTCTGGATCCGCCCCTGAATTATAGGCCTATATATGGTTTATATTTTAAAGGTCATGCTTAGAAATACTACTCAAGCATCCTCAGATAGGATATATGAAGCAATTATGATATAGCCCTATCAATATTATCCCATTCAATGACAAATCATTTCAGATAATAGACACTAAAATGTTTGCCATAAAGAATGCCCTCAACGAGGAAAAAAAACAGACAGGCCTTTCCACCCTGGGTTTCCCTCCATAATCTAATTGCCTGGTTTATCTTATTAGTCTATGGAGGGGGAGGGGTATTCCCTAGGGGGTGGGGAGGGTGGTATTCCCTTACCGTATATGCAGCCGATGCGCATGTGTCAGATGACGTCACTCATTGTCTATTATGGGATGGCGCCTGTCACCCGCTGTTGACGTAAGTCGTTATGGTACAAGGCTATAAATAGATTAGTGCGCATGCGCTGTCATAGGACCGACACCCGCTGTAATAATAATACCCTATACTCCCCATCCTGCCCCCCCCCCCCCCCCTCCTCCCTACCCCTGATTTCCTGGGGGTTCTGGGGACCCATGCTGGGCTATAGTGTCTGTTTTCTTATTCTTGGATTATATATTTGAATGTATGCATCCTATCATGGCTTGCTAGATGGGCCTAGCGGTCACATGTTAAGACATTTAAGTAAAATGCTTATGTAATTATGCATTTTAAGCCATAACAGGAAAAAAATACGAATACTAGATAACGGGTGTAGACCCCTAATTTTGACGACATGACCGTTTTGGGGCATTGCACTGTAAAAAGTTAATGTTTTTCTACAGCAAATTATACAGTATAATTACAGCACTTTCTGATGTAAAAATATTAACTGTAACAATTGCTGTAGGACTACAAAACAGGTACTGTAAATCCAAAAATAAATAACCAATATGTATTTTTACAGTAACCTTTCCTGTAAAAGAAGTCCCCACCAGGGGAGCTACAGTTTGTAAATTGAAAAACGTTTGTAGTATACAACTTTAAAACCAATTTAAAAATGAATTAATTCAAGCTATTGGATTTAAATAGTTAAAAATACATGTAATAACCAAAACCTAATATGCTTAATGGATGAAATCCATACAAAATGTTTTTATTATTTCAAAAGTAAAAAAATGTTCAAGTGTAGACACCTTTTTGGTCTTGAATTAAGTTAATAGAGATTGTCATCTGTGCAAAACTTACTGCAACAACACCCAATGCATGTATATTTGCTGTTAAACATGGCAGAGATACATCCCACATACAGTATACATTGGTTTGTGGTGGGGAAATAACATTTAATCAGATTTATTCAAGAAATTCTATGTAAATTCATTAATAAATGACTTTCAATCTAAAGAACGGTAAAATATAACAATGTACTGTAAATTTACAGCAAAATTTGCTGGAAACTTTAATTGTTGCCAGCAAATTTTGTTGTACAAATACAGAACTGTATTTGCTGTAAATTTACAGCAAACATGACTGTACAACATATACGGCACTAAATACAGTTAAATTTACAGTATACAATGTGCTGTAATCAGACAGCAACCTTTGCTGTAAGAGGTTTACAGTACTAAATACTGTTTAACTTCCAATACATGATGTGCTGTAATTGTACAGCAGAATTTGCTGGAAACTTTGTTGCCAGCAAATTTTGCTGTAAAATTACAGCATTTACTTTTTACAGTGTGTGACATGCGACATGATCATTTCTTAGTGGGTTAACCAAAATAGCGATGCTATCACTTTACAAAATGCCATTATTATAATACAAAGAGAATGTCATTGCTTGCTCATTATGTTTGATGATCACTTTTTTGTATGTAATCTATAAAATCAAAAGTTGCTGAGTTATATTCTTTTGTGTATTTCTCAATAAACGTAAAGAAAACATTTTCATTTACAATATATAGTATTGAAATGGAAGGTGACATCACATATATAAATGTAGAACAAATGATGAACATTTTGAAGACAAGTTGATTTATGTTTCATATTATGGCAGAACTTGGGTCTTAATGGGGGATTGGGCGACATGTTGCATTCTTTCCGACTATTTACAATAATATATTCACATTTATCAAATCCTGATTGAAATGCTGGTGGCATAGGGAAATGTATTGCTTACCTTAATCCTGGTCAAGCCAAAGGTCCGCCATGTGACAAATCAACCATCCACTTTTTTCTCATAATTGCTATCCCTTTATTATCCAAAAGTACGGCTGCCACCCCCCCGCGTCCCCCCCGCGGTCCCCCTGCGGTCCCCCCTGCGTCCCCCCTGCGTCCCCCCTGCGTCCCCCCTGCGTCCCCCCTGCGTCCCCCCTGCGTCCCCCCTGCGTCCCCCCTGCGTCCCCCCTGCGTCCCCCCTGCGTCCCCCCTGCGTCCCCCCTGCGTCCCCCCTGCTTCCCCCCTGCGTCCCCCCTGCGTCCCCCCTGCGTCCCCCCTGCGTCCCCCCTGCGTCCCCCCTGCGTCCCCCCTGCGTCCCCCCTGCGTCCCCCCTGCGTCCCCCCTGCGTCCCCCCTGCGTCCCCCCTGCGTCCCCCCTGCGTCCCCCCTGCGTCCCCCCTGCGTCCCCCCTGCGTCCCCCCTGCGTCCCCCCTGCGTCCCCCCTGCGTCCCCCCTGCGTCCCCCCTGCGTCCCCCTGCATCCCCCCTGCGTCTCTTCTGCGTCCCCCTGTTTAGGGGCATTGTGACATGCAACATGATCATTTCTTCCCCCTGCGTCCCCCTGCATCCCCCCTGCGTCCCCCCTGCATCCCCCCTGCGTCCCCCCTGCATCCCCCCTGCGTCCCCCTTCGTCCCCAGTCCATCTCCCCACACCCCCCCCTGGGTCCCCCTGCATCCCCCTACATCCCCCCTGCGTCCCCCCTGCACCCCACCTTCGTCCCCACTCCATCCCCTACCCCTCGCTCTGGTTTATATATTTGTCTCCGGTGTCAATCCCTCTTCTGTCAACAACCAGTGAATAGAAAGGAATGGATATTATATAAAACACGGTCATAAAGCACCCCGGCGCATGCGTACTCAGGCTCTGGCCCTGGCAACAGAAAGCGCGGGAAAAGGAGGCAAAAAGTCGTCTGCTGCGACGACATTTCATTCATCCTGCGTTAATTTCGTTATTTTTCACTGGAATAAAAAGGAAATGTCGGTGATTTCACGGCTTCTTTGTTGATTTGGTTATGGCCGGGAAATCTCGATGGAAGGGACAGGAAATGAAAAATGAATTTTGAGTTTTCAAAGGATTGGTTGGTTTTCTGCTTCTGCGTGGACGAGTTAAGATGGCGGATCCTCTGTTGATTCTGTCCTGATCCTTTGGTTGTTTTGTATCTCTGTATCCTCCCCACTAAAAGGGTCAATAATTGTTATGCTGTAAAAACCGGTGGCTCTGGGGTAACGATCTCAGGGGCACATTTTCACGGCGTACTAAAACTGTGGAAGGATGCTCAGTTTGGTGCACTTGATCAGGATTTCTACCAAATAAGCTCAGAGTTATTTCTGAGGACTCTGCTAAGGGACTCACAATGAGAATGGAAACTATTGAAAATGCTGTTCAGCCGAAGTCGACCGTAAAATAAAGTGTGTTTTATAAAGGATTTTAAAGGGTACATTCTTGAATGTTACCCCTAACAATAAATGTATGGTATATTATAATTATAATATTACCCCTAACAACAATAATATGGCACAGGGGCGGATCCAGGAATTGGGGGGGGGGGGGGGGGTCGACAAACATGAATATTCGGGGAAGGCGGAGCAGCGCCCCCCCCCCCCCCCCCTCAGATCCGCCACCACTGAATTATGGATTACATCATAACTATACCTCTTCCTTGGAGGTTTGGTTGTGGTTTAGTCAAATGGCACTGGCAATTAGGTATATACCTACTACCCTCGTTCAAATGAGAGTGGTTGTGGATCTAGAGGGGGTCTAAGAGGTCTTGATCCCTGTTCTTTTGGTGGGCGGTCGACACCTACACATAGAGAGGAAATGCTGCGTATATGTGCATGCAAATCAGGGGGGGATCGGGGGGGGGGGGAGGGGGTAGAGGGTCCTGATCCCCTCCCGCTTCCCTTTTTTCTGTAGGGGACTTAAACTTGCCAAAGAGAAAAATATGTCGCACATATGCGATTGCGAATGCATGAAGCTTATATACGGACAGCCCCCTCCCCCATCCTGAAATCCTGTATCCGCCCCTGCAAATGCCATTTTAGTTTTAGCTTGTACACCGTCCCCAGGAATGACCCCCCCCCCCCCCCACCTCCCTTTCAGAAATCCTCTTTCTGCCCTGGAGAGAACAAACTGTGTGAATTTAACTGCGTTTTGTTATTGAATCATTATTTGGTTTTTACTTATCAGGCCTATCCATGTATTGTACTTCTGACTTGATTCCCAAAAGCCAACGGAGATATGAAGCACTTAACCCAAGGATATATATTCAAGATTCAAGATTCAAGAAGGTTTATTGACTAATGTAAAAGCTTACATTCATGTCACCACTGGGTTGTCATAAAGACAATTATAACTTATTTACAATGTTATATACATGGCATACAAAGGCACAGATTGCTTTTATTGCATTTTGTTTGAGATCTTTTGGGCAGTTGGGATCAACATTAAAAATTTCACATATTTTTTCTTCCTCTGATAGTACATCAAAATGGTTAACCTAATTTCTGTATTTTCTTAAGAAAGCGTCTCTTGTAAATTTAATCTCTGGTTGATCACACTGAATAATCACATGGCATACATTTTGTCGTATGTTACAGTGTTCACAAAGGTCATCCCATGCTTTTTTTCCCTATATCTACAATATATAGGCCTATGTGAATTACAAAACCGGTTTTGCTACTTCATTCCACGACTAAATCGGCATTTCTTGCCTCTCCGAAATCCCGCAATCTCTCTGAGTGTTTGTCTTTACTTATTTGGGGGCAAACCGGACGTCACAAATGCCTCTCTCTATACCTCTTTCCCCTTCATCTCCAGAAACCTCGAGAAATCTCGAGACCTCTCGACCCGACGGCGAGAAGTACGATCCCATCGTGCTTTGCGGGCCGCCATGTTTGTCAAATAGCCTCGTGTTGACAGAGGATCTGTTTCAAGGAGGTCCTTCTGGAAGGGTCCAAGTGCGCAGACGACATTTGGAATTTTTATGAAAATGGAAAAGAAAAGAGCGGGAAAAGAGTCGGTCGGAATGGAGCCGGCGTGTCCAAGAGTCTGAGCGGGTAATTGGGAATTGTGGGATGATGATATTCTTTTTCTTTTTATCAACTTCTTAACGCATAACACATGATCTTCCAGAGGTTAGATGAATACAATATTATAGTATAGTAATATAAGATGTATTTTATGAGCAATGAATAAGTTACAGATTCTTCAAAACATAGTCCAGGGTCATGTCGATGTAAGGTCAATGTGCATTCATCATCAGCGACAAATCAACTTAATCATTTTCTTAAATTCAACCTTTTCTGGGGAGCTGATATTTGAGTTTCGATTTTGCTTTATTTTCTGATTTTTGCACAACATTCTCCTTCCCAGAAAGACATACCATAATTGATACCAAAATGGTTATTCAGAAATATAGGCCTATCATGACATTTGATGGCACCATATAGCTATTGTGCCAAACACGTATGCCTAAAACTATTTTGTCATGTAGGCCTATAAGAAACTGATCTGATAAAGAAAATCAGTGCTCTAGGCGACCCCTCAGCAATATGTTGATGTCTCTCTGGGATCCGCCAATTGTACTAAACTGGCCATTCAATCCACTTTCGAAAACGATTTTTTTCTCCTGAACTCTCCCCCCCCCCTCCACCACCACTGTGATAGATCATCATGCAGTGTGTGTGCGTGTTTGTGTGTGTGTGTGTGTGTGTGTGTGTGTGTGTGTGTGTGTGTGTGTGTGTGTGTGTGTGTGTGGAAGCTATCCTCTTGATATTATGTCATTCTTAGAGGGGGTTCAAGGGTCACATGACAAAACATGACAAAGGGGGAGGGGTAAAAATGGTCAAAAATAGCATGATGTCTTTTATGGTTATAGTCATTACTATTACCCAAGCAAATGCGCTTCAACTACATCCTAGAAATCAGTGTGCAGAAACTGAAAGGTAGGGCTGGTTGTGTGTTGAGATTAATGCTGGTGTTCCACCTTAAACATGTCACTATATAGGATACTTTTCCAAAACCTGGACCCCCCCTCCCCTACCAACACCACCCCCGGGCACTCTCACACCGTCCATACCCCCGACGTGAACACAATACTAAACGGTTCCACTTTATAATCACTATCTGTCACCATCCATCGAACCTTAACAAAATGACCCCCCTCCTCTCCCCCGTGGGGGCACAAGGGTGGAGCTTCTGCTCCTGGGAAGAATATAGGCCCCCAGTAGCCCCTGATGATCATAAAAGGTGACATGGGGGGGGGGGGACCCAGAACTGACCAAGTGGTTCTTTGGGTTCAATTCCCGGTTGGTGCTGGGTTCACTAAGGGATGAGGTACAGCAAAAAGTGATTTCCAGGCTTTGATCCCCTGCTGTTTGCCCTACCCTATCACCTTCATCTCATAGATACGATCACCAATGACTGACCAAGTCAAAACACATGTCTGAAAAGTCAGAATTCGTCCTAACTTGTTTTCACCATTAAAATGACCCTGGCTGCCGGTACGTCGTAAAACATCCATCACTCACTCACTCCATACCCCAGACATGAACACAATGCTAAACGTTTCCACTTTATAATCACTATCTATCACCATCCATCGAACCTTAACAAAATGACCCCCCCCACCCCCCATGACGTCGGCCATATTGTCCCTGCTCGCGCTGGTACCCACACAAAGAACACCTACTGAAATATTGAACGCGGGCAACCAGCGGTTTGTATGGGACCTTTCACCGCCTCATGTCCCTCCGCGCAGAGGGGCGGAGTAATACATACTAAAACATACCGGGACGGGACTATTTACGTACAGGGCCCTTTATATACAGATTGTTATATTTGACGGATTGGGTTTCATTTTTCAAAAAGCGCCGCTGGTTTTTCTATGTAGGGTTATTCGGAGTAAACGTTATTGAATGTATGACAGGACATTACTCACATTGGTTATATGTATTATGTTACAGGGGCAGATACAGGACTTTGGAAAGGGGGTCTAATAAATGGCATGATATACAGATTCATTGTTATATTTGCCGGATTGAGTTTCATTTTTCAAAAAGCGCTGCTGGTTTTTCCATGTAGGCTTATTCGGAGTAAACGTTATTGAATGTATGACAGGACATTACTCGCATTGGTTATAAGTATCAATACAGGGGCGGTTGCAGGACTTCCGAAAGGGGGTCTAATAAATGGCACGATATACAGATTCATTGTTGTATTTGACGGATTGAGTGTCATTTTTCAAAAAGCGCTGCTGGTTTCTCTATGTGGGCTTATTCGGAGTAAACGTTATTAAATGTGTGACAGGACATTACTCGTTTTGCCTCTATGTGAATTATTTGATGTTGTCCTGGTATAATTCATACTTTGTCGCTGATCCCCGAACTAATCGTGGTTTCACGTTACTCATGAAATACTGTGGAGAGGTCTGTATTTGATGAGTCACCAGCACAGACAAGCGACAGGTGCCATCAGCCAAGTCTACATGACCAACACAGAGGTGTGAGTGAGTGTGTAAGTGTGTGTGAGGTGTGTGTGAGAGTGTGTGTAAGTGTGTGTGTGGTGTGTGAGAGTGTGTGCGTTTGTGTGTGTGAGTGTGTGTGTTTGTGTGTGTTTGTGTGTGAGTATGTGGTGTATGAGTAGTGTGTGTGGTGTGTGTGTGGCATATGCAGTGTGTGTGAGAGAGTGTGTATGAATGTGTGTGTGAGTGTGTGTGTGGTGTGTGTGTGTGGTGTGTGTGTGTGGTGTGTGTAAGTGTGTGTGTGTATGTGTGTGAGTGAATGTGTGTTGTGTTAGTGAGTGTGTGGTGTGTGTGTGTGGTGTGTGTGTGTGTGTGGTGTGTGTGTGGTGTGTGTGTTGTGTGTGTTGTGTGTGTGGTGTGTTGTGTGTGTGTGGTGTGTGTGTTGTGTGTGTTTGGTGTGTTTGGTGTGTTTGGTGTGTGTGGTGTGTGTGGTGTGTGGTGTGTGTGTGTGTGGTGTGTGTGTGGTGTGTGTGGTGTGTGTGGTGTGTGTGGTGTGTGTGGTGTGTGTGGTGTGTGGTGTGTGTGTGGTGTGTGTGTGGTGTGTGTGTGGTGTGTGTGGTGTTTGTGTGTTTGGTGTGTGTGGTGTGTGTGGTGTGTGTGTGGTGTGGTGTGTGTTGTGTGTGTGTTGTGTGTGGTGTGTGTGTGATGTGTGGTGTGTGTAGTGTGCTTGGTGTGTGTGGTGTATGTGGTGTGTGTGAGTGTGTATGTGTGTGTGTGTGTGAGTGCATGTGTGAGTGAGTGTGTGAATGTGTGTGTGTTGGTATGTGAGTGTGTGTGTGGTGTGTGTGAGTGTGTGTGTTTGTGAGTGTGTGTGTGAGTGTGAGTATGTGTGCGAGTGTGTGTGTGTGAGTGTATACATGTGTGGGTACCTGTGTGTGAGAGTGAATGAGTGTGTGTGTGGTGTGTGTGAGTGTGTGTGAGAGTTGTTGGTGTGTGTGAGTGGGTATGCATATTAGTTTTTACCTTGTCTTTCAGACAATTAATTTTGACTGACACATGTATTTCAGTTACGCATGGAATCCAAGTTATATGCACAGATATATGAAGGAAAAGTTCTCTTGATGACTTAATTTCCGAAATTTACATCACAAATGCTATTTTCTGTCGAAAAAGGGAAGGGCGCAAGCCCCTGTGTTCCCTCTAAATCCAACGCTAGAATTGGCTCAAAGATGGCCTTAATACAACATTTGTAAGGTCAGCCTAAAAAGGAATAGTTCTTTTTCAGTGTCAGGAATGTACTGCGAAATAGTACTAAGTTTCACTACCGCCCTTCCATATTTTCCATATACAAATTGCCAAATGAAAAGAAAAATGTAATGTGGTGAATGGTTCTTTTATCAGGTTCGCATACACCATGACCTGTGAAAGCATTGAACACATAAACAGTGCTAGAATACCACATTTATAGAGTGTATGTTATACTTATTGAATGTTGTACATGTAAAAGTCCTATGCCTGTACCCGCATATGAAGCCACGGCTTTAAGTTAATTTAGATGGGCTGTGTGGGGGGTGGGGGTGGAGAAGGGGGGGTGCACTGCTTTGGCTCCCTCCCGGCATGCACCATTAAAACAGTGCACCTGTCACATGCCTAGGTCACATGATCACTCCTAGGTCACATGACCAGCTTCACCTGTGTGTCTGATGCACATTGAGGGGGCTACAAGCTAGATAGCTTCAGTGTCATCAAGGATATATATATATATATATATATATATATATCTATCTATATATATATATATATATATATATGGTTGAAAGTAATAGCATAAAATTCATACCTCTGTGAAGTCCACCATAGAATATTGTTTCTCGCAAAAACACATCTATCAATAATAGTACAGGGCCTATTAGAATTAGAGAAGTCAATATAACCATGCATGGAGAGTAAAATTTTACTCTCCATGATATAGCCATACATATTTATAAAGGGGTATTACTGGCTTGTTTGTTGATTTAATACACATCTTGTGCTTGATGATGAAGTTTCCTATTAAGTGAACAAGCCCACTCCCAGCTGCCGTAAGAAACCTTCTGCAACCATACTTTTTTAGTCAGTTTGTTACTTACTAAGATGGCATGTAACAAATATGTTATTGATGATGAGGTTTCAACTTCACCAAATCGGAACTTTATCATAACATCATATTTGATGAGGTAAGGATGAAACCAAAACAGAACATTATAACAACATTCTGTTTACATTGAAGAACATAACAAAAACAATGCAACATCACAGCATTCCGTTGCAGCAACGTTATTGGGAGCCATCAAAATAACGTAACGAGAACCAAACAAGAATGTTGCTGCAACGTTATAGTAACGTTATACCACCGACTGGGCTGTCTCCGTATCCCTTGACTATAGGTATACCCTCTATATCTGTACCAACTCTCTCTAGTTACTCCTGCATCTCCACATGTTATTCCCCACCATTTTTATGATCTGCGGTTCATATTTCCGCAGCATGATCGAGTATCGTGAGCAGTGCATTCCCGACCAATTTCTGGCATTGTTTTCTACCACAACACGCTGTCTGCAGACACAGAGAGAGCTGTGGGGGGAGATAGATAGCGGCGGAAAATAGGATGTGACAAAATGTATAAGTGATCACATTTTTTGTATACTTCGGATTGACTCTAATGTGCTCTGGTCTTATACATAATGTATTGGATTGCGTCTGGCAGTTACGCTGTAGTCACAATGTGATAGATATGTGTATGTAAAGTGAGATGATGTTATTCCTGAGAGAAAGAAAATGTCAATAGCATGATAGAATGCTCGTGCTTAATTCTAATGTATAAAGAACACCAACGGCAATATGATAAGGACCACAGGATGCATCCCAGGGTGTCTGCCCAGCCAAACATATGACGTTATCATAACATTGCATCAACATTCTGTTTGGTTCTGTATTGGTTCTTGTTACGTTATTTTGAAGGCTCCAAATAATGTTGCTGCACCATACTGCTGTGACATTGCATTGTGACATCATTATAACATTCGGGTCATGTTCTTAATCAGAATGTTCTTATAATGTTCTCTTTTGGTCCTAACCTCACCAAAAAATAATGTTATAGTAACATTCTGATTTGGTGAAGTTTCAACCTCACAATAGATAATGTAATTGTTACTTGCCATCTTAGTAAGTAACAGACTGACTAAAGAAAGTATGGTTGCAGAACGTTTCTATTATGTCTCAGGTTGGTTGAGTGTATGACCCCAAATGTCCTTCTATATTTTATCACCCAAACCAAATTCAAATTATCTTGAAAAGTTTTAACATTAGTAGCGGTACAAACACCCTGGCTATATGCGCTGCCCCAGTATATATCGCTCCTCGACAGTGTGGGTGATAATGAATGAAACGCCAAGGCAGATTATCTGATGATGTCCATGACGTCCCTTTGGTATTTAATAAACAACAACTCCCAATGGAAGAAGAATAGGAAATAACTCAAAATATAGCTGCGTCATATAATGACCTCTGCTCTTGTTAAACAAAAACAAAAACGAAAACATACGTGGCCTTGTTGATGTTAAACAACTTAGGATATTCCAACTGTAGTAATTTATATGACAGTTTACCAGAAATATTAGGTCTATGGTAAAAGACTTCGCATCTTTTATATGTGTACGGACATCTATAATTCCCACTGACATTCTTTTTGAAAGCTAGATCGTCTAATCGAATATTGTCCCTAATTTTCTAAGTTATAGTCCAAGATAATCTCACTTTGGTCTCATTGCAGCTTCATCGTGGGCCTGACGATGGTTCATTGTGGCTTCTTAACTGCTTTATTGGGATCCAACTTCATGTGACTTCATTGTCGTCTGAGTGTTGCTCAGTTGCGGGTACACTGTGGGTACATTGTGATCTCACTATGGCTTTATTGTGGTCTCATAGTGATTTCATTGAAAAACGCAACAACATTATACATTACAAGAAGTCAAATCCTTACTACTTTGAGAATGAGGAATTTATGGACCTGGTCAAATGAAATTCCCTGTGTTTTCCCTGTGCTTTGGTAAATGAAATTCATTGTGATTTCCCTGTGTTTTGATACAATTTGCAAATTCTCCTTGTCAGGAAATGTTTTGGCCATTTTCCGTAAATTCGCTGTGCTGTTGGTACACTGCAGAATGCTTATTCTGGGGTTAAATCTGAGTAGGGCATTAATCTATATAAAAAAAGGTATTAATTAGTAAAAGGTTAACTGTCTTTAGAAACAACCCTATCAGCTAAAAATAGCACTAACACAATGAACCCCATTAGCTAAGTTCAAAATGCCCAGGATTAGGGGATTATTCAACTCTGCCTTTTAAGATATGAATTCTGATAGGAATAAGTCTTTCTTGGCGTGGGGCTTAGAGCTACATTGTGGTTGGAGAGTGGTGTAGGTCAGCCGTCATTCTGATTGGTCGAGGCGTCCACTCAGGGGTGAACTGTCCCCTCCCCTGTCAGGTCCCATTAACCCAACACTCCCTGACAACCTATGCTCCCCAGACAAATGTCGTCTGCATTTTCCCGCCAAAACCTTTTTTCTCATTTTCAAAGATGTTCTTGACTGAAATTTCATTGAAATTTCAATGAAACATGGAAGTCGGACCTTTGCGTATTTTTATGTTGAATCTTAACCCTTTGGAGGGATTAAGTGAGTGTGTGAGGGTTGTTTTTTGCGACGGGTCCCCTGGAAGGAAGGGTTAAATGCGGGCAGGTTGGCCGGGGGAGGCTGGTGGCATGCTGGAATGTCAAGTCGCAGACATATTTCCCCATTTTCTGAGTTTATAATAATAGAGCAGGCTGGCGGAACCTCTCTGGTCTATCGGTCTTTGTACCCTATTACATCCAGAACATTCCGGGGGATGACTTATGCTGGTGACAAAACACCAACCGATTTTCTTCTCATGCAATTTTCACATGTTTAGAAATACATTTTAGGGTAAACATACTCCCAGCTTTAGAGTGGTTTAGGATTGGTTGATTAGGGATAACAAATATTAATAGAGTAATCATTATTCATCAAACTGATTTCTAAAGTCGGTCCATAATCGGTTCAAAATCGCGTCATGGATCATCAGCATAGGGGGATCATTTAAGGCCGCAGCTCATTTTTACAGCTTCAGCATTCTACTGTGTTTATAAACAAAACTATTGGATACTTATGTCTAATCAACCAAGTTATGGACTTGATTGTGTAATATATAGAAATGAAGGAAAGTAATTTGGGAAATACATATATAGATCCTAGACTTTATATAACATATATATATGTTTTCCAAATAGTTGTTGGTACCTCCACTCTCTGACCTACTGGCTGGATACGCATTGCCAACGGTACACGACTTTTTCAAACAAATTTCATTCAGTAATTTCAGTATCTATAAACACATTCACTTACTGAATGCACCAGTATGATATCATAAAATGTGACAAACTCCTCTGATCTTAGATATGGCGTGTTATTCTAAGGACCCCCATCTCTGCGTTCTGTACAATATCCAATACGCAAATTAATGACAGAATAATCTCCTCATTTATCAATATGTCTGACCCATATTTTAATCTTGAAAACGTGGAACTCTTTTCAATGCGCCAGGATGCCTCTCTGGGAAAATATAGATAAACAAAACAATTAATATACAGACATGAATAAATTACTGAAAGGAGAGAGATGCGTATATGCACTGTATTAGAGGTAACATGCAAAATAATTCCTTTATCCGAGAACGAGGTTTGGGTCATATTGACCATTATGTAGCTCAAGGGGTTTTTACACGATGCCACATGAGCTGCGATATGGTGATGTCACAGTGAAGTGGCATATATTAGAGATGAAATTCTTGGTTATACATGTGTGAAAATTTTCTTTCTTGTAGAACCTCCTTATAAAGTTATGGGGACCTACCATGTCACACTCAGGCCGAGGAAATGAGAAGGACAAACCCAACATGTTTATGGTTTAGACGATCCATGTACATTTAGATACTGACAAACCTTTAAACCAAATTTCTGCATTCAAATAATAGGTCATCGCTATTTTGAGAAATGCACGTCATCATTAACAAGATGGCCCCGGTCATTGTTATAGGCCTATACCTAAATAAGATTTACGCCCATGGCTTATTCGGGAGAGAGTCCAGATAGTTTGATTTTTATAGTTTTATTAACCTTTTCACACACAATACATGATGTTCCAGAGGTCAGATGAACAGCATGGACATAGATTGCTACATATTCTAATAAAGGCCTATGTACCAATAACAACAGTCCTTTTCCTCACAGACCCCTATGCATTCCACAGTACCGTTCTCATATCTTGTCAGGCACATTCCTTTACGTTGTTCCGACATTTCTCTTGGTTCTTAAGTGACAGGGAAAGTAGGAGGTAAAATGGGGCTCTGGATGGGGGGTGGGGTCCCAATGTCACATGTCAAATTTAAAAAATGGCAATGTCCTATGTCTCTGTCGCTTATTTTTCTCAATGTTGCATATTGAACGCAAGAAATGTCCATGTCACATGGGGGCCTTCCATTTAGTGCGTACACAAAATTTCTGAAATTCTAGACCCCCCCTCACCCTCCACCCCTTTGGGCTAAAATACGCATTGGATTTGGCCATGTATGTATGCATGCACATTTTCAAAAATTTGAGACCCCCCACCTCCCTTGGTGCGTACGTACTTAATGGAAGGCCACATGTCAAAAAGGTTATAAAGCTCCCTGTCGCGTCGTTAAGCCCCCATGTCGCATGTCGATTTTAAGAAATAGCTGTGTCACGGTGTCGAATTTAGTGGTCCAGATCCATTAAAGTAGTCAGACAATAACTACAAGTATGGAGCACAAATCACAACATTGGGACACTCAGATTTTACCCCGACTTTTCAGTCCTCCTTAGCAACAAAAGGCTCAGGTCGTTGATTGACGCAGATCTGGTGCCCAGGGCCGCAGAGATCACAGAAAATGTGTATCAAACAGGTCAAAAGGTCGCCCAGGAACATGAAAACACACTCTCAATGTCGCCGGCGTCTGAAGGTTAAAACAAAAAACGTGACGTCACTTCTCGCGGGATCTCGCACCTTAAGATCTCCAAGCGGGGGCATCCTGAATCCTTTAAGCCTAAGATATAGTTAGGGTGTATGTTTGCGTATGGAGAGTGATTTTGGGGTGACAACATTAAATTTAGTTGATGGAACATTTCTGGGACACCGATTGTGATGTACAGCCTTACCGTTGTTGGGGAGAAAAACCTGTTTTGAAAACTTTGGGGGCGGGGGCTCTTCTTTATTCACTTTTATAGTAAAAAGTGTTCTTTAAGAAACGAAAACACGTTTTATACAAGCAGACCTAACTTAATCCTTGGTTTATGACTCAAAGTATCACATATTTCTTAAGGGACCTTCAATCAATAATGTACTTATTATTGAACGCATCAAAGGGGAAAAGGATAAGGGTAAAAAATGCGTAATTTGATTTAGGTTGTAAATATATGCACACTTCAGGGCCAAAAGGCAGGGCCATTATTCAAGAAATCAAACTCACCAGAGGTTATCACCAAATACCTCTCTTCTGAAAAAGTAAAGAAGGAATGAACAAATGAATTATAGTGTTTTGGTGACACCAGTTGAAAGATAAAAGTATTTTAGGTAATTGAATAAATTACAAAAAATGCGCAGGGCAACAGAACGCTTAAGGCACCAGTCGTGATCAGCGAAATTATGATATTTGGTTAAGTTAATCTTTTCTGTTTTCGTGTGTTGTTGATAGGTAGTTTAAGTTTTCACCTTCATCAATTTCTACAAAAATAATAGATATAATAATAACATGAATTAGGTTACATGGGCAGATAACAACAGATTTTCTGTACCAGGAACGGATAGGCCTACAAAAACAGAAGCATTACTTTAGGACTGGTAAAAATCGGAAAGAGGACTGTTTGCTGCGTTGAGGCATGTCTACATTATGAATATCAGGGGCGGATCGGGGGAGGGGGGAGGGGGGTCCAAAGGGTCCTGACCCCCCTCCCCTTTTACCCCTAAAGGACAAAAGGGAGGAAAATGCCGATGCATGCATGCATGCGAATGCACGCCATTTAGTACCTATATATAGCCTATATGCCAACTTTCCCCCATTCGAAAATCCTGTATCCGGGATGCTTCTGAATATAACAAGAGAGAGTAAACTGATATAACTGATGAATAGATTTAAAATGTAAAATGGGTGGATTCAGTTCATGGCAGTGAGCGTTAGCACCTGCTACAGCGACGGACCTTGGATGGATTTGATTCGGCGTTACCCAGAATCCCGACCTTTGGGGCCCAGGGACACCAGGAGGGAGAGGGGGGGGGGGGGCGACGGGGAAGGTCAAGGACTTAGGTTGTCGGGGATATATCTCGTTTTATTTTGACAAGAGTCAAGGAAACGTGCGAAGGTCATCTGCCTACTTCTATTGAATCTAAGGAACCCGTGTTATAGAATTTGAATGTGCAATGTTATTAGTACTTAGACTAGGGACCCTTTACCCAGACCCCCCTCTCCCCACACTTTTCAAAATCTTGTATCTGCTGCTGCTCAACAGGATTAGTGGCTTCCTACACAGCATTTACCCCTTATTTGTGTAATTTAGGGGACCAAGAAAAAGATGGAAGCAGGACACCCCCCCCCCCCCTCGATCCAGCCCAGGGACACAATACATTTGGAACGCAATTATTGCTCATTCTAGCTCAACTTATGAGAAGCAGCCTATAGCCCCTCCCCTCCCTGCCCGCTTCAATCCGAGCTGTCCTTCAGAATAAGTCGTTAAATCATTCAATAATCCGCCGACATTTTTCTCCTCCTTTTTCCCCCTCCATGAAATGAGTAGCAGGTTCCTCGCCTCGTTCTGACATCTGGAAGTGGTCACCAAGACAACCAACACATGTAAACATTACCCCGGCCAAGATGGCCGCCCTCCGCGCGGTGCACTCTGGGAAGGAGAACTAATCAAGGGCCTTTGATGGGAAACTTTGCCGTTGACCTTTGAACCCTGGACAAAAATGACCACTTTTTAGCCGCTTCTGTGACGCATATGTTTCATAGAGAACCAAACACCCAATAAATCTTAATTAAACATTTGATAGCGTTTGATTTGATCAAAAAGTGGATTCTTGGTAAGTTGTATTCATTGGAATATAAAGGAACTAGGGCCGCTGCAATAGCTCTAATAAACAGATGTTTTTCAACATTAAAACATAAAACAAGAAATAAGGAATAAAAACCATGAAATAAGGAATAAAAACCATGAAATAAGGAATAAAAAGAGGAAGAAGCATAAAAATGATTGATAAATTATTAAGGACAGTCTTGCTTAGAAATGACACAAAGGAGCAATTAAAACCGAATTTATTAGACACAAAAGGCGGCTGAGAGACAGAGCAGACGACATTTGAACGGAAAGTTACAAAAAGGGCGGGAACTGGGACAAAGCAGACGCCACGGGAGGGAAACTCGGTTCCGGTTCAGTGGTCAAAGAGGACCAAAAACATGATAATACCAGGACCATATGACACCAGCCTCCCGCCTCTCAGAGTGAAGTGGGGGTTGGATGGGGAGCCCGTGGAGGGGGGGGGGGGGGGCACTCAGTATATGAAGGTAGGTACAAACTGCGATACTACAGCCCCCCAGGGGCGGATCCAGGGTCTGTCCCCCATGATTTACCTTGCAAAATTTCTCTGCGGATTTGTCAAAACTATGACAGTTCATTTTTAGTCTATGGCCCCCCCTTGATCCGCCACTGCCCCCCCCCCCTCTTTTTTTTTTTTGGGGGGGGGGGAGATTTGACACCCCCGAAAGACTTGGATACTCTGACAGCCCCCCTTTTCAGCATCCCTCATGGACAGCCCCTGCAAATAAGCATTAACCTAAAAATTTCTTGGTGACAATCCAGTTCCAGAAGGTGACTATTTGTTTGAGAGCTATTATGAAGGGAATTTGATAACCTACAATTGGCTTTTAATCCAGTATCACATATAATCTTTTATTGACAGCTACCCTCAAAAGGTTGTTAGATGATTTGACAGCCCCCCCTTTTTTAGTGAAATTGGTGATCGACAGCTACAGCCCCTTGATGGTCCGACCGCATTTGGTACCCATTTCTAGACCAAGTACCCCCCTGGGCTCAAAGTGGAGTGGGGATTGGGCAGGGGGGGGGGGGGGGTGGGCGGCGGGAGGAGGGAGGAGGGAGGCGGGGTTATTTGAGCAGAAACCATATGCTTTTGAATTATCTCCAGTACACTTCCAGCGCCTGGCAAAAGTTGCGGAATTCTGGTCTGCATACAGTTCCCTCCAGAAGTTGATACTCCCTCGCCCTCGGGCAAAGGATTTCAAGCAGGGCATAGCCAGCCCCCGGGTTTCACGCAGAGCTTTCACATAGTGATAGCTCAAGGTCAATTTAATGAATGGAACATTTTATGTAAGTGACATACTCACACTCAATATGGCAAGTCTAGATTTTAAATATTTGATATTAACCTTTTACATTTTAATGTAATTTTAGTTACATTCTGGTGTAGCGACAATTCCAAGTAAACATGCAGGCATATCTCATTTCAAAGTAATTTTTCTCTTAGGCACTTCATAATGAATGCACATCTGTGTAGTTGCAATCCTCACCCAAAAGGGCCAGTAAGAAAGGGGGATCTCCCCGAACAACAGAAAAGGACCGTCCAGCTACCAGCGCTCCCTCAAGGAACAAGCGATTTCCCAGCATGCCAGAGTGACCACAGGGCCATACTGTCGGAACTCCCCCCCCCCCCCCCCATCCCCGCGCGCACGAAAAGACCGACACTTTGGGATAAAACTAAACATCAAAAAATCTTTGGAAATGCAGGACAGGTGAGGACAGGAATATGGATTGTATCTGAAAACGATAAATTCCATGTACTTAAAAACTTCTGACTATACCTATTCGTTGTCAAGTCCCCCAACCTCCTATTTTCAAACCCTCCCTCTTGCTTAAACTTGAACTTCAACATGGTTGAGGGATACAGGTCCCGTTTTTTGTGCTCGTGTCTATCCTGAGGCCCGTTATGCTGTTCACCCTCTCCCCCAAACACTCCCCCAATTAAGATTTCACGTATATTCAACTAACAAACATTGTATCTCATTCCCCATTTCGAAATCCTCCCCCTCCCCCAAATTCCTCCCCTCCCTTTACAAGTTCCTCCTATTTGGAACCTCCTATTGGCTGAGTCTGAATTTCAAAGATATTTCAAAACTAGATACACCACAAATCCTTCTCCCCTTTAGAAATCCTGCCCCCCCCCCCCTCATGTTGTTAACCCCCAGCTCTCTCCCTAATAAGATTATATCATGTCGACTCTCTTGCTTAAACCTGAACTTCAAAACTGTTAAAGGATACATAAATACAAAAATATCCTGAAATTAACACACCCTGCATCTCCTTCCCCCGTTTTAAAAACTCTCACCCCCCTCCCTGACCCTCCCCGCTAATAAGATTATATATATGTCGACACTCTTGCTTAAACCTGAACTTCAAAACTGTTATAGGATAAATATAAATTTGTTTTTAGAAATTAACACACCCTGCATCTCCTCCTTCCTTTGGAAACCTTCACCCCCTTTCCCTGACCCTCCCCCCTAATAAGATTATATATATATGTCGACACTCTGTCCGACACACCGTCACGGTCCGATGCCCCCAGTGTCCCTACATTGACGTACGAAGTGGCTGCATTAATCATATACCACCTCCTCCATGAGAGGGCCTCGGAATGTCACACACAAATACACACAATATTATTATTTCTGTGTCAAGGGACCCGCGGGTGTGGGTTTTACGCTGCTTGATATCCATGTAGGACCCCACCTCTGCTACAGTCACAACACTACCGCCTTTCATCTCCTTTTTTGGGGCACCTTCCCCGCGGATAGTGTCAACAAACCGAGCTCGAGAAGATGTTTATTCATGTCAGAATATCCCGTCAAAAATAACCTCTTGGTTAGTATGTATTCCTGAGATCATAATTGAAGAGGTAGATCAATCATTTTGATTCGGGAGTTTTTATTTTTTGTTGTGACGTATGATGTTGCGTTGGTGAGTATTCATGATATATAGGGACATACGTGCAGTGTGGTTGTGGATATATTCAATATTTGTGGAGTATGAAACTCGATACTTCTGTAAATGGGCACAAAAACGGTTAAATTGGTCAGGGTTTAATTTGGTAGCTGCCATCCAAACAGGACTTTGAGAGCGGTGAACCTTTTGTCACCTTGCTAAGTTAAGGACGCGATGACGATGAATGTCACCGATAAAGTTATCTGTTGTCCACGCTTGGCTGACCACAGAGATAAACCCACCTGAACCTTTCACAAAGCCACAAGGCTGCTAAATCACCAACCTCTGAAACTTTATCTTCACCTGAATTAAAATTTACGGAATCCACCTCCATATATCCCCCATTCCTGCAAGCATACAACAATATCGTTTTTGGCCACTGATGTATGCCAAATGTTGTTTGGATTGGAGTTATTTTGGTTCGAGTAAAAAGGGGGAGTGAAAATAAATACATGGTGGTGGCGGTAAAAATTCGTGGCCTTGGCGGGAGCTTTATTTACCTGGGCGTTGGTGAGTGACAGCTCAAGTGGGCGACACTTGACAGTGAAGACGTCTAATATTGAGCACCTGCCCCCGGGGCCTATACCATGGTGGATTACGGGCTGGCTGTACCGTGCCCTGCTACATTTCCCTACATCTGTGTGTGTGACGGGGACACTTTAATATACATGTGTCTAATATAAAGGCCTATACCATGTGTCTAATATACATCTGTATATGTGATGTAGACACTTTAAAGCAGCTTTCACGTCCGTCAGAACATAGTTATTTGATATGTTATACCTCCCATATAGCCGTGCCAATTTCGCGATGTGACCAATGACACTGCATGATTATGTTCTAACGCCATAAAACACATTGCCAGTGTCATTAACCTTACATCAGTGTATGTAAGCCTAACCACACATGGATGAGACAGCTGCTTTAATATACATGTGTCTAATATAAAGGCCAATACCCTGTGTCTAATATAAAGGCCTATACCATGTGTCCAAAATAAAGGCCTATATCCCATGTGTCTTATATAAAGGCCTATACCGTGTGTCTAATATAAAGGCCTATACCGTGTGTCTAATATAACGGCCTATACCGTGTGTCTAATATAAAGGCCTATATAGTATGTCTAATATAAAGGCCTATACCATGTGTCTAATATAAAGGCATATACTGTACTAATAGCCTAGTACTTTTAATATATTATCATATTGTATAATCTAGTTAGGATCAGGCCTAGCAAGTCTACTTCTAAGGAGAGGTATTTTGCGCTCCTAGCGCCACCTGTTAACCAGTATAAAAGGTGTTGCAAAGTAGGGAGCGAGTTAGTTTAGTCTGGAGTTAGTAACTATTAGGAAGTAAGCAGCGTTAGCTGAGCTGCTCGGAGCTATACCTACCAGCTCCTGCGGAGTATACTGGAGTTTACCGATACCAACTACCTCGGACAAAGGATTGTGATAGAGCTAAGCGCTAGGGTGGTCTAGGATGTGCTGGAACAACTTGTATTCTAAATGTGGTTGATCGCTGAGTAGGAGATGGGAAGGTGGACTGATGGAGACTTATTCACTGTGGCTTTGACTCCGGATGAGATGTTTACTTCAATAAAAACCCTTTCATTTTAAGAGCTTCCTCATCGTCCATTTCTTTTGAACTATTGGGGGATGGATGAATTAACTTTGAGTGCAGTCTGATTGGCTCAATAACTTGGATGAACGACTCATGGATAAATTAATTATACACATCACGCAGTCTTAAATCAATACTAACAATAGTTCAATACCCTGTATCTAATATAAAGGCCTATACAGTGTGTCTAATATAAAGGCCCATACCGTGTGTCTAATATAACGGCCTATACCGTGTGTCTAATATAAAGGCCTATACCGTGTGTCTAATATAAAGGCCTATACCACATGTCTAATATGACGGCCTTTACCATGTGTCTAATATAATGGCCTATACCATGTGTCTAATATAAAGGCCTATACCATGTGTCTAATATAAAGGCCTATACCATGTGTCTAATATAAGGGCCTATACCGTGTGTCTAATATAAAGGCCTATACCCTGTATCTAATATAAAGGCCTATACCATGTGTCTAATATAAAGGCCTATACCACGTGTCTAATATGACGGCCTTTACCATGTGTCTAATATAAAGGCCTATACCATGTATCTAATATAAAGGCCTATACCGTGTGTCTAATATAAGGGCCTATACCATGTGTCTAATATAAGGGCCTATACCGTGTGTCTAATATAAAGGCTATACCCTGTATCTAATATAAAGGCCTATACAGTGTGTCTAATATAAGGGCCTATACCGTGTGTCTAATATAACGGCCTTTTCCATGTGTCTAATATAAAGGCCTATACCGTGTGTCTAATATAAGGGCCTATACCGTGTGTCTTATATAAAGGCCTATACCGTGTGTCTAATTTAAAGGCCTATACCGTGTGTCTAATATAAAGGCCTATACCCTGTATCTAATATAAAGGCCTATACAGTGTGTCTAATATAAAGGCCTATATCGTGTGTCTGATATAAAGGCCTATACCGTGTGTCTAATATAACGGCCTTTCCCATGTGTCTAATATAAAGGCGTATACCGTGTGTCTAATATAAGGGCCTATACCGTGTGTCTTATATAAAGGCCTATACTGTGTGTCTAATATAAAGGCCTATACCATGTGTCTAATATAAGGGCCTATACCGTGTGTCTTATATAAAGGCCTATACTGTGTGTCTAATATAAAGGCCTATACCGTGTGTCTAATATAACGGCCTTTACCACGTGTCTGATATAAAGGCCTATACCGTGTGTCTAATATGAGGGCCTATACCATGTGTCTAATATAAGGGCCTGTACCGTGTGTCTAATATAAAAGTCTATACTGTGTGTCTAGTATAAAGGCCTATACCGTGTGTCTAATATAAGGGCCTATACCATGTATCTAATATAAAGGCCTATACCGTGTGTCTAATATAAAGGCCTATTTCATGTATCTAATATAAAGGCCTATACGGTATGTCTAATATAAAGGCCTATACCGTGTGTCTAATATAAAGGCCTATACGGTGTGTCTAATATAAAGGCGTATACCGTGTGTCTTATATAAAGGCCTATACCGTGTGTCTAATATAAAGGCCTGTACATGTGTCTTATATAAGGGCCTTTATGTGTGTCTGATATAAAGGCCTATACCGTGTGTCTAATATAAAGACCTATACTGTGTGTCTAATATAAAGGCCTATACCATGTGTATAATATAAAGGCCTTTACCGTGTGTCTAATATAAAGGCCTATACCGTGTGTCTAATATAAAGGCCTATACCGTGTGTCTAATATAAAGGCCTATACCGTGTGTCTAATATAAAGGCCTATATAGTATGTCTAATATAAAGGCCTATACCGTGTGTTTAATATAAAGGCCTATATAGTGTGTCTAATATAAAGGCCTATACCATGTGTTTAATATAAAGGCCTATATAGTATGTCTAATATAAAGGCCTATACCCTGTATCTAATATAAAGGCCTACACCGTGTGTCTAATATAAAGGCCTATACCGTGTGTCTAATATAAAGGCCTATACCGTGTGTCTAATATAAAGGCCTATACCGTGTGTCTAATATAAGGGCCTCTACCATGTGTCTAATATAAGGGCCTATACCATGTGTCTAATATAAAGGCCTATACCGTGTGTCTAATATAAAGGCCTATACTGTGTGTCGAATATAAAGGCCTATACCGTGTGTCTAATATAAAGGCCTATACCGTGTGTCTAATATAAAGGCCTATACCGTGTGTCTAATATAAAGGCCTATACCGTGTGTCTAATATAAGGGCCTCTACCATGTGTCTAATATAAGGGCCTCTACCGTGTGTCTAATATAAGGGCCTCTACCATGTGTCTAATATAAGGGCCTCTACCGTGTGTCTAATATAAGGGCCTATACCATGTGTCTAGTATAAAGGCCTATACCGTGTGTCTAATATAAAGGCCTATACCATGTGTCTAATATAAGGGCCTTTACCATGTGTCTAATATAACGGCCTATACCACGTGTCTAATATAATGGACTATACCATGTGTCTAATATAAAGGCCTATTCCATGTGTCTGATATAAGGCCTATACCATGTGTCTAATATAAAGGCCTATACCATGTGTCTAATATAAAGGCCTATACTGTGTGTCTGATATAAGGCCTATACCGTGTGTCTAATATAAAGGCCTATACCGTGTGTCTAATATAAAGGCCTATACCGTGTGTCTGATATAAAGGCCTATACCGTGTGTCTTATATAAGGCCTATACCGTGTGTCTAATATAAAGGCCTATACCGTGTGTCTAATATAAAGGCCTATACCGTGTGTCTAATATAAAGGCCCATACCGTGTGTCTGATATAAGGCCTATATATATGTGTCTGATATAAGGGCCCATACCGTGTGTCTGATATAAGGCCTATATATATGTGTCTAATATAAAGGCCTATTCCATGTGTCTGATATAAGGCCTATACCATGTGTCTAATATAAAGGCCTATACTGTGTGTCTAATATAAAGCCTATACCGTGTGTCTAATATAAGGGCCCATACCGTGTGTCTGATATAAGGCCTATATATATGTGTCTGATATAAGGGCCTATACCATGTGTCTAATATATAGGCATATACCCTGTGTCTAATATAAAGGCCTATACTATAGTGAATTAGATAGCCCTGCACTGGCCTAGACACAGTTACTTTAATATATCTTTATTCAACATAAATTGCTTTCCTATATCCACGACTTTACAGATGCAGCTCCAGATCAAGGTAGCAAGAGAGCATAATGGTGGAGGAAGTGGGCGGGTATTGGTGACCTAGTATCTTTTGTATCTGAAGAATCAAAATAATTTTTCGATATCTTTATTCAGGCAATACCTTTCTATGACCCCCCCCCCCCACCCCACCCCGACCCCCGATAGGACAATGATAAAGGATTGCATCAATCAGACTGGAGTAATATAGAGTCAACTCCTAACAATGATACGCTCTGCAAAATGCTCCTTAATTCCTGCCGGTCCATTTCTTCTATTGTTGAGAACAATGCCGTAACTGGAGACGTCTACGTCCTAGCAAAAATGAGGTACACTTACATTGTCCTCTTGTTCCAGTGTGCAGCCTCTCATAACAGTTATTGTCTCATGCAGAAACCAGCATGAAAGATATTTATGACCATACCTTTTTGGTCAGTATGGTATTCTAATGTAAGATATTTTATAATGGCCTAAGTTTGAAACTCACAGGAGCAGAATTTTAAACCATTGAACTTAAGTCGAAACCTTACCAATAGAGAATTTCATAACAATTTTATCTTTATGTGAAAGAATGTTATGTAACCAGAATGTTGCAATAGTGTTATAATGCAATGTGGCAATGTTATTCAAGTGACGTTATTGGGTGCCATCAAAATGATGTAACAAGAACCCAAACAGAACTTAATGAAATCTTACCGCAACGTTAAAATAACGTTACATGCTTCCCTGGGTGCTTATCTTAACGTCCCCATGGTCCAGCTGGGATACATTTCTTACGGTAGATTAGTATTTGCGCCAGATTCATGCCGCATTTCTTACGGTAGTTTAGTATTCACGCTGAATATGCTGCATGACTTTGAAGTTCTTATCAATTTACACAGCTTTCACAAAGCAACAACAACACAACTTTACCACGCGGGACTAACGGGAAGACTTAGAGATGCTTTCCTTAGAGACCCCATTGTTTTTTCATAATGAAATATCATGTAGACCTTCTCTGAAAAGAAGTATCATAAACAAAGTGCACATTTCATTAGGGACCAAAAGCTTTGTTTAGTTCTACTGATGTGACAAGTCAATCACTTTTTGTTTTTCAATCAAAAAAGTCAATAAGATAAAAGACCCCCTGGGACGGACTATTTATTATATAGTCTTTGATACTTCTCATTTCTCTAAGGTTCAGAAGGGTTTTATTTCGGACGTAATCTAGGCTTCCAGGAGACCAGGGGGGAGGGGAAAAAAGGGGTTCCAAAAAACACCCTCCTCTTTTCAAACTCCTTTTTCCAGACTCCACATCTTGAAGTCTCTCCTTTCCGTTTGACTGAGTTCAGTCGGTCGTGTTTTCCCTCCTCGCCCTTCCAGCTGGTTCCCATTCCTTTTGCAGGCTAACGATTCCGTGTGTTCCGGACAGATTAAATTGGCACCCTCTCCAAGCAGAGTCCCGGTCCGTCACGTCCTACGTCGTCAAAGAGCAGGTTTGTGTTTGGAGAGTGGAAACTTTTACTTCTGTAAACAGTGGAGAGTGGAGAACCCCCCGGATCAGAAACTTGTCTAAATACCCCCAATATCGGCCACTCCAGCCGCCCTCAGCCAATCATAATAAGGCCTGACTTCGGGGATCACCTGTGGAAGAGGGGGGGGGTTACTTTTTTCAAAATATTTTTTTTAAACAATTAAATCTCAAAATGACAAGCCAGTCGTAGGTATTCAAATAACAATGAGTATAAAGAATAGAAGTATGCTAAAGTCTCAAAAGGGATAAATGAATAGAATTAATGAATGCATAAATATACCTATAGACTGCAATTGAAATGTTAAAATGTTATAAGTGCGTCGAAGAAGCTTGCAAGTGCCAGTAGTATAAGCAACAAGTATTCTCTTTGGTATACGTATGCAAACAAAGTTTGAAAAGGAAATGGGTGCCAATGCAGTTTGAAAAGGGTTTAGGAATGCTGCTGAAGAATAAAAGAATGCTATTGAAGTCAGAAAAAAAAGACAGAACTAAAGTCTAAAAAACTATGTTAATTAAGTCTGGAAGCGGTTCAGGTACCAGCACACAATGTTACAGAAACGTTCTGCTACCATACTTTTTTTAGTCAGTTTGTTACTTACTTAGGCGGCACATAACAATTAGTTATCAATGATGAGGTTGAAACCTCACCAAATCAGAATATTATTATGACATTATTTTTGGTGAGGTTAGGACGGAACAAAAACAGAACATTCTGTCTAGGTTGAAGAACATAACCAGAATGTTATAATAACATTGCAGTGCGACATCACACCAGTACGTTTCAGCAACGTTTTTGGGAGCAATCAAAATAACGTAACAAGAACCAAAACAGAAAGTTGCTGCAATGTTATAATACTGTCACATGTTTGGCTGGGTGGATTGGGTATAAGTGTCCCCCCCTTGTCCTACCCCCACCTTGGCCCTCAGGTAAACCTAGTCGGGAAGGTAACCTGTAAAGTACACAATATGTTTCCTGTAGACCTAGAATACATGGGGTGCCCCTGACTGCTCCAAGCACCTCTAACCAGCCCAAACAGCACGGGAGATGTGAAACGCAGAAACTATCCCTATGATCGCAAAGATTTACAGAAATGCAGATTTGGCTCTGGTAATAAAAACAGAAATAAAAACACATAATTCTGTATGACTGAAAGCACATCCCAGCCAAACATGTTACTTTATTAGCATTGTAGCAATGTATTGCTTCTTGTTACATATTTTGGTGGCTCCCAATAATGTTCCTGCAATGTACTGCTGTGATGTTGCAGAATGTCCTTACCATGGTCTGTTTTGGTTTCTTCTAACCTCACCAAAAGATAATGTTATAATAATGTTCTGACTTGTAGAGGTTTCAACCTCACCATCAATAACGTAATTGTTGCATGCCACTTTAGTAAGTAACAAACTGACTAAAAATGTATGATCATAGAACATTTCTGTTACATTGGCTGGGATAGAATGTAGAGAGAAATTCTAGGGTAAAAATTTCCTTGGTTTCACAGCAACTGATGTAAAATTGATGAGAAATGACATATTGTACAAGAATAATCATTATTTGTCAAACCGATTTCTGAAATCGGTCCAAAATCATGTTGTGGATCATCAGCATAAGGTCAGCAATGACTTCAGTGGCTTCAGTGTCTCCAATAACTGTGGTGAGTGGCTTCCTTGGCTTAAGTGGATTGAGTAATATCAGGAGACTTCTTAGTGGCTCCAATGGCCTCAATTGATCTGTGGCCTGTTGCATAATCAAACCTCGCAACAAGGACGTTGATCCACAAGGAAATTGGTGTTGCAATGGGTCCCGCTGTTGAATTGTGGCTGTTCTAATGGGCTGATTTTAATTCCGTAAACGGTTATGAAAAAAATACATTTAGATCTAACAATACTGAAATTTTCCGCCCAGAAATATTATAATTAGTGGCTGAAAATTGATGCTGGATTTTGGAACAACAGCGAGAGCATTTTTGTACCAAACCCTCGCTGTTTCCATTTTGTGAGGGGCCACTGTGGATGGCCTTAAAACAGGGGTGGACCCAGTAGGGTCCAGGGGTTCCTGACCTCCCCCCCTTTTGGTGGTGACTTATAGAGAAAAAATGTTGTGCATGTGCATATGAATGCATGAGGTTTTAGTACTAGGCCAAAATAGGGAACCCTCTTTTTCCGATTTCCTGTATCCACCCATGTTGTAAGTAGCTTTAGTGGCTGCATTGCCTCCCATTGACCCAACCCATCCGGCAGTGTGACGTTATTATAATGTTGCAGCAACGTTCTTGTTTGGTTATTGTTATGTTATTTTGATGGCTTCCAATATCGTTGCTGCAACATACTGCTGTGTCGTTGCATTGCAATGTTATCATAATGTTCTGGGTATGTTCTTCAACCTAAACAGAATGTTCTTATAATGTTCTGATTTGGTTTCATTCTAACCTCACCAAAAACAATGGTTTTATAACATTCTGATTTGGTGAGGTTTAAACCTCACCATCAATAATGTAATTTTTATGTGCCATCTTAGTAAGTAACAAACTGACCAAAAAAGTATGGTTGCAGAACGTTTCTGTTACATCGCAAGTTTGCTGGGAATCCTGGGAATGCACCCGATCCTCCCTTTATTCTCCGCTATTTAAGGCAAGACTTAACTTCACAAATTCCTTTCATCTCAACACCAAAATTGATTTATTATGAGCATTTTCACAAGGAATATATAAATATATATATATATACCAAATAGACCTCACTGTATTATCCAAATTACCCCCCTCAAATTTCTATCGTTTCAATCTGGTGCTATAACAGTGGTATATATAGTCCCTCCCAAATAACCATAAATAATCAGCTAGAAGCTGGTACTAAAATGTAAGGTTATAAACTTCAGAGAACAGTTATCAGGGTAAGAACACCCTCTATAACTCTGGCTGGGGTGGTGACATTAGGATTGTGATCCCTGTAGGAGATAGGAGACACTTTGTAGGGGCCATCAAGGGGGATAGACTAGACTGGGGGGGGGGGGTGGAGGGGGTAGGAGTGAGTGAGTGTTGGGAGTTTTATGCAGTACTGACAGCCAGGGTCATTTTCACAGCGAAAACAAGTTGGGACAAATTCTGTCTTTGGTGATTGTATCTATGAGCTGAAGGTGACAGGGTGGGCAAACAGCAGGGGATCAAGACCTAGAAATCGTTTTTGCTGTACCTCATCCTGAGTGAACCCAGCACCAACCAGGAATTGAACCCAAAGAACCACTTGGTCAGTGCTGGGTCCCCCCTATCATGGCCTTTTATGATCAGCAGGGGTTTCTGGGGGCCTATTCTTACCCGGAACCCCCACGGGGTGAGTAGGATTGGGACTGACATTCTTAAAGGGAGCCAAAAGCAATATTGGGTCAAAAATTTGCAAATTCTTTTAACTATTGAAATATATTCTGTGGCAATAACTTAGGCCTGTGGTAAAATATAGACTGTGAATACAGACTCACAACACATCAAAATACATTGAAACTCGTCCACGGTATGTCAATTTTGGTGACCCCAAAATTTGTTTGTTTACAGGCATAGATGACAGGAGTATTATGGGATTAGAATATTATTATTAGAAGATTAAACTTGAAAATTACTTCTTGGATCTGTCAAAATTACTCCCCCCCCTTACCCCCTGCAGCCTACCTCTATAGATCATTCCGATCTCGCCGCCCGTCACAAATTCCCCCATAATGCCCCTCGCTGTCATTAGGCGGCGTCCATCTTTGATCTTTCCGTGTGATCAGGTGACAAATATCTGTTATACGGAAAGGGTGGAGATTCTGTATGGGATGTTTAGGATTTGTTTTAGAAACGATTATCAAGCAGAAGATGGATATGACTAATATATCACATTGAATTGCTTTATGGCTTAAACTTAAAGATGAAATTAAAGCACAATACTTTGTTGCTTTTGGCCCAAAACTACCTAAAACAGGTACATCTCCTAGCAGGGTTACTTTTGCAGGTGTGGATCTATGGGGGCAGGTCCTGGATTGTAGTAGGGCAAGGGTGTTTGTGATTATTTGTGGTCCATAGCCTCTAATTATGTGCGTAAACCCCCTTCCCCAAATCCAGGATTCACTCTTGTTTTATGACATTCAGATTTATGTCTGGTTTAGAGATAAGGGCTAACCGTCAGTTTAGTGTATACAGGGGGCTGAGACCGCTGTTTTCACTGTCTCTTTAGCATAGATTGCACTCAAATGGTGACATCCTCCTGATATTTCATCTTGACATTTATGTTTTAATAAATTTGGTGACATTTAAGTTCAAAACAAAATACAAAAAGGTACATAAAAGGGGCGGATACAGGGTTCCGGAAAAGGAGGGGGCAGCATAGGCAAAAAGACTAAAACGGTATACGTGCGTATGCACATCTGCAATATTTCCCCCCCTTTATGTAGTTCTTTTGGTCCACCAAATAAGGGAATAAGGACCCTCCCCCCCCCCCCCTGCTTGGATCTGCCCCTGAGTCACCACATTGACTAGGATTTGGCAAATTTGTTGGTGTATGTTTGCGCCATTGGCTTGATTTGTTTCAAAAAGAGGCTTAAAACGAGCTTCATGCTATTCCAAATCTTGTAAATGACTCACATGTGTAGAAATAATGAAGTGCCTCACGCAATTTAAGTCTTTCAGATAGGTGTAGGAAAACAGCTGCTACAAAAGGAACAACATCCAGTCAAGCCAAAACCTAATGGATATTCTGCAACCATAGCTTTTTATCAGTCTGTCAGATATGCCTGTCAAAAATGTGCTCAATTTGTATATAACAGCTGTGTCACTTTATGTGAGGTTGTCACTGACCAATAACATTACATTTTAGTGAGACCTGACTATAATGTATTAAAGTTATATTAAGTTATCATTTAGCGAAAGAACAAAGTAAAAATATTACAATAACGTCATGGTACTTCGTCGAAATGGTAGCTTTTAGAGGCCGCCCATAAATGACGTCATACCGCGGGGGGGGGGGGGGGGAGTCCAGCTCCCTATACATTCCTATAATGTTCAAAAATCGAAAAATATTAATGCATTTAAGAACTGTATTAAGCGAAATGTAATTATAAAAATTGTAGATATAACTGTAGAAATAGACATCTTACTATTGTTCATCTTTTTGCATCATTATGTACTACTTCGCTCAACTATCTTCACATCGGAAGAACTTCGTGTATGCTATGTGCCGCAGAAATGGTCAAAAATCATGTATGGACGGCCCCTAATGTTACTTGTTGCTGTGATATTATTGTAATGTTATAATAACGCATGCATGATTTCCCGGGAAGAGGCTGGGAAGGAACTATTACTTGTTGTACAGAGCTATCTATGTGGGCCAGCACTACCGTGAAGCACTGACATCTTCGAGAATGAATCGCTTGTTCAAGATGTTAAGCAACTATCAAATCTTAAGACATTTGTCTATCTTATTATGGAAGAGGGGAAATCAAACTAGTCATAAACTAAGCATTATCTTTCCTAGCCACGTCATTAACTACAGCCAAACATTTGTAAACAACTAATCAGTTTGACAACTAGTCATGATTTAACTAGATCTGTATAACTATGAAGGTGACTGCCTAATTTATTACATTTTAAACTACTTGCCTCGCCAAAACAGTTGGTGCTACGTACAACTGGTGCTACAAGATGGCACACAAAAATGTGAATCTCCCTAACTCTGATGCTTCTCGCACTCACAACATCAAAATGTATATATTGTATTTATAACCCTTGTACTTGATGTATTGTAGTTTACCTATGCCTCATAATGAGGAAGTGAATAAATTGATTGTCATTGTCACAAAGAAAGTTAAAGAACCCCCCGCCTCCCAGTCCCAGGGTTCTGCCCTCTGAGACGTGTCTTAATTTGTACCAACAAAACCAAGACCTTAGTTGGTAAAAACGCCGCGTGGTGGCGCGATCATGGCCCCCTGGCGGCCGTTGGTAAAACGACACCGCGCGTCTCTCAACGCCCTCAGCCAACCAGAAACGGGCACGTTCAGAAAGACATTCATAGGCAACTTACAGTGACCCAGGGGCGGATCCAAGGGAAGGGGACAAAAAGGGCAATTGCCCCTCCCCCCTAAACCCAGGGGACAACATTTTGGCATCTTAAATTTGGAAGATCTGTGTGAACCTGGTGTTTTAATTTTTCATTTCTATAAGGGGGGCAGGGTCTAACACTGGCGGATCCAGAAGGGGGGTGCAGGGCGTGTGCCCCTCCCCCTTTTTGGGAAAATTTTGAGATTTTTTTAATGTAAAATTTGGTAGAAAAGATATTAAGGAAAACTGTTTCCAAGAGCAACCCCCCCCCCCTCTCCCCCGGATCCGCCAGATGTCTGCTCCCCAAGAGCACTGGCTCTGGATCCACCCCATCGAATCTGCGCATAGTTCTCCAAAACCTACTTTTAGTGTAAACTTCAACTTGTAACATTATGGTTACCGTTTTCAGGCTGGCGTGGGCGATATTAGGTGTGTTTGATGGGTTTAACACCTGTTAAAGTGGGTAGGTCAGCTTTGAGGGATGTTCCCGAGTTAAACCTTCCCGACCTTGGTCATAAATCGTCCTGTGGTGGTTTCTTTGGTTACGGCGGGGTAACTTGAAAGTCTTGGGCTTAATACCCTAGTAAAAAGGATACCAAAAGGGGACCGAGAAACAGTCGGCGGGCGTCTGGTTACAAAGATAATGGCCGACTCACACGTCCACAATGGGCCTGGTGTGAGCATGGATAACCCCTGTTGGAGTACCGGGGTGGGGGCTACTGCTCCTGGGAAGAATATAGGCCCCTAGTAGCCCCTGCTGAACTTATAAGGCGACGATAGGGGGGACCTAGCACTGACAAAGTGGTTCTTTGGGTTCAATTCACAGTTGGTCCCGGGGATGAGGTACAACAAAAATATATTTCAAGGTTTTGATCCCCTGCTGTTTGCCTGCTCTGTCACCTTCATCTCATAGATACAATCACCAAAGACTGACCAAGTCAAAACACATGTCTGAAAAGTCAGAGTTTGTCCCAACTGGTTTTCACTGTGAAAATGACCCTGGCTGTCAGTACGGCATAAAACATAGATCACTCACTCACTCACTTAGCATGGAGAGAGTGGAGGGGGTCTCAAACTTATTGAGACGTTTACAGACCCAAGCCCAGTCTCAAGCCACGCCCCAACTCAACTTATATAAGGAGTTTTAGAAACTATAACATTAACTTCTACTGTATTTCTCTGGCGAACATACTGAAAATATCATCAGAATCTTCCATGAGGAATTTAGAATATTTTTGCCTATTTCACAGTCTTTTTTTGGAGGGGCAATGGGTAGTAACTTTCAAAAAGCCCTCCACACAAACCCCCTCCTCCACGGGAGGCAGAGTGTCCTCGACTTATGTTAAGACGTTTTACTGGATCCTAAGGCCAGTTTCAGGCCACGCCCCAACATAGAGCGTTTAGCAGGTTTCAGATACTCCAAGTAGTTTTACAAAAACGTAGTCTGAAATGTGACTAAGATAATTAGAAGAGATACCAGTGCGTTAACTTACCGATATGACGTGGTATCCGAACTGTTCAACTCCCTTGTTCTCTCAAAATTTTGAGGACAATGGACGGAGATTTCTTTTATAGGAGTTACCTATTTTCCACTTTAAATTTAAGTTTAATCTGCCTAGATTTTTTATAACAATTCCAATAGGATTCTAACGAGGACATCAGCAACAATGCTCAGGGGTCAGGAGTTCTAAAACTAGGGAAAAAGTGTATGCATTTGCTGGACAATCCCCAACCGACGATTGTCGAAACGTAGCTATTAGGAATCACTAAGGCTAGATTTCGTCTCATCTCCATTGATTTTATGATAAATTCTGCGTGTCTCTTTGATATAAAAGAATTGATTCACTAAATTAGATCGTAGCATGTTCGGCTTCGTATTACAGGGAAACACGACAAGAAAGGGAGCAAAGGAGCAGAAATTAGACAGGATTGAGTTCGTTATTCCCTGAGAAAAATATCCACTGTAATCCCAGCCAAGGATGTGACATTAACATAAAGTTGCAGCAATGTTCTGGTTGGTTCTGTATTGGTTCTTGTTATGTTCTTTTGATGACTCCCAATTACGTTGCTGCAACCTACTGCTGTGACATATTGCACTGTGATGTTATTACAATGTTCTGGTTACATTTTTGAACTTAAACTGAAATTTCCTACGACTCTCTGTTATAGTTTTGTCTTAACCTCACCAAAAAATAACATTATAAAAATGTTCTGATTTGGTGAGGTTTCAACCTCACCATCAAGAACGTAACTGTTATGTGTTATCTTATTAAGTAACAGACTGACCCAAAAAGTGTGGTTGCAGAATGGTTCTGTTACGGTACACCTTGGCTGTAATATGATTTAAATTGTGAGTGGGACCCCAGTGGGGTGCCACGAAACTGCTGGCAGGTCGGGGGGTGAGGGGGGTTTGTAGGGCCCCGGATGACCTCTGTCAACACGTGGTTTCCATAACAACGCCGCAGCAGACGACATTTTTTCGCGCCATTTAATTTTTCGCGTGAAAACCTCGCAAGGCCTTCAGGATTGCAGAAAGAATTTGACCTCACTAACTTATAACTAATTCCGTGACCATTTTATGCCAGTCCTATATCAAGAGATAAACGCAGTTATTTTTCTGTTGAAAGCAGACGATATTTTTTCGCGCCATTTTAGTTTCTGAGGCGTTGGTTACTTGATAATGGCGCTGTTTTCTTCATCTGGTTGAGCAGACGACAGCTGAGCCACTCTCCAAGCAGAACTAGCCCCACACTTCCTATTCCCTGGCTTAGTTTTTTAACCAAGGAAACGCTTGGAGAGTGTGAAGAGTGTGAAAAGATGGCTCTTTCGCCATGGCAACCGTCACAAGGGCACTTAAAAGTGCTTTATACAATGTTTCACATTACACCGAAAAAGAGGCAGAGAAGTGCCAAGACTGGCGGGAGGTGGCGCTGCAGTATTTCAAATTCTTGTCATCTGAATGGACAATAGATAAACAAAAGAAAGAAATCAGGCAGGATATCATAAAGTTTATAAGTTGCCCCTGTGGCGTGTTGAAATTCCATATTATCAACAATACTTTTAGTCGTTGATTTTTCCTCTAGTTTTTGAATAAACGGAATTCTATGACAGAAAAAAAGAAGGCATATGTCAATATTGAAGAGGGGTAAATACATCATTATTTCGACGACGCCCCCCCCCCCCTCCCCCCCCCCCCCAATGAAGGGCAGATTTTACATGATAAACAATCAACGTTTTCTGGACAAAGTCCTGGGTTGTATATTCTAAGGTAAAGGTATATTTTCCATTCTGATTGTCGAAATTCCATATACTGCCCCTCCCCATTTTCAAAATCCTTGATCCACCAGTGTAAACTTGCGTGTAATGGAGGGGGTCAATAATGATTGTATAATCCTTGATGAAATTTCCAGTCAAATCACAAACTAACTTAACATAACATGTCGATGACAGAGGTGCCACCCTCACACAACACAATATCCACCCATGGTATTTATTTGCATCAGGACTCATTGGTTCCTGGTGATCTTTAAAATGATCTTTATTTCACAAGCTCAAAAAACCCTGAAGCCCCATACCCACTAGGCGACTTTGACCCAGGTCGGCTGACTCATCGGCGCTAAAATCAGCGGACTCTTCTAGTAAAGTCAGCCGATTTTAGGGCCGACTCATATTAAACATGTATCTTTCAATATACCATACTGACTGGTTATCTGAATCGGCACAATTCTATGAGAATAATTAGCCGATTTTAGCACCGATTTGTCTGCCAACTCAGTCAAAATCACCTTGTGGGTATGGGGCTTAAGAGCCACTTGTTGGCCGGTCTACGCCTTAATAGGCGGTGTAAGTCGGTGTCAGGTTAACGTCAGGACAGGAGGCCAAACACAAAATGTGTCAGAACTAGGAGAAACACCAGACTGTCCTACGAGTGAGGCCAAGTATTGTTTGACACTTTTGTCACAATGCTATTCCAACCTTCGGGGGGGGGGGGGGGGCACTTGAGTCTCAATAGGTACCCAGTACTAGACGGACTCATAAAATGGGGGGAGTGAATGCCAAAATTGAGGGACGGTCAGCCACTTTTATGCCAATAAAGGGGGGGGGGGGGGGGCAGTGAACTATATAGCAATGATGGGCAATAACTCAAAACTTAGCCTTACATATTACGTTATTTCACACACAAAACATACGCCCAATTTCATCATAAGTTTTCCTGGGCAATTTGGCTGATTTTTGTCAATTTCATGGTATTGCATCCCTCTAAATTTGGGGGGTGGTGAGCTGCATACCCCCAAAATAAGGGGTCGTCCACTAAATTTCAGGAATGGTCGGTCACCAGTGGCGGATTTAGAGGGGGGGCCCCTCTTTTTTGGCAAATTTACATCTTTTTAATGTAAAACTCGGCCAAAAAGTCATTAAAGAAAATTGTTTCCAAAAGCGCGTCCCCCCCCCCCCCTTTTAAAATCCTGGATCCACCACTGGTCACAAAAAGTAGGGGCAGTAGTTTGGCAGTGGGTAGTGACCTTCAAAGAATCAGTGCCCCCCCCCCCCCCCCCGTACTCCTCCCCCCCTCCCCCCATCTTTTTACCCCCCACTTCCCGTTGTTTCCCTCGCCTTCTCCCTATTCATCTTACTCAACCTTTTCGTGGTTGACTTTTCCTCTTTTTGGAATATAAAGGGCCAAAAGTTGCTGGTGCCATTTATCAAAACGAGCTCTGGTTGGGTAAAAAGTGGAAAGAAATTGTCCAAATTGTGTTCTAAATGGGGTAATGTGCCTGTTGGTCTCAGGGAAGGGTCGGGGAGGGGTAGTTTGAGTCACATTATACTTATGGTAATAATGTAATGGCTGGAATAACTTAAAGTGGAAACGGGAAATGGGGGTAAATGACAGAAGTTAGTAACAACAAGACATCCACCTGAATCTTAAAAGGATTTACGAATGCCTGATGACAAATATGATAGGGATGGATTTTTTTGTGTTTGTTTTCTTTAAGGTTATATATTTGTGTGAATTTTATCTTTTAAACCGGGGAAAAAATATAATGGAAATTTTACTTAAAGTAAGTTACACAAAAATAATTATTGTGCCACTAAATGAATTGGAATAATTTTCGTCAATTACTTTTTGGCCAAATTTTAAGTTAAAAAATACAAAATTTTCCGGGAAAGGGAGGGGCAAGCCCCCCCCCCCGTCCCCCCTCTGGATCTGCCCATGGTTTATGTATCTTTCACGCATGTATAGACGCTATGCAGATGACGTTAGAATTGTCATATCAAAAACTGGTTGCCATATGAGTGATCAATTGATTTTCAAAGGCAAATAATTCACATTTCCACGTGGTCAAATTTTATGCTGGTATTCCTCGGGCAACCACGTATACATCTATGTCAGTTTTATGGTACCTGGTTTAGACAGTCCATCAACGTATCCTTACGACAATGCATTATCCTCACCCTTATGATAATGTATTGGCAAGAAGTAACTGTATATGGAGGTCATTATTGTAGGATATCAGTAATAATTATTGTAACATCCAATAATACTGAAAGGTTTAAACAAAACGACAATTTCCTTATAATTTCCTTAAAATTATAAGGAAGGAGATGGTTATCGAGAATCCACGACAAGTGAGAAAAGGGTTACAACAATGGATGCATTCAATAGATTTGATGAGGATAAGTTCTCTGACGTGCAATTGTTCGATAGAAATTCTTAAGATAACTCATATCATTAACGTAAGCTTAATTTCACTGTCATAAGCCCATTCACCTAAGCTTTTTCCCAAAAAGTTTCAAAAGTGTTATTCCAGATAGTTTTGCAGAAGGCTTACAACAACCTTATGACAACCTTGAGATAACCATAAAATGACATTTTCTCTGGTTTACACAGACGGAAAGCGTTGTTGGGACTGTTGTAGGGCTTAAGTTAATTCACCCTACCACGGATAACTGATTTATAGTATTTCAAGCACCTGCAGACTAATTTCGACCACTTCTGTCTACAAATCCCCAGGAAAAACTACAGTAAATCAATGAATAATTGTGATATTTCCACCCATAATGAATGGATTTTCAAATAACCTGGAAAATTTGTAATCTTTATGGACACAAATTTTAAAAATATCGATCACTAGGTTTTCTCCATGTCAAACTAGAAATAGTGACATAATTAATGCAAATTCCTATGCCAAAGCCTTGTGGTTTGTCGACATATTACCCAGAATGCACCCTGATCAAGGCTAACCTGCAGGTAAAAGTCAAGAAATTGGCTATCCGTGGTTGGGTGAATTGTTGGGACTATCATGATACTTACGACAATGACCTATCGCAAGGGTTTTGATGGCTTGTGTAAAGCCCTGTTCGCCCTGATCGCTGTTTGTATCACCGAGACCTACGGAAAAAAAGATTGTATACATTCTCAAGTTATCTCAGGTGTGACAAAATGATTGTAAGCTTGCGAAATTGATCATGTAGCATTCACACTGTGAAATGAGGTCCCTTGCGATCATTTTCACAGGCAATCTTGCCCTGAATCACACAGGATCTCTACAAAAATATTAAACATGTTGAATAATTTCGCAAGGGACCACATCGCTGAGATCGCCAACATTCTCAGATCGAAAGGCCTACAATAAACCACTTTCATCAGGGTGAATGGGGCTTAACTTTAGACAGAGGGGCACTTTACTGGGAGAAAACCCACAGTTGGCCAGGTAGGACACATGTAAGCAAGTAGGGGCTAGCTTACAGAGTGGTAAGGGAGGCAGGAGGTGCATGCAGGTAGGGGCAGTCAGTGCCCCCCCCCCAGGAGTAGGGGCTAACATACAGAGGGGTGTAGGGGTAGGTGAGGGAGTTTAAATGCAGGTAGGAGGTGCATGCAGGTAGGGGCAGTCAGTGCCCCCCCCCCCCCAGGAGTAGGGGCTAACATACAGAGGGGTGTAGGGGTAGGTGAGGGAGTTTAAATGCAGGTAGGAGGTGCATGCAGGTAGGGGAAGTCCCCTGTGGTGTGCCATGCATGGGGGCTACACCAGCCACACGGTATGTATGCACTTAGTTGGTTGTTGTGGTCTAAAGTCAGAGCAACATGCACAGTCATATCATGGCGACAGCAAGTCTTTTGACATTTAGTCTTTTGTTGGGAGAAAAGAAAACAAGCTTCTCATACCCACACCATACCAATACTAAGGTTCAATTCTAAGACCATAGACCACCACCCTCAGCCCCCCACCCTCCCCAATAGTGACTAAATGTTTAACATTCATTAGTGTCTCATTGATACATACAATGACTGCCTTTTGTAGTTTGCAAAAGCACATTGGTTAAATGCTCCGTTTTTTTAATGTGCAATTTGTTCAAAAAGTCATTAGGGACAAATTTTTCCAACAGTGCCCGCCATTTTCAAAAAACCTACATCCGCCAATATTTCTCTTTACTGTGGATGAACTCGGATTTCAATATGTCATGTTTGCTGGTTCCTGTATTCTGCCCTCTACTCTGCCCCCCTATAGTGACAGGTATGAGTTGATATATCAGTATGTATCTCAACTGGCATTCTGCCTCAGCCCACTTTTGTTTTCAATAGTGGTCAGTGCTAAACAGGTTGGGCATGGGTAAAGATTGGAAACAATGCTGTTTAACAGGAGCGGATACAGGATTTTCAAAAGGGGGGGGGGGGTCGGCATAAAGGCTAATTACTAAAACCGCTTGCTGTCTCGCATATGTGCACATCATTTCCCACTCTTTTTGTATTTTATGGGTCCACGAAAAGGGGGACCAGGATCCCCTCCTGCGTTTTGATTTTAGGTAATGAACAATGCATCCCCATCACAGTGCCCCCCCCCCCCTGTGGGAGAAGGGGGCAGGTAATGAGGTGGGGGTATTAGGATAATGTGACAGGTAGGGCTCATGGCAGGCCCTGCCACTACTTACCAGATGGCAAACTGAGATAGCGAGTCTCAGCCACTGGTAACAGACCCTGTGGGGCGAGTCGTGTTCACATGACAACTGTAAACACGAAAGGTTCTCCCCCCGTGGGGGAAACCGGGTCTGGGGCTTCTGCTCCTGGCAAGAATATAGGCCCCCAGTAGCCCCTGCTGATTGTAAGAGGTGATGATAGGGGGGACCCTGCACTGACCAAGTGGTTCTTTGGGTTCGATTCCGGGTTGGCGCTCGGTTCACTAAGGGATGAGGTACAGCAAAAATGATTGCTAGGTATTGATCCCCTGCTGTTTGCCCACCCTGCCACCTTCATCTGATAGATACGATCACAAAAGACTGACCAAGACAAAACACGTGTCTGAAAAGTCAGAATTCGTCCCAACTTGTTTTTGCTGTGAAGAATTACCCTGGCTGTGGGTACAGCGTAGAACATCCACCACTCACTAACTCTCACGAAAGGTTCTCACACCTAGTGCCTATGTATTGTAAATTGATAAACTAAGGTATAAGATTGTATTGTGGAAAGCACCTGAATATTAATCTAAAATATCGAGTGGCCTTCAAATTTGTGGGGCATTTTTTAAAGAGTTTTTGACTGCCTGTACCCACTCAGATTTGCTCTAGAGCCTGATTTTCCTCAGATTACCCAGGGGACTTGGTATGAACGATATTTATTTTTATCTACCTTACTAAAAGTAAACTTTATGTGGTGGATTAAAGAGCAGTGCTCAGGGCATGTACCTCCCCCCCCCCCCAACTTCAAAAAGATTAAACACTGATTTCAATGCTGAAAGCCTTTGAGTCCGAAATGTATGACAGGGGAAATAAAACTAAAAAACCCCATAAAGACTCAAAATAAAGATATAATATAAGTGCGCTACCCCTTTTTTGATATTGTGTATCTGCTGGGGAGCGTGGTAACATGTCAGTGGCTGTCGTGAGCTACGTAATCATGCACCATTTGCATACATGTACCTGTTGTAGATCTGTTCTCTGATAACAGAACCAGTCCCTCCCTGGGGAGGGGGGGGGGCACTGACTCTTTGATGGTTACCACCCACTGCCAAACTACTGCCCCTGCTTTTCATGACTGACCACAACTGAATTTTAGTTGACCGCCCCTATTTTACAGGGACTGAGATCACTGCCCCTAAAAATCAGAGTGTCTCATTACTAGGAAACCTGTGGGAATCACCAAAATTGCTTAGGAAAACTTTTGATAAAACTTCATTGGTTTTTTTCTGAAATAAAGTAACAGTAGGGCTAACTTTCAAGTTAACACCTCCATATTGCTTTGTGGATTAATTCCCTGCCCCCTTTTTTCAAGACGCCACAAAATTTTCATATTGTATAGAATGGACACCAATTTACTTAAGGAATATCCCCATAGGACGTCACTCATAGCCCAAACTTTTAAATTAGACCAATAAAAAGCAAAAATATGAATAGAAATAATTAATTTCAAAATGGCAATAGTTAAATAGGGGATGATATCGACCAAATCAGTATTTTGAAACAGAAAAAAATGTGTCTGATGTTTATTGAACATCAAATTCACAATTCTAATATATATGTGCTATGTATCTCTCAGGCATCTGGCGTCTGGGCCTGGTGATGCCTGAGAGATACTGGCGTCCTTAAAGGGTTAAAAATTGGTTGACCACCCCTCTATTTTGACGTTGACCACCCCCACTTCGCAGGTCTGTTTGGCAGTCGGTACCTTTTCGAGACCCAAGTGCCCTCCCCCTGGGAGTCCCTCCCCCTCTATACCACCCCTGTTCATGTACAAGTTCTTTTTACCATTCGCATGCAGCTTACAAATCTTGGATATTGTTAAAGAGATAAAGTACACATATAGTAAAATATAAGATCTGTACATTGAAAGAATACATTTTTAAGAATAAGCATGATAAAAGAGCATTATTTGTGTGTTCATCTTTCTGTGTCTTAACAGAACTCCCTTTAAGAGCAACTGTGTCCTAGCCACTGTCAATAACTTGGTGTCACATTCATTATCAACAAAATGGTGTCACAGTCACTCTCAACATCTCTAATGCTTGGAATAAACTCCCGCTGCATGTTAGGGAGATTTCTCTGAAAAAGGAATTCAAAAGGTATACTAAATCTGTACTGAAAATAGTATACTAGTTTATTATTGCTTACCACCACCCCTCCCCTTGCCCTCTCCTTACCTTTAGATTCCCAGGTATGTGATAGATTTAAAACCTTTCCCCCCTTTTTTTTTCTTTTTTGTTTGTTTTCATATTTTCATATTTTCATTTTTTTTTTATTAAATTGCCTGTCTACTTACCTAAGGGTACTACATATGCTGTAAACACTGGCATGATACTCATGCATATGCACTTTACAATCATATTATAAAGACTATTCCCAGATTGTAACGCGCCTACTGGGAGGCTATGAAAACCGGACTTATATGTCCGAAGATCCTCTCAGTATAAATAAATTAAATTGAAAAAAAAAACAAAAAAAAAAACAACAAATTGGTGTCACAGTCACTGTCAAAAGTTGGTGTCACAGTCGCTGTTAAAAAGTTGGTGTCACAATCACTGTCAATAAATCATTATCAAAGTCATCGTCAACAGATTGGTGTCACAGTCACTGTCAATAACTTTGTGTCTCAGTCACTGTCAATATCTTTGTATCACAGTCACTGTCAATAAATTGGTATCACAGTCACTGTCAAAAGATTGATGTCACAGTCACTGTCAATAACTTTGTGTCATTGTCACTTTCAATAAATTGATATCCCAGTCACAGTCAACAAATTAGTATCACAATTACTGTCAACAAATTGATGTCACAGTCACTGTCAACAAATTGGTATAACGGTCACTGTCAACAAATTGGTATCAAGTCACTGCCAATAAATTGGTTTCACAGTCACTGTCAACAAATTGGTGTCACAGTCACTGAGTCCATGACATGTGATGAGAAGAGATACTTATAATTAACCCACTATAATTAGTGTCATGGCGAATCAACCAAAGTCATACCCGGCTTAATTACCCGCGGAACACAGGTATGCGGATATGGGACCGAAGGAGCCAGGGTGTTACAGTTAGTGTAATCTGACCTTTCGCAATAAGTCAAAATTAATTGTTTTTAAAGTGGATGCATTTATATAGCTAATGTTTACCTAAAGAGACAATAATAATTATGTTATTTCTATTAACTTATTGATAGTAATTAACAGATAAGATATTGTTATGCACTGCTAATATCAGGTGTCAAACACTCCTCTGGGACACTACTAAGGCCTAGAAAATCATTGAAATATTTCTGGAATATTTCCTTATATCTAATAATGAAATATTTCTCCAAAGACCTCCCATAGAATGGTTTGAGTGGAGCAAATGTCCTTGTTGACACCCCATAACATGAAAAGGTTACATTTCTGAGAAAAATGGCCCTAGACAAAGCTCACAATATGGGAAACTGATATCGTTTTTGACGTTTGAGTCTGGGCCAAATCTCGGCGGGGAAGGAGGTAGGAGCGTGGAGGAGTGGGGTAGGGTATAACTGGACCTCCTTTCAGCCCTGAATATGCATTGTTAATGCTTATGTCAAACAATTAATAGTATGAATGTGGAATGTCTCAAAAAACGTCCCACATTGCACAGTGGAAATCTCCTGAACTACAACATACAATACAAAGTATAAACATGTCCCCAGCTTTATGTTGTATATATACAGAGTATGGAGAAAGTATGTCTCCATAACCATATCCCACAATGCACAATATGAACAGTGTAAATGTCCCGAGCTACAACATGCAATACAAAGTATAAACGTAATAAGTGTCCCCGCTTTAAGTTGCACAATACACAGTATGAACGCACCTTCAATGTATAGTATGAACATTGGAAATGTCCTGAGCTACAACACACAATACAAAGTATATAAACATAATAAATGTCCCTAACTCTATGTCACCCAATATATAGTATGAACGTGGTACGTCTCAAAAACTGTCCCACAATGCACAATACGAACGGTGGAAATGTCCTGAGCTACAATTTACGATACAAAGTATAAAAGTGATAAATGTCCCCAGCTTTAAGTCACACAATACATTGCATGAACACGCCTCGTCTCTAAAACCGTATCCCACAATGCGCAGTCAGAACGCTGTTATTGTAAATGTCCCAAGCTACAACATACAATACAAAGTATAAATGTCCCCAGCTTAACGTCCCACAATACATAGTATGAACACACCTCGTCTCCAACCATATCCCACAATGCACAGTCAGAACGGTGTAAATGCCCCCACAATAATGGCGACCGCCATGCCCCCTGGTGGCAGTCCCCTGACCTCGCCTCCGACACAGGAGATTTCTATCACCCCACGAAAAACGCCGAAGAAAACCGCCTCAAAAGGTAATAGTCGCCCCTCATGTAAAGTGGGCATTTAACTCACGTCATCTGACAATAATTTATGGCACTTCGCCCCCGACTGAGATCTCCTATCTTTACGACTGGTTTCAAAATAACTCAAAAAGTTACACTTTCTTTCCTGATATCTCAGATTTCCACCGAATCCCCCGCCCGTAAGAGATATGCTTTCGTGCTGGGTCCGATGTCATGAAATGAGCTTTTTATTTTGGGAGGTGAATATTGGTGGTTTTTTGTTCGTCTGGATATTTTTGGTGGAGATAAGGCTTGGGAGGTGCGTGCGGAGAGGGTTAAGACATGACATGTGTCTAGTGGGACGTGTAGTGTGGTGAATAAAGGGTTAACCTCAACACGAAGGTCCCTAAGTAATGGAGGGTTATTAACATACCACAGAGCCCGGGCACAGGGGGCGCAACTTCTGACATTTTAATCTAATTTCCTCTCAAATAATCATGCAATACATTATCAAAACCACAATTATAACAACATCATATGGCTAAACAGTCCTTTCTAGAAGCCTTCTCAAGAAATAGATTAAGAATAATGCTTAATGTGAAGAAATATTTTTTGGCGGGAAAATGCAAAAAAGCAGACGACAATTGTTAAAAGTCCTTCATTCGCTTACTTAAGTGTACTTCAAGCTTGTCACGGCGGACACTTTACCCCCTTTCATGATCAGGCTGAAACCAGCGAAGAAATCACTTGACTTGACCCCGGGCCTGCTCTGGGTAACTATGGTGATCTTCGGGATATGAATTACTAATAGGGAAAGCGGATCTCAAGGAAAATATTATCCCAACACCTCCAGGCCGCAAAGTACACCTTGGTCCGCCATATCGGATTTCAGCGGGGACTTCTGGGTAAATATCTGCGAGTGTATTCTGGGTAATATGTCCCCCATGTTGAGTTTATCGCCCGGGGATTGGGATTGGGTTATTTATTATTTGTAAGTGTTGATATTCGGGCCGGGGTTTGATACATTCGGGGCCAGATTTAGATAGGTCTAAGTAAGCGTAGTAGTCTGACAATCTCCATGGTTACTGATTGCAATCTCTACCTGAATCGTTGTCGCCCAATTTGTCTCCTAAAACACGGAGATAGGGAAATAAAAGCTTTTAAAATAACTCGGATACCTTTCGGAGAAACAACCGTGAAGGTATCGTAAAAACCGTTGGATAGAGAGGTCATATTTTGAGGTGATGTCATTGTGGGAAAAGAACGTCTCAATTATCGCATCAAGTTCGTAAAAAGCTTGATGATGTAGATAGATACATTTCAGGAAACGTTTTAGTGTCACAAGTACGCAAAATATCTGATGATGTAGATAGATACTTAAAAAGAAATGGTTTTAGGATTGAATCTAGTTTGTATGAATACGAACTAGATTGTATGAATACAAACTAGATAAGGCGAAAATTTAACCACTCTTAGCAAAAAAGAATCTTTAATAACCACTTTAGTATGTGATAACTGTCTGAAATTGACATTGAAAAAGGAGGAACATCCTTTTTACATATTAGAAAAAACTGTTCAACTACTGTTAGCAAAATGAATAACTAATTTATCATGTGATAACTGTCTGAATTTGACGCTGAAGAAGAAGAAACATAATTTTACATAATAAAAAAAATGTTCAACTACTTTAGCAAAATAACTCTTTTGATAGCCGATTTATTATTGATAACTGTCTGAATTTGACACTGAAGAAGAAGGAAGATCATTTTACATATAAAAAACCCACTTCAAACACGAATATCAATACATCTCCTTTAAAGGTGATCTCTCTTGTACTGCCACCTGATATTCTCTGTCGCCAGTCGAGGGCTATTGAATAGTAATGGCTTTTAGAAGAAGATCCATGACTCCCCCATTGGTCCCCAGAGGTCGGTTAATACCACCGCGTAGTGATACATCACTAAACCAGCGTCCGCTGACGGCACTACAACAAGTGGCGGTGATAAGGTTTTATCTCCAACCCTCCGCCGAACAGAAAAAAAGTAGTTCCTTTTTGAAGTGGACAATAGACAAGACTGGTCGGCCATTTAACTGGAGCCTCGTTCTGGATTTAACAGTAGTTCGGAGATGTACCGATAGGAGGATGTGTAAGCTAAGGGGGCAGGTAGGACCCGTATGGGGGGGATGGTGTGGTCGGGGGGGGGGGGGGGTACTACCCAGGCAAAATTGTAACATTATTATAAGGTTTGGTTCTGGTTTGGTTCTTGTTATTTTATTTTGATGGCACCCAAGAATGTCTTTAGAACCTAACATTGCAACTTTGCACTGTGACAATATTATAACTTTCTGCTTATGTTATTTCATGTAAAAATAACGTTATTATAAAATTCTGTTTTGGTAAGGTCTCAACTTCACCAGAATACAACTTTATTATTACACTTTGTCTTGGAGAATCTCAACCTAACATAAAGTAATGTTACTGTTTTGTGAAAATTGGGCAGGTAACAGACAGACCAAAAAGAATGTGCTTGGTGAACATCAAAACTTAGGGGCGGTCACACACTTTATACCAATAAGGAGGGCAGAGAGCAAAGTTGGTGATTTTTCTCTATTTTATGGTATTGGGATGCCTGGCACCCTGGCACCTTGATCTACATACCCCAAAAATGAGGGGTGGTCAGCTAAAAATCAGTAGCTTCAGTCACAAACAGTAGGGGCTGTAGCTTGGCAGTGGGCAGAAACCTTCACAGAGTTAAGCCGATTCTCCCAGTTGCCCGTCGCTCGTCGCAGGGAAAATTGCCTAGTTGGTATGACCCTTTAGTGCCCCCCTTCCCCCTAGGTGGCCTGGGCTGAGTCACCTTTTTTACACTTCCCCCTGTTGGTCCCTTTATTCATCTATTATTATTTTGTCTATTTATGCATTTCGTGGAAGCCATATACCTGTCATTTATTCCATTTATTGAATGCAGTCGTGTGATAAACTAGACAGAATTATAGGTTGTCCAACATAAAGAGGGAGGGCTATAAAGTGTTTATAATAGAGTTATGAGCCATATTTCCCCTACTGTATAGTATATAGTTGTGAATAGGATGGAGGGTGTGCACTGTTCTAGGGCTACTTACATAGAAAATGGAAACAAGTGGAATACTCGTTTTTATGTCTGAATAAAGAAATTGATTGAAAAAACTAGAGGAAAGAAAAAAGTTTGATGTCAAAAAGAGAAAAGTGTACTATTTTCAAATAAGTAAACACCTCTGTTTCATTTAAGAAAGGCTTTTGGTGTGAGTGGATGGTTGGGGGGGGGGGGGTGTTTGCCGAATTATACATGTAATACATGAAAACCTAATCCCTCACCAACGTACACTTACTTAGCCTAACACTAGAATAGCTGTTCCCTTGATCTCTTGGGAAAAAAAAGATCAATTAACAATTCTTCTAAGTGAACTCTTACGAAGAAACTGAAAGAGATCTAATTATATCTCACTGATTATATATTTGCTTAAGCAAAAAAATCTTTACATAAAAGGTGCTCATACTCACAGACCTTTCGCATGGCTTGCCTTTATTCAGTGAGCTATCACGTGACCAGGCCGCAGCCAATCAGAGCCCAGCACCGCCAACCGACAATAATCCCGTTTCATCTTAAAACGGATCCTTTTCGGAATCTGCCTTTCATTCGTATTTGTGTTTATTTTCCTAATTTACTTTGACGATCAGACCGGTCGGCTGTTTCCTCTCCGCCATTTTGTCCCCAGTAATCTCCTGTTCCCTGTTCCGATGAGTAAATTCCAATTCCAATATTCTAATTCCGGATATTTTCATTTAACGGACAGAAATAATTGTTTTGTCGTCTTTTGAATACATGAAGATATTTGAGACAAGTTGCACACCAGAGCGAGGTAATTATCATTATTATTTTGTTATTCATCAATTATCCCGAAGGAGGTCAAGCATTAGCCTGTTCTCCCCCCCCCCCCCACCTTCAGCACACATATACATGTAGCGTACAATGATCTTCTTAATGGACGAACATGGTCAATCAGAAATCACAACTACGATATAAGGACATTACAACTTGGACATTACATGAACAATACATAGACAGACACAGTTGTTGCAATTTCAATTTGCTTCATAATCTTAAAGGGGCCAAAAAGAATATTTCTTATATGAAATAAAATTATAACATAATTTACAGCACACATGTGATACCCTTCTTATCGCCAAGAGACCTTTCATTAATTATGTACGTACATTTTCAAGAAGAGACCAGGCATGAAGTGTTCCAGTATGGTTTATATATATCAAATCATAACCTCTACAGATTGAATAATTGGAATAATTAACATTAACCATTACAAGTTATTAAAAAGTTAAAATAGGTCTACCAAACATGGCTGTTGTAGTAAAAAAAGATTAAAAGACAGCTCAAATTATCATATTATCAAATCATCATTAGCGTTATGAAGTTTCCCATACATCTGCTTTGACAAAAATTAAAGGCATTATATTGTAGTGTACAGAGAATTGGGATGAGTTGTTTTAGTTAAAGCCCCATTCTCGTCCCTGAGACGGGCGTAATTTGCTATGTTGTAACTCGTGTACCGCCAATTTCACGATGTGACCAATGACATTGCAGGATTACGTTCTAATGTCATAAAATACATTGCCGGCCATTGCATCGTTAGGCTTACATCGGTGTATGTAAGCCTAACGATGCACAGATGAGACAGCCACTTTAAAATAACCCTGCAGTCCCAAATTGATAAATGCTGTGTATTTGCAAATACATGAACATAAATGTATTTGTCCAACAATTACCTTAAAATAGAGTAAAAAGTAGAATAGGAACCAAAGATTAAAGCAATCTTAAGTCTATAGATCTGGGAAGCAAGAAACCACTCAAAAACTTGAAAGTCATCCTGCCATATCTTAACTGTAGTTCTGTTGTGATCCAAGAACATTTTGATAAAACTACAAATATCAGAGAAAATAAAAATTCTACAAATAATATACTTTCTGTTCATATACATATATAACTCTAAACGTAATAATTAGAATCAAACCTAAACTCAAACATCGCACAAGTCCTAACCAAAAACACAAGAAAATGAGCTGTTTCTTGCTACCTGGAGCTTTAGGTGACACGTGACTACAATACCTCCATGCTTGAGCTATGACGACACAGACATGAGTGATAATAGGGTTAATTGTGGTGTTGACAGTCGTCGTCTGTGCCAATTATCTAATTAACAGTCTATAATTAATGCAAAAAGGTCCGCGACCTGCGTCCCCTTCCGCTGGTAACCGGTAAAGGGGGACGTCAGCATGCGGATTGTACGGTGAGACCGTCACGGAACCAGTTATTTATTAAAGGCTGGAAAGGATTAATAAGGGGCTGTTAGATATATTCAAAGAACCAGTTATTGCTGAAAGGCTGGAAAAGCTTGACGAGGGGGCTTTACATAGTATTCACAGAACCAGTTATTTCTGAAAGAATGGTTAGGCTTGAAAAGGGGATTTTAAATATTATCATAGGACCAGTCATTTCTGAAAGGCTGGAAAGGTTTGATATTGGGGCTTTACATATATTCACAAAACTAGTTATGTCTGAAAGACCAGAAAGGCTTGGTAAGGAGGATCTACATACATGTCCACGGTACCAGTTCTTTCTGAAGGGCTGGAAAGGCTTGATAAGGGTAATTTACACTATTTATTAGAACCAGTTATTTCTGAAACTCTGGAAAGGATTAATAAGGGCCCGTTAAATACATTCATAGAACAAGATATTTCTGAAAGGCTGGAAAACCTTGGTAAGGAAGCTGCCATCCTCTAGTCAACCTAACACTCAGGGATTAGGGTCGGGTGGGAGTGCCCGTCAAAGTGTATACAAGAATTACAAAAATACTCTCTGGGCAAAAATATTGAATCGATTATCATGTTTTGTTGAATATTTGTTGTAAATATTGGTTAGAAATCATGGGCTGTGCCCCCAAACCCCCCTTTTTCTTTTGTTTTTCCTATTTTTCAGTTTTCTTATAAATTGCCCCATAAACAATGACCGACTAAAAACAAACAAGAGGGGATTATCTTCTATCAACACGTTGACTACTGAGTTGATCCCAAAGCTTTACACTTGTTAATGGAACCAGTTACTTCTAAAAGTCTGGAAAAGATTGATAAGGGGGACTTTACTTGAGGTGCAATATACGTAATTTAATATGAAAATGTCATTCACACACGAGGAAGATAATTATAAGTATTGTTCATTGCACACATGTTCAACCCTCCATTTCACCAAGACTAAAGGCAATATATTTTACTACACTACTTAAACTGTGAAATGACCATGTCACAAAGAAGTCGTGTATATTAGAGTTAAAATTCTTTGTTGCACATATGTGTGCTACTCCAAATATGAGATACTCAAACATTTATATCACTCCTGTTTGTAAGTTGTCTATGATTTCCTCCTATTGCACCAATATTACAAGTTGTGTAGTGTAATAGGACCTTTATAGATTGAAGTCAGAACAAAAGGAATATTCTGTTTGATTGACAAGGAAAGTGCCAGCCAATGATAGAAGTCAATTTAGTTTTTCTTGCATTTCTGTTGACAAAATCAGCCCAAATTAGCCTGCAGGTCCCTAGAATACTGTAAATCAGCTATCTGTGCTAGGGTGAATTCATGGATGGCCCCCAAATCAAACTGGACGTACTCTTTCCGTAGACATAGACCACTGCAAATAGCATCATGTAGAGGGGTCGTTTTCCTGCCTGTAACTCAATCTCATAGAGCTACAAAATTCTATAGGGATTTAGAATTGCAGAGTGAAACGGTTTTGCTCTTAATATGAAGGGAGTAGGACTCAGGGGATAAGATAGAGGGTTCAGGGTGTTATGACGATAAGCGAGTTAGCGCCCAACTATCCCTACCAGTGAAATGTCATTTCCTTTTGGCTCCAGCAGCGCTATAATGAAGTGGTGTTTTCTGGGCCTCTAACTTGGGGGAATAGTGTAAATTACATCGCAGTCTCCAATTACTGTATGAGGGTGTCGTGTTGATAAAACTATTGCAATCATGTTCAACACTTAAGCCCCATACCCGCTAAGCAACTTTACACAGTTGGGCAATGGATTGGCACTTAAATTGGCCAATTCTGATCCTAGAATTGGCCAATTCTATCACCGATTCAGATCAAACAGGCACATTTTGATATACCATATTAACAGGCGATCATAAGAATCATACCAATTTTAGCATTACCCAACTGTGCAAAAGTTGCTTAGTGGGTATGGAGCTTTAGGCCTATAATTTAGTTTGATACAACTGAATGACATTTATTCGCTTTCTCCAGGACCAATTTTCAATTCTTTCATAATCGAGACTCAGCACTCTGCGCTTTAGCGCTTTAATTTATTAGATAGTCATCTCTGCACCCCACTCTATGGGATGGGAGTTTATGAGGTAGTCGATGATAATGAGCAGTTTTTTTGTGTGAAGGTTAAGGTAAAACTAAATTACTTAAAGGGGATGTGTCAAGGAGCCCAGCGTCTCTTAATGCTGCACTATGCGGCTAAATTTGATCTGTGTTTCATAACACGTGCGCATGCGCTGTGAACACCGTTTCAAAACGAGGCGCCGCCAACTTCATCCAATTTGGTCCTTTCAACATCCGGGTAACTGCGTTAGCCACGTGACAATTGATATGCAAATTAGCCACCAAATTCAATCCGGAAATGACGTCATCCCCAAATTCGCTGGTGCCCTGCTGCCTGAGACCCTGTTTCTGTATTGCACTCAGGGAACTAGCGAAGTCATGTGACCAGCACATGCGCATGTCAGAGAAACTGTATGGGTCTGGACCACTAAATTTGAAACAGCGACATGGACATTTCTTAAAATCGACATGCAACATGGGGGCTTAACAACATGACAGACAGTTTAAAAACATTATTGACATGGAAATTTCTTAAATTCGACATGCGACATTGAGAAAAATAAGCGACAAAAACATGTGACATTGCCGTTTTTTAAATTTGACATGCGACATTGGGACCCCCCCTCCAGAGCCCCAACTGTCCACGTGACTTATCTTATTAGAGTCTGAGACAGATTTTGTTGCGCAAGTTAAAGCTTCCGCAGATCATTAGAGGCCTCTGTGAAGATGTGAGTGGAGAGCAGATTACCAATGCTTGGAGAGTGAAGCAGCTTACAGCCCCACACATATGTATGGTAAAGGGAGGAGCCAGGGAAACTTCAGTCACGAATACTTTACACTTTATGTCATAGTTCTAATGTAAAATAGAGGTGTGCCATGTTTACATGCCAGTGAGTAACAACTTCATTAAGCAAACAGGATATATTCTATCTGATGAATACGTCAGGAAATTCAGAATTTGGTATTTGTCAGTTTAGACATTCAACCCTTTATGGTTGAAATGTCAGATACACTGTAGTGCAATGGGTATGGGTAGGATCAAGCCTGTATGGTTTAAATAAAGTCAAACAAAAATGAAACTGTTATAAAAGTGGTTATAAAGATTGGCATGCTTTCACAAGGACATACTAGATTCCACGGCCACTGGCCCCTCAGTACCCCAGTAATTATGTGTTTACTTTAAATGAATCTTACACTGGTAGTCTGTACTGTGGCTAGAAAGTTTTAAGATACGTCAATGTATCGAGATGCGTTGTGATTGCTAAAACTCCTTAATAGTAGCGTAACCAGTACATAATATTGATGCAGTGAACAGTCTCTACAAGTACAAAGTCTCTGCTGAGCCAGGACCAGAGTCTTATTCTGACCAGGGACTGCCCTCAGAGCACCAGGGGGTTAGTGGTGAGGTATGGGGGGTAGGGGTGAGGAATAAGGCCTGGGTGTTAGGGTGATGATCCCCACCCCCACATGATCCCTACATGCTGGTCAGATCCCTCCACCCACCACCCACCTCCCACTGATCCCACACAATAACCGACAATGTGGCGGCTGGTTTCCGTCGGTTTCATTCGGATATCAGTCGCTTTAGGTCTTTTTTTTTCCACTAAAAATTCCATACATTAATAGTAAAGATTATAATTCATAATATGTAACATTGAATAGTTATCCCTTTTATTACTTCTATGAACATTTTTCTTTCCTAATCCCAGTTCCTTTGGTGATCGCCCTGGATATATCGAACACCTCTGATCCTGCTGAACCTGTCCGAGACCCATTCTGCATTCAGCCATTGACCGAGCCCTGAGAGCCAGGTTCACACGACCAGTCTGACCACCCAGCCAAACATAAAACATTACTATATGCCTAGATCTGGGTCAGCAAAAAACAGCTCATTTTGTTTCTTATATTGTGACAGTGATAGTTAAGAGTTCTGGCTAACTATTATAAATGTTATTTTATATGAAGTGTTGTACATAACAGGACACACATTGCCATTACACTTTGAATGTGCAATTAGAGTTGCATTTTGGTGAATCTGCGAGAACATAGGAAAAGACAAACTAACAGGAGGTGACAGAAAATGTTCAGGTTTTTGAGTTGTTTCCTGCGTTCCAGCTCTATATAGACTATAGACCTGCCAATATGGTCACATGATCACTTTTTGGTGATCACCACGTGGCGATCATAACACATGGGTCTGAAATAAATCTAAAATTCTAAATTCTGAAGGAAATTAAATTGTTGTTTATGATTTAGTATGACTGTATTAAGTGAATGGAGTACAAATATTTTTTCTAAATGTATCAAGGTTTTAAATAATAGCCATAATAAATTGATCACCAATATGGTGGACAGCCCAATTTCACAGATGTGATGTCATCTGCACAACATCTATAAAGGTTGCAGTAGCATTCTGTTTAGTTTTTGTTCTTGTTACCTTATTTTGATGGCATCCAATAACATTTCTATAAGTGTGCTGGTTAAGAAAGGACCAGATTTGTTTTTATAACATTATTCTACATATTTTCATTGGACATTGATTCTGACACTATGAGTGCTTGAAGGTAAGAGAAGGTCAAAAGTTACTAGGGAAATATATTTTGAATTCTGAGTAATAGATTAGATCACCACCCCTATTGAGAAGTGAAAAAAAGAAATGCACAAATCAACAGATATAGGTAAATCACAAAAATCAGACTTTGATCTAGGGGAGCAACCATCCCTTTTGCAGGAGCATACATTGACAACATAATATTTATGATAATAACTGTAATTTGTCTTATGGCTATCATGATATAAACACCGAAACATGAATATGAATAAGTCCATATCAAGGCTCATAAATATACATGTATACTGTAATGCATACAACATGGAATACTGTACATTCACCCCTTTAGAAGCTCCTAAGGATGCAGTACTTCAGTATGGGACATTAATCTGCCTATGGAATATACACCTAGGACTAAATGTAACCTTTCTTTTTTCTATTTAGATACAGTACATAACAAAATGGACATAAGGTATGCGAGATAATTGCCACTGACATTATAAAGGGTAGATGTTTGAAAAGGGGGGCTATTCTAATATAACATTTATTGGCACACACTCACCTATTTTTACATTTATTTTCTTTAATATTTGGTCATAAATAGGGGGCTGGGCAACTTATACACCCCCACCCCACTTAAACCATCCCTGCTAATTACATACTGGCCCACACTTGGGCTCTCTAGGTCACACTATTTCTGATTACTGGCTGCTGTTAGGTTCCGTAATTACCACAGATTTAACCTGAAATGACCGATGAATGACCCGCTGAATTGCATTCACCGAGCTGTTTGACAGTTTGTCCGTAGCCCGCGACAACCTGATTGCCATGCAGTGTAGACCAGCGGCAGACATTACTGCAACGTAATACAGGACACTGGCAACCAGCTAACCCGGTCAGCTGGGTCCCCCTGTGCATGCCCAACAACCCTCACGAATCAATCTCCAAGCACAATCTGCCTTTATTTTCATAAAGCTAGTTCCAGTATACATCTGCTTGGAGGGTGGGGATTGGTTTCACAAATCTTGATTCAGCTCCACACTCTTGAATCATAATCTGTTTATTTTCTAAACTAGCAGCACCAACACACATCTGCTTGGAGAGTGAGGTATTGTTATAGCCCCTCCACCTGTTTGGAGAAAATGCTTGTGTAAGGTTCTGTGCATGTTATTTTAGTATATTGAATATCCAAGCTTTTATCCATGTCACAGAAACAGCACATCTGCAAATGTATCTTTATTGTGAAAACTATTCAACAAAGTTAGTTATCCATCCTTACAGTCCTAATGGGAAAGTGTGAAAATGAAATTTTCATTGGTTCAACAAAATGTATACAGAATGATGAATCTGTATTTTCCTAGTATATCATTAATACCTGCTGAGACCAATGACTGCAGAAAAACAGAGGTGATGTTATTTAAGGCAGAGCTATTTCAGCATTTAATCCAAATTTATGACTAAATAATCTTTCATGGCTTTGGAGGTTCCATTCATGGTTGAATAATTTGCCTGGTTTTTGAGATTCAATTTATGGCCGAATGATCTAGCCTTGTGGTGTAATCGTTCTATCAGCAAACCAAATTTGTGCAATTGGAAGATAGATTGGGGATTAAATGGGCCTCGTGCACTGGTAAAGAGGGGCTGAACAAGGGATCAGTTCCCGGGGTAGCAGGGGGTCCGATTCATAGCCAGCGATTACAGTCAACATTCCCATAGAAACAACTTTGCGAATAAATAATAAGCACTGTTCTTATCTCATATCTTGCTATTAATCTTGGTAATCTAAATAAAATGAAACTGTATACCTAAACTAAGAGACTATCTTGTTGAATGAGAGTTTTTTATTGAGAACAAATGTTTAATATTATTTTGGACTTAAGTGGTCTTTCAACAGATATATTGTGACAGTTTACAATGTTAGGGCTGCTACCAGGAATCAGAGAATGTAAAGGTTTCAGGTACAACCACTGGGTGTTTGAAGACAAATAGACCCAACATAAGGTTTGGGTCTTACCTCAGACAGGATTGACTACCCCTTTCTGCTACTGCTCCCCAGACACCCCTGGACCAGGGCTGTACAAGGCTGAGTCCCTTCTGAATGTTTTGTAGGGGAGGGGCTACTCCCAACCTCATGGGGGTGGTTACTGTATAGGGAGAGTCATGAAACCAAATGAAGGTTAGGACTATTTTAATATGGTACTTCTAGTACTCTTTTTTCGACAATTTTATTATCTTGAGAAATACAATTAGGCTGGAAGCCTGTTTTCATGTTTTCACATTAAATTAATTCGAGTATTTTAGAATCCCCTACCACAATAATTCTTGTTAGCCTCATACAATTTCTAATTTATTTCAACAAATTATATCAAACCAATTACATTATTTTACTGAAAATGACAAAAAAACTAATTATGTATCAATCCAGGATAAGTAAAATGAAAAAATGACAATTTAATTTATTGGGCCTCACCGAAAGAGTACATGTAAATACTAATTTACACAGTATCTTAAAAATAGCCATTCTTCCCAGAAACATTATTTCTATAACTTTTCTTCAGTTAAGTCTATGCATCTAATATTTAGTATGACATATTCTAGTATGTGTGCTTTTAGGCTTTTTAGCCCGTTTCATGGTACATAGTACAAATGAGAATTAACTCGAGGATAAATTCATAAGAAACTAAAAGTTTTAAAAGATGACCTTTAACATCCTGGACATGTCTTGTATGGATGACCTTTCAATTATGTTTGTCTTACCTTAATGGCCCAATTTACAAAACTGAAAGGTCAATAAACGTCTATTTTCATAGAGTATCTACACAGGTGGGGTGGGTCCTATCATCTTGTTTACTATTACTTCCTCATATTGATTATTCGATAGTAAAGATTATTAATTCAACACCCCATATGTTATTCATACTTATGAAACATCATTTTATCCATGTAAAATTTAATTTCAGTATAATTTTAGAAACATTATAACGATTTTTTTTTAGCCTTTTGTAGTTTTGCAACCTAGTGTCACAACAAATGCAGTTCTCTAATTGGTTGAATAAGGTTGAATTACAACTATAAGAATATATGATAGATGATATTATATTTCTTGATAGAAAATTAAAACATTTAGGTTATCATCTGTATATTGATGGTTTAATGTCTTGTTTACTTTAGAAAAACATCCCTCATTTTAAAATCATTTCACTGGATTCTACAGGGGGACAGGGCGTTGAAGTGGTTAGAGCTTTTACTTGGCATGCGGGAGACCCGGATTTGATTCTGGGCTGGGCGAAGATGGCTGCTGTGCCTCTCTGCCTTTTTCCCCAGTGGCAAGAATGTGGTTATCAGAGGTCTCTAGCAGACCAAAGGCTGTTGTGTGTAGTGCCCTGCCTATGGGACACTGCATAAAAAAGAACACCTGCCTAGGTAAAAGTGTAGCGGTAGGTCTATACCACCTCATAGATACAATCAATTCATAGATACGATCATCTAAAAGACAGAATTGTCAAAACCTTGTTCTCGCCATGAAATGACCATAGATGTTATGTATAAAACACCAATAGACAACCAGATTCTTTACCAGACTGGTGATAGTAAACCGATAATTTTTTAGCTGTCAAGTTGGCAAACCTTACCACAATATCTATGTGATTTATCTTTCTCCTTCTTCTTTAGTCCCTCTGTTTGAAAATTAGCAGGTAGAAGGGCCAATTCTCTGAAAGACCAGCAAAAACTCTTGCCTTGGAGGTTGTAAATCTTGTATTCACTGTGATGTGTGTGTAGGAGTGGCAGATCCTGGTTTACACTATGAAGTGTTGTTACCCAGGTTAAGGCCCATTCACATTATAAATCTGGGGTGATGACCAAAGAAATTTCATGAATCTCTTTTTTGATCCATGCATTCACAAAGTACTCCAGAAAACAGTCACACATCTAAAAAATGATGCATGAAAGTGTAAAAAAGATGTGTGACGGATTTGTGAATGAAAATGTCCATATAAAAACATGTATAAAGCATAAAATATCCATGCAAAATTCTTCATTTTATCTATTAGAAATAAATTGCAATTCTATTAGAGAGTTTTAAACAAAAAAAAACCAGTCACGAATCTAAAACTTAGTGTTTTTTCACAAATCCAAATTTTGGAATCGTGGGCATAAGATTAATGAATTTTCTTTGGTCGCCATACCTGGGACATAAGAAACTACTCAAAAACCCGACATTTTCTGTCACCTCCTGTAAGTTTATCTGTTCCTATGTTCTTGCAAATTCACCAAAATTTAACTCTCATGGCATATTGACAATGTGTGTCCTCTGTAATGACAATACATGTCCTGTTAATGTACAACACTTCATATAAAATAACATTCATAATATCTCACCAGAACTATCGCTAGTCACAAAAAAAGGAACAAAATAAGCTGTTTCTTGCTGACCAGATCTATAGGGAACAAAGTTTTTGCTGTGCTATGGGAACTTTTGATACATATTGTTCCAGCCCTTGTTACTTGTATGAGATAATGATATCAAACATGTTTTCTTTCTTAGTCTTCCATGAGATGTTAGCGAGAAATTAATTACAAAAATAAGGTAGGTCTTTTAGGGCAAATGTACCTTTTTGATTTCCTCAGGATTGCAAAAAATATTGCAACAAAATAGCACAGATTCTAATTCTAATGCAGCCAGGACTTATTTATGTCATCGATAAGTTGGAAAGGTCAAAATTGAAAAAATTGAATAGCTTGAATATCCCTGATGTTGAGTGAGGTTGTGGAATAACTTAGCTACATTGTAAACAGAGATCTGAATTCATTGTCAAGGGAGAACTTAACCTTTTGCACTCTGAAGATATGTTGCACTTTAATGGCTTGTAGCAACTGTGTCCATGGAAAAGCAGGGAGGGTTCTTTTAATGGGGGAGAGAAGGGGTTCAGAAGAATAATGGAGAGACCAAATCATTCCAGAGATCTGTAAAATCCCCATGGGTTGTATGGGTGCTAAAGGATGGCCCCTGAGGTGCTCCCATATATTTTATCACCCAAAGAAAACTCAATGTGGAAAAGGATGAGAATGAGAAGTGGTACCTGCAATGCAACTTTACTGTATGGGTAATAATGGTACTTCGCATAAATCTTAATCTATATTTGAAATATTCTTTTTCTAGACCTGCTGCAGATCACGTAGTGTGAATTGGGTAAAGGCGGTATTACACAACTTGAGGTGCCATATGACAATGCACAGAGAAGTCGAACACATTAAAGACGAAATGCTCCCAATTGCCAACTTTTAACAATCATATCATAAGTTATGTGTGAATTGTCTGTAATATCATTATATCACCCCAATTTCACAGATCAAGTCTTGTAGTGTAATAGCACCTTTACAGACTATCAGTCTCTCTCTGTCTCAAGGCCCCGAATAAAGCGGACCACCTTAAGTATATGTCTGTGACACGTCCCGCCCCGACTACATCTCAATCAGCGGGGTTTTTGTGAGACACAGAGGTGTTCAATCACTGTAATCACAACCCCCCTCCCACCTGCTACTCCCCAACATGTGCAGGTATGCTCATCATATTTCAGATATAGTGGAGCAGGAGGGTATGCTGCTAAAGGCCCTTTTACACTACAGAACTTCCAGTTGCTATTATGTATTAATATTAGAAGAACTGTTGCGGTCGTCAGAGGGGGCCTGTACAACCCATAGGGGATTGTCACTTACCGAGGGTGAAGCCCAAGGTACGTATGATCCCCATGTGTCATACAGGCCCCAGAGGACGACCCCTAAGGTTCTTCTATATTTTATCACCCTAACAAAATCGGAAATAATGTTGCAAACTATGAGAATGAGGAACAGTATGTATGGACTCTCAATACGCACTACCTCTTATACGTACCACTCCTTGGCCATGCGGGTGATAATATGATGACATTATAGCATCACATGCAGGGGCGGATACAGGATTTCAGAAAGGGGGGGGGGGGTCCATATATAGGCTAAGTACTAAAATAGTATGCATTTGCGTGCATATGCAATGTTTTTTCCCCATTGGCAAGTTCAAGTCCCCACCAAAAGGGGGGTCAGGACCCCCTGGACCCCCCCCCCCATGGACCTGCCCCTGATGAGTGATATAATTGTTTGAAATTGGCAGTTTGGGATATTTCACATATGTGTAACAAAGAATTTTATCTCAAATATATGCAATTTCTCTGCGACACCGTAATATCGCAGCTCATGTCGTGAAGTGTAATACCACCTTTAATGGTGACTGAGGACTAGGGAAGCAGGCCCGATGCAGTCTGCAGTGCGGGGTGTTATTAGAGGGGTGGGACAGGGAGGGATTGTAACAGATGGGGACCAAGGCAAGCAGCGATGTAACAACCAGTCTGTTACTTGCTAGACTTTTGCATATGTTATTTTACGTAAAGTTGAGATTGATCAAAACAGACGTTTATAGTACCATTACATTTTAGTGAAGTTGAGACCTTACCAATACAGAATGTTATATATTTATGTGAAAGAATGTAACCAGAATATTGCAGTACATCATCATAATGTTAAGTTCTAGAGATGTTATTGGATGTCATCTTTATTATATAACAAGAACCAAAACAGAACTGAAATGAACATCACCGCAATGTTATGATAACATTGCACGCTTGTCTGGGTGATACAGTCTACAGTGTGTGGGTGTGTTATTACAGGGGTGGGACAGGGAGGGACTGTAACAGATGGGGAGTGGGGGGATATGGAGTGGGGATGGTGTGGGGAGGTGTAAGGGGAGGAGTAGCAGTGTGATCAATGGGAGCTTTCAGCTAAAGTGGACCAGAAATGATCATTACAGTTTTATGTTGGGGATGTTTGGTAGGTGCAGTCTCTAGAGCCCTGGTCCATCTATAGGAATGTGGGGCTCTTTGTGTAAGTTGTTCAAATTCCATATGTTTGTTATTGAGTATGTTTTCATCAGCTCAGTTCCAACGAAAGCTTCCGACCCCTTCAAAAAGAAAAAACACACAAAAATACAAACAAAAAGAAAAGAACTATATAGGAAATATCTGTTTTGGTCTCTCCATTTTACATCCATGATTCAACAAGCCCTGAGAAAGGGGGCATTCAATCGAAGGGGCTTAGGGTACAGCAGTGGGAGTAAAGAAGCATCTAACTAACCTATTAAACACTCCAACCTCTGCCTAATATGCCAATGATTTTTATGACTTAATACAGTAGTTTTGCAAGGACATCAAACAAATCCCTATGGGGCCACTACCCTAAATTCCAAACACTCATCGTCCATCAGCTTTAGGCAATACATTCACTTCAATCTGACCCATATTTTAAGTCATGCAATTTAAAAATACATGGATTTTATCGCAGAACATAATCTTCGATCGTCTTCGCCCTCTTGGTTCACGCCCCCCACATACACAGTGTAACCGAATACTGTGTCTGACATAGAGGCGGCCGCTAAGCTGTGATTCTCACCTGACAGTATGACAACCCGTGACGGCAGATTACACTGACATACCTCCCACCGGCCGCGGGTAATTTTACATTGTATGAAAGCAGTCGGGGATATTTCTTTTTATGGGGGTCATTTCACATTGAAAGACTGCCCTTTTTCTGGGGTTATTTTACATTGTAAGACTGCAGTTGAGGGATATTTCTTTTTCCAGGGGTCATTTCACATTGTAAGATTATAGTCCAGGGATATTTCTTTTTCCAGGTCATTTCACATTGTAATACTGAAGTTGAGGGATATTTCTTTTTCAGGGGGTCATTTCACATTGAAAGACTTCAGTTAGGAGTATTTCTTTTTCCAGGGGTTATTTTACATTGTAAGAATGCAGCCGAGGGTTATTTATTTTTCCTGGAGGTCATTTCACATTGTTATACATTTTGAGGGACATCTCTTTTTCTGGGGTTCATTTCACATTGTAAGACTACAGTCGAGGGATATTTATTTTTCCCTAGGTAATTTCACATTGTAATACTTCAGTTGAGGGATATTTATTTTCCCGGGGGTTATTTCACCTTGTAATACTGCAGCTGAGGGCTATCTTTTTCTGGGGATCATTTCACATTGTAAGACTGCAGTCTTGGGGATTTTTCAACCAATAATTGCTTTCACTGGCTAATTCTACCCTAATGATTCCACTGATTCTAATCAGACATTTAATGATGGGTGATATCTCTAAATTATGATTGGTGAAAGGCACATCACGATAGCAGTATGGTGCTTCAGAAGGTTTCAGACATCAGTCGCAGGATGTAAACCTACCCGCGGGTACCCCCTACCTGAGCGGGGTACTAATCCAGTCAGGCCACTTAAGGCCACAGCTACCTGGGGTATTTGTAAACACAGTGCACCACAGGACTTAACACACATAAACACCCAGACACAAAGCAGGGAAGGACACATCTACACACCTTAGGAATGCTCATTTCATGATATCTTGGTGGAATTAAAACACTACTTGGATATTATTTACAATATTTACTCTATTCAATACAAATGATGATAATCTAGCTCTTTTGTAGTAGGGTTTTAAAGACATTCAAAATATAGGGACAGTTCTTAAGTGTCAATAATGTAGAAATTTAAGATTCAATTCACATTAGATGTTACCATAAGTTGGCACAGCCCTGAGATGAATGGGTTGAATCTAAAGTTGATATGAATGTTGAGGGGGATCCCCATGCCAGATGTTTAATTTACAAAATATCAAAGTTGAAGTATCTAAATTCCCATTTTGCTATGTTGTTTCAAACAGCATCCCATCATAATCAATACTGACAAATCCCAGCACTTTGTTTCTGGTATTTCTATTAACCTGCAGGTACAGACAAAGAAATTTGCTATCCATGGGTTGGGAGAATTTACAAGAATGGCCCTTTCCAACTGTTGGATGTAAAGGTAGATGGCCCTTCAGAGGGTGGTAAGGTGGGTGGCATATACACTGGGTGGTCTACTGCACAAAGGTGCACAGAATAGAGACTGGTGATACGGTTAGATGGGGTGGGTGAAGGGGGGTCGGAGTAGTCAGGGGGGTCGCGAGAGGTGCTGTAGCGAAGAAGATAAGGTCCTTATAGGGACGAACCAGCCTGAACTGGACCGGGTACAGTCAGCCAATTTACTTTACTTTTTTTTAAAAGTGATCTGACATGAAATTGGATTTAGGCCCCACAGAACTGTGTTACTGATATTGCAGGAGAATTGAACCCACGTAACGGCAACAATAAATCCCAATAGTTATTGAAACACAACTGAACTAACCATCTCACACAACCTATATTTTTTTCCGAGTCATGTATATAAATTTTGAATTGGGAAATGCTCAGGTGTTTATGTGATTTGAACAAAATAAATTATTTCATTGGGCTAGTATTTAAAACAACTCCAATATCATCATGGAAATTGTAAACCTTTCTACAACTGCAACATTTCCTCCTTTAAACTTTGGATCCAGAGGATTCTATCTGACTAATGATTTTGCCTTTGGATCAGGTGATGTAACTATAAAGCTTTTTCTATATATCATGGTATATGTATATATATATATATATATATATATATATATTGCACCAAATGATAAAAAGAAGCCTGTGTGTTAACAAAAAGCAAGGAAGATTACAACTCTGTTTACATGTCTCCAAATTCTAACTATAGAGAATACACAGTGTTATTACATTATGCCTATCTGAACATTATCTTGGGACATATCATCATAGAGTGGCCAGAATTATGAGCAGAACAAATCTAATCTCTTATCCCATCTTCTTTCAGTAATTCAGAAATTAATGGAAATGTAGGCAACAATTGTTATTGTCAGACGGAGTATTTCCGTGGGTGTCTACGCGGACTGATATGTGGGTGTTGCTGTAGCGGCGGGCGTCGACCCCCGCAGGATGTATTGAGGTTCATTAGAGGTGTTGATTGGGACCAGAGGGGGAGACCAGACAAAGGATGGCTGTATTTGCTCTGCTCATCTGGGGGGGAGATGGGAGGGAGGGGTGAGACTGATAACACCAACCATGTAATCTGATGTGAAGGCCAACATCATTTGTATAGGTGATATTGGGGGAACTGTTATGATTGTTTTCAGAAAACATGTTCTTTTTATTACTATCTTTTAGCATTATGATGAGATAAGCAAACATTTTTTCAATAAAGTATTGTGACACTCAGATTAAAAGACTGGAGGAATGGAAACTAAATTGAACCTGCTCCAAGGAAGTTAACTTAGAAACGAGAAACGGACAATTTGCAAGCTTATTGAAACACACTAACATTCTAAAATCAAATGGTGATGTAAAAAGCCAAATAAGATCAGACATGTTCAAGTCATAAATACACCGAGCGACATTGTGAGCCTCATCTGTGGCAGGATCCATGTGCCATGGTCAGTTAACACGGCCGGGCATGTAATAGGATGGGCAGGGTCCTCCTAGTTAGCCCGCAACCACTGACGCGGAATAAATTACATGATGTAGTGTGATGAGGTAAGAATGGAGAAGGGTAAGGAATGATATGGAGTATAGATCAGATTGTTAATAGATACTGTGCTTCATGATTTCCACAGCAGAATGGGTGGCCTTCATACAAGCAATAAGGGATACTATGGCTAGATAATTGTTATTCCTAGTTTGGTAGAATTTAATATGACATATGATCCTATATGAAGAAAGGTAAATTAGGTCTAACAGGGGCATATTGTTCTCATAAGCCTCAAGGCCAATAGGCAATTGGTTTTAGCAGTTAAAGGTTGATGTTTATTGCCAAAGTTTCATCCATTATCCACTTTTAGAACTCATTTCACAAATGAAGAAAAAATTGTTTTCCCTTTCTCTTTTTTTAGAAACTGTATGCTTTGATAGTGATACATATGTAACAAGGATGAGGATTTATTATAATATTTGTGTAGTGAGTGATTGTTAATATGACATATGATCTGATACGAAGAAAAGCTATAGCTATACTACCAATGGAAGTGTGTTTGTAATCCCTATTATTATACACAGGAACAGTTTATTTCCATTGATGATATTATTTGATTACAGGCACTGGTAGCATACAATGTAACACCCCACCCAGTCTACTGCTGTACAGCATCCATCGACCAACTGCCTCTCAATGCAATGTCTGGGGACCTGGGAGATATATAGAACCTTTCGTGAAACAGAGCAGGTTGAGAGTTGCCTACATCTCAATTTGTCGTTCTCTGCACCCGCGGGGGGCACATTTCTGGGGGCGTTGGCCACTGGGTGGCAGTGTGATCCACCCAGTGCATTTACAATTCTAAAATGCACACTGTTGCCACTTCAAAGAGGGCTTTTAGAGGGGATTTAAGGCCCTTGGAGACTGGGGGCTGAGGGTTCGGCCCCTCTTCACCCATCGCTCTCTCTGTTTGTCTGCGGGGCGGCTGGATCGCTGTTTTCTGATGACCAGGCATACTGATGTTTGCGTGGCGCTATAGATAAAAGTACAATATTGAGTCAAGGGGGAGGCGGATGGGGCTTGCAGGGGGCTCGGTTAGGGTGTTGGTATAGCAAAGTGAGCCAGGCAGTAGGCGTAATGTTTGGGGATGGCTACAGCGAGTGGGGGGAGCGATATTAGGGGAGGATCAAGCTAACATTGGAGGTGGTGTCTGTCTGGTTAGGGTGAGGTGGGTGGGGGTAAGTGTTGGGGTGAGGTGGTGGGGTTAAGAAGTCTGAAGTGTTGGTTGGATTTGAACTAGAAAAGGGATATGAGGGAAGCAGTATTAAGACATCGGAGGTTGCATACACAAACACACTTATACCCTGCATACCCTCAACACCTCCTAGCCAAGCATGTGATGTTATTATAACATTGCAGCAGTGTCCTGTTTGGTTCTGTATTGGTTCTTGTTACGTTATTTTGATGGCTCTCAATAGCGTTGCTGCAATGTACTGCTGTGACCTTGCACTGCCATGTTATTATAATGTTCTGGTTATAATCTTCAACCTAAACAGAACGTTCTTATGACATTCTGTTTTGATTTCATCCTAACCACACCAAAAAATATTAACATTATGATTCGATGAGGTTTTAACCTCACCATCAATAATGTAATTGTTACGTTCTTTCTTAGTAAATAACAGACCGACTAAAAAAGTATGGTTGCAGAACGTTTTTGTTACGTTACAACTGTGCTGGGCTTACATATGTGCCTAACACCCACCACTACCTGAAACAATCTTTTGGTCTATTTATTTGACATTTCCATTCATATGTCTCTACATACATACATTTCTTCTGTTATTAGGATACATGTAAAAAAAGCAATATGAATATAATCAGATTGTTAAAACATTTTTATTTTACAGGTTTTCTCCTCTATGTCATGTCATATCAGCATAGGCATACTGAACATTGAGATTCATCATTTTATTTCACATCTGGACTATTTTCATCAACATTATCTAACTTTTCTCTTTGTATATATCATTTTCAATGTAATACACTTCATATTTTCAAAATGTATCTCCTTAATCTCCAAAAGGCCCAATGGAGTAAATACATACTTTTGAAAGAAAATGTCTAAAATGGTTTAAACTATCAGCAGTAGCTATCAGCAGTAGAGTTTAGATACAGTCCTCATACATTTCTATGGAGCTTACTTAAACCAAATTCTCACTAGACACTTTGCACCAAGTCAGCTCACTGATCGGTGCTACAATTGGCTGATTCTATTTTAAAAATTATCAATTTTTACAGCTTAAAATTGGAAATTTCAGTTCTGCAAACTGACTTGATGACAAATTAGAATGCCAGTCAGTATGTAGTATTGAAAATATTTTCCCGTTATGATTGACCAATTTTAGTGCTGATCAGTGGGCCGACTTGATCAAAATCACCGAGTGGGTATGGAGCTTTACCATTTGCCTGTGTCCATTCTGCTCACTGACTTTTCTACCATATAACTATCTCTATGTCTGTCAATTTCCATACTCCTGACTTTGCCAAATGCTGTCCCCGTATGCCAGGCCCTGATAATATTCAGCGGGCGGTCTCTCCATGATGAGACCTTTGTCGATGTGTCCATGACCGAGAAACTCTGATTTCCTGGATCGGTTGTCGGAATTGATCGGAAATCAGAAGTTCTTTTTCTGACCCAGTGGAACTATTCGAGGGCATGGAGGGGATTCATGGCAAATTGTGAGAGCCACATTGGTGTGCGGTGAAGCGGAACAACTGCAAACACAATAGTGCAAAGCTCAGTGGGAGCCTCCCCTGCTGGGAATTGAACCCGAGACCTGCTGATCAATGCCTATCACTACGCCTCGGGTAGCACGGCGATGGCGATGGAGATCCAACTGATTTGTTGTAATGTTACAGGGTAAATGGAATAAACTAGGGGCGGATCCATGGGAGGGGGGGTCCAGGGGGTCCAGAACCCCCCACCTCTTTTGCAGGGGACTTAAACTTAAACTTGACAAAGAGAAAACACTTTGCATGCGTACACACAAAATGCGCACTATTTTAGCACTTAGCCTACATGCTGAACCTCCCTCTCTGAAATCCTGTATCCACCATGTATACTGTAGGTGCATTGAAAGGAGGTTTGGTTGGTTATAGTTTCAATTCTTTTTCCTAATAGATGTTTTTCTTATTATTTTACTAAAAATTAACTTAATCTTCCTCGGTGTGAATTTTCTTTGATAACCTCATATCGCTCCGATTTCGCGGCTCAAGTCACATAGGTGTAAAAGGGCCTTGTACATCACAGGGACACTGTAGTGCATACAGTTGACAAATGAGAATAAAATGCACATCAACTGAAGCAGTTCCAATGTTATGGATGCAGAGATGGCAATTTTTCTCACATGATGCCACATTTCCTAATACAGTCTGTTTTGTGCGGTCTGGGAGTTTTCAATCATTATACATAAGGATTTGTCAATGTAGATTATTGTCTGCAAATGTCACAGGCTTATGCTATAGCAGTCTATGGCAGTAGGGCCTGGTTTATTATGTGAATAATCCAAGAGGAACTCTTGCACACTGTCTGCAGAATCTTGCTCTACTAACTGGGACTTCCCAGGCAAAAATATGACATTATTGTAACGTTATTATTGTTCTTGTTATGTTATTTTGATGGCACCCAACAACATCTTTAGAACCTAACACTGTGACATAGCACTGTGACGTTATAATAACATTCTGGTTATGTTATTTCACCTAAAAATGATGCTACTATGACATTCTATTTTGGTTAGGTCTCAACTTCACCAGAATATAACCTTATCAAAACACTCTTGGAAACTCTCAATCTTAAATAACATAATGTAACTGTTATGTGAAAATTGAGTAGGTAACAGACTGACCAAAATAGTATGGTCACAGAATGTGCTTGTTATGTTGCTGCTTGCCTGGGTCGTCTATGGAATGATCTAGTAGGTAATGTACAATAATAGTCTTGATGTTTACAGTTCTCTACTCAAATTCATTGAGCTTTTACTGAATATGAAGATTTTGTGACATTCTGGTTTTGTTATTTCACTTAAAAATAACATTCTCTATAAGTAAGGTCTCAACTTCACCAGAACATAATGTTATTATAACACTCTTAGAGAATGTCTACCTAACTTAAAATGATGTAGCTGTTATGTGACAATTGCACAGGTTACAGACTGACCTAAAAAGTATGGTTGTAGAATGTGTTTGTTATGTCGCTGCTTGCTTTCGGTGTGCCCTAACATCTACTGCTGAGATGAGAGACCAGTATTCCTGGGGTCACACCCTGCTCTTATTAATCCAAATGGGAATGTGGGATCTTTTTGTGCATAAGGGATAAGATCCCTCACACCTAAAAAGTGAAATTTGGGAGATAATATTAGCAGTTGATATTGATCATTCTATACAAGCTATATAACAAAAAAATGTACTGACAGTGAAATACAACTTCGCTGGCATTGTATGACATATCCTATAATCTTCCTCCAGTTTTGCTGGGCTCAGTGATCTCTCCTGTTCTTTCTATATATTATATTATAAGTTATCAGAAAAAAACCCAGCTGAATCAGCTATTTTTCAGCCATTTCTTCTCTTCAGTCTCCATTTTCCAATCTCAGATCCTATGTCCCCACCCCAACCTGGGAGATTCCATTAAGGCTCTGACACCATGGGACAAACAACAGATAAGTCATACAGGGACAGGATTAATCATAATCCTTGGTTTTGTCTGTACTTCAAAGAACATACCAATGAAGGGAAGGTCCATTTGTTAATCTATGGAGAGAGCTTCGTCTATCTGCGAATACATAGTATTCACCAAAGGGCGCAAAGAAACTGTTATTGGCCTGGTATGCACATACCGTCAACGGCTTTAACCAAAGACATAAGTGTGTGAAAACTGGGGCAATTGCTGAGTGCATCTGTGCTCTGTACTTAATTTAATCGATATCAATTACACAGAAAATGTTGAAAAATTTTAGCGAAAAAAATTGTATTAGCTATTCACAGACAGGCATTATTGCCCTATAGCACAATAACATTTTTGTTATTTACCGTTACCAGTTTCTGAGAGAGCAGGACAATGGTGAAGGTATAGAGGGTGGAATCCTGATTAAGAATACGACAATTTATCCACCACTGACAAAGATACTCCCAAATTCATATAACATTGACACTGACCACCAATGACCCTGTCATTGCTAACATACCACTGCAATATACCTTATGTGACATGGCTGAAAGTGCTTTGTCAAATATATCACAATCAAATTGATTACTCGATAAATTTTAACAAGATTCTGCAATCAACACCCCTATTCCTTATTATGAGCATGACTAGATAGATAATTACACAGGTAATTCAAAATGAGTCATTAAAAAATCAAAACATATTTGTCAACGTAGCCTATTCTTCCAGATTACAGACCATTCACAATTAATTACAATGCAAAGACTCTAGAACGATATCTGAGGATACTTCAGGGGCTGATCCAGGATTTACGAAAAAAAGGGGGGTCATTATATACATATAGGCTGAGTACTAAAACATTTCTGTGCACTCATGCAACATTTTTTCTTCTTTGCCTTGTTTAGGTGTCCATCAAGCTTCCCCCCCCCCCCCGATCTACCCCTGTTAATTAAGGGTTAACATAAACTGCCCCTCAATGTACCCAATGGCCCTTCCCTGAATCGAAACGAGGCAGATCACGTGATGCGTCCAGACACACCCCCATCTGGTGGCGGTGGGGGGAACCAGAAACAAAGCAACAGGACCAATTATTTGTGGGATCAATTCCCCGGGATTAAATTGGATCACAGCACAGAGCAGATAAGGTGCCAGCAGCCACAGTGGGAGGGGGGGGGGGGAGGAGGCGTGTGGGGGTTCGGAGGGGATCCCTACCCAGACAAGCAGCGACGTAACAAGCACGTTCTGTGACCAGCCGTATTTTCACGTAAAAGTTATGTTATTTTAGGTAAGGTAAGGTAAGACAATAATTGGCGGTTGAAAAACATGTTTGCTTGTGCATGTCTTTCTCAATTTTGTATTCGTTGGCTTCGGTTTGATATATACTTTTTACTTTTTGTATTTGCTAAATCAATCTAATTTGCTAAGTTTGTATGTGCAATCAACATTTCCTTAGATAGGGGACCCCCCTTCAGGGCCACATCTAGAAAAGTTTATGGGAGGTCTATATAGGAGGGTTCAGATCCAGCTATGCACCATTTTGTGGTTGCTGCAATTGTTGATGCACAAAGTAATTGTTTTGTACTGAACATGAACTCTTAATTTCTGTGGATTCCTTTCATAACAATCCAAATGATATCATGAAACTTACATTTATTAAGTGGAGCAATTCCAGGGTCACCAATATTTGGTACAAAGCCATCAGGGACGGAGTCACTGACATGGTTCTAATGTGATAATTGTGGTATTGTACTGTCTATCACACTTATGTACCTCACTAAAGCCCCATACCCAGTAGGTGTTTTTACCGTTGACTGTCAATGGGTGACTGGCAGAATCACTGGTAAAGTCACTGGGCGACTAGATTATCACTGGATTGCCAGGAGATTCCCCGTGGGCATGATGTGCGTTCTGGGTGACGGGTGACTGGCAACAGCAATGCCAGTAAAATCGCCAGTAAAATTGGTGGTAAAATATTAAACTTGCTTAATATTACAGTCGCCCAACAATATTACAGATACTGGTGATTCTGCTAGTTGCCCTTCACCCGTTGTCAATAAAATCGCCTAGTGGGTATGTAATGGGGCTTTAAGGTGACTTCAACGACTTCAGACAGACACAGGCTTCATCTTTGATCTTTGCCCTCAGGCCCCCACCCTGACCCGTCATCTATTTCACAATTAAGGCGGTAATACACTACTGCTGCAATATCAACTCAATATGATGATATTTAAGATAATCCACATACAGGAGTGATATAATTGTTAAGAAATTGGCAATTGGGAATATTTCACATATGTGTAACGTAGGATTTTATCTCTGATATATGTGACTTCTCTATGATATCATCATAATTATTGCAGCTCCCGTCATGTAGTATAATACCACCTTCACACACATATGGTTGGGGATTCATCATATCTTCATTACAAGCCTCAATTGTTGCAGATCATTTGCAATAAGCCCACCCACTTTAAAACAACATTAAAGTTTACTATAAAGTATTTTCAAAGAACCGTATCTCTAATTTGTGTGACCTCTCTGTGACATCATCTCATTGCAACTCAAGTTCTTAAGTGTAATACCACATTAACACAGACACAGATGACATGCCCCCTCTCCGCTACGTATCAGTGCGTCTCCATCTCATTAAAACTAATCACAATCAACTCCCACTAAAGACACAAGCCCACAACGGATCCCTACACTCTCCCACCAGATACAGCCCTGTCTCTGCTGCTTCCTCTGCACCAAACGTCAGCTTGGAGAGTGGAGGTCAGTGCTGGGACTACCAAACACCAAATAAGGCAGGGCGGAAGTCGTCAATTCAAATCAGCGGAAGTCATGTAGACGGGCATTCTGGGACAGGCATGGCGATTTACAACTGTAGTAGAACTGTGGGAGATCGGAATCGGGGGTGGTGGGTTGGTGGGTGAGGGGGGGGGGGGTGAGTAGAGGATTGTATTAGTATCCCAACGGAAATACTGCATACATATAACAAGAAAAGGATAATTGCTATCTGCTATTTATATTGATACTATTTTAAGAAGACCCAAGGGCAGGGACGGATCCAGACAATCCCATATTGTAAAAATGTCCAGGTCCAGGTTTGATCATTTTACATTAAAAAAATCAATAGTTGGCCAAAATTTAGGGGTGCATGTCCACTGTGCTCCTCTGAATCTGCCTCTGGTGGGGTTCGTTCGAGGGCATCTGTACAACCCTGACCAGTTTGTCACATACTGAGGGTGAAGCCCGAGGTACATACGATTCCCCGCGAGACTTATAGACATATAGACACCCGAGGATGACCCCAAAGGGTTTTCTTTATTTCATCACCTGAACAATATTCAAACCTGTTGAAAATACTGAAAATGAGGAGTGGTACATACAGCCTCTAAATACGCACCACCCCCTGTACGTACCGCTCCTCAGCAGTGTGGGTGATAAAAATACAAACATCTCTTGGATTATTTACAATACTGACATTTGATAAAGTTACAGTTCCGTCATATAGAATATTCATTCAGTGTACACTGTTAATGTATTAAAATAATTACAATAAACTTTGTTGGGCCACAGCTAAAGCAGAAATGATAGTGTTAGGCGATGCACAACGGGTGACTTATGAGAAATTGCTCTCAGTGGAAAGCGAATCCTGTAGATGGAATAGCTTAGACTATTAGATAGTGTTCCTTAACAGTAATGAATATTGCCTAAAAGTGATTTTAATAAAATTCTAGCAGAAGCCTTACTAGGTAGTTTCCGCCACCATATGACATGGCAATGTATCATCCGCGATCAGCTTTAAGAAGGGAGTATTCCACTACACGATTTGGGCTGTGATATAACCTGCAACATAAATCATGCAAACAAGGATATTGCACATAATACAGATACAATTCTATGTTACACATATGACACATGCTCAAAATTGCCATTGTCTAACCATTATATCACTCTTGTATGCACATTTGTCTATAATATTGTTATATTGTGCTGATATCGCAGCCAATGGCATGTAGTGGAATACCCCCTAAAACTGCAGAAATAATAGTGTTAGGCGATGCGCAACAGGTGACATGTGAGAAAATCTTTTCAGTTGAATCCTGGAGATGGAATAACTTACAGTATTAAATAGTATATCTTAACAGGAATGAATATTGCCTCAAAGTGCGAGGTCCCATTAGGTAGTTTCCACCACCATATGACATGGCCATGCATCATCCGCGATCACCTTTAAGATCAGCCATCTGTCTATGTTGATACAAACATCCCAAGAAAAATCCCCCGCAAAATCAAAATGGATGACATGTGATATATCATACTTTGGTGGCATACGTCGCGAACCGCCCCGCGACTCGTTGATGTACAAAAGTCAGTGGCCCCTGAGGCCGGCCGCCTGTAATTTTCACGATTTATGTCGCGGGATAATTACAGGGCTTAATGAGGTAACCACCACCTGCCCAGAATTAGCCTCACTCCTCCTCCATTAGAAGGCCAGCCCCTAATTAAACAATGATCTAGGCTGCCCATGCATTAATTGGGTTAGCGTTACGAAGGAAAAAAGCGACCTTGCTTCTGTCGCTATGTGGCTGTATAGTCAACAACACCGTCATTATGAGGTGCCAATTGACAATAATGGCAACTGACGTCTACAGGGGATTTTCAAAGAGTGATATGCCCAGCCAATGTGCGACGTAACCATCCTGTTATGCAACCATACTCTTTTTGGTTTGTCTGTTACTTACTAAAATATCATGCAACTGTTACATTATTTTTCTGGGAGGTTATGATCTAACCAAAACAGAATGTTATCATAATGTTCTGATGAGTTTAGAATAGAACATCATCATGACATTCTGATTTTGTGAGGTCTAGACCTCACTTAAACAGAACATTGTTGTGACCTCCTGACTAGGGGAGTTCCCAACCTAAACTAAACAGAATGCTATTGTGATGTTCTGATGTTCTAATTATGCCTAAACAGAATGTTACCATGACCATCTTATTAGGTTAGGTGTCAGCCTAACCTGAACAGAAAGTTGATGTGACATTCTTAAGAAAGTGAGGTGACAATATTAGCCTCATAAATAATGTTACAAGAACATTATCAGAACATCACAACAGTTGGTTCCAGCAACGTTATTGGGAGTCATCAAAAGAATGTCGCTGTAACCTAATGGTGGAACATAACAAGAATCAATCCAGCATGTCGCTGCAACGTTATTAGAATGTCATATCCTTGGCTGGGTGCAAATATTATCAAATACTCCTTGTGTTTCTTGAAAGACACATTAGTATTAAAAAAACAAATTGTAACTCAAGTCAGACTCCTGGTTTTGCATGAACTGACCACATCAATTATCCCAAGCAAGAATATAACGTTATTATAACATCATTATGATGTACTGTTTAGTTCTGCTTTGGTTACTGTAACATTATTTTGATGGCTCCCAAAAATGTCTTTAGAACTTAACATTGCTACATTGCACTGTGACGTTATTGTGAGATTCTTGTAATGTCCTTTCATGTCACAATAATGTTATTATAACATTCTTTATAGATAAGGTTTCAACTTTTCTAAAATATATTGTTATTATAACATTCATTTTTACTCAGTCTCAACCTTACCTACAATAATGTAACTGTTCCCTGAAAACTGTGCAGGTTACAGACTAACCAAAAAAAGTATGGTCACAGAACATGCTTGTTACGTTGCTGCTTGCCTGGGAAAAAATGAAATAAAGGTACCCTTGGCGCCTCATACAACCTGTTCTTCAGGTTCATGCCCTGGCTGGTTCCCAACATACATGGATGAATTATCTTCAGCACACCAGGAACAAGCAGGTGTCAGCCATTAATATGAAGCACCAGTTATTTTCATGAACCACAAATATTTCCTAATTCCTATAAGATATTGTAATTCAGTATAGGGAATAACAAATCTATGCTTCTCACCTATGTGCAACTATACAAACCATTGACATTTTTGAGATTTTTCATTTTATTTAGCAAACAAATATAATACATCTGTAAAATATTGGCTGTGTTAATTAATTATACTCCACAGGTGCGAGGGTAATTCGTATCGACTTTCGGTCTAATTTACCTGCATCTTCCCATTTGTTTTATAGCTATCATCTTAATCTATTCCCAGAACATTTCCTGTGTGACAGGCTGGAGAACATACATGTAGAATATAGGGATCAGGGACGGATTTAGGGGGGGGGGGGGGGCACCTGAGGCGTGTCCCCCCCTAATTATGGCCAAATTTAGAATTTTTTAAATGTAAAATTAAGCCAGATCAGTGGCCTGTTTCATAACAAACCCCTGTATGTTTTGTGTTTCATAAAATTATGATCACCTTTTTGGTCACTGTAGCTGCCTGAGTTTTGTTTTTGCTTACGTTAGTTTGGGTAGATTCACATGAGTTTGGGTGTATTTATGTGAGTTTGGGTTGCATTTACAAGAGTTTGGGGTGTATTTACACAAGTTTTGTTGAGAAACAGCTGTGTATGAGAGTTTCAAACTCCTGCCCTGTTTCCATTATAGCTTGCATAAAATTTCTGTAGCCACAAAGGTTATTATGAAACACCCCGCGGTTCTGTTGGAGACTATACAATCTCAGGCCTGTTGCATAATAAATCCCTGTAGCTACAAGAGTTTATTCACATGCTTATGAAAACTGTACAAGAATTTGAAAAAGCTGTTGCATAATAAAACTCTCGCAAATCCGCCCAAAATCACGTAAATCCGTCCCAAACTCTCATAAATCCCCCTAAAACTTTCATAAATCCACCCAAACTAATGTAAGTTAATAAAGGACTCACACAGCTACTATGATGAAAAAGGGGATCGTAAGTTTATGCATTGTAAATTCATGTTTTTGGTGGTGATAATTTTCACCTCTGAAATGAGTGGATCTATCAGAACCATTTTTACAGTTTTTGAGCAAGTTAGACACTCTCTGTATGGCGAATTCACCCTATTACAGTTTGCTGTTACGGGTGACTATTGCGGGAGACACCACCGGGTACAGTCTCCTGCCTTTTCTTTAACACTGGTAGCGCTCTTCTTTCCTCAATATCTTTTTTTCTTTTTCCAATCGAGCAGAGCTCCTTTTATTTCAAGAACAAACAATACAATTCTTAATCTCTGCTTCCTCAATATCTTTTAAACTTCTGGAGATTAAGTCTTCATTTTTCAGCACTTCATAGATCAGACATTTATCTTGGCATGAATATCTTGTTTTACCTCAGTTTACCGGAATCATGATTGATTGAAACATCCCCTAAATTATAACACTACCAGTATACAACCGGAAACTATTCCAAAACCGCAAATCATGAGGGATTATGGGGAACTGTAATACAGCGAATAAGGATACCAGGTACCACAAAATCATTCCTCCATGTCTCATGTGCTGCTGCAAGGAAGGGTTGGAATCAGAGATTCCACCTACAGAGCGGGGTATGGGATGTCACTTATATATTGATATACTTATGCCCCTGGGCCATACCGTACCACTGTCTTACACGCCGCATGCCATGAGGGACGACAGACAGTAGGTGATTTATTCATGAACACGACTCAACGGAGACTAAGACATAACAATGCAGATGGTCAGACACAGATAGAAATATGTCCATATGAAATGGCTAGCAGTGATTGCTGCACAGATTTTGAGCAATGCTTTCTCCTGATAGTGTAGGTATTGGAAAGAAAAAAGGTTCACACTGCCTATGGCACACAGTATTATGCTAAAGATCATGGACCCTGTATATTCAGTAAGGTTTCCAAGAAGGCCTCTAACATGTAAGACATCATGCTTATTTTGACTGCTCTGTTTTTTTAAAATATTTTTTTTTAATGAAATGCAGGTAGACTAACAAAGATATAGGGTAACTTATCAAATGTGTTAAAATACATCTTTTTCTGAACGTAAGAGATATACTTAAAGTTAATCCATTTAGCACCTGAACTGAGCTCTATTGCTCTACAGTCCTCTCCTTGGATATTGATACTATTAAGAGTATACTAATATATAAGAAGAAGCGCAGGGGGCGTCCCAATGTGGCTGACAACCCACAGTTGTCATATTTTCTGAGCGAGATCTATGTAAAGTCTGATTGTTGTGATATCCCAACAAAATTATTCAATCAAAAACAGACAATACTTGAGAGGTGACAGTTTGTTTTTGTCTCATCTGCGATACAATTCCCTACCGCGGCCCCTCACAGTATCTTCCTACTTGCTGCGTCCCCCCACAGACGCCGGGCGTCCCTCTCTAGACGCCCGGCGTCCGTCCAGCGTCTGTAGAGATCGATCTGAGACGCTG